>CAWUFW010008624.1:0-600000 GCA_963921515.1 Calotriton arnoldi | reverse complement strand
TATTATGGTAGACACCCGTGGGGTTGGAATACCACGAAGAAACATGCATGAAGACGGAACAATTATATATGTTAGTTGGATTGCTGTCTATACTTGTAAGATAATCGGGTTATTAACCCTACTGTGTATGCAGAGTTGCTACTCCTCAATGCATGAAGACGAATGATGCATACCGATTTTGTAAGTGTTTGCCACAAATTTTAATAAAGATATATTAAAAAACAAAAAGAGACCTATGCGATTCGGCCTGAGCCTTCAACAGGGTAATAGAGCATGTGTGTACAGACAAGCTATTTAAAGGGAAAATTCCCTCCAAAGTTACCTCCACAGTTTAAAAGAGACACATACTCACATTTAAACATTTTAACATTTTTTAACATTTTTCACACTACAAAAAATGAATGAATAAATAAGAGGCAATAAGTTATCTGAGTTCCCCACAAATAGTTTTTTTAATTTTTATATTTGTTGATTTTTGTTATTATTTTTATTTTCATTTGTTTCTCTAATTACGGTAAAGTACCCGTATGTTTTAGTCTTGATTTGTCAAGTCACTATGTGGGCCAATAGTACTTTGAAGATGTTTCAATGCCTCTAATGGAAATTGGCAATCTGTTCCAAAAAGAGGAAAGTAGGGTTTCACTACAGATAGGGTTATCATATTGATTTCTCAGAGGAAATGGTGATCAGTTAGTGAAAAATTGATTAAATTCAAAAGGGGGGGGGGGGTTGGTGTGGTGGAAAGGGGAGGTATAATGATAAACTGTTACCCAGACTAAGCCTATCAGTAACATTGCTATCATGTCACACTGTCATAGGATAAGACTAAAAAGGGGTTTCATTTAGTATTACAACAAGCATTTACAATGCAATAGGTCTCGCATTTTCAAAACTTTGACCTATTGGTATTTTAAATGACAATACCTTTATTATTGCAGGTTTTTAAAAACATAAAGGGCATTGTCATTTACAATGCCAATAGTTCAAAATCTCGCATATGCGAGACTTATTGCATTGCAAATGCTTGTTTTTCTTTACTGGGGAGAGGGGAGCAGTATTGAAGTTTGAAGACCCCTGGCTTATTGTGTATGGTATAAAGCCCATGCAACAATACATTTTGTGAAACCTGCTTTTTAAACATAACAATCAATTTTAAATGCATTTGATAATTCTTCAGGTCTGTAACTCACTTTGGGTCTACTTTTACAGTTCTAACCAATTTATAGGAAGGCCAGTCTAAAGCTGGTCAATTTATCAAATGCATTTGTCTACGTCATACGTGAGAGCGAAGTAACCTGGCTCTGCGTGAAGGCTAATATAAACATGACGGGGCATATTATCAAGGAAGTGCGATATTTATCGCTAACCGCGCTTAGCGCGTTTTTATTTAACGCCGCCTATCGCTGGAAATTATCGCTGAGATAACACCCTATTAGTAAGGTTTATCTCCATAGCGATAACATTTCCAGCGATAGCGACAAAATGCGAGAATATCGCTGGGAAACCAGCGATATTCTCGCTATACGCTAAGGTGGATTCAGCATTAGAATCCACCTCCTATACTTTAAACAGGTAAGTCATCCTCACTAGCAGGTGATAAAATCTAGCGATAAACGCGCTTAGCGCGAATTATTTTATCGCTTCGCATGCCTTGCTAATAGGGGTAGTGGTGTTAGCGACTGTTTTCAGTCGCTTTTAGTAGGGAACGCCTTCCTTGCATGTCATTAGCGATAATTATCGCTGACATGCAAGGCGATGTAAATCCCGGCCGCTAACGCCTGAAAGCTGTCGCTAACGCCTGTTAGCGACAGCTTGCTAATAGGGCGATAAAATTATCGCCGCTTTAGCGGCAAAAGTGCCGCTAAAGCGGCGATAAAACCCTTGATAATATGCCCCGACATTTTTACATAGCTACACTTTCAGTAACGTGAACTTTGTTCTCGTCACAGTTACCCTAAACTTCCTGTGCACCTCTCAGGTTGAGGTAAGTGAAACTTTGGCGTGGTATGTTGTTATTGCTTCTCCCTCAGAGAAGGGCCGAAGACAGAGCGAGTGAAGGAGAGATAAGGGCCGCTTCCAGGAGCTGAATTCTCAAGAGACTGTCAGAGCAGCCATCTGTGGCCTCCAGACGCCGCGTGCAGCAGCTGCCTTTTCAACGGCTGGGCTGCTGGGAAGACACAGTTCATGATATTAAGAGGTTGGCATAAAGACTGCCTGGCCTCAACTGCAGTTTAAAAGAAATAGGATATTTTCGCATATGGCCTTCTTAGACCTGCCAGTTAAAAAAAGAGCAGATAGTTCTAACAAGCGATATTGTTTGCAACACCTAAGTGCAACAAAGCATGCAATAAAGTTATGGTCAAGTGGATAGACCAATTGAATGTGTAATTTAATAAATGAGAAGCTATTGATTAGTAGGCCAACGGATCATCATTTTTGGGAGGTATTTTAGGAGGCAGGGCAGGCGTAACTAACGCAAGGCAAAGGAATAGCCAAACCTGCGAATGGAAATTATTCCAAAAATCCTACTAAGAAACATTCAGAAATGTCAACAATTTTAAACAAGCTAAACGTGCCGTGCCATGCCACATGTCAAGCGCGGTGCATAGTAACTCCCAAACAAAGCAGCAGGTTCGAGGGCTGCATTTAAATGGCGGGCTCCCGCCTTTCAAACAAAGCACAGCACTAGCAAAAAACCCCAAAGGGCGAGGAGAGGTGGAAAATCACACCCTTTACTTTCCGTCTCTCCCCATCCACAACCCTACCAAAAATACCGAGCGATGCAGAACAATGATTTTTTCTTCTCTCTAGTGAATGCAGCACCATATCCACGCTTGGCCCGACGCAGCAGCACCTTCTTTTTCTCCTCGCACGACCACACTGCAATTGTACTTCCGCTTCCGCTCGGATGCAAAGGCCACACATTTGCATAAGAGAAACAGACAAAGGGCTGCAGCAAATGTACAGTGCAATACTTAACCTTGCGGTCACTAAGCACTGGCAACGACAATATCAGTGTCGTAATTTAAAAAATGAATAGATGTTGCGCGCTCATGCAGGCTAACCAGACTGCATGGGTCTTTAAGTGTCAGGGGCCCCGGGCGCATGCCAGCATGAGGCCTACAGCCATAGCTCTCAGCGAAGAGCAGGTGAGCTTACTTGTATTAGGGAGCGCAATGATCAATCGGCGGAGCCTGCCGATTTCCTCATGCAGCCAGGGAGGAGGCAGCAGAAGCCGGTCATTTGTCTTCCATGAATAACTAGAACAGCAACTGCAGCCGCCATCTTGGGAAAACAACTGACTACTTGTACTAGGTAAACTATAGTAATGCTTGTTACTTAAAGTCATGCAGTTCACTTTAACCATTTTTGAAGTCTTCAAGGTATGTTTCAACTGTTTTTGCGCGAAATCCATTCAAATTATTAAATGTAAACACTTTCAAATTGCAGTAAAACAGTTCCAAAACCTTCTGTCCGAGATTAAAAAAAATACAACAACAGGCCCAATCGTCCTTAAAACAAAGCCCAAAACCAAACTAACATCCTACTAAAAAAAAGCCCAAATGACGATCGAAAATTGCTAAAAGCCTAAAAAATATAACCAACGAAGAAGGAGGCATGGCGAAAGACGTACCCCCAATACAACTGTAGAATTAGGAGGAGGTGGAAAACTATATTTAAATGTAATCAGCTATGGTGCCGAAACTACACACAGGCAAACAGAAACAGAACAGGAAATCAAGAAAAAAAGTAGTCCCTCAGAGAACAGACAAAGAACTGTAGTGTGTTGAGACAGTACTTAGTCCCTGCTGCATGGGAGGAACGGAAGGGAGAAAGGAGGGACAAAGAGGTAGGATGGACCACTGGCAAGCAAGGATTTTTGAAGGGCACTGAAACAAACAAATCAAAAGCTGGGGGATGGCTTTAACCCAACATAAGAAATTACAATAGGTCTCGAATGCTCGACCTAAAAAACTAAGCCTCGGTAACCAGTTTACAAAGGTATGTAAATATGCAAATGATATTTAAAGACCTGTGAAAAACTCGGGCTTGCCGGAGATAAGACTCCAGACACTGCCCAGCCGAACCCACAGCAGCTCGAGCTGCAGCACCCTGGGCTGAGACACATGAAGGGGGGGGTGGGGGGAGCTGGGCTGAAACCCTTTTAGCCCTATGGGCGTTGCACGCCTGATCACCGCTGCCTGCCCTTGGAATGCCTGTAAGTTAACCCACCACGTTGGCATACCTCTTGTATGAAAATAAACCTGCAGCAAACTGTTTTTTCCAACAAAATTTGTGTGGCGTGCTTATTTATTGCAGTGTGTACTAAGTACCTTACTATGCTTCGGGGGAGGGATGCCACTAGTATTCCTTCAAGATGTGGATGGCGAGGCAATGGGCCGAGGATTGGTCTGTACTGTAGACGGAACAAGGCCCATACCTGTGATCTTGACTGAAGAGAAACATCCTTTCTTCGGAAGTACCAAAAAGCCTTTCTGAAAGGAAAGGGGGAGGAGGGGGGTCCCCACAGGCTGATGCTTGTCAGAGAGGCTTTGTGTCCACTGCCTGTGGGGAGTCTCCAGTTACCACAGCTCTCGAATATCCCTGCCCCTCCCTCACTGTCAGGGTCTTCGAGGGGCCTGGGGGGCGGAGGAAGTGGAAGTAAAAAAGAAAAAAAAGCCATAAAAGAAAAGTTGTTAACCCTCCCGGTTGTCCTAAAAATAGCGCAGACTTTTTGTGCAGAGCTCCCGGGTTAATGCATCTGCTGCTGATACAAGTGATATGCTATATGCCAGCTCAACACTTCAAGGTTGTCAAAACGAGTACCGCCGAGTTTAGTCATAGTAAAAAAAAAACTATTATCCACAGCACTGCCAATTCTTAAGATTGTAGCAGGAAACATCACGTTAATAAATTGCTATTATTAGGTGCATATAACATGGGCAATGTCTCTAACAGAGCGCATTAAAAAATAAAAGCAAAAAAGGCTGTCACAAAGGCGTGGTTATATATAAAATAGTTTCAAACTGA
The DNA here is from genome assembly GCA_963921515.1 of Calotriton arnoldi. Lineage (NCBI taxonomy): Eukaryota > Metazoa > Chordata > Amphibia > Caudata > Salamandridae > Calotriton > Calotriton arnoldi. The sequence continues at coordinate 594,969 of CAWUFW010008624.1, read as the reverse complement.
TTTTCAGGTCTATTTCTGTTCACTGCACCCCCGCCATGTCCCAGAATCTGTTGTGTACCCTTGTGCATCACCCATCCAACGTCGTTGGCAGGAGGGTAGGGTGACTTCACAGGAAGCCCACAGACGTCTGTCTGCCACGGAAAAAGAACACTGGACAGGCGGAGGCGAGCCAGACCGCCCCCCCCTTTTTTTTCTCTTAAAGTCACCCGAGTCCTCCGTATTAAAAAGCCTCCGGCTGGTCAGGCTTCCTTCGGAATACCACGGAGAAGTCAGAAGTGTATTGCTTTGCTCTCTTGGGATTCGCATTCTTGGTGCTTTTATGCGAAATTATAAATCGTGGATGGCCCTTCCTGTAGCTGGGACGTAAATGGGAGTTAGGTGGGGTGGGGTTGGGGTGAGATCATGAGATACGAGCTGTGACTGGGAACGTGCAGGTAAGGGGGTGGGACATACGGTGGAAAAGGAAGGGGGGCTCTGACTGGATGCCCGAGCAGAGCCTCACTAGATTTAAAAGTAAAATGCAGCCCACCGAGCTAGGCGCGCGTCCCTACAACTGCCCGGCCAGGTGCAGCCAGCGTCTCTCCTCCTTGGCACTATGGCGGGGGTGACCCTCCTCACACGGCCGTGACCCTCTAACCTGTTGTGACTTTCCGCGTCACCTCGGGGTACCCGGCCCTGCCTGCCGGCAGCGTCCATGAGGGCAGTGCAGCCGCAGCATGCAGGGGACATGCCCGTGGCAGCGGCCGCCCTGCTGGGGGCCCTGAGCCTGGTGTGGCGGTCGGACTGCCTCTGCTCCCCCACCGCCTTCTACCACAACTGCTGGATCCGGCGCTTCCCCGGCCTCCTCCTCGACCTGCAGGAGTCCCAGCGGAGGGGCGCGCAGGTGCTGCGGCTGTACTGGGAGAGCACGGTCCAGCAGTGCGGCCGGGCCTGTTGCCTCCTGAGGAACGGTGAGTCCGCTCTGCCCGGCTCCAGCGAGCAAAAACGAGCGGTGGCCTAGCTTCCCTTTCACACCTGGGAGTTTTATTTATGCTTTATTTGCTGCTTCAACAGAAACTAAAGTACCCGCAGAGTTCTCTCATGCCCGGCTCCAGGATTCTCAGTCTGGGAGGGACATGAAAGCGTTTAGGTGGGCAATGTAGATGCGTAGGGGAAGCAGGATCGATGCCACCTGCTATATAAATAAGCATTGGCAAAGCCAATAGGTCTCGCTTATGAGACCCATTGACTTTGCCAATGCTTTGTAACCATGCAATATGCACACACAAAGTTAAACTAGAAGTTGTAAAAAGCGATCGCGAAACTGAAAGCGATCGCTATTGTAAAACAAACACGCGAGTGGTGCGCGCGCGCGCGCCACAGCGAGACATGTGGTTTCAATTATCGTGCCCGTGTCTGGGCACGATAATTGAAACCACATGGCCTTTGGTGCGCGTAATAGACACCAATAGGCCATGGGCGGAGCAATGCGACCGCCTTTGGCCTATTGCGTGCTCTCTTACTAAAAAAGACGCACGAAAAGGCCAATGGGGGAGCACAAAAGGAATCACACACGCACGAGCGTGTGCGATTCCTAGGTCAGTGCTGAATCCCCGTTTTTTCACGTACTAAATGTCTCGCGCTGCGCGAGCACTGCCACGCAGTTCAACGCTAGGCGCGAGACCTAAAAAGTACATGAGGTGTGTTTTCTATGCTTTATTATGATATTAAAGGGGAATTGGGCAAGGGTGTTGCAGTTATATTTAGAAACAGCAAGTCTAGGAGACAATAATATAAACAAGCATTGGCATAGCCAATAGGTCTCGCCTTTGGGACCTTATAAGTGTTTAGCCATGCAACAGTTGATGTTGTTGCACCAAGGATATTGTGCTGGATAACTAAACACTTATAAGGTCCCAAAGGCGAGACCTATTGGCTATGCCAATGCTTGTTTTTGTTAGGCACGGGGAGATTAAGTGATTTGCCCAGAATCACAGGATGTTGAGCATCGTTGCCGAGACTCGAACCCGGTTTCCCAGGTCGGAATTACCCTTCAGAGTTAAAGATGACAGCCTGAACAGCCCCAGTCACAGGTCATCCTTGCAATCCCACAGGAAACGGAAGAACAACAAGGAGGGGGAGATTAAATCATGAAGACACAGTGTTACTGGCTAGAGCATCAGCTGAAGGCGTAAGCGCTGCCCCTGTAGCCCAATAATACGAATATGCGCTGGACCCAGCCACAGGCCCTGGGGCCACTGCGCCGATATCCTGCACCATTACAACCAACTGTACGACCGACAGGGCTCAAAGCCACTCAACTCCCCTTGTCTTCATTGCCCCCCCTTCCACCAGCAACTGGAGGGGCCTGCAGCAGACCAAGGAAGCAAGCCTTAGAGCCTTGGTTCCGATCATATATGGCTCAACCAATCAAGAGGCTGCTTCAGAATGCTAATAAAAACCTAACATGATCACAGAAATGTGTTCTATGTATCCCTGACACCAAAGCTGATGAATTTAAATAATAAATGAGTACATTAGGAGTGCTTGGGTTATTAAAGCAAGCTCTTAATTCGTTAATTTATGTTTCATCATTGTCTGACAGGTGTCCCATGGGCATAGGGTTTGCTAGAGAGACATGTTTTTTTTAGAGAGTTATAAATTCTACGTGAGTCTTTCAAAATGTGGTACTGAGGATTATCCTAGTTTAAGGTGTGATGTGCAAATACGAGAGAGGAGCTGGAGTGGGACATCTGGACATCATAGGGCAGGCAAATAATGATTAAATGTAGGACCAGAGGCCATGGTCTGGAACCGACACATCCCAAGACAGTGAACGAGATAAAGTTACAGGGTGCCGATTGACAAATCCGCGATCATTGCGATGAGGACTGAGATTAGGAGCTCGTGATACTATAGTCCTTGGAGGACATTAATAAAGGGTGGCTGCCCTCACCCACAGCCAGCGGCATGCTTCATCGCCCGGTGCCTCCTGGCCTGTAGGGGGCTCTCTCATGAGCTCTCAGTGGGGCACAGGCTTTTAGTGAAAATGTGGGTGGCTGCACTCACTCAGATGGTGCGCACTAAGAGCGAACCCATGGCTCCCACGAGCCCCTCTTGTAAGGGGACCTGGGTGCTCAAAACGCACAGAGGGAGGGGGGACATCACATGGATTCTTTATTGTAGGCTCCTTCCCTGCACATAAAAAACAAATGCCCTGTAAGGTTTGTACAAGGCCCTTCTGGGCATCCCAAGACTGGCAAACAATAAGGAAATACGGGGCAAGTGACCAAGCCTACAAAGGGCGCAAAGACGCACATCTGGATATCCTCAGACAGGCAAACAATAAACAAATGCCTGGCAGTGACCGTTGGTTAATGACAGGCACACACAGGCACCCCTGGCCACCCCAAGACAGGCAAACAATGGAATCATGCAGGGCGAGTGGCCATGGGCTGGTACAGGCACATCCCAAGACCGGCGAACAATGACCTCACAGAAGGAGGGGACACCGGCTGGAAACAGACACATCTGGCGTCCCAAGGCAGGAAAAACACAAGCCAATACAGGGCAAGAGACCATGAGCTGGAAACAGGTGCATCTATGCATCACAAGGCAAGCAAAGACCGGGCAGGCATGGGGCCGTGGGCTGGAGACAGGCGCACACGCGGGCGTGCTTGTTTAAAACAGGGCGAGTGACAATGGACTGGAGACAGACTGCCTGAGCCTCCAAGTGCAGGCATACATGAAGTGCCAACCCCAGGACCATAGAACGCGATGGAGACAGGCACACACAAGCTGGCTCAAAACAGGTCGAAATCCGAGTCTGAGGAAACCAGGAGCTAGGCGCTACTTCAGAGGCTGCACTGGGCATCCCAGGCTGTCCACAGTGACAACCAAAAGGTGCCCAACGCGGATCCCGCTGGGTTAAAAGCGTGAGACTCGGAAAACACTGTGACTGTGCGTGACAGTGTAAGACACCCATAAACCTAGAAATGCATGCGAGGACATAACACCGCCCGCACACACACATACCCAGACACGTGCACAGCAGGAAGTGATCCATGCAAGAAAAGGACTTTACTACGCATCATATCACTCGGTACATCTTACAATGAAATATATGTCTCTCCCACACAGCCAGCCTAGAATAATACTGCAATTCAATGTATATGAGATACTCTCAGTAATGTTTTTAGGGTCAAATGCAGGCTCCTTCGGGGGCGGCGGGCGCAGGTGCTGCGGCAGGGGCCGCCTTGGCGTCCTTCTTGGGTACAATCTTCTTGGGGGCATGATGGGGCCTGGAGTCTGTGGGAACTACCCCCTGCAGGAGAAAAGAAGTAGAGTTTTCAAATGAGCAGAGAAAATGAGGAGCACAGAGTACTGAGGTGCGTTGAAAAAGAAGGGCAGAGAACCCAGGCAAGTGGAGAAAATGAGGCGCAGTGAATACTGACAGCTGAAGAAAAAGACGAACAGACAATTGGGGTGGAAAAAACGGGGCGTAGCACACCAGGGTGAATAATGAAAAGTAGATTATAGTCTTGGGGTAAATGGAGAACAATAGCGCAGTGAGGTCAAAGAAGAAGCGGAAAGTACCGCTGCGAGTGGAAAAAAGGAGGTGCAAAAAGTAATGAGGGGAATGGAAAAAAGGAGGAACAAGTTGCCCTGATGTCATTGATGAGCCATGAACGGGAGTAGAGGAGTAGCAGGGGATGAAGAATGGGTGTACAAAAGGAGGAGCAGAAATACCGAGATGAATGGAGAAGAGGAGGAGCAGGGAGCACAGAGGTGAGCAGGACAGTAGGGGATGTCGCTTCACCCCTATATACCTCCAGCCCCAGGCTTCTGGGGGCGGACCAGCCGCAGGAGCAACTCCGGCTGACTATAAAAGGAGGCTGCCTGGCGAGGGGAGAGGGTGCTTGGCAGCAGAGGAGGGGCGCGTGCGGTGACAATTGTCCTTTGTCAAGAGCCCCCATCACCTACAAGCTGTTGGTTCATCCCAGAGGGCCCCCCAGAGGGCACACACATAAAACCCTCACAAAGTAGACCCGAGAGGGAGCTATAGATAGCTCGCGGGCACAGCGCCCGTATACAGAGGGAGCCTGGACTTGGAAGGGGACTCTGCAAATAGACGATTAAACCTAAAGGAAACAAGCAATGGCCGGGCGGCCGTTAAACTGACACGCGAAAGTGAAAGTAATCGCGAGGGAAGCCATATGGCGCCTGATGCCATATGGCGCCTGATCGCGCGTGCACGCTCGCGTGAACGCAAGCTGGTCGCCAGCAAACTACTGTTTGCACTTCCAAAACCCGCTTACTAAAACTCTCGCCAGAGCAGCGCATGCGCTGGCTCAGGCGAGACCTAAAAAAGGATAGTATGAAAAACTCTCTTCTAACCTTCGAACTATCAGTCTGTGGATTTTTATCAAGTAAATGGCAAAAGGCAATACCCATTTAACTATATTTATTACTATTTATTGGATGCCATCAAAAGTCAGTGAACAGTACTTTGATATTAAAGTGCTATTGTGCTGTAAACATTACCCCAATTTTATTAATACATCATAACTTAGTCTCTTATCTCAATTAAAAAGGCATAGGTCTTAGAAAGTGATATTCCTGTTCAAACATGGATGGCGGGATCCTAAATATATACATTTAATAATTATCCTAAAGTGCTAAGTGCTGTAAACAGTATAATGTTAACACGTTTTGACCGATTTGTCTATTTGGCAAATTACTAAATCTAGTCCACATTGTAACTGGATATAAAAGATTACACTAATGGATCCCAAAGATGTTAAAATGCCAACAGTAATAGATGGCCTGTTAAAAAATAAGGGTATTACCAGATTATAAAGTGCTAATCAACAATCTAAAACCGCAGTTTCTGTGGCTTCGCCTTCCGCGCCTGCGATGACTTCTGGCCTCCCTGCTACGCCTATTGTGTCAGCGCCACTTCTCTCTCCAGCCCTCACCCCTACGACGCAACCATTGGCGACTTTGGTGCCTGTCCATTCCGTCACCACTCCTTCCCTTATCCTTCATTCCCCGTCGGCATTGGGTAGTGGGACACCTTTATGGGGAGTGGGGGACAGGGACTGGGCGGCTGCTAAAGAGCGACTGGGGAAGACGTTGATACGATCAGATGTGGGAGAAGAGGAGAAAAAGGCGGTGGCCAATCAGGCAGCTCAGTGGGCTCGTCACCCTATTTACAGTGTAAAGGATGTATGGGAAGTAATGAAATATTATGAGCCTTATGTCCAGCAGCATGCCCTTAAGCATATGTCGGCCACTTTAATTGGGCTTTGGGAACAATGTTTTAATGAGGCAGCGCCACAGGTTATTTATGATATTAAGGATCATGTCTATGTAGCTGACATGGCGCTGGGTCAGGTGTTTGGTAATGTTGCGGCAATGGTTGCTTACCGTGGTAGGCTACTTGATAAGAGTCCGAAGACGGGGGCTCAGTTTCCGATGAGTGAGGTGCATGCCATATATCATCCCGAAATACCAGAGCAACGAGATCAGTATGATGTCGTTATCAGACCAAAAGTGGAGGGTCGATTCCAGGAACAATAGGTTTACACACTTAGGAAGAGGAGTGAGGTTTTATCTCTTAAGACTCAGTTGCCCGACCCTAGGAAAACCCCACAGCATATTATAAGGAACTGACTGAAGCAGTTTCTTCGACCGTAATGATGTTTGCCGATATCGAAATGTTCTTTGGTCTGCTGGTACCTGTCGACATTTGGAGACAGGTGCACACGCAGGATCACGCTGTAGAGTTGGGTGGTACATGGAATCAGATTAGAGCATTGGACAAGGAAAGAAAGCCTGGAGAGAAGCCAAAGGCCGAGATACTAGCTTTACCCGGCCGGATTATCACATATATGCACTCCCTTATTCCTCCGAGAAGGGTAGATTGGGACAAGTTAGCGGCATGTCAACAGAAGAAAGATGAGAGCGTGTCCGATTTTTTCACGAGGTTCGAGGGTGTGTTTTGGGATTTCAGTGGACAGGATTTGTCAGTGGAAGGGAGTGTTCGATTGTTTGTCAATAGATTTGTTACGAACCATCTCCCAGAGATCGCGACTCGATTGCAGGCTTCGGAGAGCACTTGGACGACATCCTCCCCTTCCGTAATTTTGAGTATGGCACAGTATTACAAGCACAGGGAAAATGAGGAGAAGGAGAAGGTGGAGAAGAAGCATAAGGAGTTAAAAACGAAAGTGTTGCTACAACAGGCATCTAGGGGAAATGGAAGGGGGCAAGGTACTGGTCTGGCCCTCCTCGTACCAGTAGGAATGCTACGCCGGTGGGGCCGAATCAGTGCGCGTATTGCAAGGAGGAGGGGCACTGGCTCAGTGAGTGTCCGGTGTTATTGCAGAAAGTAGTGGTACCCAGGGGACGGGGTTCTCGTGGACGGGGCCGTGGAGCAGGTGACCAGGTTGAGGCTCGGGCAGATAGGATACAGGAGGGTCATTCTGGCCAGAACTATTTTGATGACACTCGAGGAAGACAGTATTATCACGATGACTATGATCTAGATGAGGTGACAGGGATGTCTGACGGTTAGGACAGCCAGGGGCAGGGTGAGGGACCAGTTCAGATACCTGTAGATCAGCGCGGTCCTTATGTCACCGCGGATTTGCAAGGTTCGGTTAAGACATTTTTGGTGGATACAGGTGCAATGAATAGCTCTGTTTCTCGTTCGCTGGTCACTGGGGAAGCTCTGTCTGGCCAAAATAATGTTTCAGTAGGTTTTTCAGGCGTACCGGTTGTGAGCCCCATTTCCAAACCCCTTGCCCTGACTATTGGTCCTTTTACTGTGGACTCGCAATTTCTATTGACATCCAATTGTGGAGAAAATCTAATGGGCTTAGATTTATTGAAGAAGTTGCATGCGACCATTTTTTGTTTTTGATGGTGTCTATATGACAATGGGACCAAATGTAGCGAGTTCCAAGCGTGTTTGTCCAAAGATGCGCCCCTTCCTGCTGAGTTTAAAGATGTACCATCCACATTGTGGGCAACAAGTGATACGGATGTAGGACTCTTGCAAATACCCTGAGTTTCCATCAAGGTTAAGGATAACGCTGTTTTGCCCCGTATTCCACAGTACAAAATCCCACAGGCGGGGGAGCGGGCTTTATTATGCATTATACAGGATTCGATTGAGTCAGGAGTAGTGGAGGAGACAACTGCGAATGTGTGTAACAGTCCTATTCTTCCTATTCTTAAAAAGGCATCCCCAGACTCCCCCGCTGACAATGCAGATGTTTATTGTTTTGTGATTGATTTGCGTGCAGTTAACAACATAGTGGTCCCTCAGTTCCCGGTGGTCCCTGACATTACTGCCCTCCTCACAATGATTCCTTCCTCTGCCAAATTTTTCTTTGACATTGATTTGAAAAATGCGTTCTTTAGCATACCAATTCACCCTGATAGCCGTTATTTATTTGGCTTTACACTCGCTATCAGAAGCTTTAGATTCTGTCACGCTCCTCAGGGCTATACTGAGAGCCCTAGTATATATAGCCAGGCACTGAAAGCTCAATTGGATTCCCTTCTGCTTTCACCAGGTAATGTTTTGCTCCAGTACGTGGATGACATACTAATCGCTTCAGACACTGAACAGGGATGCAAAGACTGTACTGTTAAGTTGTTGCTCCATTTAGCTCACCATGGACATAAAGTGTCCATTTCCAAATTTCAGTATTGTCGACAGGAGGTCACCTATTTAGGTCACCTACTGTCGAAGGAGGGTAGGAGATTGACCCCTGAGCGCATTAGCGCTATTGTAAAATTTCTATCCCTAAAACTCAAAGGGATGTACGCGCCTTCATTGGCATCACTTCCTACTGTCGCCATTGGATCCCTAACTATTCATTACTAATAAAGTGTTTGTTAGCATTAACCACTAAAGATGTGCATGAGCCCCTGCCGTGGACGCATGAATGCCAGCAGTCTCTTGAGCAACTGAAAATTGCGCTTTGCTCCGCTTCTGTGCTAGGCACCCCAGACTATGCGAAGCCGTTCGTGCTGTATGTACACGAGACGGCTGGTTGTGCGCTTTCTGTCTTAACACAGGCCTTTGGAGGTGAGCAACGGGCGTGTGCTTATTTCTCTGCTTTGCTTGACCCCGTCGCCAGAGCCCTCCCGAGCTGTCTAAGAGCGATTGTGGCTGTGGCCACCTCTATAAGGCAATCGGCTGGGCTCGTACTTGATACTGATCTCACAGTCATGGTACCGCATGCTGTGGACACTCTCTTGAATAAGACCAAGACACAGCACCTTACCAGTGCACGTCTGACCGGTTATGAGCTAACTCTCTTTGCCCCGCATATTACCATCAAAAGATGTGCCACTCTGAACCCTGCCACGTTACTACCCCTCCCTTTGGGGAGTGAGGAAATAGACATACATGATTGTCTGTTTCGGACAGAGGAGGAGACGAAGGGACGGGTAGACTTGACTGATGTTCCCTTATCTGACCCCCAAGGGGAACTATATGTCGATGGCTCTTGTTTCAAATTACCAGATGGCACCACCACCGCGGCATATGCACTCACAACATTGCACACGGTAGTTGAGACATCACGAGTCTCTTATCAGTCTGCCCAGGCAGCTGAGTTGGTCGCCCAAATTAGAGCCTGTGAGCTAAGCGAGGGACTGGCTGTCAATATCTACACTGACAGTTAGTATGCCTTTGGGGTCACTCATAATTTTGGGCAGCTCTGGGCAGGGAGAGGGTTTCTTACATCGCATGGGGCACGCATACAACACGGCCCTCTTATACATAGGCTTTTGTCTGCCCTGACACTCCCTAGGAAATTGGCTATAGTGAAGTGCAGTGCCCACAAAGCAATCACTGATGATGTGGGGAGGGGAAATGCATTTGCAGATCAGATAGCCAAGGAGACAGCCCAAACAAAGATGAAAAGAATGTTTGTAGTGTGTCCTGCTAGGTGGGTACCCGAGGCCACCATATTTGAGGACACTCTGGACAATGTCAAAGAGATCCAGAGTGAGGCAACGGTTGAAGAGTTAGCAGTATGGCAGGAGAGTACAGCACATTTAGATGAAGATGGGTGCTGGACGTATAAGTCAGAGAAGCAGAGATGGATGTTGCCAGATGCATATGTCCTCCCTGTGGTCACTATGGCGCATGGGCCAGCCCACATTAGTGCGAAAGGTATCTGTAAGGTGTTAGATCCTGTATGGCAGAACGATAATATCCCGAAAGTTGCTGCTCACTTAGTAAAGTACTGTATGGTATGCATGATGTATAACCCTGGAAAAGGTACCCCTACGCCCCCTGGTAACTTTGCACCACCCTCTTTCCCTTTCGAGGTCCTTCAAATGGACTTCATCGAAATGGAATGAGTTAACAATCTGAAATATGTGTTAGTAGTTGTGTGTGCATTCAGTAAATGGATTGAGGCATATCCCACCAAAGAGAACACAGCCATGGCGACGGCGAAGGTACTCCTGAAGGAGTTCTTCCCGCGTTTTGGTTTGCCCCATTTGATCTGGAGTGACAATGGAAGTCACTTCAACTCAAAGGTCATTCAGCTGGTGTGCGATGGTCTGCACATCAAGCAAAAGTTCCATGCTGCGAACCACCCCCAATCGGCAGGTCTGGTTGAGAAGTACAATGGTACTCTCAAACTGAAGCTGGCAAAGATCAAAGAAAGCACAGGATTACAATGGCCAGATGCGTTACCATTAGCTCTGTTGTCTACAAGAGCGACAGCCCATTCTAGAACAGGATTGTCACTGTACGAGGTCGTGTTTGGCTGCCCGGCAAATGTCTGGGGCGTTCCGGGGCCTCGTCGCTTTTCAGAGATAGAATACCCTTTACTCGTGGACTACCTGTATGAATTGACTAAATATTTGCGTTCTATTCACCAACAGATTCACGAGGCTCTACCACCAACTCCTGAGGGGCCAGGCCATGACATTCGACCCGGGGATTTTATCCTGGTGAGGAACAATCAGAGGAAAGGCAGTTTGGAGCCTCGCTGGAGGGGGCCTCTACAAGTCCTCCTCGCCACCCGGACGGCAGTGAAGGTAGACGGCCGGAAGAATTAGATCTATTCTACCCACTGCAGGAGGATGCCACTACCGTTGCCCTATGATCAATGGACCCTCGATGGGATCGGCGACTCTGAAACGGAGCAGGTGCCGTGCTTCATTCCCTTCTCAGATGCATGACTGACAGGGGCACCCCCTGAGGAGGAGAGAAATGCAGTGTTGAATGAGGTGGTGCCACCTGCAACTAAGGCCACCCAGGAGCCCCAGCTTGTTAGTCCACCTGTGTTTGAGCCCCTGCCCACTGGGCCCCGCCTGCTGGCTCATCTGTGTCTACATCCCTGCCCATTGGTCCCCCTGAATCTGACCCCCTTTTTGCTGACCCCTCTGTGCCTGGAATAGTAAGGTACAATTTGCACCCTCGACGGAAGAACAGTGCACCAAAGGAAAAGTCAGATTAGCAGGGATAGACTGCGAGGATAAAGAATAGGGCGTACCTTGCCTGTGGTACCAACAGTAGTTCAGGGAACGGGAGATTGGTGCATTGTTCAGACATTGGACAGGGTGAATTCGACGTGCTTCCCCAGGAAAAAGGGAGGTACACTGCCCTGGACAACATGGGATTTCCTCAGAAAGGTCTGCGAACGCGCAGCTCCACCGAAAAGTGCTCAACAGCACCACCATAGATGAACAATAGGAGTCTGCCAGCGAGGCTCTGAAGGACGCTGGAAACAATTGCCCTTTTCATTGGTTTCTGAATAGTTGGCTGCATTACATGTCCTTTCCTCTGGTTTAAAAAAAAAAGAAAATGTACCCATTTGGTCGCCCCATTATGGAGGAGGAGCAGCCCTTTGCGACTCCACGTTTTAGACCGGCTGGCTCTGGATGGTCCAGCTGGTCAATGAGAAGTAAAATAGTTTTTGTAACAATTATTTTGATCTTTTTGATAACAGCACTTGGAATAGTGTGGTTCCTTGAAGAGAAACATCCTGTGCACTCTTTGATTGGTACAACACTTGCTCTGCACGAACACATGTTTGTTACTTTAGCCCCTCACAAGGGTGAGCACAGAAAAACGTATGTAGATAATGTCTTCCTGCAGATGCTCCATCAGGCGCATCATACCGCCAATATTACTAATTGTTGGGTTTGTGGCTTGCTCCCTTCTGTGATGCATAAAAATGATATATTACTGTCCTTACCGTTCTCTTATTTAGGGAGCTGTGAGGGATGGTTTCAAATGTTTACCATGGTGTATACCCATTTTCATACTGATGCCATGAATATGACGTATGCTGATTATGATACTGTGTTAGAATATATTCGTGTGCACCAAGGGTTTACTCCAGGAGAGGGCGGGGCCCCTGATACATTGTCTCCGACAGCCTGTATGAACATCATTGAGAACGAAAAAAATGTAACATGGCTCCAAAATGAAATGCTGGTCTTTCAGGGTTTTAATGTGAACTGAATACTTTAGGTCTTTTCAGATGCGTAATATTACTCAGGATGAAGCAATGCCAGTCCCGGTAGTTAACACAACAGCTAGTTTTTGTGTCCAAGGCTTTGGAAATGTTAACGTGGGAAAGAGTATTTGGAATTATACTTATAACCTGAGTACGACAAATAGCCCACCCTTCCGCCCCATAATGTGTATTTTGTCTGTGGGTCCCAAGCTTATGTCTGGCTTCCAAGGGGGTGGTCCGGTATATGTTATGTCTCCTTCCTCCTTCCTCCGGTGTATATAGCCCCATCCACCTACCATAAGGATCATCGATTGCAGCGTAGGGATGTCCACCTATCCCGTGTTAGAAGGGTCATTAATACAGAAGACATTGATCAGACAGACACTACTTTGCAGCAGTTTACTGATGCTATGAAGGGTATTGATCCTTTCTGGGGCCCCATGTCTAATAGCCTTTATATTCGTCGCCTCACCAGGGTGGTGGAGGGAGTAATAAATACAACGGCTGGAATTTTGACTAATATTACAGCTGAGCTTCAGGCTACGAGGCTCGTTGCCCTTCAAAACAGGATGGTGTTAGACGTCATCCTTGCAGATCGGGTGGGGCATGCCGCGTCATCGGCAGTAGTTGCTGTGTATACATACCGGACCACGCTCCGAATGTATATGCTGCAATACAGAAGTAACATAGGCTTGCATCTGACATTCATCCAGAGAATGGTAGCTGGAGTCTTTCTGGTTGGCTCTGGGGTTTAATAGCATCCTGGGGATGGAAGATACTCCTTGTCCTCATTGCCATAGCGGGTATAATTTTTACCTGTTGTTTATGCATACATTGTCTCCCGGCTTGCTGTGCTTATTGTGTTGGGGAAATAACTCCTACTCCTAAAGCCCCAGCATCTGATTCTAAGTCAATGTCCATGATGCCACAAGCTGTTCATGATTTGATGTCCATTGACGAGGGCATCTTTAAATATTAACAGAATGCAAATATTCCTGTTTTTATTAATGTTTCTGTTTTTATGTGGAATACTGGTACACCCTCTAGCATTAGACAAAGTTTGTTAGCAAATGCTAAAAGGAGGGTCTGTTGGACTGAAAATGCATCTCAGCCGACTCCTTCTAGCATTATGCGAGTTAAGTTAGCATTTGCTGCACCATTTTGTATTCAGACGTCATTTTGTGTCATGATCGAAATGAAGCTTCTGTCTCATACTGTCTGCCTCAGCAGAAATGGCAGCCTTGATTGTTTTTTTTATATTCAAGGTTGAGCTTCGTTGCACTAATCAATAGCTTGTTCTGTGTTTGCATGCCTTTCCTCGTATGTAGCCCTGCTCCCACTCTCAGAGAGACGGGCACGGGCTGAGATAACCTTGAAGATAAGATAGCGTGTGCCCGGTCTCAGGATGGTAGCTCATCCTTCTGTACCTCTTTTGTTCATCTGTGCCCAGGCTGGAAAATTCCACTTTGGGTGTGTCTTAGGGGTGTTGGAAATGTATATCTGACTTTGCCTTGTGAACGGGTTCAGTCCCTCGGCAGCTGTCTAAGGTGGCTGGTCAGACTGGACTCCGCTCGAGCGAATACTAATAAAATAACTTGGTTTGTATTCTCTACTGTCTGACCGACTCTTCATTTGTGTGGAAGGCTGAGAGGTGGTCGCAAGTGACCCGGGTGGCCCTGATCGGGTCACTTCCTTCACCATCTTACCACACCCAGCTGGCAGACCATGTGAGCTTTTTATCTAACTAACAATGCAATTTACCTGCTAAGAATATGACTGAGGAATTGGCTGGTGACAGAAGATATTTCTTACTAGGAAAGGCACCCGATGCTCATGGGAGGAGTTGTCACTGGGAGTTCAGGTATCAGGTTTAGAAACAGAGGGCCTGATTTCGATTTCAGCTCTAAGGTTACTCCATCACAACGGTGATGGATATCCCATCCGCCGAAATATATATCCCATAATTTCCTATGGGACTTATATTTCAGTTGACGGGATATCCGTCACCGTTGTGACGGAGTAACCCGTCCGTCAAATCTAAATCAGGCCCAAAGTCTTCAATAGAGAATGATGCTGGGCTCTAGCCACTGATGACACGGCTGTACCCATGCACAGCGTGCTTCCCTAGTTGGCTGGGCTCTAGCTTCCATGAGAAGCCATTACACAATGCGTTTAGGGGTGGGCGGCAAACTCTGCTCTGCCAGCAGAGTTCACGGAGTCTGCTCCACTCCAGGCTCCGATTGGAGTGCAGTTTTCAGCAAATCCTCTGCACTCCGCCGCGTGGTGGAGTTTAATGTCCAGACTCCACCCTACTAGCAAGTGAAGCGTTTCAAGTCTCGATTTCGAGTACAAAGCTAACTCTAAGTTCTAGTCTTGGCTAGAGGTGGGCAGACATAAAAGAAAACTCTCTGGATTGAAGGGGTGGCCAAGGCAGCGAAGTTGTCGGAGACTCAAATTGTGCGAGAAGGATGGCGGAGTGCATGCGTCACTACTAGTAAAAGCAAGTTGTAGGTAGCCGGATGTGTCTTAAAGCAGCAGCACCAATTAAGGGGGCTGAAGTGAACATGAGCCAATCACGCTTGTGGTGGATAGTGACGTCAAAAATCTTAATGTCAAATAGTTATCTCATTTTCCATGGTGAAGTTTTGGGTCGGCCCCGGTATACCTTTCTGGTATGAGCGCTCATTTCCCTACATAAAAGTATTGTCGGTTGCACTCGTGTGTGTGTGTGTATGTGGGGGCATCTTATATGGACACAAGCAGGCAGGGAAATCCAATTTTTGGTGCACACCGAATGGTTCGTTTTTAACCTGTCTCATCATTGTGTGGGGCCCGTCTTGTTTCGGGCTCTTCTGGATAGCTCTTGTGCTTGTTTTGGTCTTGGCCTTAAAGTTTTCTTCCAGGAGAATCACCGGCGGCGCACCCGTGCTGGCGTGCAGAGCAGCACCTAAATTGGCCGAGCGGATGAGGCCATGCACCGGCATGGCAAGAGACCCTGGGCAGGAAAGGCCACGGTACTGTTGACTTGGAGCATATAAAGCCCTGCTCACAAAAAGATTCCTAAGCCATTCACTGCTCCATAGATGGATTGTTCTGCAAAAGCAAGCATCCTAGGACTAGCTGCCTTCCGCTTCCCCCTCCTCATCATCGGATTCTCTCTGGTGTGCCTGGGAGCCTTCTACGTGTCCACCAGGTACACCTGTGACTGTGGCAGCTGCAACAAAATGGCGCTGGCCTACACGCTGCTCCCCTTGGGCTTCGTCCTGTTGCTGGTCGGCACTCAGCATCTTTTGGACCAAGTACCACAATGACGGGGCGAACTCCGTGGTCAGGCAGTTTCCATGCCGGTATAAAAGTGGACAGGTATGTTGCATCTGCAAAACAAAGTGCCTTGTTACTCCTACCTAACATTATTCAGTAAAGTGACTAGCGCGGCCGCCTCACAACAGCACATGCTTACTACTCTGCCCGCTTGCGGAACTCTGCGGAATTCGGTGGAATTTTTCTGCAACTCCGCACAATTCCGCGGAGTGCAGCTCCGTGAATTCCACCCAGGTCTTATCTGGGATGTTTCACAGTAAGACATCCATTTATTTTCACAAGCTTCTCCACAATGAGCCATTTTCATCTCTCTGTAGCCTCACAGAAAACGTCATCACACATTGTCTTTTTTCAGTCTTGAAGCCTGATCTGAAGTCACCTTTGCAAAGGGCTCCACTCTACTAAGAAGGAAGAACATGTTCATTGGGATAAACAGAGGGCATTGTGAAATGTGTCTTAGGGTGTCCTATGGTAACTACAAGTGTTGTTTTCTATTCCAGACAGACTGAACGGAGATGGTTGAGGGATGTGTTAATGAAAATACCTGAGGCTTAAGAAAACAGTTCTGATTTTACTTGCAACAGGAGCAGACTGTTGTTTCTTACATTTCTTCTGTAGTAATCTCCTGAGTGATGGTTATGTTGCATGCTTTTATGTGCAATTCAGTGTTTCCCTGTTTCTCGGTCTCTGGGTGCAGTTGTGTTCTTTGACACAGAATGATGCCTGAAAGTTGTGGGTTTTGCGAATCAAATAATTCTGTAGGGTGTGAATCCATTTACCTTACCATGAATAGCTAGGAGCCAGTGTGACGCAAAAGAATGGATGATAGAGTAAGGTAAGCTGTGAACAGGTGTGGCATGATGTGGTGTTATATTCACCGGTGTGGTGCAGTATGGCATATGATGTGCCTGGTAGGCAAATGTTAAGCTTTATAATGAATATCTTATTTGGTAAAGTGCATAGATAAATACTATGCTTAGTTGTGATATGGCGTGAAGTGTTGTATTATGGTGTTATGTAACATTGTATCGCATTGTATGAGTTAGTGTGATATAGTCTGATCTACTGTGGTGCTACACTGTGTGAAGTAGTGTGAAATGATGTTTGTCGTAGTGTGATGTAGGGTTACATGACATGATATGGTGTAGTTTGGATGTGATGCAGTATGGTGTGTTGGCTAGTTTATATAATGTGATATAGCATTAAATAGTGAAGTGCGCTGTATGCCGTGGTCTTGTGTGGATTGTTGTGGCAGTGTGTGGTTTGATCTGATGTTTTAGTCTATGGCATGGTGGGGTGTGGATTTATATGGTGTGTGGTGTACTGCAGACTGGAGTGGTACTTTGTTGTGTGTTTAATGTGGTTTGAGGATTGAGGATTGAGGTGTGGTGTTTTTTGTTTTTGTTTTGTGACATTGTGGTGTGGGAGAGGCAGTGCTTACTTGAGCCGGTGGTTTCCGGTGCTCAGCACAAGCTCTTAATTGTCAACACCAGTGCTTGTGACAGTCTGCCACAAAGTGGTGCTGTCTGGCTAATGTAGAGGTTACCACAACTACAGTTAATTATTAATTCAATATACATTAAAAATTACTATTACCTGCCACCCAAGCCATTCTTATAGCTTTGGGGGCCTGAAAAAGTCTGAATTGTTATACTTGTAGGAGTGTGATGGTTAGTAGTTGTATTGTTACTATCATTGGCAGAATAGCAGGGACAATGTGTGGTGCAAGCTGCAGTGGCCTCCTGAAGAGAGCCCTGGCACTTACTTTTTCACTGGGGTGAGGTGCTTATCTGTGGTGTGGACTACGACATTGCAGGCCTGTTACGTTGGGTGGGAATTACTGCAACCCAATGACCTGTATCAACCATATTGGGCGAGGTGCTCTTGATCAATGCTCTCCTGCTCAACCGGTGTTTTTGTTGCTTCCTCCTCCTCGTCTTATACCTATTGTCCTGTTTGGACTCACATGGAGATGAAAAGGGTTCTTTGAGTTCATGCTGCAATAAACAGGATTGCGGGAAGTTACTGGAAAGGGGCTCGAGCATAAGGTGATGCCAGGGCATTAACGGTGCTGTCAAAGACTATTACTCTCAGCCTCTTTGGCCCTTTTGCAGGCCAGCCTTAAGAAGGTGGCTTTAAAGGACAGGTTCAGTAAGTAGCCAAGAGTCACATGGCCCTGGTGAGTCACAGGAAGAAAATCAAGCGTATTTGAGAAGTCTTGCAGAAAAAGAGAGAAAATAATATTGTGTGAGAGTAGACCGTCACTTAACTAAAACTGAATAGCAATCTGCAGTATGAATGTGAAGGTGGAAAATCAATATTATTTTTTAATAAATAATAAATGTCACTTTTTGTACAACTGTACTTTATACCTAGGTATACCTTGTCAATTCCATGCTAAGGAGCGTAGAAGCCGACAGGTTTCGACTGACCAGTATATTGAGGGTTATGTAACTTACAGAGCTACCTTTTTGCGGTCTGGGAACAGTTTCACTGTGTATGTCAGCAAATCATGATAGGCTTCAGTGCCATTCACAGGTCCTGAAATTTAAAACCTGTTATCTGGAGATTTTCAATGTGAGGCCAGAGAGTAATTATTTCACACCTCACTAAGTTTTGATTAAACTATAACTAATCAGCTGACGAACTACATTTAAGCAATTTGGCAGAGGATGTTAGATATGACTAAATCAGAAGAAAATCTCTTTCACACTTCATTACCACTCAACTCTAAATCAAACACTTACCGGTATATTTACTAACATTTTGTTGCCAGCTTGATGCAAATCAGGACAAATGTTGATTCAAAAATGTACTTTTCAGGGCAAAACTTGTTTTGTGCTGGAAAGTCACTTAAAAATAACCCAAAACTGGTCTTAGCACTGCTCTCCATTCCTCTGCGCCACAGGAGTGTTCAATAAGTGGTACATGAGCGTTCCCATGCAACCATGATGATTTTTGATGCAAAACCCATTCTACTACCCATTTCTATCAAACAAAATGTAGACAGGATTTTGCATCAAAAGATAACACTGTTTTAACATTGGCATTATGAAGGGGAAATGCTTTTATTTCTCCACTCTTTTCCGACTCTGCATGTGTGCTGCACTGTACAGCACGCATACAAAGTAGGAAAAGCTTAAACTTTAGTAAAAGCCTAGTATTTTGTACTGGAAGGGTACCATTCCAATACAAAACCTATGCTAAACTTAGCGCAGACACTTTTGCACTAAGGTGCAAAGGTGTGCACGTGCCGCCGACAGCCTGATTGTGTGCCAGTGCTGGAGAGAGAACAAGACAATGCCATAGCTCTGAAGGCTTGACCCTTTCCTGGTCACTCTGTGTCACGCAACGCAGCAACGTTCAGCGGCGTTTTGAGGCATGGACAAAGTGGGCTCTGGCCAAGGGCCCTAGCCATAAAAGGGTCCCTCATAGAGCTAGCTCTGTTCTGCAGAGTCTTGCCTCGATGAATTTAAACAATCCGTAAACAGATTATTTTAAATACCATTTCCTTTAATTTATTTTTAACGTGGGTGACATGTGAGAGTCTATAACAGACATTTTGCAGAGAAATGTTCTGTTTATGTTGCATGCAAAATCCATAAAAATAGTTTCTTTTAGATCACAAAAAGACCTAGCATATGAGAAATGGAATGGTGTCACGGAGACTATTTGCAGTAATATTAGTGAGCTGCTGCTGTGTTACAATGTTGAAAACACACATCACTATACCTGAATATTAGACGTAAACACATTTTGAATTTGGACGTGCGCACCTGTACACTGTCAGTGACCTGTCCAAAGAGGGCATAAAAGAGCTGAAATTCAATCATAAATTAAAAGCTGTTCCGAACAGGGGCCCCATAAATAAGTTTGGCCCAAAGCCCCCATAATCCTTAAGATGTTGCTGGCAATGTTGGAAGCTGCGCTGCATTGCCAGATTTTTTAGTAAATATACCTTTTAGTGTTTTTATGTATTGCAATTGTAGCATTAAATGCATCAGTGAGGGCAATCACAATGGAGTCCAAGTCTGTCTGAATGAGTGAATGATTGTAGCCTTGGGTGAATCCTCAGGTCTCAGGGTCCTCTCCTGTATTAGTGAATAATCATACCCGTGTGTGAATCCTCAGGTCTCAGCGACCTCTCCTGTGTCAGTGAATCATCATACCCTTGTGTGAATTTTCAGGGACCACTCCTGGATGATTGATCATACTCTTGGGTGAATCCTCAGGTCTCAGGGACCTCTCGTGAAAGACTTAATGATCATACCCTTGAAGGAAGTGACCCGATTTGGGCCACCCGGGTCACTCACGACCACCTCTCAGCCTTTCATACAAATGAAGAGTCGGTCAGACAGTAGAGAATACAAACCAAGTTATTTATTAGTATTCGCTCGAGCGGAGTCCAGTTTGACCAGCCTCCTTAGACAGCTGCCGTGGGACTGACTCTCACCAACATAACATCAGCTATTATACATTTCCAATACCCAACAGGACCCGCCCAGACTGGAAATTTCCAGTTGGAGCAGGTTAACAAAGGAGGCACAGAAGGATGAGCTACCATCCCTAGACCAAGAACACGCTATCTTAGCTTCAAGGTTACTCAGGCTGTGCCCGTCTCTCTGAGAGTGGGAGCAGAGCTACATTCAAGGAAAAGCATGCAAACACAGAACGAGCTATTCATTAGTGCAACGAAGCTCAACCTTGAATAAGAAAAAGAAACAATCGAGGCTGCTTTCTGCTGAGGCAGACAGTATGAGACAGAAGCTTCATTTCGATCATGGTACAAAATGGCGGCTGAATACAAAATGGTGCCGCAAATGCTAACTTAACTCGCACAATGCTAGAAGGAGTCAGCTAGACATATTTTTCAGTCCAACACCCTTGGGTGAATCCTCAGGTTTCAGCCCCCCCTCCCCCTTTTATTAGTGAATGATCATTTCCTTGTGTAAATCCTCAGGTCTCAATGACCTCTCCTGTGCTAGTGAATGATCATACCCTTGTGGTAATCCTCAGGTCTCAGGGATGTCTCCTGAATGAGTGAATGATCATACCCTTGTGTGGATTCTCAGGTCTCAGGGACCTCTCCTGAATGAGTGAATGATCATTCCCTTGTGTGGATCTTTAGGTCTCCGGGACCTCTCCTAAATGTGTGAATGATCATACCCTTGGTTGAATCCTCAGGCATCAGGAACCTCTCCTGAGTGAGTGAATGATCATACCCCTGGGTGAATCCTCAGGTCTCAGGGTCCTCCCCTTTATTAGTGAATGATCATCCCCTTGTGTGAATCCTCAGGTCTCAGCGACCTCTCCTGTGTTAGTGAATGATCTTACCCTTGTGTGAATCCTCAGGTCTCAGCGACCTCTCCTGTGTTAGTGAATGATCTTACCCTTGTGTGAATCCTTAGGGGTGTCTCCTGAATGAGTGAATGATCATAAACTTGGGCGAATCCTCCGGTCTCAGGGACCTCTCCTGTGTTAGTGAATGATCATACCATTGGGTGAATCCTCAGGTCTCAGGAACCTCTCCTGTGTTAGTGAAACATCATACCCTTGTGTGAATCCTAAGGTTTCAGGGACCTGTCCTGACTGAGTAAATGATCATACCCTTGGGTGAATCCTAAGGTTTCAGGGACCTGTCCTGACTGAGTAAATGATCATACCCTTGGGTGAATCCTCAGTTCTTAGGCACCTCCTGCCAGCATACTCGATTTTTGTCAGGGCACCTCTATGTCACTGTTCTGAAGCATTTATCTAGGCCATGCATTCCAAAAAGTGCATGAACTTGGTGATGGAACCACTTTCACCCAGAGAATACAATCTTGGGTTGAATACAGACTAAACCAAACTGCTCACAAGATTGCCACATAAATAATTCGAAACATAGAAAGGGACTGTGGGATGAGGCCACTTTAGGTGCCAGAGTAGAATTTGCTACAAACCACACCAACAATCCACCGATGAGAATCAAAGGTGCATGCACCTATATATGTATGATTAGTAAATTAATACCCATGGTGAGCGCGTAAGTAACTTAAACAACCTTCATCTCAGGAAAAGCATTTTAGCACAGGGCCTGCTGAAATGCCATCCATGCCTAGTTAGATAGCGGGGAATTCCATCTGTTTCTGAAATAGAAGCAAAATTGAGGCTCAAATGTGGAAGGGTGTGAGAACGTTTTACAATCAGTATTCTGAACACTGGACAGCAATTCCTTAATGCAATTGAACATTTTGGCCCTGACCTCAGCTCTCCCCTCACACACTCCACTTTCCCCGACATAAACTCCTTCTCCGAAAGTTAATTGGAAACTGTCGAACTGAAATGGCTCTGAAATGAAAGCACTGTTCCCAGTGAAAGGGATGTCATGCTTAAATATCTCCCTGCTAACTGGTGTGATGGATTCCAGGTAGGACTTCTCGCTGTCTCAGGTATGGAAATCACTGTCTCGTTTCTGCTTCTTGCTTCGGGTGGCTTGCAAATCGTCCAGTGCGGTTTCCGTGGCAACCGCACATGAGGAACCTGTGGTTGCCTAGGAAACAGTCAGCGAGGATGCAGGATGCTTGATGGAGAGAAAAAAAGAACTACTGCGGGGGCTTTTTTTCTGCACAAAACTCTTCTTGATATAAAAGGAAATATATAAAAGGAATTATTTTTTTAAAGGTGGCGTTTCGTCATGCCATCGCTGAGCTGTAATTGTGCGAAAATCACTGAAAATTCTGTTAAAGGAAAACCTTTGCACTTTGTGAAATGAATAGATATCTTCCAGTTTTTTATATGGTACTGGAAAGCAATCTGTTTAGAGAACACTTCACAAAAGCAGGCTGGACCTCCTCCGTCCCTGGGAAAACTCAGCACAGAAGCCTGGTTAGAGAATGAAACAGAGCCAGGAACATGCACAGCTGGACTATGACTCTCTGAGAGGGGGAGTAGGTGGGAGAAACGAGAAAGGCACAAACCGATGAGAAGAGAGGGCAAAAAATAGGAAAAGCGAGGAGAGCAAGCACTGCTGGAGAAAGAGGGACAAGAGAGAGATAGGGGAAAAGAGAGACTACGGCTAGAGAAAAGTACCTCTCCCCATATGAGAATAGAAAGACAGATAGGGGAAAGCTGAGTGAGGAGAAGCAGAGGAGAAAAGAGAGGAACAAAGATGGTGGCAGCTCATGGACATAGAGCCACCAAAATGCCAGGGATGGTGGAAGTGAAATCACACAGACTTTGACCTCTGAAGAAATCACTAGGTTGATGCGACTCAGACTAAGACGAGCCTGAGGGTGCAATTGCCCCAGCTCTGTTCCCTACCGAGAGGGATTGTCCCTATTCCCGTTAAGGTTTTTTTTCGTCCCCATGCCCCAGATGCCCCCTGCCCATTTTCTGCTTCAGTTATTAGAGACCTACTTGTGATTGCTCACTGTAACATTTGTCACCATTGTTTGCCCCCTTGGGGAGGCCTGGTATGTTGTTTGACTTTAGGTTTGAACTGTATCAATGGAGCTTGTATCACTCCTTGTGGGAACCTCTTTGTGAATTTTGCATCAAACTTTTGTATTGATCGCGAAATATAATTTAATAAAGAATTGAAATACAAATATCACACTCGTTAATCCTTTGTCCCACACTTTGCTTCTCAACAGCCTCACATTTCTCGCCGTTGGGTAGGGGAATGGCAGTGAGTGTAAACTGTAGAAAGTAAAGAGAGATTTAAGAGCCCTACATAAGTTATGTTACTGCTGCGGTCTTCATGACCCCCGTGGTACCAGGGAAAGCGCCAGGGGTGCCTTTTGGCAAAAGGGGCGAGCAAGTGCAGCCCCCCCCGACCACCCTTAATGGATGCCCACCAGGAGAAACTGCAGACAAAGAAGAGGGTCACTCAGAGGCAAATCAGGGAGAAAAGGGAAGACTATGGTCAAACAGAAGGCTGCAAGACAAAGAGTAAAGGAAGGAGGAAGTTCTGAGGAGAGATGGGGCAGAAATGCCAAAGTAGGAAGGGTAGAAACTGCTGGGTTCGAGGGAGGCAGAAATATCTAGCATTGATGAACGTGACTGGTCAAGTCCTGTTTCCTCTCTGTGAATATATCTTTCTGTGACGCCCAGCAACATTTGCCGATGACTTGAGCTGGCCTCAGATGTATAGGACTGTGTCTCCTTTTACACAGCTTATGGTTGTGTGTTACTTCCCACCAATCAGTGACAGGTAACATGTGACAAGGCAGTATTGCATCATTTATTGTGCTTCTCACACATTCACAGTCACAGAATATGCTTATCATGGGACAACATTGTCAGTCCATAATGGTGTTACTGAATATGCCCCTCATTGCAATACATGTATGTATGCATGTGATGGAGCAAGGTTTCAAAAATGAAACTTGCTTGTACGCAATCCTCCTCATAGTATTAATTTATTAAACTTGTACTGTCAATACTAATCTTTGCATTCACAAACACAAAAGGGATAGACGCTTGCCTATGTGTTTTACTAATGAATAACGCTTGTCTATAAACCAAGATGGCCGCTAAAGCGCGGGAACCTCAATGCGCATGTCGCAACCTGATCACATGGTGTGACGTCTTTCTTTGCTTGGTGGGAAACTTCTGCTTCTGCCCAGTGTGCACTAAAATGGCCGCTAAATGTTTTCACATGCTTAAGCTTGCTCTCATGTCATTATTAAATTGTCGTTTTCTTAATGCTACTAATGCAGGATAGTATTATAATTAATTGGGAATAGAGTAGGGAAAGTGGGCATACAGTGAAACGTTTTATTTGTGATTTTAATATTTTCTTCTTGCACTTTTAGTAATTCGTAAACTTGGGCCTGGGTTGGTGACTTGAAACTCGAGAGACAGATGGTTCTGCGCATGTGTCCTGTATGCCTGCCAAGTGAAGTCAACTTGGACGTCTGCCAAGGCCACGACCTATTGGCCGAAGATGATGTACTCAATGTTTCCGGCGGACAAATTGTTACTTTTCTCCTGTAAAATGTATAACATTTGTCGTGAGACGGGTGGGAAATAAAGTGAATGTATTAATTTGAAGGGGCGGGAACGTAAAGACAATAGGCTTTACAATTTAGGCCAAATCGATATGGTGCGAGAATCCACCCCCTGTCCCTGTCCAATCAGAAGTAGTGGTCCCATATTTTAGCAACATTAAGGGGAGGTACATGGGCGTAGAAGGGTATAATAGAATATAGCATTAGTAAATTAGTCAGAGCATGCGTTCACGAAGAACAGGCGTCCATACTGCCAGAGCGCTCTCAACTCCAGACTGCCCAGCTGATCGGTTGCTGACTGAATTCCTGTCCGGAAGAGGTCCTGAGGAGGGGCCGGCGGAGTCCATAAGACGGGAGAATCGAGAGAAGTCGAGTATCAGAGAGGGGAACGGCGCAGGCGTCGTTGTAGAGAGGTCACCGGTCCTGTCCTGATCCTGGAAGAAGTCTTTGCTCTTCATCCTTCCTGGGTCCTATCTTTTCCAACTCCTTGGCCAAGGGGCTTGGTTCTCGCATTTAGGTAATTATACTGCAACCTTTAGTTGCGCTGCTGTCTCTATCTTCTCCTCTTCCTTAAACACCGTCATTTATTAGCAAAATCATTTCTATGCTTTTTCTTGGGTATTTTAATCAAGTACCGTGTTTTCTGTATTTTCACTCTGCTAAAACTTTAGATAAACATTTTAAAACTTCCTGACTCAGTGGTTAATTCAGGATTATGTACTATAATGAATGTCACTCATTTTAAACTTCCCAATTAGCAAAGGATCCATTGGTAAGTTATTACTCTTCAATCAGAAGGTAATTGGTAGCAGGGACTTTGATAAAAGAGTACATCTGACACCCAGCGTAAGTATTAGTGTAGTGTGAATGTATGGGCCCAAGTGAGTATATGGTGTGAATGTTGTTGGCTAATATTGCGCTGGATCAGTTTTCTGGTAAGCAGAGGACGGTTTTTGTTACTCTTTGTTAATTGGGTAATGAGAATTTTATTTGTATTTTTTTATGAACTAACATCCGCTTATTTTTGAGTTTTGTTACATGTTGTTCAGAATACCCCAGGGTAGGTAAAAAGAATAGTGGGTGGCAAGTGGAAGCCATACTGCAGTGAGGTTATCTGTCAGGCAGAAATAGTACTGAGAAGTTAAGCAGGACTTCAAGTACTCGTTAGGGACTCTATGCGTGTGAGTAATAGCAAAAAGGGTACGCTGATAAAAATTTGATGTTATATCACCTAGTAAGGGTAACATTGGAGAAGTAACAGGTACTTTTGGAGCTTGTGTGAAGAGTAGACGGAAGTGTTTTACTCGTAGTGTATGTATTAGTAAACGGAAAGGTTTTACTAAAGTGTGGAAGAAACTATCTTTTTCGAAATTAGTGGAAACTGGCACGATAGCGAATGTTTTATGTTGTTACTGAAATTTAATTAAGATTTATAGAGAAAATAAGTTTGCGTAAATTTTTGTAAAGGGAGGGTCAGTTGCCGGAGAGGGAGCTGACGTCACAAAACGCCGCGCTGTGGTAGGTTGAAACAGCGTGTGTGGAAAAACCCTTGTAAAGGAGGGGTCAGTAGTCAGGAGTAGTACTGATGTCACAGGTGCCGCGCTGGGATTGGTTAAACCAGCGAGGACAGAAAAGAGCAGATTGTAAAGGAGGGGTTGACAGAGAAACGTCACCAAAAAGCCGCGCAAGGATTGGCTCGGAAATAAAAGATAGCAGACATTTGATTGGTCGAAAATATAGAAGAAAAATTCTTAGTGGATAAAGATTGCATGTTAAAACGCGATCCGACTTTAACAGGAACTCGTCCGGATAGGAGATTCCTAGGTTTTGCAGAATATAATTTTGTACACCGAAGATTAGATAGAATGTACGGAGAAAAGAGAAAAATGTCATTTTTGCAAAAGATTGAGAATTATTTTAAAAAGGACAAACCAATCAAAACTAGAGAAGGAATTATTATTCCACCAGCTAAAACGCCAGCATCATTTATGATGATGGAGAGAGGTTATCATACCTGTGTATGGATGGAGAATTGGATAGAATACACCAAAAATGATGGAATATTAGCATTTCCCAAGAATGGTACCTTCAATGGAAGAATTCTTCAAAACTTGAGATTGAGGATGAATGATTTAGAACCCAGACCTAGATTAACTCAGTACGAAGCTCTAGAAGAATGGGAAACCGAGGCATTTGAGCGGGATAGATCTAGAAGTAATAGGAGTTACCCAGGATTTTACCCCAGATATTTACGTGAGTCAAGAGAGGGTCAGATGAAACAATGGAGAAGGGCAATGATTACAGAGGGACTGTATCCATTATTCACAGAAGGAGAAAAATCAGGAGGCAAATGTACAGAAAAGACAAAACATTTAATAAGAAATGAGGATTCAGAAGACGAATTTATGGAGGAAATGTTAAGAAATCCCCCACCATATCAGGAAGGGACAAGTGGATGCACCCCAAGTGCACCACCGAAAACTCCAATGGTACCACAAGTAATGCATGAATTTACCCCGACTAGAATACTTCATGACAAAGAAAAAGAAGCCCTAGAAAAGACCAGAGCAGAATTAATACAGAAAATATCTCAGATAAAAGTACATCCTGATTCATTGACTATTCCTGTAACAATTGGTCCAGTAGTTCCATTATATGGTACTCAAGGAAACTGCCCTCCATTGATACCTGTACCGACTCCTATGAATACTCCTGTGAGTAACCCCAAACCTGAAGCTCCAGTTATAATTGAGGATCAACTTAGTGACTGTGAATCCACAATATCACTCATGGATTTACCTATTCGAGGTTCTGTAAATAATACTCCAAGAAGAGATGTACCTGGAGGTTCAAAAGTTGTAAGTTTAGTAACTTCATCAGGAGCAAAAAGTGCTACCATAGTAACACCTGAAGATCTGGAAAGATGGGTGCAAGGGTCAGTTAAACAGTGTACACCTCCAAAATTAATGGACATTCATAAATTGAAAGTTGAATTAGAAGAAATACTAGCAGGAAATATAGGACTAGAACGCTTAAATACCTATGATGAAGAAGAATTATTATTCCTGTGCAGGAGTATCACTAGAAATGTAAAGATATTCCATGAAAAATTGTCCAATTTAGCACTACAGATGGGCATAGAAATAGGGAGATCAAAAGTATTACAGAAACCCTATAGAGCAGAATTTTCAGACAAAGATTTAGAAAATATGAATGCATCTGGAAGAAGACTGCAAATAAGAGAATTAATGTTAGTTTTACAAAAATGGGGAGATCTAGATAAATGGAGATCTAGGTGGGCCAAGAAAAAGGAAGAAGCACGAACAAGTAGAACAGCATCAGAATATGTGATGAAGGAATCAGGGAAAGCAGACCAGATGTATCCAATGCGAGAAGTTGCGGGAGGAGGATATGTACATGTCCCATGGAGCAGACAGGATATTTGATCATTTACGAATGATTTTACAAAGCTGAGGGAAAAGCCAATTGAATGGTACAAGCAGGTTGAAAGGTTTGTGAAGGTGTCAAAGGTATTGTTGAAGGATTTGGATGGTCTGTTTGACATAGTGGTACCTGCCGATTTATGGACAGATTGTAAGATCACAGTGGATTGGCCAAGTGATGAATACCCTAGAGATCCGAAGACAGGTGCCCCGTCAAATGATGTGATGAAAAAGTATCAGCAGGTGATAACTTACCTGAAGGGGAAAATACCACAGAAAGAAACAGATTGGGTAAAAATAGATCGAACTACCCAAGAAGCCAGTGAAACAGTACATTCCTATTATGAGCGTTTATTGCAGGTGTTTAAACAGTATAGTGGATTCGAGGACATTGGAGACAAAAACATGAGTCAGTTTGTGTATCGATTTGTTTACGGTCTGAAGCCAGAGATTTGCCAGATGATTAAACAACACATGCTGTGTTGGCAAGGAAAGCCCATAGATGAGATTCTGAAGTATGCAAAATATTGTGGAGACGATATTGAGGATAGACACAAGAAATTACAAGAAAAGGTGATGTGGGCTCAGGTGAAAATGGCAGAAAAGCAGGGAATTAATTTGGAAAATCCGAGTGAAAATCAAGGAAAAGAGTCTGGAACGAGTGGTGATACGGGAAATGGTGGAAAATTTAGAGGACGAATGAGTAGAGAAGAAGCTAAAAAGAAATTTCCTTGTCATGGATGCGGAAAATTGGGGCATTGGAAGGACGAATGTAAAAAGATTCGGAATAAAATGGCCCAATTCAAAACTTAAATCCACAGACGCAGAATGACTCACAGCAGGGTGTAAATCCCCAGAGTCAATTACCACCTCCACCTGTTCAGGGTAATGTAAGCAGAGCAAAGCACGGTACAGACATTGGATACCCAGGAGGGAGTGGTAAGAATGATTATATGACATCACAATTTCTTTTGCAGGACAATTACTGTGAATTCGACTCATGACGGTGCCTAGGAGAGGGGAAGAAGGAGTGCGTACTTGGCGCATCCTTACAGATAGATCAGTCTGGTCCATATGTTGAAGGAAATGTGAAAGGTAATGATATTACTTTCCTTTTGGACACTGGTGCTACCAGGTCTACTGTGAGATCAGCAGACATCCCAGACCTTTCTCTCTCTGGTGAAGATATCCAAGTAGTAGGGGTAGCTAATCAAAGAATTAGAACACCTCTTACAGAACCAATGGAAGTCAAAATAGGAAACTTCAGAGAAATGCACCAATTTGTAGTGTGCGATTCTAGCCCAGTGAATTTATTAGGTAGAGATTTATTGTGCAAAATGAACTGTACAATTTTCTGCACGCCGGATGGTGTGGCAGTTCAGACACCAGATGAGGACCATGTATATAAAATTATGGTTGCAAAACAAGGTACAGAAATAGACGAAATGTTTTCGTTAATAACAAGAGATGAGTTACCAGAAGAAATAAAAGGTACAGTAAACCCCATGGTATGGGATTTCACCGGAAAAAAAGAAGGACTTATGGCAAAAATAGATCCAGTTCAAATTACGGTAAAAGAAGGTGCAATTTTCCCAAATACCAGACAGTACAAAATGAGTGCAGAAGTAAAAGCAGGAGTCATTGAAGAAATAAAACCAATGGTAGAACAAAACATCCTAAAAGAAGTAATGAGTAGCCCATGCAATTCACCAATCATGGGACTAAAGAAACCTAGTGGAAAATATAGGATTGTTCAGGACCTGAGGAAAATAAATAAGATTGTAGAACCATGTTGTCCTATAGTACCAAATCCTGCAGTAATTCTATATCAGATCCCTTGGAATGCAGGATGGTTCACAGTAATTGATTTGTGTCAAGCATTCTTTTCAATACCATTACATCCAGACAGCCAGTATCTTTTCTCATTTAAATTTGAGAACAAGGTCTATGTGTGGAATTGTGTTCCTCAGGGGTACACAGAAAGTCCTTCCATCTTCAACCAGATACTGAAAAAGTGCCTGGAAAAACTAGTGATGCCAGGAAGCTCAGTCTTAGTCCAATATATCGACGACTTATTGGTGGCGTCGACCACCAGAGAAGACTGTGTTGTTGACTCCATAGCATTATTAAATCTTTTGGCTGAGGAAGGGCATAAAGTCTCATCTGAAAAGTTACAGTTTTGCAGGACAGCTGTTAAATATCTGGGACACCAAATTGAGAGGGGAAAAAGAAGAGTAACCTCTGAAAGAGTAGAATTAATAAAGAGAATGCAAATGCCTGTAACCCAAAGACAAGTGCGGATGTTCCTAGGAATAGTAGGCTACTGTCGACAATGGATACCAAATTTTTCCATGTTAGCTAAGCCCTTAATTAACATGACGAAAAGGAAAGCAAAGGACCCTGTTGAGTGGGAGGATGAAAGTGTAGAAGCTTTTGTAAAATTGAGAAACTCACTTTGTTGAGCACCTGCCTTAGGCATGCCTGATTATAAAAGAGAATTCGCATTATTCTGTCAAGAGAGAGAAAATTGTGCACTTTCTGTCCTAACTCAGAGACATGGCCTAGACAGACGTCCTATAGCGTACTTTTCTGCTACATTGGACCCAGTAGCAGCCGCGTTGCCAGGATGCTTAAAAGCAGTGGCAGCAACTTGTTTGAGCATTGAACAAAGCGAGTCAATTGTGATGGGACATCCTGTAAAAGTGTATGTTCCACATGCAGTTGTGATTCTGTTGACAAGAACCCGAACTCAGCATCTTACTCCTAGTCGGCTGACTAAATATGAGAGGATAATAATGGGTGCTGAAAATGTGACCATGGTAAGGTGTACAATAATAAATCCAGCAAATCTATTGCCAGACCCATATCATGAAACAAATAAAGATGACGAAGAAGATGAACATGATTGTGTACAAATAACAGAATTATGTACAAAACCACGCCCAGACATAGAGGAACAGCCTCTTAAAAAGCCAGAAAGGGAGTTATTTGTCGATGGATCATGTCAAAGACATGAAGATGGTAAACTAACTGCTGCCTATGCAGTATGTGAATTAACTGGAATAGTTGAAGCATCCTATTTACCAGGAGTCAAATCTGCACAAGTAGCTGAATTGATTGCTTTGATAAAAGCATGCAAAATTGGGAGGAATCAGAGAGTGACCATATTTACAGATAGTCAATATGGTTACGGGGTTGTGCATGATTTTGGCCAACTGTGGTTGCAGAGGGATTTTATGACTTCTTCAGGATCCCCCATTAAAAATGGACAATTTGGGGGCGTGGCCAAGCGCGGATCGAAGATGGCCGCGTAGAGCAGTAGCTCCGCCGAGTGTCCCTACCCCACGTCTATCCTGCGGACACATCCGTGGCACCAGTTGACTCCCCCCGAGAGCGGAGTGCTAGCGATCCCCGGTCCGCTTGGTCTGGCACATCGAGCGGCCCCAACAGGGGAGAAAACGGCACTGAAGTGTTGCGGCCTGCGGGGACTCTGGGCGCCGGGGCCCACAGTGAAAGGCAGAGCCGGAGGGAGGTCTGACCTGAGTGGCGGAGGTGCCGCCGTATGAGATCGAGGCGGGGCCACCGGGGGACAGTTGATACCAGCAGCGGAGGTGGTGACTGCCCCTGGGCCCTGAAGCTGACGGAGCTCCCCGCATTGACCGATGGGTGAGGCGCGCCGGCCGGGAGCAGAGTGATAGTGGCGAGGCGCTCCGGCTGGGGGATCCCCCTGTCGCTTGTGAACCCGGGGCCGGGATCCACTGCCCGCAGATACCATAGCGGCGTTTGGTTGCCCGCCTGGGTCTTGAGAGCGGAGTGCTGGCGGTCCCCGGCCCGCTTGTTCTGGAACACTGAGCAGCCCCAACAGGGGAGATAATAGCACCGGAGCGCTGTGGCCTGCGAGAGCTCTGGGCGCCGGGGCCCACGGTGAACGGCGGAGCCAGAGGGGAGTCCCGACCTGAGTGGCGGAGGTGCCGCCGTGCGAGATCGAGGCGGAGCTACGGGGGGACAGTTGATACCAGCAGCCACATTGACCGATGGGTGAGGCGCACCGACCGGGAGCAGAGTAATCGCCTGTGATCGCGGGGCCGTGATCCGCTATATACAGGTATCGTAACGGCGTTTGATTACCCGCCTGGGCCCGGGGGCGCTCGGCTGTCCGGATCCGACTTGAGGGACCCTGCCTCCCCCTGGACTTGCTCTCAGACCCCTGGGGCTTGTGCCATAGCTGCCGGTGTCCTACCTGTTAGACGTCACTGGTGGGCACCGTGTGGATGGTGCATCCGCCTGCATCCATTAGATCAGTTGGCTGGGCGTGATGGCTACTGCCGGTGATCGCAGAGGGACCGGATCCCGTGGGGCGAAGCAGGTGCAGACTAACAAATTGGACAGATACACAGTCGCTAAGGATCCTCAGAGGAGCCGGCTGTCTGCAGAGACTAATCAGGGACATCCAGGGGAAGAGGAACAAGAGCTATCTCTCGCAGATGTCATGGGGGCGATTGCTGGAGTTAAGACCTCTCTCGAGCACAAAATGGATACCATGGCGATTGACATTAACCTCATTAGGTCCGATCTGGGGAAACTTAACGAAAAAGTCAAGCAAGTGGAGATAACGACCACCAGTCTTGTTGGGGATGTCACACAATTACAAAGGGAGATGCACGAACTCCAGGACTCACACAAGTACATGGACCTCAAGCTGGATGATTATGAAGGTCGACTCCGGCGCAATAATCTCCGTATCCTAGGAGTGCCGGAAAAAGCGGAGGGGCAATCCCCGGACCTATTCGTCGAGGACCTTATTCTTACACACCTGCAGCCTAAAGGCCTCAGCAAATTCTTTGTTATCGAACGAGCTCACAGGGTCCCGGGCGGCCGTCCCAAACCGGGCGCTCCCCCGCGGCCCATGCTGGCTCGGGTCCTGAACTATCGGGACAGAGACACTATTCTCCAGAACTCTAGAGCGGGGGCACCCCTCCGATATGAAAATGCTGCCATTTCCTTTTTCCCGGACTTCACACAGAGAGTACAAAAGCAGCGGAGGTCTTTCCTCGCTGTGAAGCGGGACCTGAGAGAGAGGGGTCTGAAGTACTCACTGCTGTTCCCGGCACGTCTCCGGGTGGAGGCCGAGGGACGGGCATGGTTTTTCGACGAGCCCGAAGCAGTGGCAGACTGGATCGAACATCGCGGAGCGAAGGGCCGGGCGGATCGCGGCGCTGGGACACAGGCGGACATCTCACCGATTTGAAGTGGATCTCTGAGGAAGGCGGCTTTGAACTACGTAATGGGGTCGTCGATGTGAGATGGGCTGGGGGAGCGGGATATCTGCGCATTATTATGGGGACTGGTTATGACATATATGTTTCCTGACATTTACCTGCCAGGGGTGTTACACTTGGCCTGACTAGGGGTGGGGACACGGAGCTCACTTTTCCCCCTTCTTTCTTTCTTTGAATTTCTTCCTAGGGCGACAGGCACTCTGCAAGTTTTCGATGGGCAGTTCCAAGCCTAGAGTGCAGGGCAGCGGGGTGGGGGGTTGTTGGGGTGGGATGACTTCTTTTCTTGTTCATTGTTATATTTGGTTTACTGGTGCAATGGATATATACACTTGCAATAGAGTTGCTGACAAAGTACAAGCCCGGAGCGGCGGGATCTATTTTCTGCGATATAGGCATGATGGGGGATAAAAATGTTAAACTTATGAGTTGGAATGTTAACGGGTTAGGGGACAAAATTAAACGAAGTGTCGTGCTTCAGTACATTAGGAGGCACGCACCCGATGTAGTCTTACTCCAGGAGACACATCTGGTTGGGAATTTATGTAAGGCAATGCACAGAGGGGGTATAAACTGATTGCGCACTCTGGCTTCACCTCGGGCTCCAGGGGTGTGGGTATTATGACTCGGAACAACTTCCCCCTGGCGGTTAGCGCCACTTGGGATGATGATAGAGGCCGATACGTCGGTGTTTCCGGGATGTGGGAGGGCCGGCACATTACCTTTATGTCTGTCTATGTTCCCCCAGGCCTACAGGGCACAACGTTTGCTGATTTGGGCGCAGCCCTGCTCGCCCTTCCGGATGGGCTCCTGGTCCTGGGAGGAGATTTTAACGCAGTGGTATCGGGTACATTAGATAGACACCCCCTCGAGAGATAGTACCGTCTGCCCGATGGTTGCCTGATTTCCTCGAGGCGATGGGACTGGTTGACGGCTGGAGAGTATACCACCCGGGCCAGGTGCAACACACCTTTCACTCCGGGGCACACAATAGTCTCTCCCGTTTAGATTACTGCCTGGTACCAGCTGCACAAGCGACATACATACACGACATCAAGCACTTGGCCAGAGGTATCTCAGATCACTCGCCTGTCTGGGTTCATCTGTCAGTGGGTGTGGGAGGAGTGGGAAGATTGGCCCCAATTAATCCTTGGTACTTACGTAACCCCAAGATCCGTCAGGAACTTATCAAAGCGATTGACGAATACTTTTCTGACAATGTGGGATCGGTGCCCTCTTCCAGGACCTTATGGGAAGCATTCAAGGCAGTAATCCGGGGACAAGCCCTGTCTTTGATATCTAGCTCTAAGAGAGACAAGCAAAAGGAGGTCCTCGAGCTTGAGACAGACATATATAATCTAGAAAGGGAACTGGAATCTGGGATTACGCCGGAAAAGATCCACTTGCTGAGTATGAAGCAACACGACTATAAAGCGTTGGTCTCGGATAGGGCCAGGGCCCTGAGTAGAGAGCAGCAGGGCAGGCTTTATGACCAGGGAGATAAGGCCGGGAAGCTCATAGCATGGCTGGACAAGAAAGAGTGGGCGAGTCGGCTGGTTCCGGAGCTCAAGGTGCAGGGAGGCGCCTCGGTCACGGAGCCACAGGAAATAGCGGATAGGTTCGCTGATCATTTTCAGTCGGTCTATACGGCGGTCTCCTCCCACGCTGAAGCAGACTCTCAGGAGCTGTTGAGGGATATTAAGCTTCCCTGCCTCTCCCGTGAGGATCGAGACTATATGGATAGCCCCCTTACGGCCGATGAGACCGCACAGGCGATCCGTTCCTTGAACTCTGGAAAAGCTTTGGGTCCGAATGGACTTCCCATCGAGCTCTACAAGTTGAGACCAGATAAACTGGCCCCATACTTGAACGCTATGTTTCTGGAATCTAGGGAGGCGGGAATGTTGCCCCGAGAACAACGAATGGCTACTATTGTCACCATCCACAAGGAAGGGAAGGATAAGGCAGAATGTGCCTCATATAGGCCCATCTCTCTTTTAAATGCTGAACCCAAGATTTTGGCCAAGCTCTTGGCCAATCGCTTGGTGAAGGTGATTGGAGGCCTGGTGCACCCGGATCAGACCGGGTTTATGCCTCATAGAAATACAGCTCTGAATCTCCGTAGAGTGCATGGGGTGATAGACAGGGCTGGCACCCTTCGCGAGCCGGCGGTGATTGTGTCTCTGGACGCGACGATGGCCTTCGATACTATCGAATGGCCATACCTATGGGCAGCTATGGCAAAGCTGGGATTTGGGCCAGAATACATTCAGTGGGTGCGTCTCTTATACTCTGAACCTCTGGCTCAGGTGGTGGTGAACAACAAGGTGTCAGCCTCGTTCATGCTCAGTCGGGGTACTCGACAGGGATGCCCTCTGTCCCCCCTTCTTTTTCTTTGGCCTTGGAGCCCCTGGCCGCATGGATACGCTGGGACCCAAGGATAAGGGGTCTGCGGTGGTCCCCCGGATGGGAGGACCGTATATCCTTATACGCGGATGACATTTTACTTTATTTAGCCTCCCCTAGGAGCTCGCTAGTAGTAGTGATGGATATTCTCGCGGTTTTCGGTCGATTCTCCGGACTTTCTATCAACTGGGGAAAATCCTTATTATTTGTACTGAGGGGAGACCCTCCTGTCCCTCCCCGGAACTGTCCAATACAAACGAACGCAGTTGGATTCAAATATTTGGGAATATACATCTCACTGGACCCCGCGGTTCGCTATGCCCAAAACCTTCTTCCTCCTCTTCATAGACTCAAAAGTGATATTAATAACTGGAAGACGCTCCCTATCTCGCTACTGGGCAGAGCCACTCTGTTTAAGATGATGGCCTTACCGCGATTCTTATACGCCCTACAAAATACCTTGGATGTAGTCCCAGCGCGTTACTTTCGGGAGGTGGAGGGCCTGCAAAGAGACCTATTATGGGATGGCAGGCCTCGGATCGCTTTGAGCAAACTAACGTTGTCTTGGTATGATGGAGGCATTAGTCTCCCTGATGTCAAGAAATACTACTGGGCTTCCCAACTGGCAGCTATTAATCATGGCACATACGGCCGGGTGGATGACCCGGGCTACACCATGGATAGATGGCTCCTTCCGGGGGCACTTACGGTAGGGCGTTATACTCCCGACCTAACCGGTTCAAACTAACTGGCCCCACGAAGCACTCTGTGCAAATCTGGCATGATGCCACTAATCATCTTGGATGGAAACACAAACTCACATTGGCTACCCCTCTCTGGGACTCGGAGAAGTTGGGCGACCTGTGGAAGACAAAGGGCTTCGACAGGTGGGACCTTATTGGGATCTCAGCTGTTAAAGATGTCTGGGGAAGAGGGGGCCCAAACCCTTCAGCACGCTTCAGGGCGAATATAAACTGGCGGATGCCGAATTTTTCGATATATACAGGTCTCACACTCACTTCAGTCTTTATGGCCTAAAGGGGCGGATCCCCCGGAGGTTTCCCCTCTGGAGGACAGAATCTTAGATGGTCATCTCCCTGACAAAACGATATCCTTAATTTATAAAAAACTAATTAATCACATGGCGAGCCCCCTCCGGACACTGAGAGATAAGTGGGCACAAGATGGGATAGAACTAGACGATGAAGAGTGGCAAATAGCAATATCCTCCCCTAAAGAGGTGGCAATCCCGGCACGCTTGCGATTGGTTCAGCTGAAGATCCTCCACAGGATCTACATAACGGGCCCTAGATTAATACACATGGGGTGGTCGGAGACAGGGGAATGCAAGCGACGCTGTGGCCAGATTGGAACGTTCATGCACATCATTTGGGAATGCCCGCATATCAACTCTTACTGGTGTCAAGTGCACGACACAATCAACCAGGTAATGGGAATTTCCCTCCGCCCCGAGGCGAGGCGATGCCTCCTTAATATCTGGGAGCCAACAGACTTGGACACTTCCCAGACACAATGGATCACCCTGGGGCTCATGTTGGCGAAGAGAAACATTGCACAACTCTGGGGGCGGCACACACACCGACGCTGGAGGCCTGGGAGAGAAACCTTGATTGGTGCATGTTTAGGGAAAAAACGGTGTATTTGGCAAGGGGGTGCCCGAGGAAGTGGAGTCGAGTCTGGAATCCGTGGAATTTGTATAGAGGAGAGATTTGTACGCCACCTTGTACTGTTGAGTACGATGATCCGCTGCCTTAGTGATGTTCCTCACATGTGAACTGTCTGTTTGTTCCCCCATACATGCGTAATGAGTAAAGTGAACTACCTGGTTTCTTGTACTGTATCATTCACCAGCAATTGTTTAATAAAAAGAATTGTTAAAAAAAAAATGGACAATTTGTAAGGGAATTGCTAGAAGCAATACAATCACCAAAAGAATTGGCTGTGGTGAAATGTGCCGCACACCAGTCAGGAGATGACTGGGTGGTAGTCGGCAACAGATATGCAGACTTGGTGGCAACATTGTGCCAAAACCACAACGTCAGTCAATAAGAGGGTGGAAAGAATGGGAATCAGCTGCCAACTTATGCTGTATATGCCACCTGAAACTTGGAATGAGGTGAAGAAATTGCAAGATGAGGTTGATGAAAGTGAGAAAAATTTGTGGATCAAAGTGGGTTGCTCCCAAAGAGGAGAAGATGAAGTGTGGATCAGTGCAGATGGCAGACCAGTCATGCCAGACTGTTTACTCACAAATGGCCAGAATGCATCATGGAGACACACACATAGGGAGAGATGCAATGATTAGGCTGTTCAGACAAAATTGGTACAATCCCAAATTCAGGGCTGTTGCAGAGAGTCTTTGCCAGAGATGTCTAACTTGCCAAATGCATAATCCAGGCAGAAAAACGATAATTGGGTTTGGAAAGATTGGAAAGGCAGAGGGCCCATTTATAAGACTCCAGTTCGACTTCATACAGTTACCAGCATGTAGAGGGCTGAAATACGTACTAGTCATAGTGTGCCTGTTTTCAAAGTGGGTGGAGGCTTACCCTACTAGAAGATATGACAGCATTACAGTCGCAAAACTATTGCTACGAGAGCTCATACCAAGATTTGGTTTTCCAGTATCTTTGGAATCAGATAGAGGAAAACACTTTAATAGTGAAGTAATCAAACTAATTTGTGAAGCATTTCAAATTAAACAGAAATTGCACTTTGCATATCGCCCAGAGGCTTCTGGAGTGGTTGAACAATTGAATGGCACTATCAAGTCAAGATTGGGAAAAATGTGTGCATCAACATCATTAGAGTGGCCAGACGCATTGCCACTTGTCTTGATGGGAATCAGAAGCATACCTGACAGAACAACAGGATTGAGCCCCCATGAAATAATGATGGGAAGAGCAATGAGACAAACACATGTTCCCACAAACAAATTAGTAAATATATCTGATGATATGGTTCTGGATTATTGCAAAGGATTGGCTGACCTAGTGTGTTCTGTCTCTCATCAGGTTGGAGAAGACGCAGTTTCCAGGCAGCCTGAACTAGAACATGATCTGAATCCTGGTGATTGGGTGGTAGTGAAGAATCACTCCAGAGAAACGTGTTTATCACCCAGGTGGAGCAGACCTTGTCAAGTTATATTGACCACCAATACAGCAGTGAAGTGTGCAAGATTTCCTAATTGGATTCATGTAAGCCACACAAAGAGAGTACCAGAACCTGAAGAAGAGAATCCACAGACAACGCCAATCACTGAAGAAGCTGAAGGTTGCCCAGCTGAGGAATCTCAGGCTAGAGGTTCGAGAGAAGCTGACGAAGAACAACCGAGCACAAGTCAGGATTGGATACCAGTGGTAGAAGTTCCTGAAGTATATTACAGAACAAGAAGTCAAGCGAAATTGGAAGAAATAGAAGAAGATCAGATAGGTGAAGAAGAAGCAGCTCAGGTACAAGAAGAAAAGACAATAAGAGAACCTGAGCAAGGTCAGATAGGGAAAGAAAATTGGACTCAAAACAGTGAAGATTTAATAAACTTTGAAGAGGGACAGACAGGTTTAGAAGAATCAGGTCAGGCTGCAGAACTTCACAGTGCAATAAGCCCTGATCAGAAGCAGTTAGATCAAGAAGAATTCACTAAAGAAAAAGGGGTTGATACAAATGAACATAAAGAAATAAAAAAGGAACAAAGCCAACATCTTGAAAGTCATTGTGGAGCTATTGAAGAGAAACCAATCAGACCTGAAAAAGAACAAACAAAAGAAGCAGTAATCAAAGAAAACAAAACAGTATTGAGCAGTGAAAATAACGAGATCTTTGAAGACGTAAACAGAGAAACAGTGCCAACAAAGAAAACAAGAAAAGGAGATCATTGGCCAAGTGTCATTAAAAGAGTAAAGTACCACATAACAACCAGAAGTGAAGATCCAGAACAAGTACCTGAAGTGACAAGTCAAACTGAACAAGAGAAAAAGTCAGGAAAAAGAAAAAGTAAAAGACTGAGACTTGTGAATAACAAATTCAAGGGTCCTGACTGGACTTATATTATTCTTGAAGATTTTGAAAGCTCAGAGTCAAGTGACAGTGGTGGCGAAGGAACAAGTGCAGAACTAACATACGAAGAAGAAAGAAGACCACCCTGACTAAACAAAAGAATCCTCTAAAGAAAAGAAGAAAAGATAAGAAGAGCAATCTTCCTTGTCGAAAAATGCCTGACGATAGAGTTACTGGGAGACCAAAACGAAATTCTTGTAGGAGATGCTGTGCAATCTGCATATGTAGTCTAGTATTGGTGCTTATAGTATGGTTAGTCCTGATTGTAGCAGTTCCTTACCTTATGATAATAGATAAGAAGATTAATAATGAAACTAAAGGGAGGACAGCAAACATGAAGGGCAATAGAGTAGAATTAATGGCAGAAGATGAGGCAGAAATTCATCATGAAATAGCTGATAACGACACTAGTTTAAATGTTTACACAAAGTTATTGTTTCAGTATGTAGACACAATGGAAGTTAGTAATTGTTATGTCTGTATGAAGTTACCTGAATCAGTAGCGGAAGGATTAACATACCATCATTTACCACTGACATATGGCATATCATGTAGTGTATTAACAAGTTTATTTTATAGAACAGGTAGACTACAGTATTATTATTCAAACTTAGATGTGATATTTTCTGAGGTTCCGATTCGCAAGAGTATGAACCCAGTGCTTAGTAGTCAAGACGCACAGTTTATGGGATAGCTTTTCTTAACAATGAAATCGATAGACATAACACATGCACATAGACACAATCTAACATGTTCTTTACTAGAAGAAGAAAAGATATTTTTGAATTTAGTAGAAGATAGAAGACATGATTTTCAAAGAAAGCTTCAGAGCATAAGGCTCAGTTGCCACCTTGGGCGGAGAAGGAAGGGAGTTATACACCTGGTAAAGCTCAAGCTGCAATGGCTCTGGATTTCGTAAAGAAAGGGAAAATTTGTCTTCATAGGTTAAAGACTGATTATAACAATGTTTTCATCGGTACCAGTGAATGTGAACACAATTTTTTAATTCTGGGAGGTTGGGGACTCAAAGGAGGAACAGATTCAGTTTTTCCTGGAATATATTATGTATGTGGGAATAAGGCTTACTTTAGGCTTCCTGCACGATGGTATGGAAGTTGTTATTTTGGAATAGTTTTTCCAAAGATATACCACGTAAAAAGAAACACTGGAAGCAATGAAAACAATAATGAATTAATACGTAGTAAAAGAGCTAGTTTTTCAGAAATTATAGGTGATATATTTGGTGCATTGATACCTTCAGTGGGAATAATTCTGAACTCAAGGAAAATATGTAAATTGTCTACAGTGGTTGATCGTTTATCAACGGATACTGCTGGAGGTTTTCTAATGATTAATACGGAGATGGTTGCGATTAGATCTATGGTGATGCAAAATCGACTTGCTCTTGACATTCTATTGGCAAAAGAGGGAGGAGTCTGTAAATTATTGAAGACGAAACATTGTTGCACTTATATTCCTGATAAGAGTGCAGAAATTGGACGTACATTCAGAACATAACTAAACTTGAGAAAGAACTTAAACCACTGGAAGTTGATAGTGTATGGGAAAGATTGACAAATAGTATCTCGTCAATTGGAACCTGGTTTGCTAATATAGGGAAAGGACTTATAGGTCAAATATTAGTACCCCTAGCAGGGATAGCAATAATAATATTGGCAATAACAATATGGTGCAAATGCTGTAGAAAGAATGGAACATATAAAGTGACAGGAAAAGGAAAGAAAAGAAAACTAGATGAAATAGAACTTGAAGAATGGAGAAGTGATTTATACAAAAAGTTGAAAGGGGATGTGAAAAACAGAAAATGTAAAAATGAGAATGAAACGAATTGCTAGAAGTTGGCATCTGATTGAGGGTAGTATTTTGATGGCTCAGAAACGCCATCAGAGAGGGGATTGATGGAGCAAGGTTTCAAAAATGAAACTTGCTTGTACGCAATCCTCCTCATAGTATTAATTTATTAAACTTGTACTGTCAATACTAATCTTTGCATTCACAAACACAAAAGGGATAGACGCTTGCCTATGTGTTTTACTAATGAATAACGCTTGTCTATAAACCAAGATGGCCGCTAAAGTGCGGGAACCTCAATGCGCATGTCGCAACCTGATCACATGGTGTGACGTCTTTCTTTGCTTGGTGGGAAACGTCTGCTTCTCCGCAGTGTGCACTAAAATGGCTGCTAAATGTTTTCACATGCTTAAGCTTGCTCTCATGTCATTATTAAATTGTCGTTTTCTTAATGCTACTAATGCAGGATAGTATTATAATTTTTTTTTTTTTTTTTTTTATTGAACATTTTCAATGAAACGTACATAACAGTAGTCACCATTGTAATAATCCTGTCAGTCACAATGCAGTATTAAGAAAATAATAAAGATTAAGCAAAAAACAATCACAGAGATATACATACAGCGCCTCCTCAAATACTACATAATTTCTAGATATATTGTGTAGCAATGTTCACAATTTAACGCACTTATGTTAACGTTAATGACAATTCTGGAACAAGTCAGGGTTCTCGTTTAAATAATCAGTAAGAGGTATCCAGATATCCAATGGTTTAGAAGCAGTTGGTAATTCTTCGGCGTATGTTACAAAATTATCTCTACAATAGACAGCATCTAATATCCAGCGGGCAACCGTAGGGGTTTGCTTGCTATCCCAGTTCATTGCCACCCTGCGCTTGGCCAACAGCAGCATCACCGCTACCAGTTTCTTCTTAATTGACTTTACAGGGATATGTAAACCTAACAAACAGAGTTGCGGTATGCAGTACAATGTACATGATATCAGAGCACTCAGATGGTAAATTACGTTCTCCCAGTATAATCGTATCTTATCACAATTCCATGCAAGATGTACAAAGTCTGCCTTAGCACATCCACACCTTTTACAGTCTGCAGTGTCTCGTAAACCATATTTACATAATTTTGTTGGTGTATGATAAGCTTGATGAAGGAATTTATAATGAATAATGCGTAAGTTTCCATTAGGTGTAAGTAGCGTGGTGAGCGTACAACATGACAACCAATCGTCATCTGTCAAAGGAGTGTCTAATAATTTATTCCATTTTTCACGTGCTTTTAGAGTCTGTGCACCTATATCTGATTGTATCAGCTTATATAATCGGGACACTATGTTAGTGTGAGTGGGTGTGTCTATCAAAAATTGCAATGATTGAAGTGTAGGTGGCTCATTAGGATATGAAGGATAGAGTTCCTTAATTGCAGCCTTCAACCTATGATATATGAATCGAAACAATAGTGATTGATTACTTATATATGACAAGTCATCAGCTGTTATGAAGGTGCCATTCCTGTATAGGTCCCCCATTTGTACTATACCTACTGTTTCTAGTATCATCATGCTATTCTGCTCTTGTGTGACCGATAAGTTCGGGTGGCAATTCAACGGCATGTTCGGGGCATACAGGGGCGTTTTGTCCGCTAGGCGACCGATGCTTCTCCATGCATGCGATGTTGTGAGTATTGTGTTTATTTCTCGTGGAGATAGATGTGGCCTAATATGAGTGAGTATGCTAGGCAATGGCACCGGGTCAGCGTCTCCATCCTCTATAGCAAGGTGTGGTAGATACTTTACTGGGTGATACCAAAAATATGCGTATTGCGCTTGGGCGCAGAGATAATATAAGTAAAGATCAGGCACCGTGAAACCACCTGCAGTGTATGGAAGTGACATAGTGTGAAGACTAATACGCGCCTGCTTGCCTGCCCATATCAGCCTGACCAGGTTCGAGCGTAACCGCTGAAAGATTGGTGTAGGAGGTGTGATTGGTATATTAATAAAGAGATATAACAGTTTAGGTAACAGTACCATCTTTATAAGGGAAATTCTATCGGCTAGAGATAGAGGTAGAGTGATCCATCTTGATATTTGTGTTTCTATTCGGTCTATTGCAGGTCCATAATTATATCTGAGGACTAATGCAGGGTCTCTATGTATCCAGATTCCAAGATATTTAATGGGGTCTTCCTGCCATATAAGGGGAAACTCCATTTGTGGCGCCCTCGTAATTTCCGTCAACGGAATCACTGCTGACTTACTCCAATTGATCTGCAAGCCCGAGTATCTCCCGAATTTTATGTATTCTCTCAGCACTGGCGAAAGATGAACCTCTGGGTCTCTTAAGTACAACACCATATCATCCGCATATAGTGATATGCTGATGGGTCTTAGATTAAATCGGAGCGCTGTATATGCATAGTTTTGGCGTATTTTGCATGCTAGTGGCTCTAATGCTACTGCGAACAGTAATGGGGATAATGTGCATCCCTGTCTGGTCCCACGTTGTATTGGGATTACCCCTGATACGTGTCTATTAACTTTTATTCGGGCTGTAGGTTCATTGTA
The DNA here is from genome assembly GCA_963921515.1 of Calotriton arnoldi. NCBI lineage: Eukaryota > Metazoa > Chordata > Amphibia > Caudata > Salamandridae > Calotriton > Calotriton arnoldi. The sequence continues at coordinate 550,576 of CAWUFW010008624.1, read as the reverse complement.
TAATAGGGCTATCCAGTTTATAAACGTAGGTGGCAAGCCCATTTTCTTTAGGATCGAGAACATGTAGGTCCATTCAATAGAGTCAAAGGCCTTAGCTGCATCTAACAATACCGCCACAGCCTTAATTTCCGGATTGAGTTGGTGCAAAAGGGCAAATATGGTTCGTAAATTGTGTGTCGTTGAGCGATCTGGAATGAACCCAGATTGGTCAGGGAGGACCATGGTGGTCATGAGTGGTCGTAATCTAGTAGCTATAATCTTTGCCAGTATTTTAACGTCTGTATTTATTAATGAGAGGGGCCTATATGATTCTGCTTTATCTGGGTTTTTATCAGGCTTCAATAGTGCTACTATAAGGGCTTCGCGCAGTGTGGGAGGTAACATTTTGTCATGATAGGCCTCGTCATACATCTCAAGCAGGTGCGGAGTCAATAATTCCGCATATGCTTTATAAAATTCGCCAGTAAATCCATCAGGACCTGGTGATTTACCATTGGGTAGGGATTTTATAGCCAGTTGGACTTCGTCCTTCATTATGGGTTGAGACAGGTGCTCGCGGTGTGTGTCGGACAGCCATACCAGCGCTATGTCATCAAGGTATTGCATGATTTCAGGTTCCAATACCGTATGTTGTGTCTTATAAAAATCTCCGTATGTCGTCGTGAACGCGTTTAATATACCCTGAGTATCCGAATGCAGTATTCCATTATCGTCTTGTATCTTCAGAACAGTGTGTTGTTTGTTTTCTATTCGTATTTTTTGTGCTAATACTCGACCCGGTCTGCCTCCCTCCCCAATCCTGCGTGCGGTATAGCGTTTGTAAGTGTTTTTTATCTCATCATCTGCCAGCAGATTGTATCTATTTATCTCGTCCCTCAATTTGCCCAGCGTAAGTGGACTGTGGCTGGCGTCATATTCGGCTTCAAGTAATTTTATGCAAGTTTCGGTTTTCTCCAGTTGTGTCCGAATATCACGCAAAATACCTGTGTTTATGCTTATACAAACACCCCTAACTGTTGCCTTAAATGCCTCCCAAAGCAGTCCTGCACTAGTATCTGGCTGTTTATTGTTTGCAAAGTAATCTTCTATTGCTGTATGAATTGCCTCTCTATATAGGGGGTCCAAGAGCGCGTTAGCATTAAAGCGCCATATAAATGGCGGTGGAATGTATGTCGGTATGTGTAAGGTTAATATCACTGGTTTGTGGTCTGAGAGCGTCTTAGGGAGGTGTGTTATATCTGCGGCCCACGTACACGCTTGGTCTGTGAGAAGCCAGTAGTCAAGTCTGGACCAGCTGTTATGGACTGTCGAGGAGTGTGTGCTCTCTAGTGTGGTTGGGTTCTTTAGGCGCCAGACATCATGTATACGGAATTCTATTAGCCCATTTTGAATAACAGAGACCGCATTCGGATGGTGTTCTGCAGTTTGATACGACCTGTCTTGTGCAGAATTTAGTGCAACATTAAGGTTGCCTCCCCACAACAGTTCTATATCAGGTAGGGTTCGTATTTGTGCCCAGAGATTCATAAAAAAGGCCGGATCATCCGTATTCGGACCGTAAACATTTATAATTCCGACCCGGGTTCCTCGCAATAATCCTGTAAGTATGACATAACGACCCTGCGGGTCAATGATTTTCTGGTCCAGTGTAAATTGTGTACCCTTACGGATAAGGGTTGTCACACCTCTCGCATATGATGAGTAAGTCGCCGATATCGCTAATTCAGCCCATCTGTTGCCCAGTTTATTTGCTTTGTGTGGAAGCAGATGCGTCTCTTGGAGTAGAGCTATATCAACGCCATGCCTGTCTAAATAGGCAAATACTTGTCGGATCTTTCTGGGATTATTTAGACCTCTGACATTCCAAGTAACTAGTTTCAATGGTGCATTTCTAACCCTATTGTCTAAGTGCTATACTAACAATGTAGGATATTGGATGCTGGACATACCTCCCATCTTCCGCCCATCTCCGGGCACAATTACTTTGCCTAACTTTAAAGTTTAAGAATCCTAGATATTTAAGCTCATCATGTATGTGACTACCTATGTACCGTGCAATTGTCCCAAACCTCCCCCCACCCACTTCACCATCCCAATCATGGTAAAGACACTGCCCCATAATAACAAACAAAACTTCCCACCTAACTAACAAAGAAGGCTGTGGTTTACACAGGGGGGGCGGCAGCCTCCGGCTTACAACCCCAACAGCAAAGAGCTGGGGGATCAAGTCACAATCCTGTATCATTACTAATTTATATTTAAAGTGCGAACATACCTATGAAGGGCAGATACATTGACTACATATTAGAAAGTCAAATATTGCAATAGCTTAACATTACTATCACCAGCAAATGGTTATTCAACATTGCCCACAGGGCAAAGGTCCCCATGAAGCGCAACATATTTGTTCATTTAGCGCCGGAGCGAATATATGTAAAGGTACCGGCTGATTGTAGACAGCAGTAAGCCTGCTTGAGAGAGGCGTAAGTTATCATTCGATATCCGATGTATGTCCGTTTTCAGCTTGTGTTCCTCTTGGGGATTTGCGCCTGAGGGCATTTGGGTAGTTATGTTGTAGGAACTGAATGGCATCTTTGGGTTCATTACAGAGTATACTTTTTCCACCATCCGTGATCTTCAATCTAGCTGGGTATATCATCGCATAGGAGATGTGATTGTCCCTTAGTTTCTTTTTTACGTCGAGGAACTTTTTTCTCGCCTCCTGCACTTGGGAGGTAAAGTCTGGATATATGGATATATCCATTCCGTCATGGTTTAGAGATCCCATTTCCCGTGCTTTGCGAAGTGCTGCATCCCTGTCTCTATAATTCAATATTTTGGCTATTATGGGGCGTGGGCGTGTACCTGGCGCAGGCCTCGGTGCAAGCGATCTGTGTGCCCTCTCTACAACGAATATTTCAGAGAATGTTTCTCGACCGAGTAGGGCGATGAGAAGAGTTTCGACATATTTCTCCATTGTATCTGTTCTGATCGTTTCCGCCACCCCCATAAGGCGGAGATTACAGCGTCGGGACCTGGCTTCAAGGTCTTCAGTTTTAGCCATGAGATATTGTAGGGCCTTGTCAGCTTTAACATGTTTTTGTTCAAATTGTTGCTGAGCATCCTCCGCGTCCGATACCCGGCGTTCCACCATGTCGATTCGTTCCGTATGTTTGTCCATTCTCTCCGACATACGGTCTACCCGATATGTCAGGGAGTCGATCTTGCCATCTATGTTGGATAGCGTGGATTGTATGGTAGCAAACATGGCGCGAAAATCTACTTCCGTGTCAGAGCCCGGTGGCGCAGTTTGTACCTGTGTATTCTCGGGGGGCTTAGTGCCGGTCTCCATCGCTTTCCGTGGTTGCTCAAATTGCAGTTTGGGTTGATTTTTATCTGGTTTCCCCATCTTGCCTGCACTCTGTATGTGTAGTGCACTGTAGCAGGAAGTACCCGTGTGCTCTATCCTAAGGAGTTGTGGCCTAGTGATAGTCGAGGCCGTGATCAATGGTGCCTGTTATGTCCCTGTGTGTGCGCAAATGTTAGACGCAGGGCCAGTAATCGTGCTATCGCGGTTGCAGGCGCGTCTGGATATGTGATGTGGACACAGTAATACACATACAGTTGTACCCATGTGGTAGTCCCCCGGCAGTGTCTCAGTGAGACTACATAACCTCACATTTCTTCCAGACCTGGGGCTGAGTGAATCCGGCGGCTGAAGTCGACAAAATGGCGCCTTTGTTGTTTAAATGTAGGCCTCACTAGTCCATGTTCCCTCTAGAGTACCAGGCGTTCCGGGGTATACACAGGGATCACTGACACAGGTTTCCCACGCCACACAGCACTCGAATGTATCGGTATAAGGTGGGCACTATGGTACAATTCCCGAAGGTGGTGCAAGGTCGTGGTGCAGGATCTCAGCAGCGCTCCCTGTTTGGCCGTACCGACTGATTGTAAAGGCGAGAGTCACTGGTTTATGATGTAGGGTCACATTGCGCAACTGGGGCCACAGACCCCCCGCACCCTCCTTCGTGCGAAATCGCCCGCTTTATTGCTGCACACCCCGCTCTGTACCTTATGGCGGCAAATGGATTCCTTTATCCTGTTCCGTCTCGACTGCGGCGGGTCCGTTCGTCCCCCCGCTGCAGCGGTATTTAGATGGTGCCTGTTCGTAGCTACTGGCCTCGCAGCGCGTCGTATTTCCGATCACTCTCAGCCGTCAAGATGTTCCCAGCAGCACAGGCCCAGGTCGCTCGCGGCTGACGATGCCAGATCTGTCCTCATAGCCCACTGCCTCGTCCACCAGAGTCACATCGGGTTTCTTCCCTTCCCGTTTTTACTCCGTCAGGCCTAGTTCTTTAGTGCGCCTCGGTCTTGCGTGGTGCACGTAGCGGGACGTGCGCGCCCCTGGGCAGCAGTTTTGTATCGGCTCTCACTTCTGTGTCATTTCCTCTCAGCTACAAGCCATTCAGCTCTCCGGTGATTAGCTGGTGTGTTACCGGAAGCCTCCCTCAGTGTAGTCGCCCGGGTTTCATGTAAAATTAGCGGCTGTGCTCACAGGATAATTGCAGGATCGTGACTCGATCGGGAGAGCTCGCCTACAGCGCGGCCATTTCCCAGCGCGGCTAGCTCCGCCCCCCAGGATAGTATTATAATTAATTGGGAATAGAGTAGGGAAAGTGGGCATACAGTGAAACTTTTTATTTGTGATTTTAATATTTTCTTCTTGCACTTTTAGTAATTCGTAAACTTGGTCCTGGGTTGGTGACTTGAAACTCGAGAGACAGATGGTTCTGCGCATGTGTCCTGTATGCCTGCCAAGTGAAGTCAACTTGGACGTCTCCCAAGGCCACGACCTATTGGCCAAAGATGATGTACTCAATGTTTCCGGCGGACAAATTGTTACTTTTCTCCTGTAAAATGTATAACATTTGTCGTGAGACGGGTGGGAAATAAAGTGAATGTATTAATTTGAATGGGCGGGAACGTAAAGACAATAGGCTTTACAATTTAGGCCAAATCGATATGGTGCGAGAATCCACCCCCTGTCCCTGTCCAATCAGAAGTAGTGGTCCCATATTTTAGCAACATTAAGGGGAGGTACATGGGCGTAGAAGGGTATAATAGAATATAGCATTAGTAAATTAGTCAGAGCATGCGTTCACGAAGAACAGGCGTCCATACTGCCAGAGCGCTCTCAACTCCAGACTGCCCAGCTGATCGGTTGCTGACTGAATTCCTGTCCGGAAGAGGTCCTGAGGAGGGGGCGGCGGTGTCCATAAGACAAGAGAATCGAGAGAAGTTGAGTATCAGAGAGGGGAACGGTGCAGGCGTCGTTGTAGAGAGGTCACCGGTCCTGTCCTGATCCTGGAAGAAGTCTTTGCTCTTCATCCTTCCTGGGTCCTATCTTTTCCAACTCCTTGGCCAAGGGGCTTGGTTCTCGCATTTAGGTAATTATACTGCAACCTTTAGTTGCGCTGCTGTCTCTATCTTCTCCTCTTCCTTAAACACCGTCATTTATTAGCAAAATCATTTCTATGCTTTTTCTTGGGTATTTTAATCAAGTACCGTGTTTTCTGTATTTTCACTCTGCTAAAACTTTAGATAAACATTTTAAAACTTCCTGACTCAGTGGTTATTTCAGGATTATGTACTATAATGAATGTCACTCATTTTAAACTTCCCAATTAGCAAAGGATCCATTGGTAAGTTATTACTCTTCAATCAGAAGGTAATTGGTAGCAGGGACTTTGATAAAAGAGTACATCTGACACCCAGCGTAAGTATTAGTGTAGTGTGAATGTATGGGCCCAAGTGAGTATATGGTATGAATGTTGTTGGCTAATATTGCGCTGGATCACATGTATGTGTGTGAACTTGTGCATGTTATGTTATGTTATAACAATTTATTATGCGCACTACTACCCGGAGGTGTCTAGGCGCTCACGGTCTCCAAAAAAAACTGTGTCAGAAAAGCTAGTTTCTAAAAAGCCATGTTTTGAGCAGTTTCCTGAACTCAAACAAGGAGGAGGACTTCCTGAGAGGGAGCGGAAGGGCATTCCACTCCTTAATAGTGTTGTAACTGAAACTCCTTCCCCCCCAATTAGTCCTTTTAATTCTGGGGGTGAGCATCAGGAAGGCCTTGGCTGAACGAAGCGATCTGTTGGGAGAGTACCAGCTGAAAAGATTCTTCAGAAATCGTGGTCCTTCTCCATGCAGGGCCTTAAAGGCCGTGCAAAGTGCCTTAAATTTGATCCGCTGGCCGACTGGTAGCCAGTGTAGTTCCTGAATGCCTGCACTAATAGACTGATATTTAGGGGCATCCAGGACCAGCCTAGCCGCGGCGTTCTGTACTGCCTGCAACCTTCTGAGTAAATTGGATTGTAGATTGATGTACAGTCCATTACAGTAATCCAATTTGGATAACACAAGGGAGGTCATCACAGTTTTTCTAGTGTTTATAGGAATGAAAGGCAGAATTTTCCGTACCATTTTAATAGTAAGAAATGCGGAAGAGACCACCTTTGAAACTTGGGACTTCATGTTGAGTTTATCATCTATAATGACCCCCAAATTCTTAGCCTTGGTCACTGGTGTAGGAGTAATGCCCAGTGTGTCCGGCCACCAAACTGGTGACCACTGAGGGGAGAGGTTACCAAATAGCACCACCTCAGTTTTTCCTGAGTTCAGCTTAAGGAGGTGCCTACCCATCCAGTCGCTCAGGGAGACCATACAATCATGAAGTTTGGTTGAATAGTTGATGTCCTTATCCACTGCTGAGATGACCAACTGAGTGTCGTCAGCATAAGAGGTTGGACATAAGTTAAAACTTCTAATCAGAGAGGATAGTTCAGAGACATAAATATTAAAAAGCGTGGGCCTCAAAGAGGACTCCTGCGGCACCCACATGGCAGGATGAAGGGTGCAGATTTAAAATTGCCCAGTTGGACAGTTTGTGTTCGGTCCGAAAGGAATGACGTTAAAAGGGAAAGGGCCCTTCCTCCTATCCCGATGGTTTTTAAACGTTTGACCAGGCTCGTATGGTCCACGGTATCAAATGCCGCGGACAGGTCGAGGAGAACAAGGGCTGCCGACCCCCCGCCGTCTAGTGTTTTTCGGATCTCCTCAGTGGTTTTTATTAGTGCCGTCTCGGTGCTGTGACCCGCTCTGAAACCAAACTGACTCTGATCCAGGATTTCGTTTTCCGCAATAAAGGTGGAGAGTTCAGTGTTTAGCCGTTTCTCAAAAATTGCATTGCAATCCTTGAAGAGTGTAAGCGAATGTCTTGCAGAAGTGGTAATGGAAAAGGGATGGGCAAGATGTTGGGAGCCTTGCTAGGAGCAGAGAAGTGAGGGGCAGAGGATGTGCTCAACACTTGGGTTTTAGGGATGAGCTAGGTAAAAAGGAAGTAATTATGGGGCATTGGGCGAACAGGTTTGAGTGGGTCTCTTCAAATAGACCTATAAGAAGTGTTTAAACATCTACGAGGACTTGCTTGAACAATATATCTTGAGCTTTTACTGATGCCTCACAGGCACATGCATCAAGGTAGGATTTTGCGAGTCCTTAATTGCGATTATTAAGGAATCGCAATTAAGGACTCGCAAAAGCCTATGCATGTAGGAATCGCTATAAAAATAGCGATTCCTACACATTCCTTATTTGCGACTCGCAAATTGCGAGTCGCAAATAAGGAATGGCTTCCCATTCATTCCTATGGGCCTGCAGGCCCATAGGAATGAATGGGAAATTGCATGCGCAATTTGTGAGTACAAATTGGTACTCGCAATTTGCGCATGCAATGTCAAGGGTGCAAGGGTGTCAAAAGGACACCCTGTTGCACCCCTGAAATTGATCTGTGCACAAATGTTGCGCACACACATGTCCAAAGGACATGTGTGTGTGTAACATACAACTTTGAAAAATGCACTTTAGTGCATTTTTCAAAGTTTTTGCAAATTACCTTGAAGTTCAACTTCATGGTAATTTGCGCCCCCTAGTAGCGAAATCGCTACTTCAAAGTGGTTCTTGCATTGCATTTAAGGAATCGCAAAATGCGATTCCTTAAATGCAATCGCAATTTGAGAACTCGCAATTAATTGTGAATTCTCAAATTGTGAGTGCCTTGACCCTTCATGCATCGCAAATGCCCTTTTTGCGGGCGCAAACGGCCGATTTTTGCGAATCGCATCATTTGCGCTCGCAAAAATGGTTGATGCATGTACCTGTAAGTCTCTAAATGTGGTACTAACTATGGGCTCAGCAGGAAGCATAACATAAAATGATGTGTACTAGTAAAGTGCACATTCCTCCACGGATAACTTGATGCTGAATAACAGGTGTATATTGTTGCGTAACTCAATGGGATTCATTTTATCAGTCGTGGGAGAAAGGAAGATGAGTGGACCCACCAGGATTCAAACTTGTGACTTTTAGTCCACTGAGCCATCGCACATAGTTAAATCTGCCAGTTAAGGGTAGAAGCAGGTAGGGGATGGCTGTCCTTGTAGCCTTCCAGAGCAGAGTTCTTGTAATACAAAACCACTGATAGAGGAAATGGACTAACAACAGGACAAAGAGGAGTGCAATAGTCCAAACACATATCCGGCTCTACTGGGCTGATTAAAACCTTCTATTTTAAGGCAAATGAATCCATTAATACTGAAGTTATAATAACAAAAAAAATCTCCCCAATGTGTTATTAATTCAGAGTAATCCCCGCACAAGATTCTATATGTATGTCAGTACTATCGCTCCTTTCCAATCTCTTTAATTATTCTTTTCTGTAAAGCAAGTTTTATGATGGCTTGCAAAATCTGTTCTTAAGCCTCTTATAGAAAATGCCAAACTTGACTATTTATAAAACTATCATCTATTTGTAGGTCTTCCCTGGAGTTCCACATGAGAGAATAAACAGATGACTCCCAGCTTCACCAGCTTTTCGAACACTATCGAATTCTGAACTATTGGAGGTTGGTTTCAGCCCCAATGTTGCACTGCAATGATTAACGTAGATGATACGCTTGTCAATTGTTAACAGGATTATCTCTACACCCTAAGAGAGGGCTCTATGAAGTACTGCTTCTGTGAAGTTCAGTAGCCTTAAACTTATGGGTCCAAGACAAGATAATGGTTTTGTCATTAGGCTGTACCAATAGAGTTCGATGTATTAACACACTTCCACAGCCTCCTGACCTGTTCTGTCTTATCACCGCATTCGTCAAGAAAGCAAAAAAGCCTCAGCATCCAGCCACATGTTGTGATGTTGTATGGTCAGCATTCTTTGGCTTGAGACATCTTAAATAATACTTTCAATTCACTGACTAAACCCATCAGAAAAGGATAGTAGGAGCACTGACCCATGCAAAAATTGATTATGAAAATGCTGTAATTGGGGGCTTCCCAAATTTCAGACCCATCTGCTGCAAGCCATGCAAAATGCTGCTGCTTGCTTGATCCTGAAATGTAAAAAGTCTGGCAGTATCTCTCGCCTTGAAGACGCTACAGTGGTTGGAAATAGGCAAACAATTTATTTCCAAAGTTCTATATATTGTCTAGAAATGCCTCATGGGAACAACTCCAGTTTTTCTTTGAGAGGAAATGGTCAGCTATAGATCTATCCGGTTGCTGTGATCTAACATATATAACTGGTTGGTTGCTCCACGGACATGCCTAAGGTGAACAGGTGACTGAAAGTTCTCTATTTTGGGACCATGCCTTTGGAACCCCCGTCTTTGGATGTCAGAGAGAAGCTTGCAGTATTTAGGATCTGGAAAAGTGTAAAGACCTTCATGTTTCTAAAGAAAATGGTCACACCTCTGTAGTCCTGGTCTTGCATCTTCATCTCGGTATCAGGTAATTAATATATCATTTTAAATTTCCTGTTGCAGTGTGTGCAATACACAAATAAATAAATAGACGACTCCATCTTCTCTCGGCAGTGACAACACAAGGGTATCAGCAATCATCAGTATTTACTAACAACACACAAGCCGAGTGGTAAGAACCAATTTCAGTGGGACCATGATAAAGAACTGCTATGGTGTAATCAACATAAGATTTTTAACTGAGATTGTTTTTATTCTCAATATTTGTACCTTCGTCAGAGGGATTGACATCGGTTATATTTCCAGCGAGAAATGATGGCATGATATCCCTTTCAAGGAGATTTAAGAACGCAGTATATAGGGGAAATTGTTAGCCTATCATGGAGACTCCATTGAGTTTAAAGAGGCAGAAATGTGATCATTATTTTTATGCAAAACTGTAAAATGTTTTGCTGCAATGACATCTATTCTTCAATTATGAAGCAAATAATGATGCATGAATCCTGATACCACAGCATATCAAAGCCACCACTTGACACAACACTATATACTGCAAACCAGCACCGTATCAATTTCCATTGGACTGTTGATTTCTGCCAAACTTCTACTAGACGAAGACCAATGAGCATCACTCGAACGACCTATCAGCAAAGACAATGCCCTCTTTATCCAAACACGAGTGGGTGAGGCAGAGATTATCTACTCTACGACATGATTGGGCAGAATGAACCATAGATCAACAAATAAAATAAAATTCAACATTTCTCAAATGTGTAAATATCTGGGAATCTGTCCAGCTGCAGGTTTTAACGGATACTAAATTCACAAGTCCCTTCACTGATGATGACGGGAAGTACCACAGGGTCGAGGGCCCCTGTGATTACATAGATCACTGATTTGTTATATGTCTCGGCATCTGGTCGGCTCTGCACAAGTTTTCACCTTGTATGCTTCTTCATATCGAGAACTGTGCAAATTAAAATTATAAAAACATATCAGGGTGACTCTAACTAGAAACACAGTAATCGATTGAGTCACATGGTTGGTGTCATGTCATTTCATTCAAACTATTATTGATTGCATTCTGTATATATATTTTTGGTTTCAAATGCTTTGAGCCTTTTGCTATGTGAATATTGATGAACATAAGTATTGCTCCAGTTTAATACCAATGGAATGGGCTAGCTTGATTTGGCCTGTAGCACATAGTGCACTACTGAATGCAGTGAAAAGCACCTTCATAGACTGCACGTGGGTCTACTACAACCGGGGAAGATCCGTGAAACTTGGAGAGTGGATAAAGTTATTTATGGGACACTGAATAGGCAGACATTATGCTCAAAAACACAAAGGAGCTGGAGGGAGGGTGGAGGTTTGAAAGATAAAAGTAACTGATGCTCCAAAAGACATTTTCCTGTTGTCTGGCATCTCATAGGGTCCTGATGAGAATGGTGACCAAAAAATCCTAAACAATTGTTGTCATCCAGACAATGTTTATGTAGTTCTAATACATACCAATCAATCAATCAGGGATCTTGCAAAGCGCAGCTACTCACCCGTAAGGGTCTCAAGGCACTGGGGGGTGGGGGAGACTGCTGATCCGTTGAAGGTGCTGAGGTTCAGTCGAAGAGCCAGGACTTGAGGTCCTTCCTGAACTGAGGCAGCGACGGTGGTTCCCTGAGGTGGAGGGGCAGGGCGTTCCAGGTATTTGCTGCAAGATAGGAGAAGGATTTTGCTCCGGCTGTGGTCTTGCGGATGCGTGGGACGGTGGCCAGGGCCAGTCAGGAGGAGCGGAGGTCTCTGATGGGTGCGTTGAATGCGAAGCAGTGGTTGAGGTACACAGGTCCCGCATTGTGTAGGGCTTTGTAGGTGTTTGTGAGGAGAAGGTGATTCTTTTATTGACTGGTAGCCAGTGGAGGTCTCTCTGGTGGCCAGCGATGCGGCTGCAGCTCAGAATGTTGAGGATGAGCTTGGCGGCGGCGTTCTGAATGTTCTGTAATTTCGTGAGGAGTTTCTGGGTGATGCCGGCGTAGAGTGCGTTGCCGTAGTCAAGTCTGCTGCTGATGAGTGCATGGGTGACCATCTTTCTGGACTCAGTGGTGATCCATTTAAGATATTTCGGTGCAGGCGTAGCGTGTGAAAGCATGATGATGAGACGGCATTGATCTGGCGGTTCATAGTGAGCGCGGAGTCCAGGATGATGCTGAGGTTTCGTGTGTGGGGGGCATTCCAGGTGCTGCGGGGAACCAGGAGTCGTCCAAGGAGGAGGGGGTGGAGCCCAGGATGAGGACTTCGGTCTTTGGTCTTCTCTGAGTTGAACTTGAGCAGCTCTCCTTCATCCAGGTGGTGACAGCCTTCATTCCATCATTGAAGTTGTTCTTGGTAACTGTGGGTTCGTTAGTGAGGGAGAGAATCAGCTGGGTGTCGTCAGCGTAGGAGACAATGTTGAGCCTGTGGTTCCTGACGATGGCTATGAGTGGGGCCAGGTAAACGTTGAAGAGGGTGGGGCTCAGGGAGGAGCCCTGAGGAACTCCACAGCTGATCTCTGTGGGTTCCGAGTGGAACAGTGGTAGTCTGACTCTCTGTGTTCGGCCGGTGACAAAGGAGCGGATCCATTCCAGGGCTTTGTCGTGGATGCCGGCGTCGTGGAGTCTTGTGCATAGGGTGCAGTGGGAACAGTAGCAAGCTTCTAATTGACCACATGAAACATTCTAGGTGCGTGAAATTAATACCAACATTTCATAACATACGTAAAAAGTATAATAGCCACTTTATATTAAATTTATATTTATTTCAGATAAAAAATATACTTTTTTTGTTCATTCAATTGATTTGTTTTTTATAAACATAATACTAAATACATTCACATAGAGTAATAGCAGCATCAATATTACAGTGCACAGGGTAGAATGATGAAATGAAAAAATCTTTGTTTTTAAAGGAAAAAAGGGGAGAGAAAACAATTTTTATCTTAATAAATTTTCCATGATTTTGTTCAAATTCTGAGATAAATGAAAACTATGGATGAAGACTTGATATTGGCATGCGGTAGATAAAAAACTACGCGCGTTTCGGCACTACTGCCTTCATCAGGGAACCGTCTATTGCGAGACAACTATCTAAAACATAAAACAAACCAATAATTACAAACTTATAAAATATATACACACACCCAGAATATTTACATAATTTGCTAAAAACCTTACAAATTAATGAATGGTAATAACGGCAAATCTATAATCCAAAAAACTAATATATATATCTGATAATCATCCATAGTTTTCATTTATCTCAGAATTTGAACAAAATCATGGAAAATTTATTAAGATAAAAATTGTTTTCTCTCCCCTTTTTCCTTTAAAAACAAAGATTTTTTCATTTCATCATTCTACCCTGTGCACTGTAATATTGATGCTGCTATTACTCTATGTGAATGTATTTAGTATTATGTTTATAAAAAACAAATCAATTGAATGAACAAAAAAGTATATTTTTTTATATCTGAAATAAATATAAATTTAATATAAAGTGGCTATTATACTTTTTACGTATGTTATGAAATGTTGGTATTAATTTCACGCACCTAGAATGTTTCATGTGGTCAATTAGAAGCTTGCTACTGTTCTTTTTCTAAATTAGCTCTCTTCCCTACGATTAGCAAGTATATTGTCATGGTAGGGGTCCCCTTCTTTCCAATAGTAGGGTGCAGTGGGAGACAGTATCGAAGGCAGCCGAGAGGTCCAGGAGGATGAGGTCTGCGGTTTCGCCTCAGTCTAGGAGGGTGCGGACATCATCTGTGGCTGTGAGGAGAGCCACTGGCCGTAGCGGGCACCGGGCGTTTCCCCGGTGGGCCGCTAGGGTGGGGGCTGGTTTTGTGCCCCTGGGGGGGCCGTTTTTGTTACCGGGGGTCAGCAATATCGGCCCCCTGTAACAAAATCGGCCGAAACCGCCGCTCGCAAACTGCTCAGCTGCACCCCCTTACCCCAGGGGGGGCCGGCCGAGCAGTTTGCCAGGGCCGGTTTCGGTTGCCAGTCCGGCCCTGCATCTCGGTGCCGTGGTTGCTTCGGAAGCCAGATTGCGAGAGTTCCAGGATGTGGTTCGCTTCGATGAACTCGGAGAGTTGGGCATTGATAGCCTTCTCGATGACCTTGGTTCAGAAGGGGAGCAGCGAGATGTGTCTGATGTTCTTGAGGTCCATCAGGTCGGCAGAGGATTTCTTCAGCAAAGGGTTGATCTCTGCATGTTTCCAGACTTCCGGGAAGGTGGCGGAGTTGATGTAGCAGTTGATGGTGCAGCAGAGTTCGGGGGTGATGGAGGTGTCGGCTCTGTTGAAGATGAGGTGCGGGCAGGCATCCGAGGGTGCTACGGAGTGGATGCTCTTTATGATCTTGAGGGTGTCGTCAGCAGTGAGAGGAGTCCAGCTGGAAATGGTCTGCTGGGGTCCAGAGTCGTTGGGTGTGGTGGTTGTGGGTGGGGTGGGAGGGTCTTGGGTGCCGATGCTGTCAAAGCTGTCGTAGATCTCCTTGATCGTGCGGTGGAAGAGGGTGCTGAGGTTGTTACAGAGGTCTTGGGAGGTCTTGGGAGGGTGGGATGGTGGGAGGGTGGGATGTCTGCTGTCTCTGTGCTGGGTTTCCCACGGTGAAGAGTTCTTTGCTATTGAGTGCATTGGCGTTGATCATTTCTTGTAGGACCTCTTTCTTTGTTGTTCTAAAGAGGTGGTGGCATTCGGTGACTGCGGTTTTGAAGGTTGAGTGGTCTTCAGGGGTCTTGCTGTTCCTCCATCTCTTCTCGAGCCATCTGCAGGTGAATCTGGACTCATGAAGGATGGGAGAGAACCAGCTGGCTTTTATGGAGTGTTGCTTGCCTGAGGCTTTCTTGAGGGGAGCCAGTGTGTCGGTATAGTCGTAGATCCATTGGGGGAGGTTGCATGCAGAGGTATGAGCATCCTTGGATGTCGGAGGTGGGGTTTTGCTGAGGGCGGTGGTGAGCTATTCTTCGGTGACCTTGTTGCAACTTCTGCAAGGGTAGCGGTGGGCATGGTGGTGTACGGTGGGTTTGGTGAAGGAGAAGTGGATGCAGCGGTGGTCAGTCCAGAGGAGCTCGGAGGTGTGGCTGAAGGTAATTTTGTCGCTGGCGGAGAAGATGGGGTTGAGCATGTGTCCTGCTGAGTGGTTGGGGAGGTGACCAGTTGTTTGAGTCCAACGGTGGCAAGGTTCTCCAGCAGGGATGAGGTGTTCTTGTCGTTGGGGTTGTCCAGGTGGAAGTTGAGGTCGCCGAGGAGGATATAGTCTGTGGAGGCGAGAGCGTGGGGTGCAATGAAGTCAATGGTGGAGTTGCTGGAGGGTGAGCGAGGTCCGGGGGTCTGTAGATGAGGGTGCCTTCGAGGGTGGTGTTCGGGTTGGTCTGGACCCGAAGTGGGAGTGCTCCATGTTGGTTGAGTGGTCGCCCGAGTGGGTGGTGAGGCGGAGGGTGCATATGTTTTTCCTGATGGCCTAACACACCCACCAGGGCTGGGTTTCTGACACAACAACTGGGTTGACTTGACTCCATATAGAATCTCACTGATACCACTACTGAAAAATGGTAGGTATAGGCTTGCATTTATCCTGCATGAGCTTATGCATAGCTCCATCATGACTGCTTAAATGATCGCTTCACCACCACATGTGCACTAGCCTTAATGATCCCTGCCTGACAGATTATATAACCTTTTCATGATGTATTGCATGACAGATTCCAGGACAGTTTCTGAGACTTCCATTGCTTCTATATCACAGATTGCAAGAAAATTGCATGGCAACTGCTTACAAATGCTATGACAACCGAGGGATAAAGAGCATGGCAAACTGTAATTCAAAATGCATGAACAAATGACTCTAGTGTTGTAGGTGTCCCATGAGCAGCATGCTACCTGTCACTCATTCCCTCTTGACAGTCTTAATGAAATAGTTCTACCCTGACTGGCTGTTTGTTGAACACGTATGACAATCTCAATATGTCAACCTGCAATATAAACACACAGGACATGCCTGTACTTTCAGGTAACCACCATCAATCCACCTAAACCATGCCATTCAGCGCTGAAGAACACAGGCACCAATACCTAAAGAGGTCTGCCACATTCACCTGGCATCTCGGAGGACATTTATAAAGTCCTTGTTCCTCACTGGTTTCATCTTAAACATCCTAAAGTACTAAAGAATCTTTGATAACAACAATTTAACAAATGACTGTAATAGAGACCATTCCAGTGGACCTATGTCGTCTTTCTCCTCTCTAGATCCACAAGATTTACAGAGTGGATGTCCTAAATGCTGTATTCTGCACTGGAGTTGGGGTGAAAGTTTTCAATAATCATCATAAACCCAACGTGTCACATGCAGACTAAGTTATACCAACCAGCTAATTTACACTGAGCGCGCTCTACTTGTTATTTATTCTGCTAGATCACACAGCTAAGTGCTGTGACCCAAGACACGCAAAGAGCACCATTGGTTACTCATGAAAAACAAAATGCTTCCCACATAGTCCCACAGCAATTAAACACTCTCCTAACCAAGCATTCCTCCACGTCGAAGTGTGCTACCCAATAGTTAATGGACTTCAGCCTCTCTTAGTGATGTATGAAGCGGCACACAAAACCAAATCACAACACCAGACCATAGCTATGAACTATTACTGAACTAGTCATTTAATATATCACTACTAGCCTTACACAACCACGCATGCAAACATAAATGGTGGTTGGAAAGCACAGAACCATATGAAAAGCTTGTTATGTTATGCAGATTTGTACAGCACACTATCACCCAAGAGGGTATCCTGGTGTTGAGCAGGTGTGAAACTAGCCATGCCTAGGGCCCAGTGGGACTACTCAAAAATCTAGGTCTTCAGCTTCTTGTGGAATTCAAGAAGGTAGGAGGAGGCTCTAATGTGTAGCGGCAGGTCATTCCATGCTTTGGAAGCGATGTAGAAGGCTCGACTGCTGGATCTGGTGTTCCAAATATATGCGTGGGATGTATGCAAGGAGAAGTCCGAACGAGCAGAGATGTCTGGAGGGTTTGGCAAAGGAGATGCAATTGCTGGGGTATGCTGTGCCAGTGTTATGTAGTGCCTTGAAAGTGTGGGTGAAGAGTTTGAATTTTGCTCGTTCGGGAACTGGGAGCCAGTGGAGCTCCTCATGTGTGGTGTGATGTGAGCGCAGCGTGGAAGTTTGAGGGTGATTCTGGGCGCTGAGTTTTGAATAGTCTACAACCTTCTGGTGGGTTTTTGTTGATCCTGGCAAAGAAGGTGTTCCCCTATTACAGCTTGTTTGTGGCCAGGGCGTGCATGACTGATTTCCGGGTGCTGATTGGGAGCCATTTGAAAATCTTCCTCAGCATCTTCAGGTTACGCCTAAATTAAGAATGCGCTTTGATGTCATTTAAATGGTAGAAGTCAATATGTTGATAAAATAACATAACATAGCAGAACATAACATAAAGAATACAGGTGACTAAGGATATTGCTTTTTTGATGATAAAATTGTAATTTTTGCCTCTTACATCAAACTTAACCTTTGAAATCATGACATATGGAACACTGCACAAAATGGCCTCCACCCCTCAGCGACATGTGCAAGGGACAGTCTGGCAGAGGACACATTGGAGCACTTTTCCATCTCATGGTTCTGCTAGCTCTCAGACTGCTCGTGCCTGCGGGCCTCATGCTTTACCGGTGCCGAAATCCCCGGCTGAAATGTCTCCTAAAACTTCATTGCCAGCCACACAATGGCTGCTATTTATATGTGTAAAAAGGCGTATTTTAAAAAGAATAGGAAAGGAGTGCTGAAACAGCTGCTCACGGGAGAAAATAATGTCGTGCCTGGAAAATGTAAATGCCATCTTACTTAGCTGCTAATGAAAAAGACTTTTTTCCGTATAAATATTCATGGGCAATTGCAAAAACAGTGGGAGGAATATTTCCAATTAGCCTGCAAGTACTTGGGTTCTGAGGCGGCGCTCAGCTTGGGAGGGCTGTTGAATTAAAGATGCAGCACAGCTGCCCTGGAATCGCAGCTTGGAAGGGAGCCGTGGTGGGCCCTCGGCCTGGGACAGAGACCCACCTGTGGAGGTCCTTTGATGGCTGCGTTTTCCCAGTCTGTATGCCCTAAGTCTGAGGGTGGTGCCCTCCGCCCCAGAATGGCACCTTGGAAGGGAGCCATGGTGGGCCCGCGGCCAGGGATGCATATCCACCAGCCGCTTGCGGAGTCCTTGTGATGACTGCTGGTTCTCATTCTGTGTGCCCTTAGGCTGGGGGTGGTGCTCACTGGCTCACAGTGCACAAACCTGGTTGGCCTTTGGGATAGACCGCTCCACTTGCCCCCCTTCAAAAGGAGCGTTTCTAACAAGCCTATGGATAGACGTTGACCTGGTGGCACCTTGTGCTCATAATTTAGAGCCTCACACTGTTTGCCCTGATTCTGTAGAGCGACTCACTCTGCCCTGTACAACCTGGAGCCCCTGGACACCTAAGACCACATAACAGACTCTCAACTGGGGAAGCAGATGGAGAGATGTCTCCAAATATCACTCATGTTACAGCTTTCCTCTCTCTAAGACCTGGTCAATGGGCTGGAGTCCTCTGATGATCAGAAGGACTACATCCTGCACCCAGTGCTCCTTGGTAAGCCTATAGGCACAGTGGCATAATGAACAAGCATTGGCAAAGCCAATAGGTCTCACCTTTGGCACCTATTGGCTTTGCCAATAGTTTTAGGCATGTTGCAGAGCATCCTAGATGCTGTGCCGCTTGGCTTGGCTGACTATGTCATTTTGCAGGAGCGCACACCACACATGCGAGTGACTGCGAGAGACTGCATTTTTTTTCTTTTTAGTTACTGGTACGAGTTGGATGATTTCCCAAAAGGAAACAAGGAAACAAAATGTCAAAGGGCCCTTTTTTTTTAGGGGGGGGTAAGCAACACAGGGGGTGCAGGTGGGGGACAGAAGCAACACAGGGAATGAGGGGCAGAAACAACATAAGGTGTGAATGGCAGAATCAACACGAGAGACCCGGCCAGTGGTGGGTTTTAAAAGTAGATGGGAATAGCAATATAAGATGTGGACGCAAAATGGGAGGTAGAAGCAACACAGAGGGCACGGGTAGGGGCAGAAGCAGAGTGGGGGACGAGGGACAAGAATTAAACGGGGGCGCGAGTGGTGGAAAGCAGTACAAGGGCACGGTTGCGGGGGCTCAACTGGGAGAATGAGTGCAACATGGAGCTGGCAGGGAGAAAGCACATGGATGAAAGGGTAATCTGGTGGGAATGGGGGAGAAGCACATGGGTGAGAGAGAGGAACATGGAGTGCTGTGGAGGGGGAGAGAAGCACACAAGAGAGACAGTGGGAAAACATGAACTCTTGTAGAGTGCTTAAGCCAAAAAGAAAAAAGCTGTGCCTGAAAAAGCAAAAAGTGGAAGGACATAGTAAGTTATGTAATGTGAATTTGTAGAGCACGGCTAATCACCCATGAGGGAATCCAGGCACTGAGTAGGGCAGGTCTGAGGGAGGAGGAGGAGATCATGCCTTTTTCGCCTGGAAGAGCCATGGTTTGAGGTTCCTTCGGACGTGCATAAGGGAGGGGAGGTTCTGATGTGTTTCAGGAGGTCGTTCCAGGTCTTGGCTGCAAGGTATGAGAAGGAGCGTCCTCCCCTTCTGGTCTTCTTGATGCAACCGAGGTGTGCTCTTGCCTGGGACACAGATCGAAGGTGTCTGGGTTGAAGCTTTGCAGGTGTGGTTGAGTAGCTTGAACTTACATCTTTCCTGGACTGGGAGCCAGTGGATATTGTTGAGGTGTGGAGAGATGTGGCTATTTTGCAGGGATGTTAAAGATGAGTCTGGCGGCGGCGTTCTGGGTGTTTTGGAGTTGGCGTAGGACATGAGCTGGGATTCCGACGTAGAGGGCATTTCCGTAATCAAGTGTACTTGTGATAAGAGCCTGGGTGACTGTTTGTCTGGTGTACAGTGGGATCCACATGAAAATCTTGTTTAGCTTTCACAGGATGTGGAAGCATGGTGAGGAGATGGCGTTGATCTGTCTGCTCATGGAGAGGTCAGTGTCCAGGATGATCCCGAGGTTCTTGGCATGGTCCGCAGGGATGGGTGGGAGGTCAAGTTCAGAGGGGCAATAAGATGTGTCCCAGGGGGTGTGGCTGTTGCCAAAGATAAGGAGTTCGGTTTTGTATGTGTTGAGCTGGAGGCAGTTGTTTTTCATCCAGGCAGTGACATTGCTCATGCAGTTGGCGAAGTTTGCTTTGGCGGTTCTGGTTGAGTCTGTAAGGGAGAGGATGAGCTGTTTGTCGTTGGCCTAGGATACTGTGTTGATGCGGTGGGCTCTGACGATGTCCGCGATGGGCGTCATGTAGACGTTGAAGAGTGTTGGGCTGATCAATGACCCTTGAGGGGGTTTCTTGGGTTTTGCGCCATAGTGGGGTCATTGATTTCTGTCCCCAAGGAAGGAGGATATCCACTTGAGGGACGGTCTGCAGATGCCCGCGTGCTGAAGCTTTCTGAGGAGTGACTTGTAGGAGACAGTATTGAAAGCTGCGAAGAGGTTGAGGAGGATGAGTGCGGCCGTTTCTCTTCGGTCGAGGATGCTTCTGATAGTAATAACATACTAATGCGCCCATGCTCCAGGGGTGAGACAAACACAAGAAAAGAAATTAAAGTTCACACAGCCAATGAATAAGAAGCAACCAAATGAGAGTGACAGGGAAGCCAACCAGTTGTAAGCAATGGGTGGACTTTAAGCCCCCTGTAAGATAACAATATCTTTCACAACAGACAGTGCGTGTGCTGTCTTAAACGAGACCTAAATAGGCAAAATATTCTCTTGACACAAAGGCCTTCAGCTCTGTATAGAAATGAGTGAACAGCCACTGCTCTTCCACACCACTAATTGCCTGTGATATCTGACATTTGGAATTAGTTCTAAATTCTGAAAAGATCTGTCACAATGTAGGTAAGTTTAACTGTTGGACATATGCAGAAGAGTGAGAGAGAATAGGTCTTACATTATTTCCTGTACATAGAATGCAACTGCGAGCACATTTTCTTTTTTGTGCTCAATATGGAGACTAATGCACTCCCAGTAAAACATTATATAAGGGATAAAGTGCCTCTTGATTGCACTTTGTAATGATAGTGCAAGTTACCAAGAGATCCGGAATCATATACATGGACGAGGCTGTAGGCCAGGTGCCATTACTGGAATGGGTCACAGACCTCTGAGAATAAGCCAAAAAAATGATGGTTGCCAGCTAACAAGATGCATAGAATGGAGAAGGAAAGTCCTGACAGCCTCAATGAGCATTCGCGATGCTAACACATCAATAGCTTGAAGATGGACGTGGTGCTGCAGAGAAGATCCGGAAAGGGGCATCCTGTCCATCTGTCATGTTGCAGAGGACGATGAGTGTGGGGTGAATAGCTAAGAGAATAAAATTAGAGGAAAAGCAAAGAGAATGACAAAAAATATATACAGAGTTGTCAGAAAACATCTAAAAGTAGGAAAAACACCATAAAAACATTGGAAAACAAATCAAAGACAAGTAAACTGAAGCCAAAATGGAATTGAAACCAGGGGAGAAAAAATGCGGTGAGGGAATCTATGAAAAGGCACACTTGAAATGGAGGCAGACGGGAAATGTGAAAATGGCTATAAGAAGAAAATATTAAAGAAGGAAGTTCTACAGGGAGCAGAACTAATCATTAAGGTCAAGAGCGAGAATGAGAGATTTGAAGTAGCTGTGGAAAATCGAGGAAACTACGTATTCCAGATCTTACTGCTCGGAAAGAGTGGCTGTTGGAAAATAGTGGAAACACAAGAAAAGGAGAAGATAAAAGGAATTGCTTGGGGCGGCCAGGAAATGTCAAGTTGGGCTACAGCAGTGTTTTTGCCTGATTTGACATTCTGAGTCACGCATATATTGAATCGCAGTTTCCACCACAAAAACTTCTCCGGGCATTATTTGGCGCAATTTCACGATGAGAAATGTTTCAAATTCCGAATGCTGTAGCTCAGAACGGGGTGACTTACAAAGAGGCTTATTTACAAGTCCCTTGCGCCAACGGTACGTCGCTTTTCCCCATATAAAAAGTGGCGCACCAGCGGCGCAAGGGGCTTGCAAATAAGCCCCAAAGTTTTCAGATGTGGTAAAACTGAGACCACGTGGCATCCGTCAGTGGTGCTGGATCAATTTTCAGAGTGGGGGTGCAGGCCTTTATCGCCATGGGAGTCTCTGTGCAGCGGAGAGGACAACAAATACCTAAGCCTGCCCAGGGGGGGTTTAGATGGACAAGTGCTTGGAAAATGGGGTCAACAAGTCCAGATCAGAGAACATTTTCTAAAAGCATTGGTACAGAGAATATGTTCAATATTGTACTGCTGGAACGCTGTCTTTTGAAAAATATTAATTTTTGTTTTGAAAACATAATCGAGGGGGGCTCCAGCAGATGCTTCACCCCTACTCCAAACGCCAATGGTCCATCCCTCATTTCAACTTGTGGAACTTGAAATCGGAAGCTAAAATAGCCCAGTGAAAAAATGTGGTGGATGTACCACCTGACAATTTTGTCCAGTTAAGAATGAAGGACCAGAGGTTTTCAACAGATGAGAAAGAGGGGAGGTTAAGCAAAAAAAAAAAAAAGATAACAGGAGGGAGAAGTGGTCGAGAATAGACTATATAAGTTAGCAAAAGTGCGAGGAAATTCCACACTGATATTTGCACCGCATGTCCAGTACAAACACTACATTTGCACCAACTAATTTCAATGGGGGTCATTAGGATAGCGGGCGGATCGCCACCGCCCGTATGGCGGTGGCGATCCGCCCGCTATTTCCCACCGCCCGCCTAACATTTCCCCACCGCCATATTAGTATGGCGGTGGGGACCCAGGCAGACGGAAAGACTGTCTGCCGGTTTCCACCGATCGACCAGTCGACCGTGCGGAAGGGGCTGGATATGGTGGCAGTGTCTGCTAGACACCGCCATCCATATTAGAATGGGCAGCGGTGCAGGGCTTTCCATGGCGGAGACCCCGCCATGGAAAACCAGGCGGAGTTTGCTTTCGGGGGCCTGTTGCGGGGCCCCAGAGTATTGGGGGGGTGGGGGGTCCACATGGGGGGTACCTATGGTACCCCCCTGCATTGGCATGGACATGGTGGCAGGCACCTCGCGGTGCCTGTCACCTTGTGCATGACAATGCACATAGTGCATTCCCAGCATTGTGGCGGGCGGTGCTGTGAGCACCGCCTGCCACAAAGCTGGGAATGGAGGATGCCACGGTGGCATCCTAATCGCTGGTGCGGGACCGCCGCACCACTGGCGGCCGGGCCCAGCACCGCTAGCTTCGTCCGCCCGCCATCATAATGAGCCCCAATGTCCTGTGTGGTCCATCACATCCACAGGAATATTTCTTCCTGCTACTAAGAGTTACTGAACGTTTCCTTTTTTATTGTATTTATTTTTATATCTTTGCAAGCTTTTCAATGCACAAACACCCTGAAATCTTTTTAAAAACCGTACTTTTCAGAGTTGCAAACCCAACTACACAACTTCACACACCCCTAACAATGATGCTGCTTCTAATTTGTATATGTTGTGTTACGTACATTTCGTACTTAGATGCATGAATGGAGAACCTGCTTTGGGGTTTTGTTTTCTATGGGGAGACCCCGCCAAAGCATTCCCTCTCCTTGTAGGGACTGCCCTACCCACACACCACACAGATGTCCAGCAGTGGACGTTTGACGCCACTTATATGTGGGGTGAACAGCAAGATGGATGATCCATGGATGTCTGAGGTCCAGATTTTCAGTATCTGAGGAGTGCAAGACTGTGGCTATTGCCAGCTTCTACCAGACTAGGAAAATCAGATTTTCATTTGCTACCTGTGGTAAACTGGGTCATCCCTGGGAAGGGATTGCACTTGTGAAGAATCCTTAACTAGTTTAGAACTTGATCCATATTTTCGACAGCCCAGTTAGATAAGACTGGATGTAGTTGTCCACTCCATGCAACAGCAAATATTCTAGGATCCGTTTAATTGGCAAGTATGGGGAGCTATAATATTAGGATTCCCAATTTGGGAAGGTTCTACCTTATAGTTTCATGCTACCACCGAGAGAGGTCGAGTTGCTCATTTAAGTTATTGAGACTACAATGAAGTGTATTTTCAACTTACATATGGTTTTATATGCTGATTATACGGCTCAGTAATTCAGCGTTCAATGCTGACAGATTCTATGACCTCAAACTCACAAGATGAAATGCTTCCAAAGCCAGCTTAGCCTTTCACTAAATAGGTGATAGTAACATTTGTTGGTTTCAGAAATTGGAGACTGAAAACAACTCTGGTATGAGGCACTATTTAAAGACTAGCAATTGTAATTCATAGCATTAGGTCTTTCCTTTTTTGTCTTCTCAGGACTTGAGGAATCAGTTGCTGTAAATTTCCGCTAGCAAATCTGATACATTATGTGTTAAATGGAAATATTTCATGGTCTTCCAACCTGTGACAAT
Organism: Calotriton arnoldi; assembly: GCA_963921515.1. NCBI lineage: Eukaryota > Metazoa > Chordata > Amphibia > Caudata > Salamandridae > Calotriton > Calotriton arnoldi. The sequence continues at coordinate 526,186 of CAWUFW010008624.1, read as the reverse complement.
ACTATGTTGGAACTAGTACTGCCATGTCGTGTCCATTATGTGTTGCTATCTATTATTGATAAATACCTTTGAAACTACTTGTCACTTTTTTTAGTCTCTGTGTTACTGATTTTTAGTTTAACTCAGTGCTTAACTTGAGCCGGTGTTTGCTGGTGGGGGCCACCTGCGCTTATTCTTGGGGACCAGCACTTATTTTCCCGTACCAGATATTTGCCAAGTGCAAGAGAGGGAAATACATACAGATGGGAAAGAGAGAGGGAGCGAAAGACGGCAAAATCACCACAAGAGGAGGAAGCAGGAATCAGCAAAAGTGAGTTAAAGGGGGAAGGAGTGTCTGATAGTGGATTAAAGACTACCAGCCTAGGTATTCGGCATGCCAACGTTTAAGTGCACCAGCCGCTGGCTTCTGAGCAGAGCTTCAGGCACCTGCACTCTTTCTTTCTCTTTCACAAATTAAGCACTGGTTTAACTGTATTTTGTATTTGGAGCATTCCCATAAACAGTGTGGTGGCAGCACTGTTTACTATTTAGGAATATTACTCAGCTTGGCTGATTAGGAATCCTCAGTCCTAGTAGTTTGTTGGATCTCTCAGCAGCTTTTGACATGATTCTCTCAAGGTATTCTTCTCAAATAGCAACAAAACGAGGTGGACATGTCTACTAATACTGCTGGCTCTTTTAAGGCTTTCTAGCTAACAAAATAACCCAGATCCAATGTGGTGAATATCTTGCCTTTGCAATACAGTATCTTGCGGCTTCTGCAGGGATACACCCTGTCCCAATCTTATCACACATCCAATTGCAGTCATTGGATTCATTGCCCTCTGAAGTGTGTTGAGAGGAGATTTGCAAACATACACTGATGCTACACTCACTGGTTTTCTTCTTCTTGGGTTGTTTAGACAAGGACTTTGACGAGTCGAATAAGAGACTGGCTCAAATACAACTGAGCATGAAATAAAATTGGCTGGCTTGAAATACTACTAAACAGAACTCATGATAGTAGCGTCCCACCATATGTTCAATAAAGGGGATCTCAGTTTGATAAGATTTAGAGTCATGTAGTGAAGATTTCCACACTTGGCTCTGTAAAAAGAGAGAGTGCAAGATGATTCCACCCTGTCTTTTGAAAAACACGTGAATGTGATTGAACATTGCACTTATTATGTTTGCTTCACTTGGAAATGTCCTACTTTTCTGAATATTGAACCATAGACACAATTCCTCAAGAAATTATTTGTTCATGGATTGACTGCTGGTGATGCCTATTTTTAGGATGACCAGTTAAGATGGTTAATGAAACTCCTTTGCTATATTGCATGCGTTCTATCACAAAACAAAATTCGTTCATCCCTATGTTAGTCTAAGCACTTCACTGCAGGGTAAGTATAGCGTAAGTATATGTGGATTTAAGAATAGTAAATATACACTTATCTTTACAATGTAGGGGGTGGCAATGTACTGCATGTAATACTCATGTGAGTTGTTATTAATAGACTTGATGTAGTGATGCACAATCTTGATCAACAGGCTGCAAAAGATACAGTTATGCAGGGAACTTCTAAATTTGATCCGATTATCCAGTCCTGTGTGTTTGTGTTCTTTTATCTATCCACAAATGTCTACCCTGACAAGGCCCAGCATTGAAAGACAGACAATTGCTGGTACACACTGAATAAGTACTTGCGATCAGCTTCTGCTAGCTTTGCCCAATGGGAGAGCTGTTCTTGCCAATGGATGGAAGGAAGCCAAATACCTCCCTAAAGATGGCCGCTTCAACAATCTCCATATTGTCTTTAGAGTGATTGCTCATAGCAAAGAGTTTGAGAGGAGACTTAAGGCACACTTTTCGCTGCCTCTTTCCGCATGCATTTCATCAAAAGACACAGTGCCTAGTTACCTTTAGGTGTTGGCGCTATATTAGTGATTCGGTATTGATTAGGAATTAAAGAACTTAGAAACAAGTATGGCACCTCAAGTTGAACAGCCTTCACTGATATATGCAACGATCTGCTGATCACGAGTTTCAATCCTTGGAGGCCCGTCTCAGCCTTACATCCTTCCGAGGAAGGAGGAAGTGACACTTGATATTTGCAGTGCTTGGAAACAACAAAGGTGCAGTATTAGGCGCTATACAGGGGCAAGTTATTACTAAGTCAATGTCCGAGACTGTTGAAATTGGAAACCTTCATCTAATTCAAACTCTTAAGAGCTATAGACATCTGACTCTGATGAGAGGGCAGAAGATTGTGTTTTCCTGTAACATATTGATTCCAAAAACTAATTATTAGCACCCAGTAGTTTCCAACCACAGGACAATAGTAAAATAGAAAAAGAGGCACTATTCACGGACAGTGAAGTACTCAGGTGAAAATAAAGCACATGCCAAGTAGACCCTTAGTGAGACATAGAGGAAACTAGTCAGGACAATAAGCTGTGGTATTGGTGGAAAGCCCTATAAGCATGAGACCACCAAAGGTGAAGCACAAGTTTTCCCAAGCACCCGCAGTTCCTACGAAAACTACGTAAATACTCAGTCACATGCCATGGGGTTCACATTCTCCTACCTGGCTTCCTCAACCCTGTAGCTCCTAAGATCTGACAGTGCAGCAGTCGCCTGTGTAAAGACAGTGGTGGCCGACACAAACAAGAAGTGGTGGGATGGGTGGAGGGGCATGGGGGAGCGTGGGAGGGGGATCGCAGGGGGAGGGGTTTAATAATAAAAAAGAAAAACTTATTTGAAGCTGCCAACTGCCTTGCTCCTCGCGCCTCTGTGTTCCTCTTCTTCCTGGTCCCAGCAGATACTGGGACAGCAGCAGAGACTGGTTTTGCAATCCCTGCGTTGCTGTCATGCTATGAGAGCAGCGCGGGGATTGGCCTGAGCGGGCTAGTTTAACAGTCGCTCAGGCACAGAAAGTCTGTGCTGTTTCTCCAACCCGGCTGTGCAATACAGCTTGGTTGGAGAAACCTAACTGCACATTTCTGTTTGGACGGCCTAAGACAGCCAGCCAAACAGACATGCCCACTTACAAGTGCACTCCACTCCTCCCTCTTATGGCCCTGCCCCGCCCCTCCCTACACCGGCTGGCTCAGCCAGCAGGTGAAAAATAAAACGATAATGAAATATCGTTTTATTTTTCAGCTGCTCGCTTTGAGCCAGTGGGGCGACACTCCTCCGCCATTGAGAAGGAGCCACCACTGTGTAAAGAGCAGGGTTCCCAGAGTACTGGTGTAAATCCTCATTAGACTGCCATCTTCAAGCAGAGGAACATGTGGCTTCGCCAGAGGCAGACTGGGAACTAAGGCAGCCCTGGCAAAACAGTTCAGGCAAGCCCTTCTCTCATTTCTTACCTCTCACTCTCCCTCTTTCAGTCCACTCTTTGTCGCCCTCCCTCCCTCTCTTCTCTCTACTCCCTCTACGTTCTCCCTCCATCATCTTGCTCTTTTCATTGAACTCCTTTCCTCACACTTATCTCACTCTCTCGCTCAACCCCCATTGTGCTGGTTACAATACGACCAGAGGAGCTGTGGAAAGTGGCAGGGGTGCCAGAGCAGCCGTTCAAACAAGCATTGGCAAAGGCAACAAGTCTTGCCATTGGACTGATTGGATTTGCCAATTCCTTTTGGCAGTGCTGTACAGCATCAGGACACTGTATTGCATCATCAAAAAAAAAAGAAAAGCACAATGGAAGTTGCATCATTTCAGTGGTGCATGCACCAAAACTCGTGTGCTTGTGTGTGTGCCTTAGGAATGACACAGACAACATTTGCTTTAATTTTTATTTACTGATCCAAGATGGCAGACCCTACTTGGATTGGTAAATCAAAAAAAAAAATATATATACTTTTTAGCATGATAGTGTCAATTAAAAAAAAGGACCACAGGAGCTGAGGGGTGGGTGGCGATGGAGGAGTAGGTAGATGAGGAAGGGGGAAATCAGCAAACGGAGGGCAGGGAGAAGTGCAAGAGGTAGAGAACAACACTTAAGCACAGAGACATGAGAGAGCAGTGTGGGGGAGAAGCACTTGGATGAGAGACAACAATACAGAGGGAGGAGGAGAGAAGCACACAAGAGAGACAGCTGGAAAACACATGCACTTGTGGAGTGCTTAAGCAAAAGCAAGCAAGAGAGAGTAGTGGGGGCAGAAAAGCAGATGGCAAAAGACAGCAACACAAAGCGGGAGTGCAGAGAATCAATCAATCAATCACAGAATTTGTAAAGCGCACTACTTACCCGCGAGGGTCTCAAGGCGCTAGGGAAAAAAGGGGGGGGTGCTGCTACTGGTCGAACAACCAGGTCTTGAGTAGCCTCCTGAAGGTCAGCAGGTCTTGGGTCTGTCGTAGGCTTAGTGGAAGGGTGTTCCAGGTCTTGGCGGCGAGGTGGGAGAAGGATCTGCCGCCGGTGGTAGTTCTTCGAATGCGAGGGACGGTGGCGAGGGAGAGGTCGGCGGTGCGGAGTTGGCGGTTGGGGACGTAGAAGAGGAGTCGGCTGTTGAGGTAGGCTGGGCCAGTCTTGTGGAGTGCCTTGTGTGCGTGGATGAGGAGTTTGAAGGAGATTCTCCTGTCGACGGGGAGCCAGTGCAGGTTCCTCAGGTGGTGGGTGATGTGGCTGTGGCGTGGTACATCGAGGATCAGGCGTGCGGAGGCGTTTTGTATGTGTTGCAGTCGCTTGATGAGCTTGGCCGGGGCTCCCGCGTAGGGCGTTCCCATAGTCAAGTCTGCTACTGACGAGGGCCTGGGTGACTGTTCTTCTTGTGTCTGTCGGGATCCACCTGTAGATCTTGCGAAGCATGCGGAGGGTGTTGAAGCAGGAGGATGAGACTGCGTTGACTTGCTTGGCCATGGAGAGCGTTGAGTCGAGGATGACTCCCAGGTTGCGTGCGTGGTCGGTGGGTGTCGGGGCTGCTCCCAGCGTCGTTGGCCACCAGGAGTCGTCCCAGGCTGAGGGGTTGGAGCCGAGGATGAGGACCTCTGTCTTCTCCGTGTTCAGTTTTAGTCGGCTGATCTTCATCCAATCGGCGACGGCCTTCATTCCTTCATGGAGGTTGGATTTGGCGGCGAGGGGGTCCTTGGTGAGGGAGAGGATCAGTTGAGTGTCGTCGGCGTAGGAGATTATGTTGAGGTCGTGCTGCCTGGCGATGCGTGCGAGCGGGGCCATGTAGATGTTGAACAGTGTTGGGCTGAGGGACGATCCCTGGGGTACGCCGCAGATGATCTCGGAGGCTTCGGATCGGGAATGGTGGGAGGCGGACTCTCTGGGTTCTGCCGGCGAGGAAGGAGGTGGCCCATTCCAGGGCCTTGTCTCGGATCCCTGCGTCGTGGAGGCGTGCGCGTAGAGTGCGGTGGCAGACAGTGTCGAAGGCGGCGGAGAGGTCCAGCAGGATGAGGGCTGCGGTCTCACCGTTGTCCAGCAGGATCCTGATGTCGTCGGTGGCGGCGATGAGGGCAGTCTCAGTGCTGTGGTTGCTGCGGAACCCCGATTGGGATGGGTCCAGGATGCTGTTTTCTTCGAGGTATCGGGTTAGCTGTTTGTTGACGATCTTCTCGATGACCTTGGCTGGGAACGGAAGCAGGGAGATGGGCCGGAAGTTCTTGAGGTCTCTCGGGTCCGCCTTGGGTTTTTTGAGTAGGGCGTTGATCTCTGCGTGTTTCCAGCTCTCTGGGAAGGTCGCGGTCTCGAAGGAGAGATTGATGACATTGCACAGGTGGGGTGCGATGGAGCTGCTGGCTTTGTTGAAGATGTGGTGCGGGAAAGGGTCTGACGGGGAGCCGGAGTGTATTGTGCTCATGGTCTTGATGGTGTCCTCGATGTTCACGCTGGCCCAGGCTGGCAGGGGGTCATGGTCGATGGTGTGCGGCGGGTCTGGTGCATCGATCTTAGTTGGGGCTTGTCTGGGTGTTGAAGCTGTCGTGGATGTCGGCGATCTTGCGGTGGAAGAAGGTGGTGAGGGAATCGCACAGGGGTTGCGACGGCGGGATGTCGTTGGTGTTGGAGCTGGGGTTGGAGAGTTCCTTCACGATGTTGAAAAGCTCCTTGCTGTTGTGTGCGTTGTTGTCGAGGCGGTCTTTGAAGGAGATTCTCTTGGCAGACTTGATGAGGTGGTGGTGGTTACGGATGGCGTCTTTGTGGGCTGCGTGGCTGTCCGGTGTCTTATCACTGTGCCATTTCTTCTCTAGTTTCCGGCAGGTACGCTTGGAAGCTAGGAGTTCCGAGGTGAACCAGCTGGCTCTTTTGGTGGTGTCACTGTAGGTGAGTTTTTTCAGCGGGAGAGGGTGTTGGCACAGTCGTCCATCCATCGTCTGAGGTTGCAGGCAGCGTCGTCGGTGTTGGATGGGTCGGAGGGAGGGCTGAGAGCGAGGGTTGCCCGAAGTTGGTCTTCGGTGACTTTGCTCCAGCAGCGGCGTGGGATCTGTTGGGTGCGGTGGTGTGTGGTGGGTTTCTGGAAGGTGAAATGGATGCAGCGGTGGTCGGTCCAGAGGAGTTCCGTGGTGTGGCTGAAGGAGACGTGGGAGCTTGAGGAGAAGATGGGGTCAAGCGTGTGGCCGGCGGAATGGGTCAGTGTTGTGACGAGCTGGCTCAGACCGAGGTTGGCGAGGTTGTCGATCAGGGTGGTGGAGTTGCTGTCGTTGTTGTTCTCCAGGTGAAAGTTCAGGTCTCCGAGGAGGATGTAGTCGGTAGAGGTCAGGGCGTGCGTGCTGATGAAGTCGGCGATGGAGTCGCTGAACTGGGGTCGGGGCCCAGGGGGTCTGTAGACAAGGGTGCCTCTAAGGGTGGTGTTGGGGTCCGTGTGGATCTGGAAGTGCATGTATTCGGCGGTGCTGAGAGTGTCGTCGGTGCTGGTCGAGACCCTGATGGTGTTCTTGTGGACGATGGCGGTTCCTCCTCCTACTGCGTTGACGCGGTCTCTGCGGGTGATCTTATAGCCGTCTGGGATGGCTATGGCGATGTCGGGGGCGGAGGAGTCGTTCATCCAGGTCTCTGTCAGGAAGGCGACGTCTGGTGATGATGTGTCGAGCAGGTCCCAGAGCTCGACGGCGTGTTTGCGTGCGGAGCGGGTGTTCAGTAGGATGCATCGGAGGTGGTTGAGGTCCTTCTTGGCGGGCGCCTCGGTGGCTCTGAGGCTGGTGTAGCTGCAGTTCCGGCAGGTGAAGGGACCATGGGTGCGTTTCGGGGCGGCCTTGAAGCAGTTGTGCGTCCGTCCGGGGTTGAGAGCGTGGAGTGTGGTGGCATCGTATCGGCGTCGGTCCTCGAGGCTGGAGCGGGGGGCGCACGGCCCAGGGGTTCTGGCGTGGGCGCGGTCCAGGCGCGGAGGGGCGCAGACGGGCTTGCCTTAGGAGCGGCCGCGCAGCGGCCGCCATATATGGGGAGGTGGGAGGGAGGAGCAGCTGGGAGGCGGGAGGCAGGGGCAGCGAATGGGCAGTCAGGGGTGCGGGGCCGCAGGGGACGCAGCGGCGGGAGTGGAGAGAGGCAGCGAGGGGTACAGAAGGCAAAATGGACACAAGGGAGATGGGGGCAGCGAGGGAAACAGAGGAAAAAACGGGCACAGTACAATGGGGGCAGCGAGGGAAACAGAAGGCAAAATGGACACAAGGGAGATGGGGGCAGCGAGGGAAACAGAGGAAAAAACGGGCACAGTACAATGGAGGCAGCGAGGGGTACAGAAGGCAAAATGGACACAAGGGAGATGGGGGCAGCGAGGGAAACAGAGGCAAAAACGGGCACAGTACAATGGGGGCAGCGAGGGAAACAGAAGGCAAAATGGACACAAGGGAGATGGGGGCAGCGAAGGAAACAGAGGAAAAAACGGGCACAGTACAATGGGGGCAGCGAGGGAAACAGAAGGCAAAATGGACACAAGGGAGATGGGGGCAGCGAGGGAAACAGAGGAAAAACGGGCACAGTACAATGGGGGCAGCGAGGGAAACAGAAGGCAAAATGGACACAAGGGAGATGGGGGCAGCGAAGGAAACAGAGGAAAAACGGGCACAGTACAATGGGGGCAGCGAGGGAAACAGAAGGCAAAATGGACACAAGGGAGATGGGGGCAGCGAGGGAAACAGAGGAAAAAACGGGCACAGTACAATGGGGGCAGCGAGGGAAACAGAAGGCAAAATGGACACAAGGGAGATGGGGGCAGCGAGGGAAACAGAGGGAAAAAACGGGCACAGTACAATGGGGGCAGCGAGGGAAACAGAAGGCAAAAAGGACACAAGGGAGATGGGGGCAGCGAGGGAAACAGAGGAAAAAAACGGGCACAGTACAATGGGGGCAGCGAGGGAAACAGAAGGCAAAATGGACACAAGGGAGATGGGGGCAGCGAGGGAAACAGAGGGAAAAAACGGGCACAGTACAATGGGGGCAGCGAGGGAAACAGAAGGCAAAATGGACACAAGGGAGATGGGGGCAGCGAGGGAAACAGAAGGCAAAATGGACACAAGGGAGATGGGGGCAGCGAGGGAAACAGAGGAAAAAACGGGCACAGTACAATGGGGCAGCGAGGGAAACAGAAGGCAAAATGGACACAAGGGAGATGGGGGCAGCGAGGGAAACAGAAGGAAAACGGGCACCGAGGCCACAAGCAGAGGGGCGAGCTTACCAGCAGCAGCAGCGGGCAGGACACCACAGGCGGAGCTCTGTGGCGGGGGAGCGACCTACCTGGCAAGGTCAAGGGTCGCTCCCCCGCCACACAAGGGAGACAGCTAGAAAATACATGCACTCTTGTGGAGTTCTTATGTAAGACAAAAATGTTTCCCTAAGAGTGAGCCGCAGAAGGACACAACTAAAAAGACTACGCTCCAGGGGAGGTACAAACACAACATGGACAAGGCAAGCCATTGAATAAGCAAGCAGGCAAATGAGAGTGACAATAAAGCCAACTATGGTAAGCAGTGGCAGAGTCTAGGTCAACTGTAAAATCTTGGAAATCTGACAACACATCTTGCCCTGTCTGATAAGACTGACCTAAAATTACCTTCAGTGGCTCCAGGTCCCCCAAGGGAATGCTCTATGAGATAAATGGTCAGTCTGGCCTTGAACTTCACTAGGGACCTCTCTACCAGGTGATTTGAAGTGGAGCCCAATGCTGGTCCACACAGGACATACTCACCTTAATAAGGCAATGATTCCCTAAGACATCTAGCAAGACTCTGGGGCAGTCAGTCTGACAAGTCTGTTGGGCTGACATAACCTTCTCCCAGCCGTCCAGTGTGGCATCTGCATTGGTAGGAGTTTCACCCTCCTTTAGCTATGTCTTCAGTCCTGCCCTCGATAGCTCCTATGAAACCTGGGCAAGCACGAGCAGCTGACGGGGCTTGGTGGGGAGCTTGTGGGGCAATTAAATAGAAGGTTGGTTTCAATTTCTCACTCTTAGGCAGATGAAATAGACTTGGTTTGCAATATTCACTTGTCCGATCTCTGCATATCTTTCGCCAGTTCTCTGGGCAGGCATGGACAGAGAGTGTGGGGGACCACGGCACATGAACAGTGTGAGGAATTCACAGTGCAAGACAATGGGAGGAGGAGGGGTCGGCAACTCCTATTACCCCAGGCCCAGCCCTTGTTTGAGCTGCTGAAATCCGACAGGTAATGTGGCTCAGGGTGGATGTGTAGGGGAGTTTTCTCTGTTACCTTTCATGCTGCACAACAAGTTGGTACAACAAGATAGGAGTAAATGAAACGGGAAAAAAGCGAGCATTAAAAGAAGCATGAAGCGCAAGATTAGCAAGCTCATTTACCAGCGCAGACTGCCCCGTTCACGCTTCTATGACAATGGCCCAAACCTGATAACACAGCAAAACAATTCAAAGACAGGCAAGAGCCAGTGAAAGAAATTCACAGCACATTCTTACACGAGGAGGGGTGGCTGGGAGGGCAGAATTGTGATCCTGTTGCAGTTATGGTAAATTGTAGACTTTCATTCCTAAAGCAGTGTAACTAAGCGCCTGCATAAGTAATAACTGCTCACACCACTGCAAGAAACACCCATCTTGGTCAAAATATGGTACTTGTTTTTCTACCCTGCTGGAGACCATTGTTTTTTTTTAAACTTCTTTTTATTAAACAGGTGTCAGTGTCAGTATACAGGTTACACAAGCAATGGTTAAAAAATACAAGTTTCTTATCAACTTTCACAACCTTCCACATATGGGTATTTGGGAACAGTCTAGAATATACGTGAATTCCACCGTTATGGTACCCTTCATCTACCACCCCCTCCCCTTCTAACTGCCCATTACTACCCAATTCCCCCTATACTCTTCCCACCGCTGCCAAACTTTCTCCCATTTTTTTGGGGCAGCCCTGACTCTCATAGATTGTCTTTTCCGCCGCACAGCACCAGTCCATATCTCTCTTCCATTGTGACACTTTCGGCGGTTGAGTAGCCCCCAGGCCCCAGCTACATTTCTCTTGGCCACCATTGCCGCCACCAGTAGCCAAATTTTTGGGTATTTGGGCCATACCTGTTCTTAAGAGACGCATAGCACATGCCACCTTGCGTCCATGGGGACTTCCTGTTCGATTACCTCCGACATAATCCGAGTCACCTTCTTCCAATATCTCTGTATAATCGGGCATTCCCACAGAATATGGAAGAAGGTACCCCTCTGACTACACCCCCTCTGACATTCCTCTGTTAATATACGCCCCAACTTAAACATAAGTGTGCTGGTGTAGTATGACCTGTGCAGGATTCTCAGTTGGACCAGCCTAAATCTTGCCCGGATCGCCACCTCCCTGGGACTCTGCACCGCCTCCGCCCAGTCATTGTCCTCTAACAGGCCCACATCAGACTCCCAGGCCTCCCGCGTCTTTGTGAGTAGATCTGGGGAATTGTTGATTATCTTCTTGTACGTGCATGACAGTGCTTTCTCCGGAATTGGGTCTAATACTAATCTGTCTTCTAGTGGGCTATATTCGGGGATCTGATCCCCCTCTTTGAGGTGTCTGCTCAGCGCATGTTTCAGTTGTAGATATCTGTAGTGTTCTGTGTGCGCCAATTGATATTCTTGCTGTAGCTCTGGGAACGAAAGCATTGCCTGCCTCCTCCACACATCACCTAGGCGTACACTATCTATTAATTTCCATTAAGCGAAGCCCTGCAGTCTACCTACTTCCTGGAGCATTTTGCTGTTCCACAGAGGGGTCTGTTCCGTCAACCGGTTGGCCCAACCCAGAAATCGAGTGGTCATTGACCACACTGTCAGTACTCTTTGAGTATGCGGGGCATGCTTCCTTGTCTTCCTCGCCCGTGCAGGGCCCCTAAATAGCCATTAGCCCACATCGTCCAGTGGTCCACCCTATACGCCGGCTCATTTCTATCCGCGAATACCCAATCATTAATGACCATTAAGTGCGAGGCCCAGTAATACTTTTGAAGATCTGGAATGGCCAGACCACACTAATATACTCCCTTTTGCAGCTTAGCCAGTGCGATCCGTGCACCCCGGCCATCCCACAACAGCACTCTCAGTTCACTATCCACATCGTTAAAGAATTTGTCCGTTATTTGACAAGGGGTGTTTTGTATGACGTATAATATTCTCGGCAGGGACATCATTTTGAAGAGGACTGCTCTGCCCATAAGGGATATTGGTAGCGTCCTCCAGTGAGCTACATCTCTCCTCAAACGTTCCAGTTGTGGCTGTAGATTCCCCGCCAAAAATGCTGAATCTGTTTTTGCTATCTGTATACCCAGGTATTTAAAACTATCTTTAACCTGCAGTTTGGAATCTGCACCCAGTAGCGGCGGTGGCCCATTCGATAGCATGAATAGGAGGGACTTATCCCAATTGATCTGGTATCCAGAATACCCTTCAAAGTGCTTAAAAATCTGAAGTAGCCGGTTGATTGTGAACCGTGGCCTCGTGGCATACAAGAGGACATTGTCTGCATATAACGATATCCTCTCTTCCCACTGATCTCCCCCATGCATGCCCGATACCACCGGGCCCCCCCTTACCCATGCCACGAGCGGTTCAAGCGCCAGTGCAAATAAAATCGGAGATAGAGGGCACCCCTGTCTCGTACCCTTCCTGAGAGCAAAGGAGTGGGACACTGAACCATTAACCCGAACTCTGGCCAAGGGCTGTGTGTACAGCAGCTCAATCCATGAGCGGAATTGGGACCCGAAACCAAACCGTTTCAGGACTTCGAAGAGATAATGCCACTCTATACTATCAAACGCCATACGGGCGTCCAGTGACAGTAACGCTGCCTCCACCCCCGGGTTGGCCTTTACCAGGTGCATCACCCCATAGAGCTGACAAAGGTTGAGCCTGGTACTGCGGTGGGGCATAAAGCCTGATTGGTCTGGGTGTATCAGTGTCGTAATTGGCGCCAAAAGTCTGTTCACTAGGACCTTGGCCAGTATCTTAACCTCTAAATTTAACAGGGATATCAGCCGATACGAACTACATTGGTCCGCTGGCTTACCTGTCTTGGGGATTACCACAATAGTTGCCGTCCACTGGTCAAGCGGCAAGCACCCCCGTTCTCTCGCCTCGTTGAACATAGCTGAGAGATATGGGGCCACGGTGTTGGCTGTGCATTTAAAGAGTTCCGCTGGCAGACCGTTAGGGCCCGGTGCCTTCCCTGCCTGTAAATCCTGTATGGCACCTACTATTTCCTGCGTCATTATATTGCGCTCGATATTCTCTGTATCGTCCTGTGACAGCACTGGCAATCGCATTTCCTCCAGCAGCTCACAACAGTCTGTGGCTGGCCTAACAGGGTACGTTTCATATAATTCCTCATAATAGTCAGCGAATACTCGTGCCAAGTCTTCCCCCGCTGAGTGCACACTACCGCTTTTGTCCCGTATTTCCGCAACCCGACTCCTCTACCTATCTCGTTTTTCTAGCCAGGCGATCTTTTTATTAGCTTTGTCACCCAGATCATATACTCTTTTCTGAGTTGCCAGTGCAGCCGATCTTGCAGCGTTATTTGCCAACTCTTGTAACTCATGTGTCCGAAGGTCCAACAGATGGGCAAGGTCCTTATCCTTCCTCCCACCCTCGAGAAAGGCGGCCTCCATCTGCATTATGGTTGCCTCCAACCTATCCCATCTCAGTTTCTTTTCTTTGTTTTCTCCTCCTATGCAGGCTTGGACGTGCCCCCTCATAACAGACTTAAACGCTTCCCAGAGAGTGCAGGCCTCCTCTACCGACCCTTCATTTTCGCGAAAATAAAGCTGAGCTCGCTCCCGGACCCCTTGAGCATTATTTTGTTCTTAAAGAACCATGCGTTCATTCTGGGTGGCAGCGTATATTGACGAACCAGACCTTTCACCATTACCTCCACTGGGGAATGGTCCGAGATGCCGCATGGACCTATCCGTGCATTGGAAAACCACACTTCCCCTCCTCTGTGGGTCAATATGTGATCTAACCGAGAGTAACTGCCATGACCAGCCGAGTAGAATGTATATTGGCGAATGCCCGGATTATGCAACCGCCAAAGGTCAATCAACCCTATTGCCTCGGTGAATGCGCGCAGCGGCTCCAACCCCCTCTCTCTCGCTGATGCATCACACATAGAAGTTGCAAAACGGCATTTTTTTTAAATGATTGTTTATGTGCAGGAATGGCCTTCCTACATATAAACAATCATTGGCGTTTTGCTGTTTCTATGTGTGCTTCCCAAGACAGCACACATGGAAACAGAAAAAACGAGGAGAAATAAAGCATTCCTCTTCATTTAGCCTGTTTAAAACCAGGCTTTCCCTGGTCCTAATTTTGGCGCTGCCTCCTATTTACGCTGCTCTTGTAAATAAAGGGCAGCGTCAAAATCAATGGGTGTTGCGGTGGAACTCCCACCACAACACCATTGCCCGCCCCTTTCACGCTAACTGCAGCATGTAAGTGGCTTAACGCTGCCATGTAAACAAGGCAAAGCTCCTATCGCCATCACAAGGTGACTAAAAGTGACATGGTGGCGATAGGAGCTTGTAAATATGCCCCAGAGTGCTCTGGTGACCTTACCTATGCCTCACATCTGTCCTGTAGATGGTACCTTCTTCTGGGCGATACCTTGTGTCCTACAGCAGGGCTTAACACTGCCTTCGGGTAACATGAAAATTGGGCTTTCTTTGCGCAGGGAGCTGCATCATCACATAGGTATTACCTCTAAACCTTCCTCAAATGGGAAGCCTCTCCTGCAGACAAGCAATCTCTCTCAATCTGTCTCAACCCTGCCATTCGTCGACCAATAGAGTGACACCACTCAACCAGCATTGCCTCTTGATATGGTGCATTGAGTACATGATGTGAACCAGGGGCCATGCCAGTTTACCAATACTTCAGGGCTCCAATGCTAGAACTCACTTTAAGCACGGTGTAATCTGATGAAATGTATATTTATCCCTGTGTCTAAAATGATTTCACTGGAGCAATGGACAGCACCATCACACAGTTTAAGCTCATGTCTCTGCTGAAAAAGGGCCTGACCGTGGCTGACACTAGCCTGCTAGCCAAAATTCAATAGCCAAAGGAAGCACAACCTCTAGGCACTCGAAATGAAGACGTCACTGAAAATAGGCCAATACAAAAAGCAGGGGGGGAACTGTAAAAAATCTTTCGCCCGTAGTGTTACTGGAAAAAAAAGCTTTAGCCTGCCCCCTAGAGCAACAGGATTTGCAAGTCGGGTGACAAATTCAAAGGGCTGCCACCTCCGCTTGTCAGCTCAGTGAGTAACCTTGCCGGGGGCTCCTTTCATGCCTGTTGTGTGTTGTTTGCACCTCCATGCGTGCACTGCCTCCTGACCTGCCTCGGAGCGTGTTTCTGCCCTGACATAATAGCTGTCCCACGGCCTAGTTCCTTCTTCAGATCTTGCTGGGAGCGGCGCTGTCACACAGGCCCTGCCGTTTGACCTCATTCTCGGGCTCGTCTCCCTGGGGCGGGGGACGAGGGAGGTCACTGGGGAGTAAGCTGCAGGTGTGTCAGGGGGCGGAGCGCGCACAAATGTGTCACCGACATTTCTCAGGGCAGCTGTCCCGTCGGATACTATTTTCAGTTAATGCTCTTCCCAGAATATTATCTTACGCTGGTCTCAGGAGATAAAGGGCCCCTCGGTGACGCTCCCAGGGGGCGGGGGAGGGAGGGAGGAGGACAGGCGCTCTCCTGTCACGCTGCTGTATCGTGCTCCTAACTAGGTCTGCAAGGCGCTTGGGAATGCGGCCGGGCACGGCTAATCAGGATTGCTGGGCTAGGCCTTTTTCGCGTCACCGGCACCGGGCGGGTCTCCGTGTCCTCAGGGCGACAGCAATCTGGCGCGTGTCCAGCTCCCAGTGACACCGAATACTGTGCAGGCCCCGGGGAGGGACGAGGGTGGAGGGGGGCTTTCACAGTGACCTGCTTGAGGATCCGGAGAGGGAAACGAGAAACCGCCCGTGTCTTCTTACAGTAACGCTCTGCTGGTGCTATGTGTATATATTTATATGTGGGGGTCTGTTTGCCAACCTGACCTGCGTCACTACCGGGTATGGTTCACTTGCCACCTGCCTCTTCGTTTACCTTTCTTTCTATTTGAATATCGAATACTTTCTTTCGTGCCACAAACGTGCCTGTTCAACAAATACATTTGTGTCATAAAAGAACGTGTTTAGTATTCAGATTGTGTTGGTGAACTCTGCTGACGACTGGTAGACTAAAAGGTAGCAGCATACCACTTTTATCTACCACCTTCAAAAAAGAGGCGGGGGGCCTGTGGGACTCTCAATAACTGCAGGGTAACTGTCCAAACTGCCACCCTTTAGAATACAGTACCGTCCACCTCACAGATATTTAAAGGCCTTAAGCTCCTCAAAATGGCGGATTTCAACCTGACCAATAAGGGCCCATATTACCCCTGCTGTACATTATAAGGATATTGCAAGTCACTGAGGAGTTCTGTGACTAGATACAAGGTCATGAAACTTCGAGGTGACTTGCAAAATCCCTATAATATACAGCAGGGGGTATTTTATTCCTTATAATACATGGCCACAACACCATCCTTCCCACACAATGCTTATATCTTTGGTGTTTATTTTTTCATGTATAAGAGCTAGGATGTTTGTAAATGAGGGAAAAAAAATTAAAATATTTGTTGAGAAATTAAACACGCCAAAAAGCACTTAGATGCTTAATGCAAAAAGATATCAGATTCAATTTAATACAACTCAGATTTAAAATAAAACATTTGTAGCTCAGAATGTATAAAAACATGCAAAGAAATTCTATATTTCCAATAATTATCCAAAGTGTAGGGAAACAAACGTTGCCATAAATATCTCATTTCTGCCTATCACTTTTCATCTAGAACAGCATAGCAGAAGAAGGAAAAGTTCAGTTTAATTTTTGTTTTTGAAATTGCAGCTTTAATTATGCTGTGTGATCTACCTTTCCTGTTGGCTGCTCGCTCTAGCAGCAGGTATTGTGAGGTCAGAACTGAACTGTAATAGGTTATTAAAGTTGAGTGACTAGGTAATTCAATTTCTTTATTACAGGCGACTAAGTGCATCACCTGTAATAATGAAAGGAGAGGCACGCCTTTTGTACAGGGATTGCAGGCTCCCATGTATTATAAAATGATAAATAAGCTATTTGTTAAACTGTATGCCATGACACCCAGAGACGAGTGAGCTGGCAATGGTGCCAGCACAAATTAAAATAGCATCATCATCTTTCCACTATATCAAACCTAATCGGACTCAAGAGGACATTGTCACTCTGTACAGTATCCATGAACACAAAACATGACTCTTACAGTTATGTAAACTGCCTCGTCAGCAAGGTACAAGATACTTGCAGAGTTCGTTTTTACTAATCAAGTTGAAAAGCCCCTAACAATCCTTGCTCACCCAGAGAATACCTATGGGGCATAGCAGCAACGTAGGAACAAATTACGCAGCAGGGTTTACTGAATTCTGTTTTAGGAAATTCCCTCTATCTCTAACTCTCTATACGTCCCTCTCTCTCCCTTTCCCTCTACCTCCTTCTCACAACATCCATATACCTACATATAAATCCTCTCCCAATACCTCCATCTCGCATCACAATTTATCACTCTGCCTCTCCCTTTACTTCCATATCACTCCCTCTACCTTCATCTGCCTCTTACTTTCTCTATATATCTCTCTCTAATTCAACCTGTCTCTACCTAAACAACTTTACACCTCTACCTCTCTCTCGCTACCTCACTCTCTACGTCTAACTCACTCTAATATACATCTTTTTAACACTCAATCTATAACTACCTCTTTCTATAGCTTTCTCTCTCTATTTTCTATCTCTCACACTAGTACTCAACAGTTAGTCTCTATCCATAATTTATTTTTACAAACAAATTTCCTCTACATAACCTATTCATAATACGCTATCATCTAACAAAAACAAATTTTAACTATTCTAATATTTTTCTTTCAGGAAGAGGGAATAAAAACAGTATTAATCGGCGGACAAAAAACTAACCTAAAATCGATAGCAATAAAAGATTCTACGGATTTTGTGAAAATTACGTTATGGAGAGAGGCAACGGAATTTCCCATCACAATTGGAGAATATGTCAAAATAACACGTCACAGTACATGAATTCAATGGACAAAAAATATTAAATACGACAAGACACAGCCAAATTGAAGTAAGTACAAAATCTAAAAGTGTTACAAACAAAAAAAAATTGGTGTAGCAACAAACCGAATGTTTACTTTGCCATCTATTCACAGGTAACGGAACCACCATCAGAAACAATTCAAATTCACAAATATGGCATTGAAAAAACGGAGCAAGAGAAAAGTACAGTAACAACACAAGTACACAATACTGACAGCTACCAATCAATGGATATAAGCAATGAACTTCTAATGGACTGGTTTATGATCACTACAGATGTGGAAGACTTAGCGGATGCTCTTATGCCACATTTGCCACAAGCATGCGAAGTAATATTTTGCAACAGCGTTATTATTAAAATATTAAAGGATATTGCACCAGAATAAATGTTTAAAATACATGCATGCATATACAACATAACTACCTTTTTTTTGCAGATACAGTTACTTTATAGTACAAAATGTAAATAAATATAAATACCAATAAAAAAATGCCTAAAAAAACTTTTGTCAGTTATTCATCAACAAGCAAATTCAAAATTTGCAAAAGCAAATTTGAGCCTTCAGGGTACTTTTGCATTACAACTGATTATAGCTAGGCCTGGGCGGTAAATTCCGTTCCGCTCGCGGAATTTGCGGAATTTGGGTAATTTCGCGTTCCGCGGAGAACGCGGAATTACCCAAAATTCCGCGATCCGCGGAGAACGCGGAATTTTTTGCTTGTTCGCACTTTCAAAATGCGTGTTCGCGAGATATTTCTCCCCGAGCCCGCAAACAGCGTTCGCGAACAAGAAAAAAGAATCGCGAACGGGCGGAACAAGCAATTCCGCGTGTTCGTGGAACTTTTGCGTGCTCGCGGAGATTTTTTACCGTTTGGCGGAGCTTTGCGTAGCGCGACTACGCAAATTCCGCCCACCCCTAATTATAGCCACGTTCCACATTTAACTAACAGTACCCACTGCCACATATTTCCTTCTGTGGCCCTCATTATTAATAGGACTATTTCACTTTCAACAAAAACTACAGTTCACCAAGCATTGACATACCCAATAGGTCTCGCCTTTCGCACCTTATAACTATTTACTTATCCAGAACAATATCCTTCATTCACCACCCCGTTACATATGTTTCGTGTTCTATCTACTCACTGTTTATTTGTTACTAATATTTCACCTCTTTCTGCTCTCCCATATGCCCCCTTCCAGATCCTCCTCTCCTTCCACATTCTGCCAGCACCCTCCTACCCAATAGTCGTCCACCACCACCACCACGTCCACCACCACCACCACCACGTCCACCACCACCACGCCCACGCCCAACACCACCACGTCCAACAACGCCACCACCACGTCCACCACCATGTCCACCTCCACATCCACCACCACCACCCCCATATCCACCACCATCTCCAGCACCACCACGTCCACCACCACCAATTCCACCACCACCATGTCCACCACCACGTCCACAACCACACCCACCACCACCACATTCACCACGTCCACCACCTCCACCACCACCAACACGTCCACCACCACGTACACCACCACCACGTCCACCACCACCACGTCCACCACCACCTCCACCACTACAACATCCACCAACACGTCCACCACCACCACGTCCACCACCACCACCACCACATACACCACCACAACGTCCACCAACAACACCAGCACCAGCACCACGTCCACTACCACCACCATGTCCACCACCACCACCACGTCCAACAACACTTCCACCACCACCACGTCCACCTCCACGTCCACCGTCACCACCCCCATATCCACCACCATCTCCAGCACCACCACGTCCACCACCACCACATCCACCACTACCATGTCCACAACCACGTCCACCACCACCACCTCCACCACCACCAGGTCCACCACCACGTCCACCACCACCACCATGTCCACCACCACCACCTCCACCACTACCATGTCCACCACCACGTCCACCACCACCACGTCCACCACCACCACCACGTCCACCACGTCCACCACCACCACGTCCAACACCACCACCACGTCCACCACCACCACGTCCACCACCACCACCAAATCCACCACCACCACGTCCACCACCACCAAATCCACCACCACCACGTCCACCACCACCACGTCCACCACCACCACGTCCACCACCAACACCACGTCCACCACCATAATCACATCCACCACCACCACCACATCCACCACCACAACCACGTCCACCACCACAACCATGTCCACCACCACCACCACCACGTCCACCACCACCACATCCACCACCAACACGTCCACCACCACAACAACATCCACCACCACCACCACGTTCACCACCACCACCACGTCCACCATCACCACCACCACGTCCACCACCACAACGTCCACCACCACCACGTCCACCACCACCACCACGTCCACCACCACCACCACGTCCACCACCACCACGTCCACCACCACCACCCGTAACAGGTAAATTGTCACTGGAGGGCAGTAGTAATAAAAGTGTCAACCCCAGCTCTACATACAACATTTAAATATGCATTAGGTGCAAAAAAACAGGAATAGGGGCTAGAAGTATTACACCACACCCAAGATACATTTTAAACAGGCGCAATGTCACAAGGGCTCCTGTAAATTCACTCGGAGCATCTCTACCTCACAATGGCATACCTGCACGAGCCACTCACTCAAAAAAAGCATTGCCATAGCAATAGGTCTCGCCTTTTGGACCTTATAACTGTTTAGCCATGCAACACTTAAAGTTGTTCCACCAAGGATATTGTGCTGCATTACTAAACACTTACAAGGTCCCAAAGGCGAGACCTATTGGCTATGCCAATGCTTGTTACTAATCAAGTTGAAAAGCCCCTAACAATCCTTGCTCACCCAGAGAATACCTATGGGGCATAGCAGCAACGTAGGAACAAATTACGCAGCAGGGTTTACTGAATTCTGTTTTAGGAAATTGCAAGTTATGAAGAGTATTGTGCGATTGAAGGAAAATTATGTTTCACATTCAGTAACAGTGTATAGTGTAACATTTTTAAACACACACAGGCACTGTTACAAAAATATCTGAATATGAAAGGAAATATCGATTTTTATTTGCAAACAAAACAATACACATTCCTTCTTGCTAAACAAACTGTTCTTCATAAACATGTAAGGATTTTGTAATGTATCGAATGGAAGCATATGAACACCATTGTATTTAATGATGTGTTCTGTACTTGTCAGAGTAAAACACTTTGCATAAAAGTATATATGGTGAACGCATTACAACACAGAAAGCACAAACCTACATGTATTTATTATTTATTTCTGAAGGTTTATCAAGTGCTGTGAGTCACTACAAATTAAAAGCACAAACTATGTAGAGTCTGTTGCAATACGCAGGGAAAACCAGGAGGATCCAGTTATTGAAAAGTGGGCACCAGCCCAATATTCTTCCATTGCTTGCCCCCAATGGATATGGGCAAGCAATTGAGCAATTTTGATTTCAGTCCCTTCCCTTCCACATAGATTCTGCTCTCAGAATTGGGGTCAGTGTATTCCGCAGTGTGGGTTCCCAGACTCTCATGCTTGTGTTTCCATGTTTGATCAGATTGAAACCTCACTGGGTTATCAAGAGAACCGATGCAGAGCGTAGACTCCCATGTGGCGTCCAATGGGAAGTATTTTTTCAGATACAACCTGGGCCTTTGCTCTAGTAGGCTTTGTATTCAGAGCAGAGAATGCTGACTTTGATCCTAGCCCATAGTGGGAGCCATTGTAGCACTTTCAATGAAAGCTAAATGTGCTTGCGCTTCCTCAGTTTCAAGCAGAACCCTGCAGCCTTGTATTGGAGCCTTTATAGCATGTCAATAAGTGTTTTTCATTAGCCAAGTGTATATGATGTTGCAATAATCTAAATGTGTTCTCATCAACTCAACCTGGTTGGTTAAGAGAAGTGGCGGGAAAGCTACACATTGATACCCTTGCTCACTGCTTTGACTTAAGGCATGAACTAAAGCTTCTTGTCAAAGAAAATAACCAGGTCCTGGCTTTAAACAATGTAGGTGAGGAGCTCCAAGGCTGGAAGCCTAGTCAATGAAAGGAGTATGTGTTGGGTTCAGTTCAGCTCTAGAGCAGGATCTCAGTCATGGTTCATTTCGAATTCTGGAAGCGATCCTTCACCCAGTGGCACAGATGAGTGAAGAAGGAAGTGATTTCTGCTCTGCTGTGTTTACCATTTTTCAGTTTGGAAGTGGGCGTTTGGGTGTTGTTGGCTGAATTGGGATAATCATGTGATAGTTCTTCAGGAGCTAGTTCAGATGGTGTACAGAGATGATAGAAAAGAAGTGAGAATGAAGAAGTAATCTGAGTCACTCTACAGAACACCCTGTTTGACAGAGATTATGTTGAGCTAATCCAAACTTGTTGCTTACGGCTGGAGATAAGTTGACAGATCCACTCCAGGACTGGCCCAGAAATCTTATAACACTCCTTCAGCCTTCTCAGCAACTTGTCATGGTCAATGGTGTTGCAGGTTGCTAATAGGTTAAGGGATATAAAGGTAGAATTCTTATTTTTGTGCAGGGGCATAAATACTTTCTCATGTCTATTGGCCATGGTGGTTTTGGTGCACCATGTTGGTTCTGACCCTGGACTGGTGGTCATGCAGGTTGTAGTTTTGTCACATACAGTAGCTGCCTTATGGCTTCTTTTTAACTGATCTTGGTATTGTAAAATGGAGATCAGCTGGTATTTAAAGAAGACCTCCAGGTTACTTAATAGCTTCATAAAGAAAGCTGTTACAATGGTGTGGTTCAAGGAGCTCAAATGGTTCCAAATTTGAAAGCAGCCTTTACCATGGCAGTAAGATCAGCCAGAAGCAAGGGTAGGACTTGTTTCATGTGTGTGGATAAGCAGAGCTACACAGGGAGAGCAGATGCTTTTTGTTTTTTCAGGCAGCTGGGACAGCTTCTCCTTGTCATGGGATGATGGGAGGGAAAGGCAAAGGTATTGCGTTGCAAGAGATAGAGCCAAGACTATGGAGATTTTCACATTGAAAGAGGTCCTCACAAGGCTGAAGGATGCTCATGGAATGTATTTCAGGGCTTCCAAGTTGGCCCAGTCTTGGTAGAAATTGAAGATCTTCCTAGGTTTGTTTGAGGTCTGGTTGATGAATTTAACAAGGTAAGGCTTCTTGGCACTCTTAAAAGCTCTACTGTAGCTTTTTGATGTCTTTAATAACTCCCCTTGTGTTCATCCAACATTGGTTTGCACTATTTGGGTTTAAAGTAGGCCTCGGCAGAACTTGCAGAGTTTTACTCTGCGGAATTCTGCTGAGTTACAAAAAAACTCTGCGAGATTCTGCAGAAATCCGTGAACAGGCGGAAATTGGCATGTTGCACTGCTTGTGTTGTGAGTTAGCGCCAGGAGCTCGTTCCTGGCTGAAAAATCAGCGTGAATGGCACCATGCAGCATGCCAGAGGTGCAGCTTCTTGAGCTGATTTTGCTGCCACTTAAGTAGATTTTCTACATGAGCAACAGCTTTCTCACTACGAACGGTCGCGACCGTCTGCATTGGAGAAATCTTGCCGGGTTCCTTCCTAGCAACCAAAATCACACAAGGGAAGGCCAAATCTCGTTCTCGCTCACCAACTTACCATTTGCGAGCTGCACATGATAAAAAACTCTGCCACTTGGCGGTTGGCAGAATTTTGCCGGAACTCCACGTTACAAGCATTACACGGGGAGTGGCCAAATTCCGCCGGTGGATCGCAATATATATCGGCTGCCCCTAGTTTCAAGTTATAACAAGTGCACTTCTTGAAAAAAATTCAAAACAATGTTTTCATTGTTTTCTATTTTTAACATGGATGATCACCACTATTGGCTTTGCCAGTGTTGTCAGCGGTTAAAAGCCTCCGGCATTGGCAACACCAATAGTGACTACCACCATCGAGAGGGGCAGCACTGGACGGTTCAGTGAGACAACATCCAGGGCATTACTAAGATCATCATTTGGCACTTGTATTGGCACTTGTTAGGCCCTAGAGGAATATTGGGATGGGAGACAGGATAAGAAGAACATATAGGGCATCACAAAATCCGCCTCCAGTGCTTGGCACACCACCAAGGAGCATGCAAAGAGATGAGGTGAGTCGGCACATAACAGTAAAGAGTATGAGCTCGCTCTGAAAACCAAGACATGAACTACTGAGGAGTGGTAAACTATTAATGAAATTAAAAAAAACCTGAAAAAAGTAGTTCCATGACATCAGCAGTGGCATACTCAACTCCTTATCCATTCAAAAGCAAGGGTAAACAAGTTGTGCTTCAAGTCAGTGACAAACACATTCTAAGGAGGAAAGCCACCAATAAAAAGTAGGGAACTTTGACAAGAAAGTAATCCAATCATGAACAAGGGCTCACAGTTCTGTGTAGTGTCTTATACTAGGCTGTCTGCACCAGACAGCTGGCGCTGTCTACAGCAAGACCGCAAAAATATTTTATTTCTACCCACTTTCAATGATAGATGGGCATTGTTGTATTGTGGCCTCCACTTCAGTTGCATAGATACACAGACCTTTAGTGGCAACAGCCGTTGCCCAGCAAGCTGCAGCTACAAGCACCCGCTGCCAATTAATCTGTGTTGGGTACATTTACCAGTGAACATTGGCAGCATCGAATGTGCCCGTTTCCTAGCAACCGAACGCCAGATATGACCGCCAGAGTCAACCAGTGCTTACAATTGTACCTCCCTGGCCACTATAGCAAGGTGGCAACAGCTTTTGGTAGAAAACCAACACTTGTAAAAAATTGACCAATTTAATGCCAATTCAAATGATTGTGTTTTTGTTAAATGTGTCTTCATATAACTTATAATAAACATAAAGAAATACTTGAGTTCAAAATTCCATCTAAACAACAGTAGCCTATTGGAAGTACAGCCCCAGGGATCATTAAACGAAGGATCTTTAGGAGGGAAGACACAATTTTTAGGAGTTCAGTCCCTCTCTACAGAACATTCTATGGAGCAGAATAAACACAGCCTCGTGATATTTTTTCACAGTCTATTGTGGTCATGGGCAGCGGCTGCTCCTCCAATACGGCACAGGAGCGTTGCCCCACAGGAAAAATAAAATGATTATAACACCATGTTATTATCATTTTCTTTTTCCGTACTGGCTCTATTTAGGTGCAGGGCGGGGTGGGGCTGGGCTGCCCACAGAGCAGGGAGAGGAGTGGTGGGCACTTTCTAAGTGTGCATAATGGTTTGGCCGGCCGTCTTGGGCCAACCAAACATCCATGCACACTTAGCATTTCTCCACCCGATTGTATTACACAGCAGGGTGGAGAACATGCACAGCCTCCCACTCCCAGTCTGAGCGCCGAACCAGGCTGCTCAGACCAATCACGACGCTGCTGTCATGCTGGTGACAGCAGCGTCGTGATTGGCTTAGGGGACTCTGGGAGCCTGTGTGCTTCCTGTTTCCTGCGTCGACCGAAGAGGACGGAGGAGAGACGGCAACCAGCAGGTAATTGGATTTTTCTTTTTTTCCTTTTCTTTTTTTCTTTGTTTTTAACCCCCGCCCCACCACTACTGTCCCATAGCAGCCACTACTGGTCATCGGCAGGAACAATAAACTCAGTCCTCGCTCAGAAACTACTTGATTAAAATGAAACACCTGTGTGGGCCTAATTCATTCAGTTAACCTCCCTGATAAGCCATTATTCGGCACTTCTAAATGTAAGTCAACTGCCTGTGACCAGGGATGTCTTAGCATAAATGCGATATTCTGTCTGAGGGTTCTATGAGCGCTTCCCTGGGCTGGAGTGTGGACAGCTCTCCAAGCAACCCTTGAGGAGGCAGTGGCCCATTGCATGAACTTAGAATGGAATTGGGCTCTTACTGGAGTTATTTACCTACCCCAGCTCTTCCTCTGCTTCCGGTGCTGTAGTTGGCACCTTCTCTTACCAAAATGCTTTAGTAACTGCAAAGCATAAGATGGTGCATCAGCACCCCAAGCACTTGGGGGCATATTTACAAGGAGCTAGTGGCCCAGCAGCAGCATTTTTCTTGACGCAATTAATGCTCTACACTGCTCCATATTTACTAACTGGCGCATTGGACCCAATGCATCAGTTTGTAGAGGCCTGCATCACATTATGCCTGCGCCAGGTCTAATGTATGCAGGGTAGGTGTCTCCATATTAAAAGTCACTTAGAACTAAGTCGTATTTGAACGAAATAAACACCTCCCCCACCTCACAGCCGCCAGATGGCCTTGTCCCCACTGGAGTGGGGTAAAATACACGAAGAAGAGTGTAGTAACATTTGTTGTACCTATTGGCATTTGCATTTTTTTTCTGTTGTGCGGTAGCGGTGTTTATCATGTAGGCTGTGACAATTGGGGAGAGCTTGGCAGTCTGTAAAATCACATCACAGAGAAACATGTTGTCAGTAATGGGCGGAATGTACACTAGACAAAGATTACGATATGTGCATCTTACTGTTATTTATATGGCACAGGACGGCGTTTTACCTGTGGCAATATTGTTGTGAGTGACAAATGCTAACTGTATTATTTTCTGGAAATGGAAAAAATAAAGTAAAAAACTTAGAACTGATGGAGTGAAATTTACAACTGCGTCAAAATCCCTATGCGTTCTCTTACCAGGCATAAGGATTGACGCAGTACTTTTAACATGGGACTCGCCTCTGTGTTTCGGCACATTGCTTGAGTTGCGTCAGTCTTACGACCAACTCCAGCAATGCGTCACTTTAACGCCAAAAGATGTGTCAGAATTTCTGATGCATCTACGAACCCTTTTGCCATGGAGCACTGTATTGTAAATACAGCTCATCCATGGCATCGTTAGGGCATTTGAGACAGGCGCAAGAAATCTGACGCATCAATGCTGATGCGTCAGTTCTTGGAAATATGCCCCTTGGTCATTATGCCTGCCTCAGATAAGCTGATGGGTCTGGGGCTACTAGGGCAAAGTGAGAATGAGTGAGTAAGTAAATAAGTGAGTGAGTTAAGGAGTGAGTGCCATGTGAGTGGGGGAATGCTTTCTGTGCAGAACAATAGAGGAAACCATGCCATCATTATCCATGGGGGTGAAACACATTGGAATGTGTACAGTAACAGTGCTTACCTTACCCGTGACACTTTCACACTCTAGTTACCAACTGAAGCTTGAGGTCCAATTCATGGGGGCTGAATAAAGGACTGAGTGGGAGCAAACACGTAATATATATGAATATCAAACCCTGTCTCAACACTTGCCTAAACCCAACAGCAATTAATTAGCTCCTTTCATACAAGGTGCTATATTTTGATTAAGGAAAACAGTATTGGGTTTCAATGGCCACCATAAAGCGAGGACAACCAGCATTGCATGCTTTCTTGCTCATTTGAATTCTGTAATATTCTTTGTGATTAATTGTTTTAAGGTGTTGTATTTAGCACTAAAATGCTGCCTTATGGCTTTCTTTGACCAATCAAAAAGAGGATAAGCATGCAGAAATGGCAAAACAAAGCGCTATCCAGACAGTCGCAGTGGGTCCAATGAGGATCACACATCAAGGGGTATGCATTGGGAGATGAGGGTCTATCACTAGTGGCTCCTTAATCCCTCACATGAAAGTTCATGAATGGTAAGGTTCTGCAAGTAGAGCATTAGAGCACAAGCATTGGCACAGCCTTTAGGGTTGATGTTCGAACTGCGCTACTGCCTTTGCCAATGCTTGTTTACACAGTGGGGAGCTGGTGCAGACAAAATCATCTGAAAAATGGATGCTACAGAAAAAAGGGGTTATTTTTCTTTCTGTGGCATCCATTTTCAGATGCTTTTGTCAGTGCATGTTTCCCTGTGCTTCCAGGCTGCCCGCTATCTGTAAAATAGTCCCTCTTGCCACACAATGGAGGCGGAAAGGCAAAACTAAAGAGCCAATGGAAAAACTGTGTGAATCTGAAGTGTTCCTGTTGATTGACCCAAGACATGTTTGATAATGTCCAAAGCCAATGGCTGAAGATTCTGGAGCAAAAGATGCCCATGGCTGATTCAAAGTCCCTTAAAGTATGGATTACAATATGTTTGCAATTAATGGAACAAGCGCCATACATGACAAGGCAAAAAAAAAGAAACAAATGCTGGGTCAAATATACTGCTATGTGTATGTTTGAATTCTCCCACTTGAACATGCCATATTTCATGTTTTGCATAACATCAAACCATTTATTTCAAGCGGCGGCACCTCCAATATAGCGGCGGACCATTGCTCCACCTGCCAGCAGCTAAAAAAATTGAAAAATAAAACAATAATAAACCCTTGTTTATTATCGTTTTTGTTTTGCTCTTGGAGCCGAGGCTTGGGGGCGGAGACAGAGGGATGACAGGCTGGTGGAGGAGTGGTTGCGCTGCTATACAGTGTGCATGACGGTCTGTCAGCTGCATCAGGATGGCCAAACCGTCATGTGCACTGAAGCTCTCTCCAACCCGAGCTGCGTTGCCGCGTTGGACAAAGCAGGCACAGGCACAGGCTCCCACTCTAACTGGGAGTGCA
The DNA here is from genome assembly GCA_963921515.1 of Calotriton arnoldi. NCBI lineage: Eukaryota > Metazoa > Chordata > Amphibia > Caudata > Salamandridae > Calotriton > Calotriton arnoldi. The sequence goes on along the minus strand of CAWUFW010008624.1, from coordinate 498,047 downwards.
AATCATTGGTGATCAGGCCAATCCTGACGCTGCTTTCAGCAGCATGAAAGCAGCGTCAGGATTGGCCGCAGTGGACTCTGGGAGCCTGTGTCTGCAGTGGAGAGGAGCGTGATGCAGAGGGTAAGTTTTTTTTTATTTGTCTCGTCATCCGTCCGTCCATCTGTCCCCCTTCATCCCCCCGCCCTGCCACACTATCGACATACCAGCCGCTACTGTTTATTTCTTCTTCAGACTTCTGTGTCATACAGGGATGCTTTGGTTATCTCTAAGCTGGATGGTGGTCCAAGCTTTGTGATCTCTACACCTGCTTCTCTAAGATTTGGTGGTGGGAGCTAAGCTGCGTGATCATATCCCTTTTAATCTGTTTCCCCTCACTTTCCCCACCTGCCTTCACTTTTGTCCCATTTTAAGTCAGCCTGTGTTACCTTATGCGTGAAAAGAATGGTTAACTTGCCAAAAAGCTCTGGTGTTCTGAGGATCAAGGACAATGAGCAAGGCATCAAGGTCAGGCTAGAGGCTCCAAGGTTGAAGGATATTTGACCAATCAACAGGCCTTTTACTGCAGTTGCACCAAGGTAAAGAAAATCTATTCTCTGCACCATTCATAAAGAACATGCTTTGGCCCAAATTCCATCCTGTTTGTCAATGTTTCTAATCTTTCCTATTTTTGTTTATTTTTATTTTATTTTTGTGTATGCATTACTTCTCCCTTCTTTTTTCTTTAAACGATTATCGGATATGACATTTGTACCATTTATATATAAGCCCTGATTGCTCTGAGAGCGAAGGATGTGCTTTATAAATTGTATAAAGAAGTAGTATAAAGACATTGATTGCTTTGTTATTAAAGGTTTAGTTAAGATATAGGCAGCTCATCATGTGGGCTGGAACTCTCTGAAGTAAATCATGGCTGCGCATAAACTTACCAGCCATAACAGGGACTTCATGTCCCAGCACCCACCATAATATATCTTCTCTCTTTCAGACAGGTGCTTTAGTAGTGAGCAGCTTCTGTTTGGCTTCAGATCTATGTTGATCACTTAAAATGTTACCCCTCCTGGGTCTGCGGGGGATGGACGCTGATTCAAGAGAATTGAAGTTATAGAGAGCTCTCTGGGACCCTGCAAGGTGAGGGCCAAAAGTTGAATCGTTGTTAACAAGCTGAGGATGCGTTGATGTCGGGGCTTGCAAGTGGGTGGACTCTTAATCTCCAGTGCTTCATAGCACACAACCATACATTAATCAAGCTCTGACCTGTCACAAATCCACTCCATGCGGGAAAGCACTGGCAAACCAAATAAAGGCACTACAAGGCCATGCCGATGGCAGATGCATGCTGTTCAAGAACCAGTTTTCTGGGCATAACATCTTTGTTTTAGAGTAGGGGTGAGTGGAATGTTTCATTTCGCCCACGTAATTGGTGGAATTTGGCGACTCTGCATTACTCTTGTAACGTGGAGTTCTGGCCAAATTCCGCCAATCGCCATGTGGCAGATTTTATTACCCGCAAGGCTCCGAAAGGCGAGCGTAAGCGAGATTTGGCTTCCCCGGGCGCCATTTTCTAACGCAGGCGCTCACAGGTGGTTGCGCTCAAAGGGCTGCTTCTCGAGTGGATTTGCTGCTCCTCGAGTAGATTTGCTGCCGCTCGAGTAGATTTTCTACTCGAGCTGCAGCAAAATCAACTCAATTGGTCGTGCTCTCTTGTGCAATGCATGGCGCCATTCACGCTGAGCTTTCAAAGCTGCTTGCGCTACTGGCACTAAATTGCAGCGCGAGCAGCATGGCATGGATATTTCTGCCCGTTGGCGGAACTCTGCAGAATCTTGCATAGTTTTTATGTAACTTTGCGGAATTCTGTAGAGTGAAACTCCACGAGTTCCAACCTCGCTACTTTAAAGTTTATTGCCACTGACGTAGATCAAAGAAGAGATGTAATTTTAAATATTCCCTTTAATAGGGCAAGATTTACAGGCTGTATGGGATCTTTAAGGAGAAGAAGTGCATTGTATGAAGAAACACACTGGTGTTTTACGGCAGTTACAAAATGCCAGGCATCATCTTCAAACACATCTTCATTACATGAATCATCTCACGAGTACTCATCATCCTACTGTAGAAAACAGAGCAAGCCCAGGAGTTGGGTAACTTCCCATATTTTGCCTATAATATGTTCCTCTCTATAATGAAAATAGCCCCACTCTTGCCCATGCCAGAAGTGGCTGTGTCTTGCCAGTTGAAGATTGCCTGAGGTTCTTATGACAGGCATGGCATGAGCCTTCTTTAAATGTCTACGTGATGGAGGATGCCCATAAGGGAAAATTCATTGAGTTTGCCTCTCTCTTATTATAGAAAGTTTTTTTAAACACGCACTTCCCTCTAGATCTAGCAAGGTTTGCTCTCCTGCAAAGGATGGAGACTCTCTAGGCTAATAACCCCATAATTTAGGTCCTTTTGGTAGAGATGGGGTGCCTGGTTCTGGACCTAAAGCAACGTCATCCGTACCTGATTGTGAAGCACTTCAAAAGTTATCCTGTTAGTCTTGCTAGCTGACTTCATGACCGTGCTGGACCTGAAAGTTGCTTAACTTTACACTCACATTTAAACCAGTACTTGTCATCGTAGGTACCTACAGTTTGCGAACGTGGTAGAGCATCACTAGTTTGTAGGCCTGCAGAACACCCTACAAATGATCCACATGTGGGTGCTGACACATGTCCTCACTCAGTTCCCCAATTTATATTTGGCTGACATTTTTCTCCGCACACCAGCTCCAGAAAAAGAGACCAAGAAAGTGGAGTAGGTCTATCAAGTATTGAACTGCCATGGGTTCTGCGTACACTGGCCAAAACCACATCTCCCTCATTTGCTGACCTAACCTTTATTGCAGTTAAATTTGCTGTGAGCTACTAAGCTACTAAATTTCCAGTTATTTATTCTTCATATAGTTATGGCTCCTGCAGGTCACTCATTAGTGCTTCAAGATCAGATGGTGGATGGTCCTTTTCATTTTCTTGATCCAGCCTTTTTCCAGGTATAACACATGCATGCACAATAAATCCCTAAACTCTGTCTAGAGCACTGTCTGTTTTTTGGTGTTGGCTCACTCCAACCAGTCTCAAGCAGACATTTTCTTTAGGTGTCACTACTGCTAATGGTGACATTGGACGCCAACAACAATGGAAGTAGCCCTGTAACTCTGCACGTTCATGGCAGGTTTCCCAGAGACAAGCGGCAAAGGATCTCCTGCTGCAAGGCAATTACAGGAATTATTTTGATTGATGCCCGTATTCCGATCAGTGAATATCACTGAGATACTTGTGTGGGCAGACAGAGGTAATTCATGCCTGTCAATTGGCATGAAGCGACCCACTTCAGGGCACCAATGGGATTGCACATATTCACAGTGGCTTGTCTCTGGTTTTGTTGGGCTCAGGGCTTATATCTTTAAAATCTTCCAAAGTTCTGAGTTAGTCAGTCAAAAATAGTAATAGTAATAGTGACTTTATTTCAGTTAATAAAAACCATACATATAAAAACGTATTAAAACACTGCTGTTCAAGTGCCATGATGTCCAATATAAAAACATTGCTAGGGAAACTCTGTTGAGGCTGTGAGCTCACTGCATGACATAACAGAGTTTGATTTGTCAGGGAAATGTGTGTTTCGTGGGTCATGCCCGAATGTACACTCTATCTATCATGCCAGGTTCATTTAAAAGAGTAAGGGTCTTGAAGCCAGACATTTATCCATTATGACCATACATTTTATAAACCTTGCCGTGGCAATGGGAGGGTTACCTTGCAGGCAGAAAGTTATCGCATGTCGACATGCTTTGACTCGAAATTGATTGAAAATGTTGCGGAGTCTGAAGTGCTGATAGTTGAGCAGGAAGGTGCATGTGCATAAGGTGTGTGCTAGGGATTCTTCTTGGTTGTTACAGAGACAGTACAGCTGTGTCAGAGGTTTCGGTAACCACTTTGGCTGATGATTGAGTGCCAATGCATTGCCAAAGCGGAGTTATAGCAGCTGGGTCTTAAAATAGCATCTGCAATTCTCTGTCAAATATGCCTGTGGCGCAATGGGTGCTTGTAGGTGTTGATGGTCATCCAAGCATGGCTTCTACATCAAAATGACGCCTTATCAATAATGAACGAGATGTGTCTTACTTGTTTATTGAGAAGATGTTTAAACTGCTTCTTTGTTAAACGTTGGTCCCATAGTGATTCTGCTTTGAGCGTTGAAAGTGCATCTTTTAGTGCAGTCACCCAGGCATTCTTGATGGATCTGTGTGAATTTCTTACCAGATTAGGGCCTTGAGGGTCTTGGTGTCTAATCTGTGCAGCACAAACAAGTATTTCAAAGCCCTGACTTGTGGACCAGGTCTTGTTCAATTAACCCAAACTCAAGCCTTATTTGGGACTGTGAGGCGTCTCCTGATAGACCAAAAAGGATGTGGAAGCCTTTGCATTGTGCAACATTTAGAAACAACATCAGTTTATTCGGGAAAGCTTTGGCACCAGATGCCAAGGTTGGAATTAGTTTGGCCTTTACCACTTGGAGTAATGGACTCAGCGATGGGTTTGCTGTGTTGGCCAGCTTGGTCTTCAGGCTTCAAGCTTGGGCTTCAGGGCATTCAAATGCTGAAGGTAAGAGGCATGGTCCTGGAGCCAAGCTCCCAGATATTTATACGAGTTTGTTCTCTTTAGAATGGCACCACCCAAGTGCCATGAGACTTTTTGATGAGGCGTTTCCCAAAAATGAGTATATTCGTCTTTTCAGCTTGACCGTCATTTCATTTTCTTTGCAATATGTATTCAGGATGTCGAGTAGTCTCTGAAGGCCGATACCAGTTTGGCTCAGTAAGACTACATTGTCTGCATATTGCAAGGTTGAGATCGCTTGTTGAGCTAGCTTTGGGGGATGTGTGTCTGCTTGGTTTAGTCAAGTTGTAAGATCCAACAGGAATAAATTAAAAAGGAGGGGGATTAGGACACATCCTTCTTCAATTCTCTGTTTGTTTGGATTTTGGAGGACGGCAGAGGATTTTCGCCCAGCTTGACTTGGACCCATGTGCTTGTTTACAAGCGCTGGTTTGCACGGAGGAGATTGGTCATTCAAAAAGTTGAGCAAGCAGGCCCTCAGAAACAGGGTCTATGAAGAGAGTTGTCCATGATAGACCAGGACTACAGAAAGCCTTCTACATTGTAGGCTAATAGAAGACTCTAGAACTCTTTCTAAAGCTGGGGTGTCACTGATCTACAGTCCCTTCAATTTCTCATTTTTTTCAGAAAATGTTTTCCCTGGGATAATGTCTGTCAGTCTCCCTCCATTTATGGTGAACATCACTGTTGCCAACAGATTGTCCGAGTTGTGCTATCGCTTATTGAAGAACCCTTTTTGGTAGCATGTTTGGATGACTTGATGTCAAGAATTAAGATGAACATTCAGACCCAAGGAATTTTCTTCTCTTCAGTGCTCCCAAGGGGTGGTGTTGCTGGCATTTTGTCTGTCACCATCTTCAGAGTCAAATAGGAGGCTCCATTCTCTTTATGTCAGGAGGAGAGTTTTTATGCACTCGAAGAGGCTGATGCATTTAGAAAGTCAGGCAGATTTTTTGTTAAATTTAGGAGCCCCGGATCAATGCAGGAAGGCATCCACTTCTATGCTAGTGTGGAGTTTCTGGTCCAACGCCTCAGTACTGCTTTGGTATGGCTCATTGATATGGACATGGATAAGGAAAAGGGGTGTGGAGGCAATTTTAAGATTACTTATTGGTACTCCACATTCCTACTAGTCCTACTTCTACTTCTCGCAGCATATGTGCCTTGACCAACACTCCTCTTTTCCACCCTTCCAGACCTAGGAGGGGACTTGGTACAACAGGGACATTTGCTACAGATAATTCCCATCTCAGCAGTAGACTCAGCCTCATCTGCAAGGACCATGATGAGGAAGAGATGATGGTATTAGAATAATGTGGATTATCATTAAATCATCTGAACATTTAGAAATGGGCCGATTGCACACAATGATTGAAATGTTTTTCTAGAAATAAAGCCTACGGTGGATCCTTTATAAAGGAAAACGTGATAGTTAAAATTGAGACTCATTAAATAGGCTAATTGAAACACGCTCTATAAAGGAATAGAATGTTTGCTGGAAATCAGGTCTTCACAGGGTCTAGTACAGTAAAAGTCAAGCAGCAGCATTATCATTAAAATGCTTAATTAAATGCAGCAATACTAATGAAGTCTAATTAACTGGAATCGTTAAGACTCGCTTCGAAGAACAGAATAGTGCTTCACTGACAGTGTGATCTAAGCTTGACCCTTGGTGCTAAGCAATAAGGATGCATCATCCTTGCCATCAAAACAATTCTGTGAGTGAAAAAGTTAAGATAAGGGTCACTGAGTTCAATGATGAAAGTGGCGTCTGGAAAGTAGGGTAGCTGTTAGTTCCAAAGACGTATTGAGGATGCCATTGTGAGGGTCCCATAAAGTATACAAAAAGTGATGAATGGAGTGCTTGAATTAATCTTAGCCACTGGTAATCAGTCACTTGGGGCACATTCCAGTCCGTCGTTATTTAGCACACCATGCCACCTCAGTTTGGACCCAGCCATATGCAAATCAGTCTTGACCCTATTCCAATGGGAACAGTCCAGACCGAACTGCCAGACCAGGTCCTTGGTTCCTCAATTACCACTCCCATCCTCAGTCAGCTCATCAACACATCTATATACCTCCTCTAAATTCAAGTATGCCATCATTATACCTCTTCAACAAAATTTCAATAGGATGCCTGGTGTCGTGGCAGACTTCACGTCCATCTAAGATGTGGGGTCAATGCACAGTTCCCTGCCTATCTCTAACTAACTAGACTTCTCTGTGACAGGCACTGTGGCTTCAATACCGTCTCACATGCTGAAACTACGTTCATTGCCATATAAAAGAGGAGCTGTTCATGGCTAAAGACCCGTTGTGTGCCATCAACATGTTCAACTTATCCACAGACTTTAATACAGTTGACAAGATCATCCTGCTCTGCAACTTGACGGACTCTAAAGCCATTGATGGTGCAGCTGCAATGGTTTCCATCTCTGCCAAAAGTAGTATCCTTTACGTCTTCGACCACCAAAATCATATGTTAGGTGCCAAAGGTACAGACACTGTCATCAATGCTCTTCAGAGCATATATGGCTCGACTTGCTGAACCTCTCACCTGCTAGTGGATGTTTTTTTAAACAAATGAACAAATTGTAGCAGACTCAGAACTACGCAGCTCACCTTATCTGCAGCTTGCGAATGTCTGACCGCATCACGCTAGCCATGAAAGCCTTGCATTGACTGCGAGAAAACAACAAATTGACTCCAATATCCTGTGCCTGGCCTACATAAGTCCGCAAGGAAGACAATCTCTTACGTTGCCTGAAGTCTCCGAACAGATGGATAAAGTCACCCTCTGAAAATCCTCCGGGCAACTTCTGACTAAAATACATGTGTTATGTGATAGGTCCAGTGCTTTAAACGGGACAGTATTCACCGGTACTGATTACCAGCACATCTGAATTTTTCCCCTTGAGTACTGGAACTAGTGCCATTACCGGCAACTTCTCCCAACCCCCGTCTGAGCATGCAAGAATAAATAGATACACGAGACAACTTTGTAGTGGGAAAATATTGCTGCAGGTTTATTCCATACAGGAGTATGCAATATGTGGGTTATCTTACGGGCGATCCAAGGGCGGGCAGCTGTACCAACCTATGCTGCCCCCGCCCGCCTGGTGAGCCAGCACTGTGGGACACCCAGTCAGTGCTACCTTTGATGATCCTCTTCCGGATCACGTGACACGTTGGTCTGTTCTACTCACGCCCTTTTCAGGGCGGAGCGTAGCAGGGCAAACCCCGGCGTGGCTGGTGCAACAGAGGACGCCAGGAGGGGCTGGGGAGGCATATATGCCCTCCCCCCACCTCGGAGCACCGGAAGGACGTCACTGCGGTGACCAAGCTAGAGGGCTCCAAGAACCCCTCCAGAGACTAGAGCGGCTGGGCGGTGCCGAAATGGCACTAAAGGGCCGCCCTGCTGAGGTGGCCCCCTGCGGGGGCCGCGGACAGCCGCATTCTCCTTGGCCAGAGAGAGTACCCGTACTCTGGGGGGGGCAGTAGCCAGATGCATGTTTCTCATGCATAGCAACATAGGATAAGAGTTGCCCCATTTCTGATGAGACTGACTGCCAGAAGATCTGTGAATGTATGCTCTGACAACCGATCCAAAATGACATTCAGTTAGGTCCCACTCAAAACAAAACCTGCTGAGATTTTCTGTGTACTAGCTTCTCTCACTCTTCTGCTGCACCACATGGGGATCGGAGTGATTATTACAGAACAGACCAGAACCTTGAGGAGAAACAGCTGTCTTGTAGTAGTATGTTATCATGGGTAAACACGCCAAATACTAGTCAGGAGCAGCTTCAGAACCTTTGCTAGTGAAACAAAACAATATCGCAAAGAATTCTCCGGTCAGCAATCCTCTTCGTTAGTTCTGGGCAGGCAGCGCTACCCACAAAATCCCAAATTAGTATGAATTTGAGAGAAGTCCATGCACCCTTCTCTTTCAAACATACTATGGATGTGTGACGCACACTGGAAATCCTGACATTGTCGTGATGAGCGTCTGTAACCAGGCCGAGTGTGAAGGGGATGCCACTGATCATCAGACAGAGTAAGCTCATGCATTTAAAGTACAACATGAATAATGCATTCTTGAAAGCAAATCAGTTCATTCGAATGATGTGTGAGTGTCTGTGCGAGTACCTGTATGTGTGTGTCTCAGATGTGAATTGTGAACTGCTAGAGACAAACAGTTATTCTATTTCAGCAGATTATGTTAGCTTTTCTTCCAAGTGCAGTAGAGTTCTGCCAATCCCCAGGTTGGCATGATGAGGGATCATGTCAAATAGGGCGGTGGATAACTCTAGGCGGAAATTAAACATTGCAGTCAGCAAGTACTGCAAAACCAACGGCTTAGAGAGCACCAGGCATGGCCTGATCAACCCAAGATGCCCAGAGCTCTACGCCACTGATGGGGTGCATCTGTCAGAGGAAGGAATTAAAGTGTTCCGGGCCAACCTATTGGGCAGCCATGGCAATGGCAGGCTGCACCTAAAAAGGATCTAAAAGGAAAATCCACAAAGAGGAAGGGGGAGCCACCTAGAGACGGAAGCTTCCCATGTGGCATGGCGGATAAAAAGGGGCTCCTCTTCTTAGAACTTTTTCCCGCTGTTTCATACCTGCCTAACCTACTGATATAGGCATTTGAGGAAACAGTACAGCCCACAGACTCATCTTAGTTATACTTCTGCATTTGGGGAAGCTGCTGATTGAACCTGTCAAGAGGCAAAAGCAGGCTCCTTAGCATGAGGGGGGTTAGCAGCAGTGCTTTAAATGGGCGGGTACTGCCCGGTACTGAGTACCGGCACTTTTTTATTTTGAGAGGGAGAGTACCGGCACTTCTCAAGAGAGACGTAATACTTTTCATTGGAGAGTACCAGCACTTCTCAGAAACAAGCAGGTACTCTGGTACAGGGTACCTGCACTTCAATTTTTCCATTTCAAGCACTGGTTAGCAGCAACCCCCTAGAAGTCACACGAACGCATCAGATTCAAGCTTCACCGCCGCTGCTCCAGTGAAGACAGCACTGCTCTGCGCTGGTATACTTGCTAAAGAAGAGATGCATTAGCGAGGTTAAGGCTGGACGCACACAACTAAGGCACGGCATTTAATTCTGAGGATGCCATCTAGGTCATAAAAACAAACAATGATTTCTTATTATCTGGGTTTATGTGCTTTTATTTCCTGTTTATGTGCTTTTATTTCCTGGCAACTTCGTGCTGTAGATTATGTGAAGAAATTTCCAGTGCCGCCATCTTCAAGACAATTAGTGGTTTTGAAATCCCAAAATTCTCCTATTTTGGGTAGCGTACTCTGCCTCACCTCCTCAAACCTGCTCGTTTTAAGTGCAGATTTCTGGTACCTCTCCAAGGGCGGGAGTTGGAGGGTGATGGTCTATTCATGTCTGTATCGACACAGATCCACAGCCAGGAGCCTGAGTTGACCACTTAATCTCCTAAGAACGTATTTCCCTGGACCTCTGGCCAGCGTCATCACAAAGACGGCCTACCGCCTCCTCTTCGGCCTCGCCCCGTACAGCGCGCGCCAGCCTCGAGCTCGTGGCCTTGATAATGGCGGACTGAGCCGGCGCCGGCAGCGGGCTCCCTTGATCTCTTCTCCTTATGTTGTCGGTTAATTAGCAGTGACCTCAACTTTTTCCCATCAATCGCGGTGCTCCAGACATCTGTTGGTGGCACTGCACCGCTTCTCAGCCCCTCTTTCATTGGCGCTGGAAGTAGGGGTGCTGCAGCACCCCTATATCCTTGATGGAGTTCAAAAAGAGAACAATGAAGAGGCCATATTTATTGGTCTTGAAACATTTAGGGCCTGATTCTGATGCAGGTGGAAAGCTTCCCGACCGAATCGGTTTGGAAATGGTTTCCGACCCACTCGGATCGGGAGAGTCCGACCGACGGAGTACGATGCATCCGGATGCTTCCAGATACGATTTGGTTGGACTCCCATTGACTTCAATGGGAGCATATGTTCCTAACCGCATCATAATTGGGCCCTGGGTCGGGAAGACACGTTCCTGATCCGATTTGGAAGGAGCAAATGCCATTAGGAGGCCTTCCTAACCGCATCAGAATCAGGCCCTAGGTGGGAATGCTTTCCTAACCGCATCAGAATCAGACCCTTAGTGTGTGTTCGGATACAAACTGTCTCGTGAAAGGCAGCTTTGACAAAGAGCTGCTAATTGTTTTAACATGGAGATCTGTGTTTACAGTTCACTTGCTGAGTAATAGCTGAAACAAGGCCATGGTACCCCAGAGGATTTCTAACACATACATAAATAAAAACGTGCTTGCTTTAAAAAGCAAACTCCAAATATCTCAAAATATATATTTGCAGCATGGAAAGTTCAATCATGGTGCTTAGTCAGGTGATGTCGATGGCCGCCATCACCAAAGTAAAAACTGTCCCAGCAGCTCTGCCCTCTTGATAACTATTTGGTTACAGTTCTAGTCTAGCATGAAAAAAGAAACACCTGTGCCTTTTGTGACCACTGACCCTTCTTCTCCAGCCGTGAAAGGCCCTGCCCTGCTCTTCCATCTTGCTATGGTGGTTTCAGGCCCACGGCACTTCCACTAAATCTGCCCTCCTTATAGTTACAGCTCGGAGGTTTCCTGTTCCATAAGTGGGTAGGTCATCCGGTTATGGTTTTCTTTTTTGCGTTCTGGGATTAGTAGTCGTGTTGATCCCATTATAAAATGAGGACTGCAAGACCCAGGATGCAAATCAAAACGTGGGGTGGACGAGCATCTCAGGCATGCCCCTGCAAGACTTATTACATGTGGAACACTGTACCTGTAGATGATGAGAGATTATGTAGAAAGATGAGATTATTGGAAGCTTCTGGGGCAGACATCCTGCTAGTGAAGAACATTCTTATCAATTCTAGAACATCTGTCGAGATATTTGTAAATGGCGTTACATAAAACCATCCAATGCCCACACCCTCCCATATTGGAAACAAGTTCCTTAGTCACAGACCTCAGAATACAATTCATCCTAAGACAATAAAAACACCTGCCAAGGATGCTGAGGGGCACATGCATCAAGCTAGGCAATTGCGATTCCTTAATAGCGATTATTAAGGAATCGCTATTAAGGAATCGCAATTGCCTATGCATGTAGGTTTTGCAAAAATATTTGTGATTCCTACACATTCCTTAATTGCAAATCCCAAATTGCGATTCACAATTGAGGAATGCCTTCCTATTTATTCCTATGGGCCTAGAGGCCCATAGGAATGAATGGGAAGCCATTCGCAATTTGCGAGTACCAAATAGGTACTCGCAAATTGCAAATGCAATTTGAAGGGTGCTAGGGGACCCTGCTGCACCCCCAAATTTGGCATGTGTGCTCATGTGGCGCACACATATGCCCTAGGGCATATGTGTGCGCTACATGGCACTTTGAAAAATGGCACTTTTGTGCATTTTTCAAAGTTTTTGCAAATTACCATCAACTTGCAGTTGATGGTAATTAGCGGTTCCTAAATGCGAAGTCTCATTTAGGAAAGGCTTTGATACATCCCAAATAGGTAATCGCAAAATTTGCGATTACCTATATTGCAAATGGGTTTTGGGTTGATGCATCCCAATTGCCTAAATACCGGTCGCAAACGGTATTTAGGTTGATGCATGTGCCCCTAAATACCCTGAAGGCCCAGACGGCCAAGACGCCTCACTATGCTATGCTGTATTATGTTGTTCACGTTTGTATAGCACTAACAACCCTTCCCATGGCAATTTAGACATTCATAAATCTAGTCGAGTGAACTATATCAATGTGCGATGAATGGGCATGAAAAACCAGCTAATGGCTACTTACCCTGAGAGCAGAAGTGGTCACACTGGCTAAATCATAGGGGGTTGGCAGCAGTCCATAAAGGCACAGAGATTGCCTGATATAGCGTCTACAAAAATGCTGCTATGCTGGTAGGTGTACTTTAGGTGAACAGACCGTTTTTTATGATGTCTGGGCAGCTGCTCAGGACGGAAGCGTCTGGAAAGGAAGTGCTTAATGTGTAATAAAGACGTTTAGGGTCTCAAAGGTCTACCATACACTGAGATTTCTGTGGATGCCGAATGCCAGGCTATTTAGTTTTGAATCCACTTCAGGTCTCTTTCTTCCACCACCAAACACTACCTGTCTCTTTCTCTCAGTCTTGCACGTTCTTCTTCATCCCTACTTTCTACCTTTCTCACTGATTTCCTATCTTTATTTTCCTCCGCTCTTCTCTGTTTTAAGGCTTTTTTTCTCTTGATCTGGTCAAAGTCTGATTAAGTAAAATAAGTCCTGGTCCCCAAAAGTGAGTGCTGGTGCCAACCAGCCAGTCGCGGCTCGCAATTCTCGCGGGGAGGGGGGGTTCGCGCGGGGGTTGTCACGCGGGGGTTACCGCGAGGGGGTGTGGGGGGGTAAAATAAAAATAAAAATAAAACTTACCTGACCGGTCCCGCGCCGCCTCTGCTCCTGGGCCAGGTCCGCGTTTTTCTGCTCCTGAACAGGAACAGGCATGCTCCTTCCCCTCCTGTAAGCCAATCACAATGCTGCAATGGCAGCGTTGTGATTGGTGCGGAGTCCTGGACAGCACCCAACCGGGCACCTGTAGGAAGGCCATTTTCTCTATGTAGGCTGCATGCAGCCTACATAGAGAAAATGTAGAGTGCGCATGACTGCTTTGGTCGGCCCCAGGGCCGACCAAACAGTCAGGGTACTCAGAGTGGTGCAAGCCACTCCTCCCCGACCCGCCCACCCGCCCGCCCCCAACCAGGCATATCCTCCCGCCCGCCCAAAATCAGGCATACCCCTGCCTTCTGCTTTCTCGCAGCGCGAGAAGCAGAAAATAACATGGTATTTAAAATACCATTTTATTTTCTGCTTCTCGCACTGCGAGAAAGCAGTGGGGCGGCGCTCCTCCGCCCTAATGGAGGAGCCGCCCCTGCAACCACCAGCACAAATTAGGCACTCCATGGCACTGCCTTGTGCACACAACAGATGGTTTTAAGTTAAAAGGACTGAGAGCATCCTGCTTTCTAAAGTTTCTCCAAGGACTTGAGTTGAGCTTGCCTCCTGTTGGAAGTCTCAGGGCCATCAAAGTCTTCGCCTGCATCTTGCTACCAGCACCTGGGCTCCTCTGCTGTAAGTAAGTCCTGACATGCCAGTGGTGCCACACCCAGTCCTGGACACTTGGAAGTGATTCTGGTGCTGTAACCAAGAACTTGACATATTGACTCCAAGCGTCACTTCGGAACCGGCGCATCCCTGCGAAATCGACGCATCGCAGATGCCTGCACCGAAGCCGTGGTCCCCGCTCGCTGAGTGCACAACACAATGACCGCAACTTACAAAGCAAGCCCTGACAGTGCCGCAGCGCCTCCGAACTACCGCTGCTGCGTGAGTCTTCGAGCACCACTTCACCGAAATCCGTGACGCACCACTCCAACTCTGACACAGCACCTGCGACCTGGTGGTTTGCCATCGCCGCCGTGGAATCGACGCACTGCACTGTGAAATCGACACATTATTGACACCGTGTTGCCTTCAGGACCCGAGGTCTCGCACCTGCAACTGACTCATCACCTCTCTTGCGCCCGCATCGTCCATGGGTGTTAGTGGCTCAATGGCCCTGCACCATCCTTAGGAACCGATGCCTCACTTTGCTACAGTGACGCCTCACCACCTTTGCGCAACGCATCGTCCCCGAGCGCCAATGATCTGCATAGCAGTAAGGAACTGACGAATCACATGCCTTCGAAAGGCCTCACCTCCTCTGTGCCTCGCACCATCTTTGAGTTTGGGACGCATCCAAGGTAATGTACTGGGGTCCGTGGGACTCCTGTAGCTGGCCACCCTCCATCGCGGTCAGACTGAACTTGTGGATTTGTCTCAGTTAAGTGCAACCAAGTAGGCCCAGTTGGAGCTGTTGTTTTCTACATGCTTTAACTGCATTTAATATTGAAGGATTCATATCTTGACTTGTGTATGTTGGATTTCTATTGTTCTGGGCTTGTTTTACTCAGATAAATATTGGCTATTTTTATAAACTGGTGTGGAGTATTTTTGTGGTGTCTTCTTCACTGTGTTACTTTGTGTGTGTGCACAAAAACTTAACACATTGCCTCTTTAGTTTAGCCTGACTGCTCTGTGCCAAGCTAACCTAGGGTGAGCACAGGTAAACCTGGTGTGTACTACACTTACCCAGACTAAAGTGTGGGTCCCTACTTGGACATGGTGCAAACCACTGCCAACAAGAGGCCCCATTTCTAACAGGGCCTAATGTACTATGCGATTTTACCACCACAATGCCTGTAATTCTCAAAATCACACACTTTGTAATCACTGTCCTGCTGAATGAAAGGTACAAAAACCATTTGCAAGCCAGAAAAGCTTTTCTGACTCATAAAATGGCGCTTACAAAGTATTCCTACTCATTAATATGAGGTGGTATGAAAGGGCCATTCCCTTTCTGTTTTGAGTCATAATGCTATGGGTCAGTGGTTTGTGACCAGAAACTATTGAAAGGTTACAGACACCCAACTTAGGTTACTAATCACTTTTGTAACTTAGTATATTCCTGTGGGACAGCTTCCACCTTGTGAATGTTGCCAGGCTGCAACCCTCCACCCCACGTCATTCCATGCATGTGAACATTTTTAGATCTAGCTTGACAGTGCAGGTGTCCGCATGATCTATTGTTACCAATTCTTTAATATATACAAATGATGTTGGCGCTACCCAGAGGAGCATTTCTCTCTCACCTCATCCTATAGAGTCTCTAATGTATCATTCCACCTTCCAGGAAGTGCTCCTATTGGAATGTATTAGGCCATACTTTATATCTGAAAAGTGCACCTAATTATCACACTCCTTGTCACATTCATTCTTTATCTCCTAAATGCATTCTATGCAGAAAGCAATCATTTTTTTTTAAATTCACCCAGCATTAACAAAGCCATTTGGGACTTAATCAATTACGTTTCTTATAAAGGGCGACTACTCACCCGCGAGGGTCTCAAGGCGCTGAGTGGGGGAGGGGGAGATCTGCAGTTCAGTCGAGGAGCCAGGTCTTGAGGGACTGTCTTTGCAACAAGTGCAAACAGCATTTTTGAATGGCTATTTTTGCATATATTAGCACATTAAAGCCAAAACATTTGACTTTACCAATGCTTGTTTTTAATGCAGACCCAGTTCACATAAGGGAGAGGTGCTGCTTTGAAAAATAATCACATGTAGAAAAAGCAATTTAACAACAGGATCTGCGGTCCCTTGCAGGGGTGGAGGTCTACTCTCCCTCAAAGCTGTGGTCCTGGAACAACTTTCAGAGTAGGGGTGCTGCCATTAATGATATATCACTGAAGTCATAAGGATTGCGAAAAGTCCAAGTGTCACACAAAAGAAACAAGGATAGCAAATGTTCCACACCCGTCAGCAGGAGAGTGGTATGGGTGGAATATGTAGCTGCTGGTGCATTTTGGAGCACAGGTCTGGTATCACACTGTCATTTACAGAGAGCACATTTTCAGTTGAAATAGTTACTAAATTAGCATAGACATGGAGTTTTACTGGTAAAACTATATAGCGCAAATGATAATGTGTGTAAATCTGGTTTCCACAAATATTTATCATTTGCGCATCACCAAGTTAAGTGTCTTGATTTGTTTTGATTCGATTAAAATCTTTGTTTCCATCGCTCTTCAGAATGACAAACAGGTGTACTTTATTTATTTTTTCCTAATTGCTGCTATATTTCGTGCTGCTAAGTTATGTATAGTTCATTGAGAGGTATTTTTGTTGTTGTGTGTTACCAAAAAACTGTCAGTCTACAGCCTTTGCTTTCACTTTCTGTACCCAAGCAAGAATGATTGATTTGTGTGCAAAAAAAACCGACTGGTTTGCAATCTGAGGTTGGTATATCAGGCTCAACACTCAAAATGTTGGCTGTCCGCTGCTAATCAATATACAGATTCAAAAGCATAATTTTTTCAGAAAAAAATTTGAAGACCCATATTTCATAAACTTAAGAGGAAACCCCAAAAACACAAATTCTATATACGTGTCCAGTGAATACTGAAGACAAACAAGCATTTGTATTTGGATAATTAACACATAAATAAAAGGCATTGTCATTTACAATGCTAATAGCTCAAACTCTTGTAAATGCAAGACCTATTGCATTTCAAAGAAGCGGCAAGTGTCCCGGGCTGCTTGGAAAGTGAGAGCACCCATGGCGCGCTGAATGTTGCAAGAAAGCATGTCGTGCTTGCAGCAGGTGAAACTCATTAAAAAAAATTGTGCTTACAGACTAAATAAGACTACCGTGTAACAATCGAAGTAAAAGTGCCAGTCCTCTTGGGAGGTTACAAATGAAGACAAGGCAATACTAAGGAGGGACTAACAAGCCTATTAACGAATCATAAGCCAGCATTTAGGAAAGACAATGACACAAGCCAATGACAAATGTGGGCGGAGAGTTTGCGGGGTTTCAAGTCCATACTCAAATACAGCATGCGTTGCAGAGCAGAACATGCGCTGCCCAGACTCGACCTAAAAAGTTGTGAGAAAGTTTAATGCGTTCAGTTTCTGCTGCAGAATTAAAATGAAAGTAAGATTTGGTTACTGAAAACAAACTGTGAGATACGAGGGGAGCAGAGCATGGATGGAAGCTCAAAACAGCTCCAAGAAACATGGCTCTTAGATTACACAGGCCTGATCCTCTTAGAGCAGCAGTCCTGATCTTCTTAGAGTTATCATATATTGTGTTCTTTGTTTATTAAAGATGTCATTTCTGCCCAACTCTCCTGTAAATGTGCCAGCTTTGCTCTAGCCCAGCAGTTCTTTAGCTTCTGACTTCTGTAGACGCCTGGTGAAACATTACTGGAATCCGGAGACACCTCCCTAAGCAATTTCCATGGGGAACCTCAAAACAATCCACACAAATGCAGAAACAAGGACACATTAAACGAATTAGCAAATTCTGAAATACATTATTTCATTCACAAACGAAAAATATGCAAAATCGAAATTTTAATTTTAAATTGGAAGGTTGGAGTTTCTCAAAATGGCTTTTTTTTCTAAAAGACGAAACAATATGCTTGGATTTTTTATATCATTTTGTTTTGTTTGCTCCTAATTGATGCTCTCTTGTTGTTTGCACATGTCATTGCTGTTTCAATTGAGGCTAGCGACCATCCATTCTACTAAAGAGCGTTTTCAAACTTTCAATTTTTTTTAATATGCACTTTATTAATCTGCTAATTGTATTTCATTTTCTAAACAGTCTCGAACTTCCTGACTAGGTATCCCAGACCCGCAGGAGTCCACAGTAGTCCATAATCCTCTCTCTTGTTAGACAGCGCGTTGACATTGTGTGACTACCTATAATGCCATAGTCTGACTGGCCTGTAAAGAAACCACTTGATTTCTCAGCAATCCTATACCAAGATGTTGAGGATGTTGTGACAGAGTTAGTCACATGTTGTTTATTGGCCAATGCATCTGTGGCCACAACAGTAACATGACAGAACTAGACATCTGGCACAGAAGCTTCCATTTGGCATACTCAGCTAGTTTAATATGTAAAAGTTCGAACTGGAACAAGTTGAGGGTATTTTACACACAATTTATTGGATATGTCGTGTCTTTTTTTAACTAAATTACGTTTTCAAGTCAGACATGCTGAAGTTGCTCACAAAGCCAGTGTTGTCAGTTTATCACCTATACACACCTGTGAGGGACTATACTTGAAGGAATAAAAGTAGACCACGAGAGACAGGGAAATAATTCAATGTTAAAAAGTGTTGTGAGTGATGGGGAGAAAGCTAAATTTTGCGAAATAAAGACATCATTTGGAAACGTTAGCTTACCCAGAAGTGAATCAGACGTGCGTTCTGTAAATGGGCATGCACCACGATATTTAAATTAGGTCATGCCTTCATAGGTGAGAAGCGTGTCAAACTCACCAGATGCACAACAGAGCTTCAATTCAACTGTCAATATGGCTCAGTGAGTTAAATGCTCAGCATTGTGCTCTGCAAGTCATGAGTATAAATCCTTCAAGGCCAGCTCTACGTTTCTTCTTTCCGAGGTCGCTAAATTGAGTATTATTAAATGGGATAATGCCCACATGCATTATTTACAGCGCATAGAAGCAGCACGGGTGTGGTAAGAAGCACTATGTAGGAAACATATACGTATTAGTTCACAATGGTCCCATTTAGTCTCCCATTTAACCTGACATGTATACACAATAGTTCTAGATGTCCAGCTCCAGTTCGGTACCTACTCAATGAGAGAGAGATGGGGCCTGTTTAACCCTGTACTTGTGTCACTTTAGTGATTACAATTGTTTATTAATATCTGATTTATAAACATATTCAAAATGCTTGGATTTTTTAAATGTCTTTTGTGTTCTCATGAGCTCTCCAATCACACACACGCACAAACACACACACACACACTGTAGTTCTCAGTTCACAAGGCCTTCTGGCTAAAGCCTATGCAGTGAGGGATGCTTTGCAGTTCGCACACTAACATTGCATACTTGACGTTTTGTCTAGTCTCCGGGAGCATGTCACAGGTGCTACTTCAGGGTAACCCCAAAACCTTGGCAAATTTGGTGTAGATCACCATTAACATTCACAAGCCCTGGCCACTCACTGCTGGGATGGCCTGGAATGTACAGACACGTGGCAAACATAAACTGCAGTGTTGACGAGGACGTCAGCAGTGTAAACACACATTAAAAACCCGCTTCCTCCAAAGTTCGGTTAACAAGCGGATGTGTCCTCTAATCCTAATCCCTTCAGGCCTAGAGGAAAGCCTGTCACGTTGTCATGCTGCTTTGTTTTTAATGCTTTTGCAAACATTCAGGTACACCGTGTGCAGCGTTTGCTCACCATTCAGGGTAGGGGAGTGCTCTGTGATCACAGGACCAGAATGAACAGGAAGTTGTCTGTGTGCAAGTCACTCGAGTTCCTAGTTGGTGCATCTCTGGAAGGCCTGGTGGGGGAAGGTGGGAGGGGGGTTGAAGAGTGTTGAGAGCAGGCTAGGATTGGCAGGTCGGGCAACTGGGCAGACCCTGAAGGGTCTCAATGACTCCCACAATTACTATGTGCTGATCCTATTCGTCTCTCATATTTATTTTAAGCCATGAGCCAGGGCTTGTGAAGCTGGCTTCAAATCCCTTTGGTCAACAAAACATTGCCTATCAAGGGAGGCGCTTGGAGGCCACAGTGTTCTGATGGCGGGACCCTAGCATGCCAGGGCGGGACGGGGACCAAGGGCGTCGTTAACACAAGCATGGAGGAACTTAGCTCCATGCCGTTCTGACGATGGGTAGGGATTTCTGGAGTTGGATGGACGGTATCGCTAGGTAGGATCCCTGGGGTGATTGCTTCTCCAGAAGTTATTCAGACTCAGGGTCTCATTTTATGGCTCGAGAAAGACTGCCTCGTGCTCTATGGGCAGGCAAATCCTCAGACAATGGGTGAGGTGGCACAGGTTCGTTGCCAAGAAGTAGCCAGAATCCTACAATCATTTTTTTTATGAGCTTCCACTGTGTAATTTGTCTTTTTTGAAGTCAGCAGGGTGAGGACATCATAGCATGGGTGGGTACTGCATAATCCTCCATTTGCTTTTTAACTATACTAAGCAAACATTTTAATATCTGTTGGTTCAGGAAATTTTATCTTTTTTAAAGTCTGGCTTGACACCATAGCTGTCTGCAAGACCAGATATTATGAACAGTTTAAACATACATAAAGTGGACTGTGGCTCTTCCCAGTGGGGTATTCCTCCAACTCACATGATGCCTTTGGCCATTTGGTGTATCTTTCCACCTCCTATGAAGTGCTTGCATAGCAATGCCTAAGGGACTATTTTACATCTCAAAATCCCACTGAATTATCAGACATTAAATTATTTATCTAATAGACACATTGTACACAGAAAACAATTGTTTCTTTGTTTTCTCAAAGCAGCAGACTTTAAAAAATATTTTAGCCAAGACTCAAATGCAAGCCAGATCCGATTGCACTTTTTAATGTTCTTTTTTAGGCCTCGCTGTAGGCAAGACCTCTTATGAATCATACCAAAAACTTACAGTGGGCTTAGTGTGAAGCCATTACTTGCCATTGGTTGGATTTCTGGTCACTCTCATTTGCTTGCTCCTTACTGTGTGGCTTTCCTTCCTCTTCTTGTGTGTGTGTCCATCCCCTGGAGCATGGGTTCTTTGCCATCCTTTTGATTGGTTGATTTGTATCTTACCCCTGTTCACATGCAGGGAACTCGTTTTTAGTTCGAGCCTAGCGCAGCGCGCATGCGCTGCTCTATGGGAGGCTTCTTGTGAGCACTCCAAACTTCTCCGTGTGGGTCGGGCTCCTCCCACACATTGGATTGGCCTTTGCGTGTGTCTTTCAATAATGAAAGCACGCAAATGGCCAAAGGCGGGTGCATGTCCCACCTCTCCTCCAAAGGTTCACTCCCACGGTGTTTTGATCTCGGGAGCAAGCAGCGGCGCGCAGGCTGGCAGCTGCATTCCTCCCTCGTCGTGGATCAGGTTACTAATTAAACACAGCGCGGTCGCTTTCACTTTAGCGGCCGCGCTTGTTTTGTTTGTGATGTCTTGTTCCTTTCCGTTGTCTCCCCGCAACTCGTGGGTGCACGGCACCTCCAGACCCAGTTCCCTTAATTTCCTTGTGCTTCCCTCAACATCTTCTGCTTGCCGCTTCGGAGACCACGGCGCCATGGCTTATTTCCCCTTTCGAAAAGGCAGTGGTGAGCGGTACCTGGAGATGTGTGAAATGTATTGTTTGTGAGGGAATAAAAAGGCTGCGCGGCGCGTCTTCCTTACTTAGTGCTTAAAAAAACCTTCTTTCTCTATGCTGATTACTGTGTTTTAACTTCCAACTGCAATCCGGGACCACATTAAGTCAAGATGTGAAGTTTGAAACATTTAAAATAACCTTGCATCGCTAATCACTTTTGTTTTTCTTGAGGAGTCCCGCCTCGCTTACTTGTGTCATTCAAGCACGCATACGTTTCTCCCTCCTCCCGCGAGCTCGGCCCCTGCCTTTCACCGCTTTTCTCTGCGAGCCGCTCGGTGACAACCCCCGCAGTCAGTGGAGGTGCACTGCAGCTGCCCCACTCCCCGTGCCTCTCGATGTGAACCTCCTGGCAGAGCTCACTTGCTCTCCCGGCTCAGTTTCTGTGGGATCTTCGTCACCGCTGGAAAGGTAAAGCTGGAACTTGGGAGGGTACTGGGCTGGTGTTGGGGAGCAGGGGGAAAAGGGTTCTTAGTACCTAGGTAGCCACACACTAACCAGCATAACTGACCCTTGGTAAACGAGACCCCTAGTCCATAACCTTCACAGTTTTCTGGACCCCTCAACCAGCAAAAAGCTCTCCCCGTAAGCTGAAGACAAACAGCTTATATAATTTTAAGTCAAAATGATCGTTACACTTAAGGACCACCTTCACCCTCGTGCGTGACTCTGAGTTGTAGGTCTGTCCCTTTTCAATGTTGCTGACAGACATTGTTCGCCTCTCAACCATATCTCCACTCGTTTCGGTATCTCTCTCTTTCGTCCCTGACGGTAAGTGCCCTGTTACTATTATGAAGTTCCTCCACTTTTACAAAAGCCGGCCCTTTTTCTGTTCATGTTTTGGGAGTGAGCCTAGCACCCCTCACCCACCATTTCTGATGCCAAATGGAAGATAGCGCCCTTTTTCCATCCACCAACATTAAAGAGGCATGTGAGACACAGACAGTGTGTGTCTGTGTGAGAGGACCGCCACCTCCAGCGTGGCCTGCTGCTGCCACCTCCAAGAGAGTATGTCTGCCCTGTTGTTATATCCTGTGCTCTATTAGTCCCCAACCAGATCTGTGCAGCACCATATAAATGCCAACACTGCACTGCAATCCGCAATGGGCAGAGATGGGTTAATTAAGAGTTCATCAGCACGTATGGTTTGAGCAGCGTGTCCAATACAGCTGTCCTTTTAAATCCGTGATTTACACTCCAGCATTTTTCATGGAAAAAATAAACTACAAACGCAATAACTCAGTGAAAAAAATCATGCATGGGTTGTTGATGCGCCTACTACAGCTCCAGCTCACATTTCCCATTTGTTTTAGTTGGTGTTATAAATCTAAATGTAACCCATGGCACCAATAGACCAGTTTACACGTTTCATCACACAGAATGGTTCAAAAAGATACACCCTGAAAGAATTTCGCCATCTTGGCCCATCCAGTCACTGGGCCTTCCTGCTTGAGGTTGTAGAAGACTTATGTGCTACTAGTTTTACTTCCCATGGTGGCAATACCTTTGTTTAAAAAAAATAAAAACGTAATGTATTTTACAACTGCAATACTGGCTCAGCAGCCGTGGCTGCTTAATGCGAAATACAAACCTGTCTGGCAACTGTACAAACAGTGCAAGCACAAATACAGGCACCTCGATCAAGTCCAGGTGCACTAATTCTGCTGCCAGCGTGGGAAACACATTCAAATTCAGCCTTTCACACTACTTTCCTGCATTCTAAACAAAGTCTAAGTCACATACTTTGTGACCAGGTTTTAATAATACAAGTAGTCAGTCAGACTTCCCCACCAAAGGCATGCCCTGCCTCTTTCCTCTCTGCAGCTCCACCTTGTCTCTCTGTACCCATCCCTCTCGGAGTTCTAAAAAGCATCTATTGTCCCTGTCTCAGCCTCTCCTGTCTACCTTCGCTGCCTGCGGTATCTCTCTTTCTCCCCTGCATTCTATTACTATCTAGCTACTGTTAGCTCATTATTTGGCATTCCTGGTCATCCAGTTGCTCAAGCTATCTTTGTTTCATTCCACACTGGTTCATGACAGCATTGTATAGCTATTTAATCACTGATTGCACAGCACCCAGAATAATGTGCTGCATGGCTAAACACTTATAAGGTCCCAAAGGCGAGACCTATTGGCTATGCCAATGCTTGTTTCTTTTTTCATTCAATACTCCACAAGAGTACATGTGTTTTATTGTTCTCTCCTTAGTGTGCTGCTTCTCCCTTCAAATACCTGTCCTCCCCACTTTCAGTGTTGCTCTCCACCCCTCCTGGCTTGTCTCCAAATACACAGCAATAAGTATATTTTGGCCTGCTATGACAATAGTGCAGATGGTAACGTTTTGTTTTTGTTTTTAACTCTTGCATTCCATATAATGCATGAAAACACAAGCCTTGGCACACAAAGGCTTTTACGGTGCTGGGGAGGGCCCAGCTGCTGCACTCACTCAGATGGCTTCTGAGGCAGAGGGTGTATTTAACATGACTGAAAGAGGAGATGTCTCTTCACTTTGAAGGCCTTCAATCTGCTCCAAGGGCTATCGCTGAGGGCCAAAATGTTAGCGTGTGTTTCAGTTCTGAGTCATGTCAAAAATGAATTAGGCCTTGGCAAGTATTTTCCTTTAAATTCTGAAACCTCCATATTCTTTTTTAATTCTGTTCAGCGTTTCCAGAGTGAAAGGTATTTGAAAAATGAACTTTGCCATTTATCAAGATTAAAAATATTAAATTAATTGCACAGTTTTGAGATACCTTAAGATACGTGTTTGCTTTCCCTCCAGTATTTTGAAATGTTTTTTTTCTTCTATTTTTCTTTTAAACAATGCTTTTCTAACAAGCATTGCCAAAGTCAATAGCCTGGCACTTCCATTATAAAGGTGTGACTTATTTGGTTTTGCCAATGCTTGTTTTTTTTACCATGTTCTCTTCTCCTTCCCGTGTCTCTTATTCTCCCTCTCGGCCCAGGCTCTGCCCCTTGTCCCCCTGGACAGTAGGACATCCGTCTGTGAGACTGGTGCTTCTGATCTACATTTTTAGAAGGCTGCTCCAAGTCCCAAGTCATGGACGTGCTTGCTGGACTACATTATCGATAAAGTTTAGTATTCGGGCCCAGCCCTGTCAGCTGTTGAGTGTCCATGGGGATGGTTAAAGGCACCTGAAAAAGCAAGTTGCGAAAAACTGCTTCTACAGTAGTAGCCCATGTCTGCACATTTGTAGTAGGAGTGTCAGCACTGTATCAAAAGTAAGTTACTGTTACAAACTACTTGTGAAAGAGTGCTTCAGTAGTGAATATGCAGACACACAGTGTGCACTCCCATCACTTTGTAGCTTAAAACCAAAACAAAAAAAGGCACTTATCTTTCGGATTATTTCAGGGAAAAATCCTAGACAGCATTCGCAGGCATCAGAGTGGTGAGTTTCGGCAGATGCAATGTGCCCTTTGTGACAATTTAAACAAGGCGTAGCTTCATGGGGGGTGTTTGGGGTGTTAAGCCCCCCTAATAAATGTATATCCTGATAAATAGTTGGGCACAGGTGCTTTCAGCCGGGTATGGTGAGCTGTCAGTGGGATTTCACCAGGAATTTTTACATACACACAGACAAAAATGCACACACACACTCTCCCTCTGTTTTAAAATTCCTCAAAAATGTTGATATTTTACACAATATTTTGTTTTCTCTAACTTAGTGCCCCTGTCAATCCGCATTCCTCTCCCTTTCCATTGCCCCTTAGGCCCCTCTTGTACGCCCTGCTTATCGTATAATGTATTTTAACATTATATGCCAGTGTGATTGCTGGAAAATCTGAAGCCCACACCCCCACATCTTACTGACCCTGAATGTAAATGCAGCCATGGAAATGGCTCTCAGCATACAGGGGGTAACATCTTTACAAGCAATAGAACGGGAATGGCAATGTGCGCAAGGCATTGGAGGAGGTGCATGTTTATACTGGGGCAGTGTGAATAGTGGTATGGCAACTATGAGGCTGCCCACGGCTCACGCAGGGGGCCCCATAGGAGGGCGGCCACCTTAGTGCCACATTAGGCACAAACCCGACGGGCTAGTTTCTGGACCTCTGAGGTCCGGAACTTCCGGTCGTTATTTCCGGTGTGCCGAGTGGGCGGGGGCCAGGTACATTTACCTCCCCCGCCCATCCGGCGATCCTTTCGCGCCGAGGGTTCCATGCCGTCTCCCTCCCTACCGCTTACCCGGCGTGTCGGCTGGATAGGTGGCTAGGGTAGGAAGGCCATTAACTTGTTATTTTGTGTTGCAGGCGGAGTTACAGGGCGATCCAGAGGCTAAATGTTACATAGGGGTACCCTCCTCAGGACCAGAAGAAGGGTGCACATGCCAAATAGCCCCAGGTAGTCCTTACGGCAGGACCCTGGAGGAACGACGGCGCCCCATTAGTCCTTCGGGCGGTTGTGAACCTGAGCAACGGGGGGCTTGCCAGGATACGCTCCACTCCCTCAAGGGGCGTGAGTAAATGGGTGGACTGGTAGTCCACAGGATGTAAGGGGTAATCCCCCAAAATGGTTTGCACCGATTGGTTATGCCACGGTGCAATTTGGCTCATCAGGTGGGCAGGCAGCATAGGGGCTGCCTGCCCTTGGATCTCCCATAAGTTGACCCACCATGTTGGCATATTTCTTATGCAAAATAAACCTGCAGCAATGTTTTCTCCAACAACCAATGTGTCTTGTGTGTTCTTTATTATGGTATTGCTGTGTTTGCGGGTTGGGTGTGTTGGCACTATGCTCTATACATAACCACTGACTGTGTGATTGATTCCCATTTAGATTAACTGCGCACACATCTCCCTTTTACAGATATCTTGCAAACATGCCATGTATCTGGGCCTTGTAGACTTAGAAAGAAAGGCTTGTAGACTTAGAAAGGCTTGTAG
Source organism: Calotriton arnoldi (assembly GCA_963921515.1). NCBI lineage: Eukaryota > Metazoa > Chordata > Amphibia > Caudata > Salamandridae > Calotriton > Calotriton arnoldi. The sequence continues at coordinate 471,639 of CAWUFW010008624.1, read as the reverse complement.
ATTTAGAAAGGTCATAATGCCATTCTATGTACTGGGGCAATGTGGCCTCTGACATCACAGTAGTGTCTGTGACTTGGTGCTAGCTTCACTATATATGGCCTGAACTTGCAAGATAAGTCATCATAAGGCATAAGTCCTAGTACCAGAAGAAACAATTATAGCACAGTCAGCTGCCTGTTGTCTCGGCGAGGAGGCCGTTGGCATGACGAGCAAGACCTCTTGGCAATGGATAGCCCGGTGTAAAAATAGGATGACATTAAATATATTACATGGCTCATTTTAGTTTTCATTTTAGCCCTGCTTGTCTCTCTAGCACCTCTTCCAGGCTTCGTGTTATTATGGGCAGCCATTTGCTGCCTCTGTGTCACCACTTCCGGCTGTGTTTGGACACAGCGCCCGCCCCTTCTCCACGCGCTGCCACCTGATTCCCGTCCTCCCATTGGTCAGCGTGGACGAGGCTATGATGACGCTGCTCTGCAGCTATTCCAAGTACTCTGCCCGGCAGCTGCTCCCTCTGCACGGTCTCAGCAACCCAAAATATGCCAGATAGAGTTTACTTTCGTGAAACGCAGGTGGTGCTGGTACGTCTGCTTCTGGGCGCCCATGTCCTTCTCGCCTGAGAGGCACGCGATTGTTTATGCCCTGGGCTGTTCAACAAAAGTACAGACACGTTTGTGAGCTGAAATTTCATCTGTGTGCACCGACTTAACGTGCAGTAACGAATCTTCCTAGAATAGTCGGGGGCTGTGGGGCCCTTTCTCCGCTTGGCACACCTTTTTACAACCCAGTATCCCAGGTGGGTGGTATTGCGGATCATCTGGTTTGTTAAACAAGCGACTTAACTCAAAGCTTATCCTTTAAAAAATAAACGAAAGGAATAGGTTTGATGCACAGAAAGTTTAATTCACAACATCTGGGTAAATGTATCATTGGTAGAACAAGAAAGTGCTTCCAGGTTATAGGTCACTTTGGAAGATTTAATTTCCCGTATGACAAGGATAACCGCGTGACCTGTATACCACACCACCTACCCACATCTTCAGTGTAGTTCATCAGTCCAGATTCCACTGCATCGCTGGCACGTGACAATGGCCCTCCCACATTGAAATAGGTGTGGCCTCTGGTATCTAATCACAGTTACCTTCAGATTATACACACATGGCTGAACTTTGGTCCATAGCTTTCACCATGAAGTTCTCTCACCTGAGGCAAGAGAAAGAGGCACATTATGCCAGACACAAAACAAAAACATAATTCATTTCATGACAAATTGGTGGGTGGGTGCAAAAATAATTTGTGCCGAAAGCTGTGGTAAAGCACATTGTGTGGACACCCTTGCCCTAAACAGTGGTTCGCAAATCCTCTTACAGTCTTGGTGAGAGGCCTCCAGAGAATTTGTCAACCTGCTCTCTCTTCTGGACAGAAAGGATGGAGCATGAGTTGGGTTTCACCTTCAAGGTGTTTAGCCACCATGGAACGAGACCAATGACAGTTGGAGACCAAGCACTCTCTATCAAGCCTCATTTTTTGGAGACAAGTATGGGAGGGAGGCTGAATGGAGTGAACCCGGTTTCAAGAACCCATGGAGGGCCTTGAAGAAGAAAATTGCGTAGGTGCAGCAAAGTTATGGAAGAAATAAAAATCTTGGCTACATGCAGAATTAATTACACCACGTTTATGATAAAAGACAGAAGGGCTTATGGATACACGAGTAGAATAACAATAATACAGGAAATGCAGTGTAACATTTAAGTGTACAACATGACTTTGTGCCATAGTGTTAGGGATTTTCTCAAAAGCCAGCATTTGCAAGGGCCACCAAGCAGTGAAAAAGGGACAATGTTATTGGTCTCTGCTAAAGAGGGTTCCAGGTAGTGGCTATGCTTTCAATGGAAGTGTAGAAGTGCTGGTACTTACTATCCAGAATCCCTGTCTGCTTCTGAAAAGTGCTGGTACTGTCCCATTAAACGTATTGTAGCTGTGCTGAGAAGTGCAGGTGCTCTTTCTTTCAAATTAAAGAAGTTCAGGTACTCAGTTCCGGACAGTACCTGCCCATTTAAAGCAATGGGTATTGGGGCCAATGGGAAATTAGACTCACTAAGACTCGTTGACTCTCTAGGTAGACATGAATGAGCAGTCAAGGCCTGGCTCAAGGGAGGAGGTGAACAGCAAGTCCAAGTACAGTTTAGCACAATTATCAGAGTTGCAATAAAGGTGGGACCAGAGTTCTAAGTGCACACTATTTTTAATAAATAACTCAACTACATATACATACAGAAAAGTCAGAATGCACAGTAAGTCAGATAATAAAAAGTAGATAACACAATACATAATGTGCAATAAAACAATTGTGTAAAACAGTATAGCAGTAACACCAAGGCCCCTGGCAATGCGCACTACAGAATGTTCGAAATCACTATAAGGTTGGCCCAATCCAGCAAGAAGCATACTTCAGTAACAGTGCAGTAACTGAACCCCTGAAAGACTTAAAAAGCGGTAACATGCAATGCATGATCACGATTAGTACCTGATACTGATCAGTACACTTCCAAATGCAAAAAACTTAGCTTCTTTGCTAGGAGGAGGTCGTTTTTTTTTGTTCACTTAGTCTAATGTTTGCAAACACCTGAATGTATGTACATGTCTGTAATCCTGGAGTATGTACTCTCCGGAGATAATATCCATTGTCGCAGGGACACGGTCACATTTCTCAGACTCCAGGTTACAAGCTTACTTTGAGCTGGCATTGAAGACTGTGGCAAATGGCCCAGTGGTGGCTTGGGAGGCGAAGGAGGTTGGAGTCAGAAGGTAAAATAAATCAGCACTTCGTGGGTAAGATGGAAAGAGCCAGAACATTCCAAAGAGCCATAGCGTTTTAGAAAAATAGTATTATGGAAGGAGTCTAGACACTTCCAGGTCAGTAAGAGCTGCGAAGACGTAAGCACCAGTCACAGTATTACATTTTGCCTGGCAACAATAGCTGATGGGTTCTTCATTCCGGTCACATATTTTGCATTATTTGTGTTTCCTGCATCGTTTTTTTGTTTTGCTTCCCTTCGGTTGCCTTGCTTTGTTAGAGCAGCACAGGTAAACCCTTCCTTCCACAGATACTAAGCTTTGCGTGGTGGCATTCCAGAAATCCTGCTCTAACTTCAAACACTCCAAATCATTCTGGCTCCTGGCCTCTCTACTATTGGAGGCAGACCTTCGTATTCATTCCCGGATTGAATCCTGGTTGTCTTGGGGCTAGTCACGCCTCTCCACTTCCATCAACTGGTAAGCCATTCTAGTGACACTCACAAGACATTGTATCTTGTTGTATACAAATACAACAGGAGACTTCCTCCAGCCCATAATTCTTGGATCAGTGGTCCAAGACACTTACAGAGTGTTTATTTTCTATCTACTGCCCCCTTTTCCCCCGTACAGTCAATTCAGATTCTTGAGTTCATTACTGATCTTATTTGACTGAAAGAAGAAGGAGTGGAGTTAGCATTGATGTTCCAGGGCAGAATTCCAGTAAAACCTTGACAGTACACCTGCATGTACAGAGCAAAAGCAATGACAAATGAAAGAGTACCTGGTATCCAGCAGAAGAACAGGACAGTGTTTCAAAGTTGGAAGAGTGTGTTTCCTGGTTCCAGGAAGGCAAGCCTACATCGTGGATTTAGTCTGAGTGGTGTGAGTCCTCTGAAGTGATGACAACTCACTACCTAGGAGTCCTACAAGCTCTGTGCTGCACCAATAAAAATATAAACTTACCTCTCCTGCCGGCCGCGGTGATCTTCTGCTCCAGCGCACTGCAATTCTCATGAGCACAGTCCCAGCGCTTCTCTCATGCTATTACTCCCAGCAGGCTGGTTTTGCGCTTTAGCAGGAACTGGGAGCCTGTGCCCCTGAGCACTAGGATATTTCCAAGGAACAGCCTGGAGATATCCAAGTGCGTATGTCGGTTTGGCCGGCCGTGGACGGCTGACCAAACCGACATGCACACTTTCAGTGCCTACCACTCCTCCCCCTGCTATGTGACGCTGCGGCATGGCCCGGCCCCGCCCTAGACTCGGCGGACTGGAAGTAAGAATAAAAAGACAATAACATAGTTTTATTGTCATTTTATTTTTCTTCTGTCTGCTGCATTTCAGCAGTGGGGTGACTCCTTGTCGTTCTAGCTCCCTCTCTTTCGCTCTCTTCTGTCTGTCTCTCTCTCTCTTTTATCTTTCCCCCTTGTATTTCGTCCCTCTCTCTCCATCTATAACTCTCTTTCTCTACATACACACACACACACTTGTATATGTATATATTTTCTCTCTACCACTTTTCTTCCTCTCTCTCTAGAAAGCTTTCTCTCTCTCTTCCCCTCTCACTCTCTCTCTCCATTTTTCTCTATTTTGTCTCTCTTTCCCCTCTCTGTTTGTAACTCGGAAATCTTCTCTCCTTATTTTTCTCTCATTCTCTCTCTTTTTCCCTCTCTGTTCTCTCATAGCTCTCTCTCTCATTCGGCTTCCCACTCTCTTTCTTATGCTCTCCCTCAGGGCACAAGTCCTATAAAAAGAAGTGGGGGGACTAACCAGGTTAGGCAGTTTGCAAGTGAAATCATGACACGTGCCATCACAGCTTATGATGTCATGACGCGTGACATTGCACGTGACATCACAGGATGTGACCTCACTGGAAGTGACAGCACAAGAAGTGACATCAGATATTAAGACCTCACACATATGTTTATCAGGTATATCATGAATACATTTAAGCACATTATGAGATTTAACAAATGAGATTTGGCATTGGGGTTGTGCCAAAAAAGTGGTGCAATCCCGACGCTAAATCTGGGCCTCAACTAATACATTAATTTTTTTAAACCCTACCACAAAGAAATTGGCAACAAGGAGACACATGGTAGTAGATATGTTATGCTTAGTTGGTTGCAAAGTCTGCATTTTAAAATATTTGATTGGGTTAAGGCATCTGCTGTGAAGGTGCCCAGTAAATCTCAGGGAATAGTAATAATTGTGAGATAACTGTGGTGGTTAATGCACTTGCTGGAGAGATCTGTATTTTGTAAAGTCCCAGATTTGAATGAAAGTAGTAGAGAAGGTAAATGTGTCTCCTGCAAAGCACATCATCTAACACGCAGATGACAGATTTTTATTTTATATAGACAGTAAAGTGGGTTACTGCGTTTAACACAGAGATCCTTTTGTTACCTGCAGCTCATAAATTGTAATCCTTCTAATACAGCACAGTGACGTGTGAAGGACATGTGACTCCTACACCTTGTAACTCTCACTGTCTCATGCAACTCATCTTGTACATTGGTTTACACATGTACATGATTTATTGTCAATGTAGAATGTGTATGTTAGGTAAAGAGCCCTGACCCCCTGTATTGAGTTGCATAGCGCTATAAATGAAATAAATTAGTGCTATTGAAATTGTTATTTGTGTAAATACTGGGACAGACCAACACACCTGACATTCTTACAGTGCATGCATCTATTATATACAGGGACTAAATAAAGGCAAAAGCTGCCTCTCTTAAGTACTTGTGAAGAGATAACAAGCTGTGTTCCTGTGTTTCCCCTCTGTGGCATTTACGTTTAAGTGTGAGGTTTAGGCCACCTCCAGTCAGGATATTCAAACAAAAGGAGGCCTGATGGCCCCTTAACTTCGGCCCAGCTGGAGGTGAAAAAAAGCCCCCTCCCTGTCTGCAAGTTGCTGCTGGCAATGGAAAGCAGAAAGCAGACTACGTGCAGGCCCTGCTGAACGTGTTCCGGTGTCTGAAAATTACACCAGGACAAGTTCAGCATATTTCTGTGGGGCCCAACTTCTTGGCAGGGGGGACAGCATCCACCCTGTGAAAAGAGTGGGTGGACGCCGTGTACCTGCGTGTACCCCGACTTGTGCTCTGCTCTCCCTCTATCCCTCCCTTCCTCTCAATGTATCTTTTTCGTTCCCTCTCTCTCTCTTTTCTCTCTCTTTCTCGCACTCACTCTCTCTCTCTCTCTCCAGCTCTCTCTCTCTCTCTCGGGGTCTTTCTCTCCCTCTCTCTCTTCCTGTCTCCATCTCTCTTATCTGCCACCCCCTGTTTCTCTCCCTTTCTGATGCGCTACTCGAAGTATCACTAAAATATTGACATGGGATTATGGCAGCATAAAAAAACAAGCATGGAAAAAGCCAATAAGTCTCGTCTTCACAATGCAAGTGCCAAGCTATTGGCTTTCCTTTGCTTGTTTGTAAAACATTGTTTAAAGGCAAAGTTAAAGAAAGAAACGTAAAAATACTGGAGAAAAAGCAAACACATATCTTAATGTATCACTAAACTGAACATTGAATTTAATATTTTCAATATTTATAAATAGCACGATTTATTTTTCATACACTTTTCATTCAGGAAACTATGGGCAGAATTAAAAAAAAGTATAGGGAAGTGTCAGAATGTAAGGGGAAATGCTTGCAGAGGTCTTATTTACTTTCCACAAAACTCAGAAATGAAACATGTTCCACCCATTTGGTCCTTTGCAGCAGCCAAGGGAAAATATGTATAGGCTGCTAGAAGAAGAGACATCTCCTTTTCAGTCATGCTAATTATACCTTCTGTCTCAAACACCAGCTAAGCAGTCGGGCTCTGCACCAACATCACAAAAGCCAATGTGTGCCAAGGCCTAAGCTTTTTGGTTTAATATGTGGAATGCAAGAGGTAAATATAAAGTTTAAAGCCTGGTCTAATTCATGTCATGGGAAAAATATGTCTGATGCTGTACTTTTACAGACAAACTGGGAGAGCAACACTGAAAGCGAGAGCATGGGGCGGGTATTTGAGGAGAGATGCATCACACAAGTGATAAAGCAAGAAAACACATGCACTCTCATAGAGGGCTGAGTGAAAAATAAAATAAAAGTTTCCTGAACGTGAGTAGTGGAAGAATAAAAGTCATCCAATCAAAAAGATGGTATGCTCTATTGGGAATAATAAACATAAGAAGAGGAAGGAAAGTCATTGAATATGAAGTAAGCAAATGAGAGTGAAAAGAAAGCCAACCAATGGTAAGCAATGGTCTGCAACAATGCTCTTTGTAAGTTTTTGGTATGGTGCACAAGAGGTATTTTGACAACAGACAACTAGGCAAGACATACAAATTGCACTGGTTCAAATCTCCAAGCATGCAGTTTCTTTGGTGGCACGATAGGCTATGTGAGGCTGTGGTATTGGGCCTACTTACCAACTACGTCCGTGCTGCCCTAATGTACAGAGAGCAGAATACAGTGGGCACATCATAAAGTTTTCTGTGAGACAGAAGTTGTGGTTGTGTGTCTCTGTGCTTATAGGACATTTCAAGGGTGCCCTTTCCTTGGCGCATTGCTCTCTTTTCTTCTGTTCTGGAAGCATATAAATGGACCTGAGCTCCCTGTAAGCTCCAGGCTGGACAATAACAGTTTTCATAGACAAATTGGTCAATATGCTTCATAGGTATGAATATATAGAACATCTGGGTTTTCTAGCTGATGCATATCAGCGCTTCATCACGAGATCTCCTTCAAGTTGTTACAGAAATGAAGTTGCTATCTCTCTCTCTTTGGTTAAAATCCCATAAAACATGTAGTCCTCACAATTCATGATGAAAATTATGGACAGCACGTACACAGCTCCACTCTCGCTCCCGACATTCAGAGTGATTGTGAGCAACCACATCAAATCTCTTAACCTAAATTATTTTCGTGCTTAATTTGGGCACAGGCATGACCATTGGAAGCTTGGATAGAAAGGCACCAATCTGAGAGAAGAAAATTCAGTTTAGTACACTTGCCAAACTGCCTTTGGGACACACTGCACCAGCCATGTCACGCAGTGAGGCTTGGGGTCTTATAAGGATGTCTTCAGTCAGGTCTTGAACATGGGTAAATGAATCCCAAGAAACTGGATGAAGGTTTCAAAGGAGAATTGCCTTAGTAATTGATACATCTTCTTACACTGGAGCAGGGACCCATACTCCTTATGCAGAGGTGCTTCTGGAGAGGGAAGAAGCATAACATTAATTGAAGCCCAACCCTCCCTCAAACAAATGTCTCTGAGGAACTCTACAACTGAACATGAACTGGGAAATCTTACAAATTTAAGCTACGCTCACTTTGAATAGTAATCCACCGGGACCAGAATGAACTTCGTACTGCCTGGTAATGAATCACACGGACCCATAATATCAATCCTCACTTTTAACCACTTTAATGGAAAGTTAATAGGAGTCAAAGGAGGGGTGGAACACTTTAACCTTTGTCCACAGAAGCACACTCAACACAACCTCCCAACACATCATCAGTGCCAGCATCCATTCTGGGCCACAAAATGAATCGCGAATGCGCAGTTTGGTGAGAGTCGACCCAAGATGTCCCTCATGAACATTATTCATTATACCACTCCTCAAATTGTGAGGAGGAACCAATTCATCTGATCTAAGCAAAATTCAATTTTCCAATGAAAGTTCCTCACTAGCTATAGAGTACGACTGAAGCATGGGAGATAACACCTTCTCCCTTGGCCATCCATTTTTGACAAGATCCTAAATTTGCTGCAACACATGGTCCTCATTTAAAAGAACTTCTCCATTCAACCTCAGAAAAAAACACCCAAATTGGACACATCAATAGACGCCACCAACCAATCCTCAAAATCTTCATCCATGAGTTCAGGCAACCTGATGTTCTCTTCCACATTACCTTTAACTGGGAAATGGGAAAGAAAATCGGCTCTGACATTCTTAAACCCAGCAATGTGAAAAATATCAAACTGGAACTGCAGCAGTTTAGTAGAGAACCTCAGGAGACTAGGTGTACAACATTTGCCTCCAATTCCACTCAAAATAGAAACTAAAGGCTTGTGATCTGTCTGTAAGTAGAAACGCTTACCCGAGATGTAGCAACAAAACCTTTAAATTGTCCACCAACATGCAAGCAACTCTTTCTCAATAACTTACTATTGCATTTCCGCATCCTGCAATACCCTTGAGGCAAAATCAGTGAGTGTATGGGTGAGTGAGTGTATGTGAGACTGGCTGTATGGGTGAGTGTGTACTTGTGTCAGTGACTGTATAGGTGAGTGAGTACGTGTTAGTATCTGTTCGAGTAAGTGAGTGAGTGTGCGTGTAACAGTAGGGGTGAGTAAGTGGCTGTGTGATTGACTGTATGGATGAGTGAGTAGGTGTGTGAGTAGCTCTATGGGAGACTGACTCGGTTTGTGAGTAGCTGTATGGGTGTATGAGTGGATATGTCAGTGGCTGTATTAGTGAGGGAGTGGGTGTATGATTGGCTATATGGGTGAGTGAGTGGATGTGTGTGTTGATCTATGAATCGTCCCTCTCTCTCCATCTATAACTCTCTTTCTCTACATACACACACGGACACACACACACGTATATGTATATATTTTCTGTCTATCACTTTGCTTCCTCTCTCTTTATACAGCTTTTTCTCACTTTCCCTCCCCCTCTCTCTCTCCATTTTCTCTATTTTGTCTCTCTTTCCCCTCTCTGTTTGTCACTCTGAAATCTTCTCTCCCTATTTTTCTCTCACTCTCTCTCTTTCTCCCTCTCTCTGTTCTCTCATAGCTCTCTCTCTCTCATTCGACTTCCCACTCTCTTGCTTATGCTCTACCTTTATCCCTCTCTCCCCCTCACTGCATCTTTTTACTCGCATAGACCTAAAAAGGACTTGACCCCCACACTTGTCAGTCGGAGGAGAGGCCTCCACAATGGAATTTATCAACCCCAGTTTGGGTTTGATGCCTTCTTTAGAAACTACATGACCCAAATACTCAAACTTGCTACTCAAGAATTGACGTTTCTCTTTCATGAGCACTACACCATGGTTCTTGAAAATATTAATAACCCTTTCAAGAATAATGTTGTGTGCAACCACATCTTCCGCAAAAATCAACACATAATCTTGGAACACCAAGATACCTTCCAATTTTTTCAACATGTTGTACATTATCCTTTGGAAAACAGATGCCGCCAAGGCAAGCCCAAAAGGCATAGGGCGATACTGAAAAGTACAGTAAAAGCCGTAAAATGTCTTGACTCCTGATGCACTTCCACTTGATTATATGCAGAGGCAAGATCAAGCTTAGGAAAAAACTTGCCCCTGCGGTACGAGCAAACAAGTCATTGATTTTTGGTAAAGGGTGTGAGTCAACCCAAATCTCTTTGTTGAGAGACCTTAAATTGACACACACACACAATTGACCACTCCGCTTTTGCACTATGACTAAAGAGGACAACCACAGGGATGATTCAACGGGTTCAATGATGTCCTGTTGGCACAACATTTTAAGCTCTTTCTCTGGCTCATCCCTAACACTGAATGGTACCCCATGCAGTTTATGCTTGACAGAAGTGGCTCCATCTTTGACCATGATCTTGTGTTTGAAGCCTTTAATTTTACCAAGGGTTTCAATAAAAACCTCAGGAAATGTATGGCTCCATTCTATTGCAACATCATCACAATCAATTACCAGAACCTGTTCTTTAGCACCAGGCTTAAAAACCATCCCAAAAAAACCCTGGTGAAACCACCCGAAAATGTTCAAACCCTTGACCGTTCCATAGATTTTTCCTTCTATTCTCCTTTCCTTGAATTCAAGTACTTCTTCTATGTACCCTAACAGCTCAATCTTCCACCCCTCATAAGAAACAGGGGAGATAAATTCTCCATGGAAGACATGAAAAAACCCAAAAAAGCTTGGCAAGGTGAAAATATAACAAGCAAAAATGAAAAAATGTGTGCTTACCACGGTTGAAAGTCCAATAAACTAAATAGCTCTAATGTACTTGTCACTATGAACAAAAATCTGTTTTAAAAAAACTATAGATGTGCTGCCATGTAGAAGCTTTGGATTCTTTCTGGCATGACATGGACTCTGACAAACAATACCGATCCTTGTGACGGCATTTGTCTGATATCCGATGATACATCAATATTCCAGCGCTTTGTGAATTCAAATCACTGCTTTTCCTAGATCTCGTTCAGCAAGACCCTTCCCCGTTTAACTTTTTATTTTTAAGATTAAGCCGGATGATATACTAATTGGGTTAGATAGTCCCTAAAGACTGTAGGACTGTTTCCACAATTTGTCTGGTATCTCCTTCAATTCTCTGTCCTGATGATGACCCTTTTCTGATTCATTTGGCATTGTGGGTCGAAACTTCGACAATGTGGACTGTTTTTAATTTGTTTGTGAATCGCGACACTCATAACATGAATGTTGTAAATAACATCATACTATCCCTGTCAGCCACATGTATATAGTATTGCATACAGCAATAGCGCACTATTTATTCATTGTATCACTTTTCACTGAACCATCACCAAATAGTAGCACCTTGGTTTGTTATTTGATGTTACTTTATTTTTTAAATAATAATTTGTTGATATGATAATAAAATATGTTAAATGCATAAATCCTTACTTGTAAGAAGGGTTCCTTAAGAAACTATTGCAGTGGAAGTCAAGGGCTACACTTACCCTGTAGGGACTATTTGTGTAATTAATCATTGTTCTACCCAGGTTCTTGGGTTACTGGTTTGCCCCCTTTTCTTGAATCTGCCAACGTAGACGCAGTAGATATTTACAGGACAAATGATGCTTGAAGATATTTAAAAAACGAGCTGAAGAAAATTAACAAGTGTGCTTGTCACGGAGAGGAATTCGTAGGTGTGCTTGTCACCATGGAAACAGTAGCTAAACAATTGATGCTCGAAAGTGTGCAGAAAGACAAGCAGTAGGAAATAGTAAGTGGGCTTGTCATTAAAGAAATTGACTTGCAGCTGTATCAAAAACTGGACGTGCAGAGCAGGAAGAAGTCATATATATATATATATATATTCACTGAAAAAAACAAAGGTTACAGGGACATTATAGTTAGGCTCAGGTTTCACTCGTACAAAACCAGTGAAATTCAGCAGTTATAGTTTGCTGAGCTAACTATAGCTCGCACCCCTGCAATGCACTGCTTATGACCTCACATTACATCACTCATGACATGGTCAGTGGCATCACTGATGACATCTCAAATGACATCACTGATGACGTCACCTGGTGACTGTGAATGTTATAAAAAAAGTTTATGTGTGTTAGATATATATACCAAGGTCTATTGGTGAATCAGTGGGTGTAAGAGTGCCTGTTTGGATGATTCAGTGGGTGTGTGACTGACTGTATAAGTGAGTGATTAGGTGTCTCAGTGAATGTATGGGTGAGTGACTGGTTGTGTGAATGCATGTATCTGTCTGTCAGTTGGTGTCTAAGTGGCTGCATGGGTGTGTGAATGGGTACATGACTAGCTGTATGGGTGAGTGATTGGTTGACTGTGAACCTGTATGGTTGTCTGAGTGTCTGTGTGGGTGGGTGAGGTTGTGTGTGACTGGCTGTATGGATGAGCGAGTGGGTGAGTCAGTGGCTGTATGGGTTAGTGAGTCCATGTGTGAGGGGCTGTATGGGTGAGTGAGTGTGTGTATGGCTGTGGTGGTGAGTGAGTACATGTGTCAGTGGTATATGGGTGATAACTGGGTATGTGAAAGGTAGTATGGGTGAGTGATGGGGTATGTGAGTGACTGTATGGGTAAGTGAGTGTATGTGAGACTGGCTGTATGGGTGAGTGTGTACTTGTGTCAATGACTATATAGGTGAGTGAGTACGTGTTAGTATCTGTTCGAGTAAGTGAGTGAGTGTGTGTGTAACAGTAGGGGTGAGTAAGTGGCTGTGTGATTGACTGTATGGATGAGTGAGTAGGTGTGTGAGTAGCTCTATGGGAGACTGACTCAGTATGTGAGTAGCTGTATGGGTGTATGAGTGGATATGTCAGTGCCTGTATTAGTGAGTGAGTGGGTGTATGAGTGGCTATATGGGTGAGTGAGTGGATGTGTGTGTTGATCTATGAATCAGTGAGTGGCTGTGTAAGTACTGGTATGGGTGTGTGAATGAGTTTGAGAATTGTAGTGTGGGAGTTAGAGTGGGTGTATGAAAGACTATAAGGAACTGTGAGTGGGTGCGTCAGAGATTCTGTGGATGATATCATCAGTGATGTCATTTGAGATGTCATCAGTGATGTCACTGACCATGTCATGAGTGATGTAATATGTGACAACATAAGCAGTGCATTGCGGGGGCACGGCTTGAAGTTTGCTCAGCAAACTATAACTGCTGAATTTCACTGGATTTGTTCGAGTGAAACCTGAGACTAACTATAACGTCCCTGTAACCTTTGTTTTTTTTCAGTGAATTTCTAGGGTTTTTTAAATGCTAATTCCTAACTATAACGTCCCTGTAACCTTTGGTTTTTTCAACAACTTTCTATTGTTTTTTAAGTAGTTGTTGTGTTTGCAGAGTGGTGGAGAAAGGGGTCTGGGCCTACGACCAGCTCTCAGGAATCCCACTGTGTAGGACTTTCTGGAGGCACCAGGAGAGCTTCTTGGCCCTCAAGGTCCCTCAGGAGTAAAGTGAACTTCATCCCTCAGCCAGTAGTGCACCACAAGCCGCGTTTGCAGAGTGGTGGAGAAAGGGGATGTGGACTCCGAAGACCTCTTAGAAATCTCGCTGTGTGGGACTTGTTGGAGATAACAGAAGGGGTAGTTGGCCTCCAAGGACATCCTTGGGGGCTAACTACCCCTCCTGTTACCTCCAGTAAGTCCCACACAGCGGGACTGCTGAGACCTTGTAAGATGCCTATCCCCTTTTCTCCACCACTCTGCAAACGCGCCTCCTTGCGCACTACTAGTAGGGGGGTGAAGTTCCCTTGGCTATTGAGGGTCCTTGGGGGCCAACTATCCCTCCTGTTACCTCCAGCAACATGTGCACTTTAGACCTGAGGCCCTCAGGAGGCTATGGGATGTCATCCCCCACCAGCAGTGCGCCAAGAGGCATGTTTGCAGAGTAGTGGAGAAAGAGGGCGTGGCCTCCGACCACCTCTCAGTAATCCTACTATGTGGAGCTTACTAGAGGTAACAGGAGGTCTTGTTGGCCCCTAAGGACCCTCAGCAGACAAAGGGGCTTCATCCCCCAACCAGCAGCGTGCCAGGTGGCACATTTGCCGAGTGGTGGAGAAAGGGGACAGGGCCTCCAGCGAGTTACCGGCTTTCTTTTTAAATATTTGTATTTCTTTTTTTAGGAAGGGGGGCCGAATGGCCCCTTCCCTGGACCGTGTGCCCCCCCAGGACCATTTTTGGGCCCCCTTCCCCCAGGGCCTTCTCATTTTTAATAAAATTTGTTTTTTTTTTAAAAGGGAGGGGGGCCGTGCGACGCCCCTGCCGGGCCATTTTCAGTCCCGGGGACCCCATCACCCGGGGCCTGACCTGTTGTGTAGGTGCCCTTGTTCCACACAGGGCACCCACATTTAAAACGCTCAAGACCGCGGGGGAGCCCAAGGCCCCCGCAGTCCCTGCCAGCTCCCCACCTCCTGCAGGAGCCGGCATTCCTTTGAGACCCAGGCATTGCTTTGATTGCTTTGAATATGCAGGTCCCTGGATCTCAGAGTAATGTCTGCTTCCTTGCTCGCTTCACAGTGGGCTGGGAAAAAAGCATGCTCTGCTTTCAGCAAGCTAGATCATTTTTGCTCTTGCTTGCTGAAAGCAGAGAGTTTGCTACGGTATCTAGTCTTGTGGTGCGCACTGCAGCACAGAGTTGGGAAAACAATGATAGGCACAGAAACAGTCAAGAACCTTAAAGCTTTGTGACGCTCCTATGGGTTGCTGTTCGAGTTGTTTTTTTTAGTACACACTGCAGTGCAGCGTTAGGAAATAATAATAGGCGCAATGGCGATCAAGAAGCATAACTACTCCATGATGTTCCTTCACCAATATGGCGGGTGCAGCCAAGAAGATGACATTCTAGTCTTTTGTGGGATTTCCCCTGCGAATAGTAGCGCAGGGTGGCATGCGCAAGGACAAGGAATTAGATTTTCCAATACAGGAGCCAACGTAACAATCCAAAATGGTGGACGCATAAAGGGGAGTTTGACACTCTAGTTTATATCTCCCCGCACATGCCTGATAACTGTCAGTGTAAAAGCAAGGGGCAAATGGCAGCAGGGAGGAGAGCCTGATGACAGGACAATACCCTAAAACATTACGCAATAAGAAATAGACCCAGAAAACACCAGTACTCACAGTAGTGCCGCACCAACGGTACTTACAAATATAGCTTTACATTACAACATGTCAAAGAAGATGAGATGCCTCAAAAACAGCTGCACAACAGAAATATTGTTAAAAGATACTATTAGTGATGACCCAGACAAGCGAGAGTAACATTTTATTACAGCCCAGTGCGTTGTTATCATACAGCTGGGACAAGGCAATATGTAATAGATCTTTCCTAGCTAAGTTTCTCTTAAATGCTTTATGGAAGACAGGCAAAGACGTATTGGCTTTGATCCGTTGGTTAAGTCTTGAGAGTAATATTACCATGTTTCCCCAGGTCTCTCTATCACTCTCTTGCACTTAGTAGGCACAACACTATGAATTGGATCGCTTCTAGGTGCTTCCTGACTAAAGATGTGGTGGAACGGAAGTCCATATTGCTACCTCTTTTTAGCTGTGGGCTGAGCGCAGCGCTACTTCCTGCCACCGTCCTGACAGCAAACCTCAATTCTTGGGCAGCAGAGCTGTGACAGCGGATATCTCACATATCAGCAGGGCGACGAGTCTCACGCCCTGCTGATATCCACGTTCCTTCAGGCAATTCTTCATCACTGTCGGTTTCCATGCAGGACTGCGGCCAGTACTACTCTGCAGGGTTGTACCCCTGGACCTGAGGAACTCCCGCGGTTCCTTAGTAACGCTGTGAATTGTGCAGCATTGCCAAGGGGCGAGCATCCCAGTTAATCCCTAGGTGTGATGGAACTATGGAATCCCTATGTCTGCCCTTTTCAAGATCTGCATGCACTCCCTGGCAATAGAAACATCCCTAGGGCTTCTGCCATACTGTATGCACCTGCAATGCATATGACAAAATATGCAGGATCCCCTCCAATTGCCATGCATCCTTAGGCACCATGGACAGTCTTATTTTTGCGATAGGATATTTTGGCAGGGCTGTGGGATAGAATGGAGCCTTATCTCCGTCCCCAGGTGTGAGTGAGCGCCTAGGCATCCTCTCTCACCTGGCACGCATGCGTAGTAGGCTGGGAATACTTTTTTATGGCACACAGCTGCCTCTAGTAGTAAGCACATTCTCTCCAATGATTACATATCCAGCACAACCAGACTCCCGTGATTTAGTATTTATTTATGTAATTATTTATTTATGTGGAAGGATAACATTTTGGCCAGAAATGTTTTACAATACAACAGTAAACAATAACACTGGACTGTTGGATATCAATCTTTGCCTTCAAGTGCCAGAGTGTAAACCTTTAGGCCAGTTTCAAATTCCTGGATGGAGGGTCTGGCCATGGTGATTGGAGGAAGTAAGTTCTAGCGGAGGGGACTCAGGACTAGAATCCTGATGTGACATAAGATGGTCTGGGTGAAGTGAAGTATTCTGGTTGGCAGACTTTAGGTTGCAGTTGAGACAATAGCATGCCAGGGTGGTTGAAAGTTAAGTCAGGTGCTAAGCCTTGAGCACCTTCAAATGCAAGTGTTAGCATCTAGCTAAGAGCTCTGTTTAAAAAAAAAAAAAGAACCAGTCTTCCTGGTGGCAACAGAAGGAGATGGAGTGTCTCTTATATAGTAGAGTTAAGTAGATGAATCTGTGGTATTCTTAAACAAGCATTGGCATAGCCAATAGGTCTCGCCTTTGGGACCTCATAAGCCTTATAGCCGCACAGACATGCGATGAAAAATTATATGAGAGGTAGTGTCAAAGTGACGTAAGTGCTAGGGGGAGGTCCTTAAAGGCAATTTAAATGTTACGAAACACACAAAGATCATGACGTGCTGGAGGCCAGAACTTATGACAGATCTCCTGGGTAAAAGGCTTTCCGAACATATATTGCTAAATCGTTACTGAATGGAGTCACTTCCAAGAAGGCAAATCCTTTAACGTACAGTGCAAAGTGGGATGCAGATATTTAGCCCGACTTAAAGCGTATACATTGAAGTTCAAATTTGAAAGCTTCCTAGCTCCGCAGGCAGTGTCTCCTTTATTCTATTCTGAAGTTGCACAGTTAATACATGACAGATTCATTTTCAAACATGACGGAAGTCCCTAAACACTCTTCTAGCCACAGAAAAATGAGGGATTGGCGCAATAATACGCACCCGACAGTTCAGTACCGGAGCACCTCACTGACTAAAGATCAAACAGAAAAAAGGGAACTAAAACAACTGTGTTCCTTGACAAAAAAAATAAAGCAGTGTCTACTGAAGCGACTGCTGGAAATGTGTTATGAGTCATGTCGCACAATGAACAAAAAAAGTTAGGCGCTCTTTCGATTCTCTGGCTAGAAAATATATACCTTTTAAGAGAGGACTACAACCCAGAATACAGTAAATAAGCCGAGACTGTAACAAATTTGAATAATGCAGATGAAATCTGAAGCGAACACCTTCACCTCGGTGTGAATGTCTCCAGGCACTAACAGGAAGGAGGCTGTACCAAGACAGGGGAGCGCACGGTAGATGGTTATCTCTTCTGTAATTGCCTTAAATCCAGCTGCTCGTGCCCTGCTCTTCCGCGGAGTGCACGGACGTATACTAATGGCATCTTCAAGAGACTTGACCATAGCAATCTGAAGAAAACACTATTTTATCCAACTTTATTTGCTGGTACCGTTTGTTATTTTTTTCCAGGGCCATACAATTTTAATTTAACATAACGCATGGCTAGCCGAACAAGAGACGTTAAAAATAGCATATGCGTCGACGGTAAGGGTTGGCATTTAAAGATTATTATTTGAATGCGGGCTAAAATAGTCATGCCTTACAGGCGCTGTGGCGGCCAAAGCAGTGTAGTATGCTGTACAGTGTGTGGCTTCTTACATTATGCGAACGCTTGCATGTTGAAGCCCCGGCCATGGTCAAAGAAGCAGCGCAGACTCGCTATGCTTAAAGGTTCTGCCTTTTGTTGCCGATATCGTGCAGTGGCTGCAGTTAATGTGCGCACGGAGCAGCAGCAAGTCGTGGAGCAGCAGAGTAGAGTAGAGTCAGCTTTCACAAATGGAAATTCCTCCGGTCTCAACATGTTTATTTTGGTTATAATGCTTAGAAGCTCCACAAATGGTGTCCTTGAGCAAATCCAAAGCCCGCCTGAACTAAAAGAGGTAACACAGCCTTGAGCAAAACGAAAGCACGTCATCTCAGAAAAAAAGAGTGCTGCGCGCGCTGCAAGGAATTTTAGGAATGCAGCTGGCATTGTGCGTGCCGCTGCTCGCTCCGCTCGCTCCCGAGGCCCATAGGCCATGGGAGTGAACGTTCACAGAAAAGGCGGGACATACCCCCGCCTTTGGCCATTTGCGTGCTTTCATTTTTTAAAGCCACACGCAAAGGCCAATGGAATGTGTGGGAGGAGTCCGACCCACACGGAGAAGTCTCTTGGAAGTCTGCAGTGATTCCAAGAGGCCCTTTCCTAGAGCAGCGCATGTGCGCTGCGCTAGGCGAGACCTACAAATAGGAGGAAGCCCTTCATGAGAGATACCAGTAGGAATACTGATGTGCCCTGTACAGTGTGCTAGGATCTCATCATTGGCGTCATTCTTTCCCGTCTTCTGTAAGAGGCTGGACTCTCCGTTCACAAATGCTGGGGGCGTGTTAGTGCATATAAACTTTCTGGAGGAGGAAGTATGCTGGGGGAGGTTGTAAAATTCCGTAATTATGAAGGCACATGAGCAACCTGTTACAATAATCCTCTTTACAGAAAACAAGCAAATGTATCAATTATTTCACTGTGTGGTGTGGAAGGAGGTGAATGGGAGGATCTTTTCTATATGTATTACTTGATAGCAATCTTCAGTAACAGTGGCAGTGGTGAAAGATTCTGGATACACGTGGGGTTAAAGAGAACACTGAGATTTCTGGCACAGGTGCAAACATTTAGGATGTCAGGAGAGAAGTTGATAGGCACTGGTAAAGAGCTAGGTGCAGTAGGAGAAAGGAAATATAATTCCTTTGTCTTAAAAGATTTCAGGGTGCTGAATTATAATGTCATTCAGTTGTGGGCAGCTTTGAGACAGTCCAGTGTGCATGATTGGAGGAGGGAAGAGACAGCTGAGTAATAAAACAATATTCAGCTTTCATCAGCATGAAAAGGGTAGGCAGAACTAACGCAGATTATGTTGTCACCAAGGGGGAGGGTTAGAGAGAAAACAGGAGTGGACCCAGGAGTAAGCCTGGCGGAGGGGCACTATCCCGTGCACCAGTGGGTGAGCATGAGTTGGAGCCCCAAGCATCTGAAAAAGATCGATTGTAATACTGAATATCAACACCAGCAATATTGTGGCATACTAATATCGAGGACAGAATATCGAGGAACAAAATATCAAAAGGCAAATTCATATAGGGAAGTATAGATTTACTCTTCCTAACTCTACATCTGCGTACCTTGAAGATATATGTACAGTATAGTGATTTTATGTGTAGTCAGGTATAGAAAATGTAAACGTATTTACCTGTCAATATTTTATTTTCGATATTCTGCCCTCAGCATTGTGTCCTATTGATAATGAGGATTCAATATTCAGGTGGCCCACAGAAAAGATCAGCCAAATGGATTGGTGAAGAATTATTAGAGGAAGGAGCCGGTGAGGCTTAAGAACTTGACAGAGGAAGGTAAAGTCAGGTTATCAACCTTTTCAAACACAGTGGCTAGATCAGGGAGTGTGCAGGTAGATGGTGGATGATTGTGCTGGGCAACTGAGAGTGATTACATGTAAGTGTAAGTGCTGGGAGGCCTGATTGAAAAAAAGGAGGTGAAACACTGAACAGCTGTAAGAGGAGAAGGGTATGCTGGTGATTTTTAGACCCTTTATTATCACTTCAGATTGAAGGACTGTGAGCCAGTGTTTGTGTTGGAGCTTGTTGGACATATCTTGTCCTAGACTGGTCTTTTGTACCACTGAACTGCCTGTGTGCTGCTCTTAATCACACGGAAACATAACTTCCACAACAGGACCCAGATTTCAGGTGAAATCAGAAATGTTATCCAATTCTTATTTTTCCTCTGGAGTCAGCCCCTCCCCTGACATTTTGTTCATAGACTCAGCCTCTCCCCAATAGTGGTCAGCACCTTTTTGACCAACTTGATTCCCTTCTTTGGCCCTATCTTGTACGACTATCCATAGGAAGCATTAGTGAGCCTCAAAATCAACACAATAGCTTGTAGTGAATTTCGGGAAGTCTTGAGAAGAGGTAAAAATCAACACAGAGGAAACTGAAATAATGCTCTATAGCAACGCTTCCTCTAGGAGCGGTAAATATCAACACAGAGGAAACTGAAATAACACTCTACAACAATGCTTCCTCTAATGCAAAAACTTTCCACTGTCCACCGCTCTACTACTGCAACGGCCACCACCTTCACAAGCTTAATATATCTTCATGATGTGCACACAGTTGGAAATGCTTCTCTTCTTGGAACCCCATATCAACTAAGCAGCAAAAAATGTTTCTCTCATCTGCAAACCCTTAGCGGAATATGTCCCTACACTGGACTTCTCCAGAATATCTTATTGATAATTTCCCTTGCTCTGTTTCTCCTACACTTCTCAAAGAGCATTCGCCTAAATCTGCCATTATTTTTTCTGTGCAACCCCCCTCATAGCAGTGGCTGCCCAAAATCCAATATGGAGAGTGTAGTGTCTTGCGAGTTAGCAATGAAGGAACCCCTTTGGCTCCTGATGGACTGCAGAATGCAATGAAGGCTGATTTCGCAGTTAAATACAGAAGAATAAAGACGTGTACTACTATGCTCCTTGTGTGGCGTAATCATTGACAAGTACCCAGCCCAGGAAAAAGCTACAAACAGGGGGGAGATAGGGGATAAGTAACCCAAATATCAACAGTGCTCGCCCAGAGAGATTGACATGGTGCATCAAACTGCTTGTGCCTGCCACGTGTGCTGCTGACGTCGAAGTACAGAATCAACGCTTAATGCATGTGGAGTCAAAGCGCTGTTCCAGCCACTGTAAAGCAGTTAAAGACAACAAAGGCATTGCAGAGAATCTACTCGTCGTTGGCCGAGAACCTGCTGTTGGCCATACATAAAGATACAGCGCTGCCACACAAGATTAAGTTATATCTGATACGAAGTGTTAATGCTGAAGACGGAAACAACCAGGCTTTCGAAGAGACGTCATTGATAATCAAAAATTACAAAATAACACTGCGAACAGAAGTTTCTTGCAGGGTGAAGATAAACCAGGTGTCAGAAAGTGCAAATTGACCTTTAGAAAAGAAGAAATAATCAACATAATGAAACCATTAAAGAGAGTCATTGTACCGCTGCACTCGGTGAAGTGACTCAAGGAGACGTGCCCAAGGTTGTGCTTATCAAGCCATTCAGCCACGAATTAGCCAACCCCAAAAACTGCCAAGTGGGGCTCAGAACAACTTCACAGGCCTTTGAGGACTAAAGAGCCAAGAGCGAATAGTATAATAGTGACATTTTTCAGATGGTAGCAAAGAAAGTCACATTTGCAGCTATCATTAAAGATGATCCAGAGGCCAGCACGTCACGCAGCCTCATAGTTGAGTTGCATAAATCAGGTTACAGTGATCCACAAGCAGTGTCAGGAAGTTTCACACTGCTCTACAATGCTGTGTTCTTGAAACCACCACCACCATTCGATGCTGCCAAAAACCAAAATATTGGCAATAAATGGATTGTTTGGATAGAGACATTTGAAGATTTCATTGATGAACTTGAGGAGACTGTTAACAAAAACATTAACAATTCATCAAAAATCTTGCTAGTGATGACGTAAAAAAAGTCATAAGAAAGATGCAACGAACTGACGAAGAAATCACATACCATCAGATTAAAGAAGCTTTAAATCTCAAATTTAAACCAATGCCCAATGTAGATTACGAAAGATACATTTTCAGTCAAGAACGACAGGAAGTTGGTGAAGCCATCAATGAATTTGTGGAGGGACTCAAACACTGTAAGTTCAATAAATTTAATGATGAAGAAGCTATACGTCTTAGAGTTATTGATGTATGCATGTCAGATTCATTCAGACGACGAACGCTGAGAGAAACTCTTAGGGGCTTATTTATATGCCCCTTGCGCTGCCGGCGTGTCACTTTTTGGACGCTCCGGTGGCACATGAGCCTGCTCCATATTTACCAGGCAGCACTAAGCCACTTTTTTGGTTTAATGCTCCGTTGTAAATATTGTTCTCTTTAATTCAGTTTTCTGCATTAAAGGGGCGTGCAATGGGTGTTGCTGGGGGCGTTTCCAGCAACATTCATGGCTTTTTGACACTGCCCCAGATTTACAAGAAATCGTAACTCTGAAGCAGTGCTAAAAAAGTATGCCTCCCCAGGGAAGGCGTAAGGGAGGCACAACGAGGAGAAATATCTTTATTTCTCCTCGTTTTTCCTTTTTCTATGTGTGCTTTACTCTGGAGCACACATAGAACGAAGAAAAAGCCTCTTGTGATTGTTTTTGTGTAGGAAGGTTTTCCTTCCTGCACAAAAATAATCATCCCGCAACACAGGCACCCTTGCTCCATGGTGCGTTGGCGCACGGCTGCCCAATGTGCTCCAGCGCAGGGGAATCGGACAGGAATACACTGTATCTGATAGATGCGGCACATTCCTGCCCTTTTCCCTGCCATAGGGCCGCGCAGCAGGAAGGCCTGCGGCGCTGCCCTATGGCAAAAACTCATAAATGAGGCCCTTAGTCTGGAGAGAGTGTTAATGGCTGCCAGAGCTGAAGAGTGTGCAGATAGACAAGGAGGCCGGAGGTGCCTAGAGGTGCCCAGATTGAATCAGTCATGAGTGTGAAAAGTAAACCAAAGCAAAAGACTGAAGGACCGAGGGTGATGTCTACATGTAAAAAAAAGTTGTGCTTTAGATGTGGATTTTTATTTCCACATGAAGGTAAATGTCCCGCCATTGGGCAGATATGTAAAGGCTGTGGGAAGGAGAACCATTTTGTGACAGGTTGCAAAGCACAAGAAGAACAAGAAAAAGCAAGTAAGTCACAGCGCAAAAACAAAATGGCCGCTGGAACATTCTAGAAGCAGCGTTCGACATGCGCCCACAAGGCCAAGCTGTGACATCAGTTAAGACCAATCAACAGTGAACAAAGTCAATTGTCACCTAAATCATCATCAAACAGTTCATCTATATCAGCATCAAGTGACAGTGAAGAAGATGGCTGAGCCATGTTGATGTTTACCTCAGAAAAGCATGCGTGTGTTGGGCTGGCTGCATGGGAAAAAAAATGTCAGTCAAAGAAAAGACGACATGCCAAAGCACCAAAGTCATTCAAACATTGTCCAAAGATTGCACTAGAAGTAAATGGTTGTTCGATACCTTTTATCTTCGACAGTGGTGCTTCGATAAACATTATGCCAGAGGAGAAATATAATGAATTGTTTCCATTACCACAACTTACGCCATTGAAAACCAAAGTGTACACATGGCCTGCATCGATGCCCCTAAAGTCAAGGTTCATATGTAACACAATGAAACACAAGAAAATGAAGGTGCAAGCACCCATCCATGTGCTTCAAGGTACAGCGTCAAGTGCCTGTCTACTCAGTTTCAGCACAGCTGCTGATATGGGACTGATTTCGGTAAACTACAACATGAATGCTCACCACAAAATAGTTAGTCAATTCCCTTCATTGTTTCATGGTTTAGGAAAGCTTAAGATTATAAAAGTAAAGCTACGTATTAATGAGGACGTCCGTCCTGTTGCTCAAAGACATAGACAAATTGCTTTTCATTTATAAGATGCTGTTAAAAAGAAACTTGAATCGTTACTTAAGCATGATATCATTGAGCGTTCTACTGGTCCCACGCCATGGGTTTCTCCCATAGTGGTAGTGCCCAAAAAGGACAGTAAAGGAGCTGTACGCATATGTGTTGACATGTGTCAAGCAAACAAGGCAATTGAACGAGAACCACATCCAGGTCCACACATTGCTGACAGGATAACATAGTGCAAAGGTCTTCTCTCGCCTTGATTTGAATAAAGGTTATCATCAGTTGGACCTTCAAAGAAAATTGCAGGGACATTACAGCCTTTTCTGCACATGTTAAGAAAACAAAAAGGCAAAGAGTGGCTGACCATATGTTATGCACTACAATCTCTATTCACTGTACAATAAAATTTCCTGTGCATTGCACCTCCGGAGCCTGCCACAAAAAGACTCCACTGTAATCCAGAGCAAAGGTTGTTTCTATTATGGAGGGTGCACCAGAATTCAAATCAGAAAGTATCAGAATAAGTCCACGTAAATTTTTCTTTTTATTCTTCACACAAGCCAGAATACAGACATCAGCCAACGCGTTTCGTTCACTAAGAACTTCATCAGGGCTGAAAACAATCAACATGAAACAACATATAAGGAAAAAACCACAACATAAAACTGTTTTTACATACATACATATATACTGCAACATACAAATACACATAAATATATACCTAAACGAAGACATTTATAACCAACACAGACTTTGTACCTATAAATTTATCATTGGTACATAGAAAAGACTTATTATACTATCATATAAAAATCACAAATACACTTAAATCTTTAAAGATAAACATCACATGCCAAAATCTAAAAGCTAAAACACATTTAATAATATTGTGCCCATTGTATACTTTTATAACACATATATATTAAAATTTACACATCTTTAGAAAGGAAAAAAAGGAAAAGGAAAAGAAAAAGAAAAAGAAAAAGAAGAAAAATATACTACTAATAATGAAAAAAATAGACAAGGAAATTTTTTTTAGTAAAGAATAAGAGAGAACAAGCATAGAAACAACAATATAGAGAAATTATAAACCAAACAACACCACAATTGTAGCCAAAATCCTCACATCCAGGTCCACACATTGCTGACAGGATAACATAGTGCAAAGGTCTTCTCTCGCCTTGATTTGAATAAAGGTTATCATCAGTTGGACCTTCAAAGAAAATTGCAGGGACATTACAGCCTTTTCTGCACATGTTGGTCTGTTTCGATACAAAAGACTAAGTTTTGGTGTGTCATCAGCTGCAGCACTTTTTCAAGACGTCATTCGACGTATTATGCAGCCTGTCATGAATGTGTTTAACTATAGCAATAACATATTAGTTTTCAGAGCTACACAAAAAGAGCATGTTAAGGCTCTCACACAAGTATAGCGTTTACTGACTGATGCAGGTTTAATTTGAATGAAGAAAAGAGTGAGTTCCACAAGACAAAGCTAAAATTCTTTGGGCATTTCTTTTTTAATGGGGGTATGACACCAGATCCTGTTAAAGTACAATCGCTGTCAAATGCTGATCCCCCACAAGATGTTGCTATGGGGCGTTTAATTCTTGGCATGGCCAGCTACTTTTCCAGGTATATACTAGACTTTGCCACTGTAAGTGGTCCATTGAGAGAGTTGACGAAAAAGAATGTTTCATTTCATTGGACAAATGAATGTGAGAAAAGTTTGAAGAAAATCAAACAAGCTATTGAGAATGCTACTGAAATGGCTTATTTCAATCCAAAGCTTCATACAGAGGTTGTTGTCGATGCTAGCCTAGTCGAGTTGGGTGCTATCCTTGCCGAGCACAGCGGACACCCAAATGCTTGAAGGCATTTTGTGGCACATGCAAGTAGGAGATTGTTCCAGACAGAATGGGCTCATCCACAACCTGGAAAAGAAAGTTTAGCCGTGGTATGGTCTTGAGAACATTTCCATGTATTCTTGTACGGAAAGCCTTTTACGCTGATAACTGATTATCAAGCTTTAATAACTATATTTGGCAATCCAAAGGCCAAGATGCCTCCTCTCATTGAACGATGGGGACTATGATTACAAGATTACAAGAGTACAATTATAACATTGTGCATCATCCAGGGAAGGATCAGAACCCTGCTGACTACTTTTCCAGAGTGCCTATACAAGATCATGATACTCCATCCAAGATGGCTGAAGCCTATATTAATTTAATTGCCAACACAAACACACCAGCTGCCTTTTCGTTAGCCCAGATTATCACTGCCATGAGCGTAGATAGTCACATGCTAAAGTTGAAAGATATATTCACACATGAGTCATGGAACCAACACCCTCGACCTCTCACCAGTGATGGTAAATTTAAAAAATACAAAAATGTCAAAGATGAACACTACATAATTCAGGAAGGAGTTATACTGCGAGGGACAAGAATCCTGATTCCAGAGAGTCTGCGGCAGAAAATGATTGAAGTGGCTCACGAAGGACATCGTGGAATCGTTGCCACAAAACGAGCTCTCCGTGACTGAGCCTGGTTTCCGTATCTCGATGAGCAGGTCGAAAATGAGTTAAAGGCCTGTCATCTATGCAACTACCTTTCTACAAAAGTTACTCAAAACGTCTTAAACATGTCAGAACTACCGAAACATGCCTGGGAGAGAGTAGTCATTGACTTTTTCGATCCACTTGACAAAGGACATCACCTGATGGTGATTGTGGATAAATGCTCACAATTTCCATTAATTCAGAATCTCTCATCTACCACTCAAGACCGAGACATTGAGAGACCTAGGGCCCGATTCTGATGCGGGTTGGAAAAGCTTCCCGACCGAGGGCCTGAATCTGATGCGGTTAGGAAGGCCTCCTAACGGCATTTGCTCCTTCCAAATTGGATCGGGAACGTGTTTTCCCGACCGAGGGCCCAATTCTGATGCGGTTAGGAACAAATGTTCCCATTGAAGTCAATGGGAGTTCAACCAAATCGTATCTGGAAGCATCCGGATGCATCCTACTCCGCCGGTCGGACTTTCCCGATCCGAGTGGGTCGGACACCATTTCCCAACCGATTCGGTCGGGAAGCTTTTCCAACCCGCATCAGAATCGGCCCCCAAATGGCATCTTTGCATCATGGGGTGCTCCAGTCATCTTGAAATCTGACAATGGCCTGCCTTTTAACAGTCGAAAGGGAGAAAATTTCTTAGAGCATCAGAATATAATGCATCAGAAGAGCACACCTCTGTGGGCACGGGCCAATGGACTTGTTGAGTGCTTTATGAGTACGCTGAAGAAAGCAATGCACTGTGCTACTCTTGAGAAGCTCGACCTAAAAACTGTGTTAAATTCTACCCTAAAAGCTTATCGTTCAACACCTCACCCGACCACTGGTGAAAGTCCTGCAACACTGATGTTCGGGAGAGCAAAGACAGCCAAGATCCTTCAGTGAACCAATCAGAGAGAGAATTACAAGAAAGCAACTTGAGAGAAGGACTTGGTTCATAAACAAAAGAGGAAAGCATATGCTGACAAAAGATGACATGTGAAGAACATTGTCTTTGAGAGAGGAGATCGAGTGCTCGCTTGCCAGATGCGGAAAAGAAAATCTGATGCTCCATTTGATGCTGAACCTTTTCAAGTGGCGACTACCAAGGGACACATGGTGACTGCTCAGTGCCCTCCGAAGTCTATTACCAGAGAATCTTCTCACTTTTGGCATTTAGCTCATTGTTCATCAGATCTACATGTTGAAAGAGGGACTGGTTCTGAAACACCAGTGACTGCTGTTGCCTCTCCACCGTCAACGCAGATCCTGGACATTGATGGTAACAGTTCTCAATTTCCAATGACAAGACCAGGTTGAACAATTAAAGCGCCAAAAAGATTCATTAAAGAGACCTAAGTGTGTGTATATGTATATATATA
Source organism: Calotriton arnoldi (assembly GCA_963921515.1). Taxonomy (NCBI): domain Eukaryota; kingdom Metazoa; phylum Chordata; class Amphibia; order Caudata; family Salamandridae; genus Calotriton; species Calotriton arnoldi. The sequence goes on along the minus strand of CAWUFW010008624.1, from coordinate 443,841 downwards.
TATATATATATATATATTGTAGACATTTTATCCTTCTTTATTTAACAGAGGGGGATATGTAGTGTCTTGCGAGTTAGCAATGATGGATTCCTTTTAACTCCTGATGGACTCCGAAGAGTTGCGACGTAAGTGTTAGAGTGGAATGCAATGAAGGCTGGCTTAGAATGTTGAGTTCGCAGTTACACGCAGAAGAATAAAGACGTGTAATACTAAGCTCCATGTGTGGCCTCATCATTGGCCGGTACCCAGGCTGGAGAAGACGCTACAGAGAGCACATATCTTCAGCACTGAAATCCCTACATTTGTGTCCATACAACTGTACATTTTAAATAAAGCCCATTAAAAAAAAGCATTCCATACGTGGTTCCCATATAAATGGAATTAAGCTAGGTATCAACCCTTTTCTTGGATTTGGCTGCACCAGAAAGGTGGTCCTGGGTGGATGCTACAGCATGCAATGCACAGCGCTGTTCACTGCTCCCCAAAAGAAAATGTAGCAGTGTCAATGCTCCCTGCTCAATGCTTCCTGTTTACTGCTCCCCAAAAGCAATATGGAGGTGTCAAACTGAACCCAGATTCCCCCTCCTGAAACTAGACCTTATTACTGATCCCACTCGCTTACGTCAGCATCATCACACATCCTCTCATTAACTAACTACAAACAAGCACTGGCAAAGGCAATAGGTCTGGCTTACATGTTGACTCATGACTAAGATTTTAGAAAAAGCCTACTGCATTGAAAAAACAAACAAAAAAAAGATTGATATTTGTATGCCAGGTTTCTCAAACAAGTAGCTTGTGAGCTGCTGGTAGGACCCCACTTACCAGTAAGTAGCCCCCCACTGTGCAGCAAAGCCAATTAAATCAGAAGCTTTTGCTCCATTTAATTAATATATGTATACAAAATTTGAAAAATGTGTGTATTTTCACAACTCATAAACTAATGTTTGAAGAAGATTGGTTGATTTTCCAAAATATATTTAAAGCTGATATTTGAATGATAAATCATGCAGCATGGGAGAGACTTATTACTAATATTACTCGCCGGTTGCCTCACGCATTGCATCTATGGCTGCTGTGGAATGCCCATGCTGACGCAGTCCAAATTGATAAAGCATTTTTTGACATTACAGCTGCTGCACCGAGGTCATCACTACTGGTAATCTTGCACAGGGTGACCACTAATGTTATCTTGTCTGATGTGGTGACTATTGCAATGTGATAACTTTTGTTAGTAGCGTGGGATTATTTATATTGAACATAAGTAGCTTTTATTACAGAAAAGGTTGGAGACCCCTGCTGTATACAATACAAATATGTGATAAATATTTTAAAGTGTAATGTTTCAGAGTACTTTTTAGATGTAAAATAGTCCCTCATGCATTGCAATGCAATTACTCAATATGAAGTGGAATGATACAAGAAGAGCCAATAGCATGACGCAAGGGTGAACTATTCCTCTGGGAGAAACCAAATCCACACAATGTATATTTTATAGCATCACGCTGTCAAGCCAGACTTAAAAAGTAGCAATGGGGGGATAGCCTTTGGAATAAGCAACGTGGCACTCTAGAACCTCATCTCTTCAAACCTATGCACGAAAAGGCCAGGGGAGATGCATGCACCTGACAGCCATGTGGCCCAGGAGGCCTTAGAAACGCAAAAGTATTATTTTACCAAAGCTACATAAATTTCAGTCTCGACTGCTCATGCTGAGCTGCCAGTTGCTGGCACAGGAGAGAGATCTCTGAGGGCACAGAGAGCAAACCAGGCAGTCGGGTCTCCTGGCAACCCTTCTCCCCTGATGTACGCAGAACAGGAACAGCTGGAAGCCTTCAAGGGTAGTGACAGGGAGTATCTGTCAACAGAGGACGGGAATACGTCACAGGGGATTAGAGAGCGCGAGGGAGAGGGAGGGAAGAGAGGGAAGGAGAGAGGGGCAGAGGAAGACTAAAGATTAAAGAAGGGAGAGCGAATAGGCCAAAAGAGGAGAAAAAGGAGCGGACATGTTATAAAAACGTGGAAGGTGAAGGGGGGCTAGAAGAGGACAGAAATAATGCACCTCACAACAGAGGTGGGGAAAGAATACAAATGCAAAGATCTAGAGGGGGTGGAAAAGAAGTAAGGATGAGAGGAAGTGCCGTAGGCACAGTGGGATGAGTAATCCTAGCCCAAACTACTGTCCAGCTGTGGGGCAGATTTGTGGATGGAGAATCTGAAAACAAGCAATATTTAGACGCACCGTTGGGTGTCTGGGGAGCACCCATCTGGGCAGCTCCTTGGCATGTAATAATATGCAGGGCAAGAATGGCATTGATGAAGGGCCTGTATATTCCTGAGAAAAATACGTATTGTGGCCTTACCAAGAGCATATTGGGTCCTGAAGGCTGCCCACTGCTTACCATTGGTTGTCTTTCCTCTAACTCTCATTTGGCTTCTTATTTGATAACCGTTTGTCAATTTTGTGTTTGTTGCTCCTTTTAAACAAAGCCTCTTTACCATCTCTTTGCCTGGCTGGCTTCTATGCTTCCTCTGCTTGGTTTTAGGGGCTTTCTTTTTTCCTTTTTTGTTGAAGCACTCTTGGAGAGTGCATGTGTTTTCCAGCTGTCTCCCTTGTGTACCTTTCTCTCCTCTCACTCTCTCTGCCCTTGTGCTTCTTTTCCCCTACCACACTTGTGTTTCTCTCTCCCACCTGTGGGCTTCTGCCTCCCCCACGCTCCACACTGCTCTCCTTCGCCTGTATTCGCTCCCTCTTGTTGCTTCTTTCCCACCCACCATGCTGTTTCAGCCTCCACTCGCCATGTTACTTCATACTCCACCCCCAATCCATTCCCACAACCTGCTCATCCATTTTTTATAAAGCGCTTTTGCGCTGCATTTTAAAACAGCACTATCTCAGGTTGGTAAAAAAAAAAGTGTATTTTTTAGGAGAATGCATGCTGTTTGAATGTATATGAGCACCTACAAAATGATGTGACAGCTGCATCATTGTGTCTTTTTTTTTTTTAGCCATGCTACATAGCAGCCACAATGCTGTACAGCATGGGTAAAAAAGTCATTAGCAAAGCCAACATGCCTTATAGGCATACTGGTTCTGCCAACGCTTCTTTTACCTGCAATGGCCAGCCCTGCTTCCACTGGTAACCACCGAGCCGAGGGCTTTCATTGGGCTGCCTCTCCCTGCCTCCTCTGCCTCCTTCGAAACTGTGTCTGTAAACAAATAAAGAATGCATTCTCCCCTTTTGTCAATGTAAGACAACAAAAGGTGCACAGAGCAATGAGAGACCCTCAATTGTTTGGCGGAGGCAAGAAAAATAACGTCTTTTGAATGCACAATATATGTATTGTATTGTATGGTTAGGTAAATAATCATACTACTAATGACCTTGTATATAGCACACAACAACAATAGTTTCTTGATGATTAATAATAGGTGTTAATTACTACCCTGCTCATTTTATCTCTACCAGAAAAATGAAATCTCTAGTTACTCCTGTTGGGAGTCAATAAAAAAAATAACTTAGGGCCTCATTACAATACTGGTCGGGCAAGTGTTCGACCGTCATCGTGTTGGAAACGGGACTGTCCAACAAGGAGTCGGCGGTCCTGCTTCCCAAATTATGATGCAACTGCCTTCACGGCGGTTGGAAAGTGTATTTCTCCTATTGTGGCTGCAATAGGAAAAATACACTTTTAAAAATCCATGCACCGTGTGGCAGGCACCATGTGGTGCCTGCCACACGATGCCTGTATGTTTAGGGGGGCAACACAGGTGCCCTCCAGGGCCCATAGCTGAGGACCACGAGGGATAGGGGCCCTGCTAGGGGCCCCAAAAAACCGTTTCCACCAGCTTTTTCATGGTGGAAGAACCGACATGAAAAGGATGTCGAAAAGGTGCATTGTAATCCCCACAGCAGTGCCTGAGCAGGGACCGCCTCCATTTTGGGGTTACGATCCGCCCGCAGCCCCAACGAGCTCCTTGAGCCTGTCGGAGGCGGAGCGGATTCCCCCCCACAGGCATCGTTCGGACCGCCTGTATCATAATACGGCAGTCGGACTGATGCCTCAGATGTCGGGCGGACCGCCACTGACGAGCTGTCGAATGGCCTTCCACCCGACATTGTAATAAGGCCCTATGTTATTATATATAGAGCTTCAGTCACCCAATATGTTCACAACAAGCATTCAGTTCACTGAGACATCCTGCCTGCTATATTTAAATACATACACTATGCGCAGGAGTTTGCAGCAGAGGCATAACCCACTGTGCTCTCTTAGCAAGAACGGATAATGTGATCTATTGTTACACCTGCATGTCTGTAACAAATACATGAACCAATTAAAATGTCTGTTACTCACTGAAAGTGCAGACAGCTCTTCAACACTGATGTGGTCCCATTTATGACAGTGGCGGCCGGCTTGGATCTGGGGTGGCGGGCGGAGGGGAGTAAGGGAGGTGTTAGAAAATATACCAAAAAACAAGGTACGGTATTGCCGCGTCTCTCCCACGTCGTCTCTCCTCCGTGTCTGGGACGATCAGGAAGCACCCAGACTCCTCTGAGCAAATCACAACGCTGCAATGCAGCATTTTGATTGGTCTGAGCGCCGAACCACGGCGCTCAGCAAGGGAATGGGGACCTGGGCATGTTCTCCACCCAGGCTGTAGTGCAGCATGGGTGGAGAACATGCTAAGTGCGCATAACGATTGGGCCGACCCGAGACAGCCAGCCAAAGTGTCATAAGCACTTATAATGTGCCCACCACTCCTCCCCTGCCCTGCTCTGTGAGCAGAGCAGACCCGGCCTGCCCAGCCAAGACGCCACAGCAGGCACAAATGAAATGATAATAACATCAAATTATTATCATTATATTTTTCCTTTCTTTCACTGCTGCCATTCAGTGGGGCCACTGATTTATGAAGGATGATTCACAATCCGACTACCGGGTCAGGAAGTCTATGAAGCCTGGCAGTGGGATTTTTAGGAAGACAGTTGTCGTGGCTCGCCAGCTACGGCTGAACCATTTTCTTGACTTTATGTAAGTGGATTGCATTGCAAAAATGCAAAATTTCATCAATCCACTTCCTCCTCCCACAGATGAAAAACAGGATTGAAGAAAGTGGTATGGCCATGTCGAGAACCAAATGGCCCGGTTTGTGGGTCGTTTGTACAGCTCATGTGCTTCTCCTTGGACCATGTTTTGCTTGCCAAGGAGAACCACATGAATGCCATGAACGACACAACATGCCCATAATCGGTCTATTTCTCTGTTTCACATCCATATTGAATTTCAGTTATTTGCATTGGTCATATTCACTCTACACTACAGGCTGATTAAAAAAGGGTGGATTAAGCCCATTTTACGATTGAGCAATGTTTTGTGCCAGAATGAAGTCTCTCATCAACTTAACTTTCTAGTCACTTTAGAGGAGACAAAGTATTTATGGATGGAGGGAAAGCATCATATTCATGCTCTTAGGTAGTGCCATGAGCACAAGAGCAAATGACAGGTCAGTCTCCAATAATTTCCACATACTCCTTTCTTTTGGAGATGTGGCAGAAGGACTCTAAGGCCCTACAGACAGTCAAAGTGTGGAGAATTTGTTCAATGTACCCAAGGACTAGTGTAAAATGTGAATTATTGCCTTACCATAACTGTTACCGCTGTAGTAATGTTTTCTTGCTCATACTGCTGATGAAGGACAAAAATCTAGAAACTCGTGTACAGAGACACCCATTACTATCTTTGCCAACAATGACGGACACTTTGATACTTGGGAGTAAACTTAAGAGACTGTTTGTTTTCATGCCCTGCATTTACCACAGTGCGCCTGGTATGCCAGGAAGAGTATTCCCTCACCTCCTTTGATTGGCTTCTCTGTGGATTTACTGGCTAATGAGCCCTGGTGGATTTACCTGTGCTCTAGGAGTGATAGTTAACCTGAAAAGACTTTAAGCAGCATATCTAAGCACCCCAAACCGACATGTTACTCTGTGCTTATAAAGGACAAAACTACAGGAACAAATATGTTCAGAGATACCCAGCATTAGCTGAGCCAACAATGGTCATCACTTTGATACTTGTGAGTAAACTTGACAGACAGTTTTCATGCACTGCATTTAACATAATACATCTGGGAGACATGTGTTGGTATGCGCCTCCCCTCTTCCGTCATGCAGTTCAAGCCTTGCGCGTGAGTGGAGGTGAACAGTCGCGGCTCGCAATACTCGCGGGTGGGGGTCGGGGGGGGGTTCGCGCGGGGGTTACCGCGAAGGGGGGGGAGTTAAAATAAAAGGAGAAAACCTACCTGACCGGGTCCCGCGCCGCCTCTGCTCCTCGGCCGGGTCCCGCGTTCCGCTGAAGTTCAGAAACAGGAACAGGACAGGCATGCTCCCTCCCCTCCTGTAAGCCAATCACAACGCTGCAATGGCAGCGTTGTGATTGGTGCAGAGTCCCGGACAGCGCCCAGCCGGGCACCTGTAGGGAAGCCATTTTCTCTATGTACGCCGCATGCAGCCTACATAGAGAAAATGTAGAGTGCGCATGACTGCTTTGGTCAGCCCCAGGGTCGACCAAACAGTCAGGGTACTCAGAGTGGTGCAAGCCACTCCTCCCCGACCTGCCCACCCGCCCGCCCCCCAACCAGGCATACCCCTGTCTTCTGCTTTCTCGCAGCGCGAGAAGCAGAAACATAAAATGGTATTAAAAATACCATTTTATGTTTCTGCTTCTCGCACTGCGAGAAAGCAGTGGGGCGGCGCTCCTCCGCCCTAATGGAGGAGCCGCCCCTGGAGGTGAAATGATACACTCAAACAGGCAACAGCATTGTGTGAGAATGGAATATTCCACTGAGCTGAGACAATTTGTGATTGGCAAGTCAATAGCTGAATGAGGCCGCCTGAAGAAAGCGAACGGATGAAAGGGGCGGACCCCAAAACAGCTCAATGTATATTGCTAGAACTAGGTCTGTTGACAGCTGCACTGTCAAAGCCCAGACCTATAAGTTGGGACTTGTAGGCTTCACACAGATTTCACCTGTAGACACATTAACTCAATGAGCTATTTAGCCAGCATGATGCGTCAGCAGGTCACAGAAAAGAGGAAGAGCAAGAAGAGATAACAAACAGATCAAGGGCAACAAAAAGGGAAGGAGAAGAGAGATAAAGGAAGGAGGTCCAGTTAGGGATGGGGGAGGATCCCACGTGCAGGGTGACATGAGCAGGGAACTGGCAAAGAGAGATAATGAAAATAAAGCGAAAAAAGTAATTGAGGGGTAAAGACTCATGGCAGAAACACGTGTAAGAGTGCAGAGAAGGTGTAAAATATATAGAAGAACAAGGGAACCGGATCAAGGTAATTTATCAACAGAAATAACAAGTAAAAAGGATTGATATAAAAAGCAAAGTGAGTGTAAAAGTCAAAGAACAAAGCTGTTAGCATGGAAAGAAACAAACTGATGTTAACGTGCATGTGTGTCACCTATATTGGACATCGCACGTCACTTCCAGTGCGGAACGAAATTGATGGGGAGCCGTTAGTGCACCTGCAGGTGTGAAGGGGTACTGCTTTAGATTTTCCGGATCCTGGGGGGATATTCAAAAGGTGAGAAATCTGCGATTAGGTAGAGTCTCTTCCAGAAAGAGCATTACCGAAGGTAATTAACTTGCTCTTTTAATGGGAGAAGGGGGAGGAAAATGGTCGAGGGTAGAGAGGAATGATAGATGGGAAAAGAGGAGTCAGACAAGAGTGGAAGTGAGTCAGTGCTTAATTTGTAAAATATTAAGTGCCAGGGCTCTGACCGGGAGGCCACTGCAGCTTGCACCACCCATCGCCCTTGTCATCGCTGCCAAAACAACTACTAATCATCTCTCTCGCATGTAAATGCGACAGTTCAGATTATTCCAGGTCCCCAAAGCTAAAGGAGTGGCTGGGGAGGCAGGTATTTTCAATTTTAATGTATATTCTATTCCTAAACAACCGTTGTTCTGCTCATCTCTAAATTAGATGAGCAGCGCCACTATGTGGTAGACTGTTCTATGTATGGTGTTGACAATTAGGTGCTGGTGCTCGGGAAATCAATTAAGTGCCAGTTCTTAGCACCGAAGAGCCCAGGCTCAAATTAGGCACTGAAGTGAGTGCTGAGTAAATGAAGGGGAAGAATATTTGCAAAGAGTTTGGAGAAGGGAATGAGGATGCAATAGAGGAATAGGGATTTCCTCTGGGCCCTGAAATATCTGTGGTAGCTACTGTTGTTTACTACTGACATTTCTGGGCACTTCAAGTGGATTACCATGTCACTCCCATAGAAGACTTTACTGTCCAAAGTTGGCAAGTCAAGCAGTCCAGGCTTTCTCCAGGCGGCGGAACCAGGTTTGGAAGTCAGATATTGTACAACACTGTGATCATATACAAGAGTCTCAGTGTGCTGCCACCGATACATTTGTAAAAGGAGTAGTAGGCCTTTATTTTACACTTGGGGATTGTAGGGCAGTTACTATGACTATCAACAAATAGACATTTGCAGTCTACAATTGAGAAGCAAACTCAAATGCATATCTAGCACATGCACAGTAAAGCACTACATTAAAAAACATTTGGGCCTAGTGGCAGTTTTTTCCTATAGGAGAAGGAAACAGGGATACACTGTCTTCAGAAGCGCTTGAAATTATATCCTTTCTCTTAAGGTGTTTCTTCCAGCCCAGGGTCAAAGGAGCAAACGGTGCCAGAAAATGTAACAATGTATCTAGCATGCTATGATATATCTTCCTTTTTTCCTAGTTTCTAAGTGACCCTGTGTACAAGGGGGTCATTTCTATGGTTCATACATGACCTCTTCCTAAAAAACACAACAAAGCAAACAATGTTTTAAACATATAACTGAAGTAAGGATTCCAACAAACCAGTCCAATCTCATATTCAATTAAAAAATGACTAATTGGCTTCTCTGATTGGTGGCAAGGGGACACCAGGAACTGTTTAAGAGGAAACAATTGAGTACTCCCATAGTTCTCCAAAGTCACCGGCTGGGAGACTTTTGGTGCTGTAAGTGGACTAGCATCCACAGTAGGCTTCATAGGGTACCAAAGCTTTGGGGCTCACATCTGGTGAATAACAGGTCACAGTCGAAATTTGTGATCGTTGTATGTCAAAATATCTAGCACAGAAACATTGTGCTACCAAAATATCATGACCAAAATAACGAGGACCATAAATGGAGAAAGTGAGTGCCTATAGGTAAGCAAGATTTACTATTCTCAACTCCACATCTACATACCTTGAAGATATTTTTATATATATATATGTATATATATATAAATATTTTTTTCACTGAAAAAAAACAAAGGTTAATGTAATGTTATAGTTAGGTGTGATCAAAAGATCTGTTTTTTAGTAAAAGAAAAACCGCAGACATTCCCTTAAAAAAGCAAAGATTAAAGTAACGTTATAGTAAGGTTAATATGTCAGTGACAACATTAACATTTTTTAAATTAAAAAAACCACAGAAACTCACCAGTTATAGTTAGCAGAGCTAACTCTTACTTGTGTCCCCTCCATGCTCCCTTCATGACCTCACATATTACATCACTCAACCAAAAATACCTTTGTTTTGGCCCGGGGTGTGGGGGTGGGCAGTCCGTGTGGGTCCCCCCATGAGCCCTGGGGGAAGTAGGGCGGGGTGGGGGTAGGGTATCCTGACTCTGCCCTTTGTATCTTTTTTTTCAACTTCAGGACAGGGGACTTAGTACCTGAGTCCTGTAATGGCTGTTAGCAACATTGTTCTCATGTTGCTGGCAGCCAATCAGAGTACTACCTCCTGCGGAAAACTAACTCCCGCAGGAGCGAGATGGCTCAAGGGAAAAAAGCTCCCTGGCCAAATCAGAACGCTCTATTTTTAAATTGGCAGTCAAGCAAGACTCTCGAAAGTCTTCGCGGCCCAACCATCCAGATATACAATTATTTTTAAACCTTGATTACTCAAAAAAATTTGAACGGATTTACAGCAAGTCACAAAAAGCCCAATCTACGCACCAAGATCTAGCTTCCTGCTATATTTGGTGCAATTCCGTTCAGCAGTTTTTGAAGCAGCGCTTCTCAAAGAAGTCTATGAAAAATGCATGGGGATTTTGCGTTTTGGGACCCTCCCTTTTTTTCGGCCCCCGCTTGACGGATCACCTCAAAACTTTACATCCACAAACTAGTCAAAATGCAGAGGACCTTTTTGGAAAGTTTTGTGGAAATTCCGACCTAACTATAGCTACCCAATGGCGGCCACTGGGTTATCTATCTATATATCTATCTATCTATTTATCTATCTATCTATATATCTATCTCTCTCTATCTCTCTATATATCTCTCTAAAAATATATATATTTGTTTGAGTTTTAAAAAGCACGAACTCAACTCGAAGGTATCAGAGCACTTTACATGAGCACCAGTTGCGTTACAGAGGGACACATTCATTTTCTTAGGCACGGGGAGATTAAGTGATTTGTAAAGAATCAAAGGATGTTGAGCATCACTGCTGAGACTCGAACCCAGCTCCCCTGCTTTCGAGGTCGACTGCTCTAGTCGTTAGGCCACATCCTCCCCCCTAATATATGTATAAAGATAGATAGATAGATAGATAGATAGATAGATAGATAGATAGATAGATAGATAGATAGATAGATAGATAGATAGATATGTATTACCTACTGCGGTCGCCTGTAGGTAGTTATAATTAGGACCTAGTTTCCATAGGAAAATTATTTTTTGGACTTGCTTATAACTTTGCTGCCGTTTGACGAATCTTCACAAAATGTTCCCAAAAAAGTGTACTCCTATTTCTAGTTGTGCATGGGAGGTTTCGGGGTGATCCATCAAGGGGGGGGGGGGGCGAGAAAAGGGGGTGTCAAAAAATTTGTGTTTCCCATGTTAATTCCCATAGAGATTTTAGACACAGACCTAACCGCTGGACGGAATTACACCAAATTTGGTAGAGAGCTAGCTCTTGGTCCAAAAAGCGTCCTTTTTGGGATTTGGTGTAAATCTATTCAGTACTTTTTGAGATATTAAAGGAAAATTAAAATTGTATATCTGGCGGAGCCTAAGCACAGATCTCATTGTGAGATATGATTGAATGTCAGCACTTCAACTAGGAAGTGCTGGCAACCATCTCGGAAGCACTATACATGATAGCAACCCATTGAAATGCATTGTAGTGAAAGGCATGTTTTGAGGGTCACAAAAGGAGAAGGTTTAAAGTGGGATAATAGATTTTAATTACAATATAAATCATTTGTTGATGGTATCATACTAATTTTAGGAATTGTGGTGCGCTCTAAGGTGATTATAGCCAGTGAAAAAGTCTTCTGCTCGGATTTCATGAATCATGTTTGAGAGAAAACTGTTTTCTCATGATTTTTCCATAGAGGTTATGGAAGGTGCTCCAGAAGCTAAAATGAGAGCATATTTTCTGTATATTCACACTATCTTTCTCAGCCATGTGAGAATGAAGTCTGGCATTCTCAGTAAAACATGTACTTTAACAGGAGCAGCCTTTCAGTTGATTCCCTTGTGTTCTACTGCAGCCTCCCAGTGTTCTAAAAACAACTAGAGCGCTAACCGACTTACTTATGGCAAAACTATGGCACACCTGAAGTCATCTTGGTTGAGCTAAACTGGCAAAACTTAAAACATTTAATTTAGAAATGAACAAAATGAGGGGGTTTATTTTGTCATCGGAATTATGGCTAGTACTGTAAAAAGAAAAATTAGACACATTTTAAGTGATTTCTCAAATATCTACCTCTTCTATTTCATTAAAACATTCTGACATGCAGACTGAAACATGCACTTTCAACACCAGCAGTAGACTGGCAGTTACCTCCTTTGCGATCAGCTGCTTTACTACAGTGTTCTAACGAGCAACTAGAGTGCTAACATTCTGAAATCATGCCAAAAGTGTGGCACATCTATTCTGAAGGCCATCTTGATGGAATCGAAGAGGAAAATGTAAAGCATTTTCTACTGAGGACACTGCGTTAAATAAGGAAATTAGGGAGCTTCATAACAAATAAGTCTCCCAAGATGGCCACCAGAGAAAAAATAGCCCAAATGTAGCACAAATATCACCCTAATGTAGCCCAGGCATAGCCCAATGACAAAAGTGTGCAAAATACCTATTGTTGTTTTTTTTGCAGTTTTATATAGCGCAGACTTGACCCCAAGGTATTGGAGTGCTTTACATGAGCATCATTTACATTACACAAGGACACATTCATTTTGGTTTTAGGCATGGGGAGATTAAGTCATTTGCCCAGAATCACAGGATGTCGAGCTGACACTGAAACTCGAACCTGGTTCCCCAGTTGCAAAGTCTGCAGCTCTGGCCATAACGCCACATCCTCTCCCCTAAGTGTAACATATAATCAAGTGATCAACTGGGAAAAAAACATAAAGATAGCAAATAATTTAAAAGTGCTTTGTCGCTATTTGAGAACTCCGAATATCCGTCCTCATTTTAGTTTTTAAGAGCACTAACCATAATTTCAATGGAAAAAAGAACCTCTCATTTTTATACTTTCTAAAGGAAATGCTTTAGGTATTACAGTTTTGATTACATCAAGATGACGTCAGGCATGCCACACTATTGTAATAAATATAGAAAGTTAGCGATCTAGTTGTTTATTAGAATACTGTTGGGAGGCATAGGTCAGGGGCACGGACTCGTGTAATTGAGGGTAGGGAGCAGGGTGCTGAGGTAACAAGTAGACCACGCTGGGCAGGCGGGAGGGGCAGTGGCAGCACAACGGACCATGGAGGGCAGGGGAAAGGGGGACAGTGGCAACAAACCAACCATGCAGGACAGGCAAGAGGCTGTGGCAAGATAACAGACCATTGAGCGCAGAAGGAAGAGGCAGTGGCAATACAACCATACATGCCAACAGACGTTATTCAAGCAGAAGACTCCTGATGTTTTTAAGCCCAAAGGACTTTCTTTTATCTGGCTCCTGTCTGAAATCTCTTTTTTCAATGTAAGTCAATGGGAAAAATCAATACCCCAGGTTTTTTTAATCAAAATCTCCCTCTTACCAAGTTCAAAACGTTGGCACGTATGGTACATTGGATCAGAGAGGGCAGGAGGAATGGGGTAGGGACATGGACTTGGATAACAGAGGGCAGGAGGGAGATGGGCAGGAGGCGTAGTCAGGGGTTTCGGCAGGACAATACACCACACAGGACAAGCGGGATGGCAGTGCAGCACAACGGACCATGGAAAGCAATAGGGATGGGGCAGGGTCATGCACATGGACAACAGAGAGCAGAGGGGAAAGAAGCAAGGGCAGTAAGCAGACCATACCGGACAGACAGGAGGGTCAGCTGCAGCATAAGGTACTATGAAGGGTAGGTGGGAAAGGGCAGGGGCACGACAACGGACCAGACAAGGCAGGAAGGCGGGGATAGGGGTCTGCACAGGGAAAACGGAGGGCAGGGGAAAAGAAGGCGGGGCAGGAGCAGCAAGCTGACCATGGAGGGCAGGCGGGATGGGCACTAAAAGCACAACACACCATGGAGGGCAAGAGTGAGACTATAATGGCATATACACAGACAACGGAGGGAAGGTGGGAGGGGGTCAGGGGCAGCAAGCTGACCACACTGGGCAGGTGGGAGGTGCTGTGGCAGCACAGAAGACCATGCATGGCAAGCGGAAGGGTTAGTGTCAGCGCAACAGTCATGGTGGGCAAGAGGGATGGGACAGGGGCATGCACAAAGGACAGTGGAGGACAGAAGGGAGGGGTAGGGGCTGGACACAGACAAGAGAGGGCTTCATAATGCACCACGCAGGGCAAGCAGGAGGAGCAGTGAGCACAACAGAGCATGGAGGACAGAAGGGAGTGGCAGCAAAATGAGCCAGGTGGGAGATTATAGGGGCATGGAACCTGGACAGGCAGTGTGGAGGTGGTAGGGACAGGCCGCAGCCATCTGACTATGTTAGGCAGGTGGGAGGGGCAGTGGCAGCTCAACAGAATTCTCAAAGTAGATATGAGGGGCAGTGCAGGTCCATGGAACATGGTGGACAAAAAGGAGGGAGCAGGGGCATGCACACAGATATCAGAGGTCAGGTGGAAGGAGAGTAGGGACAGCAAGCTAAGCACAGAGGCTAAGCAGAAGGGCAATGATGGGGCATAGAATTCTGCAATGGAGGGCAGGAGGAGTGGGCAGGGACATCAAGCTAAATGGAGGGCAGTGGCAGCACGTCGGGCCATGCAAGGCAGGAGGGAGGGGCTGTTGCATGGACTCAGATAACAGAGGATAGGGAGGCGGTGGATGGGTCATCAAGCTAACTGTTCAGGGCAGACAGAAAGGACAGTGGCAGAGCAATGGCCACACAGGGATGTAAGGAGGGAGCAGGGGCATGGACTTGGACAATGAATGATAACAAGGAGTGGGGCAGGAGAAGCAAGCTTGGATAGGGGCAGCACAATGCCATGACATGTGTCCAACCCCCATACCCCACACCTTGCATTGTGATGGGCATCTTACTTAACGTTTGAAAAACCCTAGAAATTCACTGAAAAAAACAAAGTTTACAGGGACATTATAGTTAGGAAATAGTATTGAAAAAACCTTAGAAAATCACTGAAAAAAACCAAAGGTTACAGGGACACTATAGTTGGCTCAGATTTCGCTCGTACAAAACCAGTAAAATTCAGCAGTTATAGTTACCAGAACTAATTATAACTTACGGCCCCACAATGCACTGCTTATGACCTCACATTTTACATCACTCATTACATGGTCAATGATATCACTCATGACATCACTGATGGAATCTCAAATGACATCACTGATGACATCATCCAGTGATTGTGAGTGTTTTCTAAAAGTTTGAGAGTTAAACATAAATACTAAGGTACTACAAAAGTTACATTACTATACTTTGTATACTACTAATTACTGATACTATTTTTAACATATATTATGTGAGTGGCTGTGTGGCTGTGTGTATACGTGTGTGAGCGAATGTCTGAGTGGCTGCATACGTGTGTGAGTGTTTGTATGGGTGAATAACTAGATGTGTGAGTACCTGTATTAGTGAATCAGTGGGTGCGTGAATAACTGCATGGGTGTGAGAGTGGCGGTGTGACTGCATGTATTGGTGAGCGAGTAGGTGTGTGAGCGGCTGAATGGGTGTGTAAGTGGCTTTGTGAGTGACTGTATGGGTGAGTGAGTGGGTGTGTCAGTGGCTCTTTGGATGA
This sequence comes from Calotriton arnoldi, assembly GCA_963921515.1. Taxonomy (NCBI): domain Eukaryota; kingdom Metazoa; phylum Chordata; class Amphibia; order Caudata; family Salamandridae; genus Calotriton; species Calotriton arnoldi. Next base: position 428,599 of record CAWUFW010008624.1, on the reverse strand, counting down.
GTGAGTGGGTGTGTGAGTGTCTGTACTGGTGAGTGAGTGGGTGTTTGAGTAGCTACATGGGCGAGTGAGTGGCTGTGCAAATGGTTGTATGGGTCTGTGAGTGGATATGTGAGCAGTTGTATCAGTGACTAAATAGGTGTGTGAGTGGCTGTATGGGTGATTGTGTGTGTAAGTGGCTGTATGGGTGACTGAGTGGCTGTTTGAGTGGGTGTTTGGTTAACTGATTCATTGTTTGAGTGGGTGTGTTGTAGAGCGAAAGTCTATGTGAGTGGCTGTATGGGTGAGTGAGTACACGTATGAGTGATTCTATGGGTGTGTGAGTTGTTGTTTGAGTGGTTGCATGGGTGATTGAGTGGCTCTGGTGAGAGGCTGTATGGGTGAGTGACTGGGTGTGTGAGTGGTTATTTAGGTGAATATGTGGGTGTTTGAGTAGCTCTATGGGTGAGTGGCTGTGTGAGTGACTGTATGGGTGAGTGAGTGGCTGTGTGAGTAGGTGCATTGGAAGTGAGTGGCTGTGTGAGTAGGTGTATGGGAAGTGAGTGGCTGTGTGAATATATATATATATATATATATATATATATATATATATATATGTGTGAAGGAAAAGTCAAGATTATACATGTGAAAAACGAACATTGCATTCACAAACAGTTTTCATTTAAAGACATGATTGCAGCGATTTTGTGAGATTGAATTATCAAAGTTTAATCATGCTGCTGTCTATTTTGGGGGGAAAAAGGACACACCTGCTTGTAATTGCACTCTCAAGATGACGGAACCGCAGTGTTAAATCACGTGGCCTGTTGAAATGCAGAGACTTTACCCGTGATCAAGCCTCTCAAGAGGAGAAACGCGTTGGTTTTCGCTACCTGTGCAGCTTTCCACATGGAATAAAGCATCTTTTAAAAACTTCTAGGAGGCGTCGGTGTGCCTCTCTTTAGGAAAAGGAAGGTGGTGGTTGGATATATATATATATATATATATATATATATATATATATATATATATATATATATATATATATATATATATATATATATATATTTATATAAATAAATAGATAGATAGAGAGATTGAGAGATAGATATAGTCAAGGTATATATGTAGAGTTATGCAGAGCAAGCCTATACTCATCATTATTTTGCTAGCACCATACTCTGGAGTCAGTATTAAGGTGGAAGACCTTCATAAGGTGCAGAGGTGCAATGGAACAGAAGAGAAGGAAGGGGGCCAAAGTGAGGACAGGAGGTACGAAGGAGCTGAAGGAGGGAAGGATGTTTGATTGACAAACATACAGACAAAAAAAGAAAGAAAAGGGGAAGAAAGAAGAAGAAAGATGGACAGAGCAAAGAAGGTGGAAATAAGTTACAGTAGTCGGTGTAAAAAATGGGAAAAAGAGAGAAAGGAAGAGAGTAGAGAAATACAAGAAAGACTAAAGGAAGAGACGAAGAGGAATAAAAATGAAGGAACGGGTCAGCAAAAAAGTGACAGCAAAAAAACATGAATTAAATAGAGACAAAAAGAAGTGTGATACAGTCACAGATGTAGAGGACCACGAGATGGACGGGAGAAGATTAGAAACAAGAGAGAAAGACGATGAGGAGGAGGAGAGCGATACAAACAGTATGAGGAAACAGAGAGCAAGAGAGAGGGAGATGAGAGCAGGAGGGGAAGGAGGCAAAGTATATTTTCAGCCTGTCTTCTAGGCTGCCTTATTGGTCTGGCATTCGACTCCAGCACCGCGGGATCGCTCCGAGGCATGAATTTGAGACATAAACAAACACTCATAAACAAACACACAAACCCTGGACACATGCTCTCCCAGAGCTCTGCTCGCCCACGCTGCCCCTCCGCCCCCCACCCACAGGGGCAACGTGGGCGGAGGAGAGCTGCGTCCCACTGAAAACTGAACCGTACCCAAATGTACAGGATATTTTTAGCCATTTTGCTGTAACATTTTCAAAATAAATACACTGGGAGGGGCATGTGGTGTAGAAGGAAAGTCGTGTTCAAGGCAAGGGCTTGTGTTGATCTGTAAAGGTCAGGAGGCTGTCGATGCACATGTGGGCGAGGGGGGGCGCTTTGAGCAGATGGCTGCAAGGTCGAGGTGTCCAGCATTTTTTCTCAAATGTCTGCTTTGATTAGTCCTGGGGACTAGTTCCTGGATCAAGCTCTCTTAAAAAAGGAATTATGAACTATCACCAACTGTCCCACGAATCCTTTATCAGAAGAGATGGCTAACACCAAAAAAACAGGCTTAGAAGGTCTGAGTTATTCATCAGAACAAAAATTAAATCAAAAAAACAACAGAAGGCTGATTACCGCAATGAAATAAATATTACAAACATTTCATAAAAGCAGAGAAGGGGCAGAGGGAAAAGTGGATTTCTCCAACCTTTTCTGATACATATTAATGTGTTGCAGGGCCAGACTGGCCGTAGTGGGCACCGGGCATTTCCCAGGTGGGCCGGAGGGGTGGGGCCCAGTTTTGTGCCTGTAGGGGCCGGTTTTGTCACTGGCGGCCGGTTTTGCAGCAGTGGTGCAATATCAGCCACCTGTAACAAAAGCGGGAGCGGTGCTTCTTGCTTGGAACCCCCCACCCACCTCGCTCCCAGGGCTGGTCCAGTAGCAATCTGCCAGGGCTGGTTACTGTTACCAGTCCAGCCCTGATGTGGTGTATGTGAATTAATGGAAAAATGAAAACTGAGAAGTCACATTTAAGGAAACAAAATCATGGGAAATCAATTTTAAGGAAAGACAATTTTGAGGAAGCACAAATAAATTGAAAATTTAAGAAAAGTTTTTAAAGGAAAGATATTTATTAGGGAAAATCCATAATTACGTTAAATTTGGTTGGAGTTTGGATGCAATGAGGGTTTTTTTGGGGTTCAGGGTAGTGCTCGATTTGTTAAAGAATAAGTGCAAGGGCCCAAGGTTTTGCTCAGAAGCCTATGGCCACCGCTACTGAATGTCATGTGTGACGCCTTCCAAGGCTGCATTGTCTTAATTCCACCACATGCCTCTTTCATTCACCATCGATATTACTTGCCCATTTTAGGTCACAGCCTACCAGACACCAAAGCTGTCTGGTTTGCTAAAGACATCTTTGGGACTTTCCAAAAGTTGACCTAGGAATGTATTCCGCCCATTGATTACCATTGGCTTTGTGGTTTGTAACTCACATTTTCTGGCTTTCTATTTGCTGGCTTTATTTGCATTAGCCTCTCCAGGTTCAGTTCATCCTCCCGTTGCAAAAAGCGTGTTTACTCTATTCTTCCACGGATTCCCTTTTCTGTAAACAGGCCTTTAAATCTTGTTCTTATCTTGTCACATTTACTGTGCATTCAAAGACTGAGGTCAAAGGTCAGGCGCTGTCTTCCAAGGGCGCTTGTTTACTTTTTCTTTCTCTGACTTCAAAGTGAGAGGATTTATGTGACAATCTTGCTGGATACTGGGGGTAGGAAAGAGGTTTTGTCTAGCACACAACAACATTTAACTGAACTGTGTAAGTATTTCAGAATATATCAGATTTAGGAACACAAATGAAGCACCTTTTTTGTTATTTCTGAAGTGTGTTGGAAACAAATACTTTAATATGATCAAACAAATCATTATACTAGGTGATGCAACTTCCACACATTTTCGTTCGTGCACTGTATAGTTTTATTAGTAAAACTGTATGTCTGTGCAAATGTAATGGTCATTTAATTTGAAAATGTGTTGTCTGTAATGGCAGTGCGCTACCATACCATGCATACTCCCTTTTAAGCCATTCCACTCTACTCTGCACCACTCCACACCACTGAACTCTACTCTGCACTACTCCACTTTACACCACTCCGTGCCACTGCAATCTGCACTACTCCACTCTGCGCAACGGCACTCTATGCCACTTTACGCTACGCTTCTCTGCTCTACCCTGCACCACTCTACTCTATGCCAATGCACTCTTTGTCACTCTACTCTACACCACTGCACTCTTTGCCATTGCACTCTACACCACTCCAGTCTAGGCCACACCAATCAACTCTGCACAACTCCACTTTACGCCACTGTACTCAATGCCACTCTGCAACACTGCACTCTACACCACTGCACTCTATGCCAATACACTGTACGCCAATTCCCTTTACTCTGTAACACTCAATTCTATGCCTCTGCACTCTATGACAATCCACTATACGCCACTCTGATCTATTCTGCACCACTGCACCACTGCACTCTATGCCACGCTACTCTACACCATTTACTCTACGCCATTACACTCTATGCCACTCTACGCAACTGCAGTCTACCCTGCTCCAATCCACTCTACTCCGCTTCACTCTACTCTGAAACAATCTACTCTATGCAACTGCATCTATGCCACTCTACTCCACTCTGCGCCACTCTACTCTATGCCACTGCACTCTATGTCACTCTACTCTTAATCACTGCACTCTACGCCAATACACTCTACCCACTGCACTGTATGTCACTGCACTCTATGCAACTGCACTCTACTGTACATCACTGTATTCTATGGTACTGCTCTCTACCCCACTGTACTACACTCTACAACACTGCACTCTAGCACTCTCCTCTGCAACACTGCACTGTCCTCTATGCCACTCTACTCTGCACTAATCCACTCTAAGCTACTCCACTGTATGCCACAGCACTCTACGGCACTATACTCTACTCTGCACCACTCTATGCTACTCTACTCTGCACCACTATACACCACTGCACTCTATGCCACTCAACTCTACTCTGCACTCTAAGCCACTGCACACTTTGCCACTCGACTCTACTCTGTGCCACTGCCCTCTGCATCACTCAACTCTAAGCCACTTCAATCTGTGCCATTCTACTCTACACCACTCTACTCCACGACACTGCACTCTACGCCACTGCACTCTGCACCACTCTACTATGCCCCACTCTACTCTGTGACACTCTACTCTGCGCCACTCTACTCTGTGCCACTCCACTCTGCACCACTGCACTCTACTATGCACCACTCTAATCTACGACACTGCATTCTACGACGCTGCATTGTATGCCACTAAATTCAATGCCACTGCACTCAATGCCACTGAACTCTGTGTCACTATACTCGGCAACACTCTAAGCCAATGCATTTAACACCAGTCCACTCTTCTCTACGCCACTCCAGAGTATGCCACTCTACGCGACTCCACTCTATGCCACTCCAATACACACCACTCTCTGCCACTTCACTCTACAGCATTCTACTCCACTCTTTGCCATTCCACTCTACGACACTCCACACAACTCTGCTCTACATCACTAACTGTTAGCCATGCTTGCTGAACAGCATGCACGCTGATGTACAACATGGCTAAAACACATTGGAAAAACCCAGAGCTCTTGCAAAGGTGAGACCTATTGGCTTTGCCAATGCTTGTTTCAGACCCTCTTTCTTTCTCTCCCATGGTTTTTTTCCCATCTTTCTTTTCTTCCTTCTCTGCCCCTTTTGTGTTTTTCTCTCCTTTGCTCTGGGTCAAAGTCTGATGAGGAAAAATAAGTGCTGGTCCCCAGAAATGTGAGCCAGTGGGCCTCACCTTCGCCCACCGGCTTAGATTAAGCACTGGCTCAGCGATGGGTAAAGTTTAGGTGTGATGTGGGTATTTTAGGGATCAAGAATGGGTGGAGTTTTGGGGTGGTGAAGGGTTTTCAGGGTTCACAGACGAGTTGAGTTTAGCGGTGGTGAGGGTTTGTTAGGGTTCAGGGATCGATGGAGTTTAGATGTAGAAAGCTGATTTTAGGGTTCAGGGATGGGTGGAGTTTACGGGTGGTTATGGGTTTTTAGGGATCAGAGTTAGTTGGCCTTTACGGGTGGTGAGGGTTATTTAGGGTTATGGGGTGGGTGGAGTTTAGGGGTGGTGATGGGTTTTAAAGGTTCAGGGATGGGTGGAGTTTAGATGTAGAAAGGGGTTTTTAGGGTTTGAGAATGGGTGGGGTTTATTGGTGGTGAGGGGTTTTAGGGTTGAGGCATGGGTGGAGTTTATGGGTAGAAAGGGATTTACGTGCTCAGGGATGGGTTGAGTTAAGGGGTCAGGCATGGGTGTAGTTTAGGCGTCTTGACGGGTATATAGGGGGCAGCGATAGATGGTGTTATGGGGTTTGTGAGGGGTTCAGGATTGATGGTGCTAAGGGCGGTGACAGGTCAGCAAATTAAAAGCATCTGAAGAAATTGTTTGATAATGTGAAAGATGTAAATCCAAAGTAATGTCCCCTGAGGAAACCACAGAAATAACTAAATCAGACAAAAATGTTTCTGAATGTAAGACATGCAACCATTGCATTTACAATTTACAAAATAAGCAGGTAAAAGCCAATTTTGAAAACAGTCATTGTATGAATTGATGTTTATGAAATGGTAGAAATGCCATTCATCCTGCCAATTTCCATTGAACAATTTAGGTGAAATGGTTTCTCAGTAATGGTATTCCATGTTTATCTATGAAATCACATTCACATGCAACCATAGAAATGGTGAATTCACAATTCCAAAGATTACGTAGCAAATCACTGCGACATAAGACTACCCAACCAGAAGGGTAGTGGCCCAGATTTTCTTGGTTGAGTTAGAGCTGAAGACACCTCTGTGACGGTCTGGACTGCACATGTCCTCCTGCAGTCTGATTGTTGGCACAGTTTGAGGCCTAGGCTCTGAAAGTGCACTCTCCTTCATAAACTAAGGCAGTGCTGAGGTCAGCAGCACATGCAGTTTCCTTGCCGGTCAAGACAGCACACTGGAATTTGGTTTCGACAAACCACAGTTTCTCTGAGCATTTAGTGGGAACTGCAGCTTTACATAAAATGTTGATCTGGGCGCCAAAGATAGCTGTTTGTCAATGCTCAGTTTAAAAAAAAAAAATGAGCCCTAGGGACCGAAGTTTTTCTTGGGTGGCCATCACCGACACTGCTGAATGTTCCAGTTCCCATATCCCAAGGTTACCTGTTTTGATTCATATGTTTCTTTTTTCCACCACCTAAGAATTCCTGTCTCTTTATCACACTCTTACAGGTTATTTTTCATACTTTCTTCCTCTTATTGTTGTTGTTTTCCTGACTTTCTCTTTCTCCCTTATCTTCCTTCCCCTCTCTTTCTCTGGGTCAAACTCTAATTTGATCCTGGTTCCCAAAAATGAGTCCTGGGGCCCACCACCTGTAAACACTGGCAGAAATTAAACACTTACTTTGAGCTGGACGGGACCACTCTGTGAGGTTCTTTTTGGAGAGCAAACAACAAAGCAGGGATGTGGGGCCTACAAACAAATACATCTTAAAGTGATTGAGGTGGGTCCGTTGTGAAGCTATGTATTTTCTGTTGCCCTTGAGGCATGCATTCAGTTCATGACATTGCTCTGATTATTCACAGGTAGCCCTTATTAGATGGAATCCTGTGCCTCATAAGAGTCCTAACAGATGGCCAATGCAAGTGTGGTAGAGAGTACACTGTGCAGACATCCCAAGCAGGGGCTATCTCTGCAAACAGGGTTGGTCCGTGGTAATAAAAAAGGTCTATGCAATGGTAGTACCTATGTGGTTCACTTACGGGAAAATTTGTTGAAAGTGGTGCATTTTAATCTACATTCAGCGAGTAACATTGTATGAAATTGGTTATGATTTTAAATAAGCAGGATATTACACTGAACACACTTTGGGGGACTTGGTTGGGCATGGTGGTGTGTGTGCATGTGTGCATGTGTGCATGTGTGCGTGTTTTGTGCATGTGTGTGTGTGGGTGTGTGTGTGTGTGTATCACCCCCCTGCAGCCTACTTTCCTACATCCAGCTCCGCCAATACCTGCGCTCACATGCTCCACCTCTTACAGTAGTAGTGCCTAACCATTAAACTTGCCCACATTGGTCAGAAAATCTGCCTGTATTAGAACAAGCTATAAGTCCACAGGGGCTTTTAGACCAGCACTTCTGGCTGCCCTGCTAGCAGATGGGGCAATCAAAGCTGATCAAGGAGATCATGGGACTGAGCTGACCAAGTAGCCAACCAGGTTTGGATCAGTTCTTTGTCCTCCAGTAAACCTCTGCCTGACTAGTTGTAAAGATCGATTCCATCAGTCCTCCTCCTCTGATGGGATAGAGGATTTCCAGTGGGTGAAAAGCACATAGATGTTGCCACAAATACATGGACAATCTAAGTGGGGATCAGATGCTGCCACAAATGCATGGGCAATCTAAGTGGGGATCAGATGCTGCCACAAATACAAGGACAATCTAAGTGGGGATCAAATGTTGCCACAAATACATGGACAATCTCAGTGGGGATCAGATTTTGCCACAAATACAAGGGGATCAAATGTTGCCACACATACAAGGTTAATCTAAGAGGGGATCAGATGTTGCCACAAATACATAGACAATCTAAGTGGGGATGAGATGATGCCACAAATACATGGACAATATAAGTGGGGATCAGATTTTGCCACAAACACAAGGTTAATATAAGTGGGGATCAGATGTTGCCACAAATACATGGACAATCTAAGTGGGGATCAGATTTTGCCACAAATACAAGGTTAATCTAAGTGGGGATCAGATGCTGCCACAGATACAAGGACAATCTAAGTGGGGATGAGATGATACCACAAATACAAGGATAATCTAAGTGGGGATCAGATGTTGCCACAAATACAAGGATAATCTAAGCCGGGGGGTCAGTTGTTGCCAAAAATACAAGGATAATCTAAGTGGGGATCAGATGTTGCCACAAATACAAGGATAATCTAAGGGGGGGTTCAGTTGTTGCCACAAATACAAGGATAATCTAAGTGGGGAACAGATGTTTCCACAAATACAAGGATAATCTAAGGGGGAGATCAGTTGTTGTCACAAATACAAGGATGATCTAAGGGGGAATCAGATTTTGCCACAAATACAACTTTAATCTAAGTGGGGATCAGATGTTGCCACAAATACAAGGACAATCTAAGTGGGGATCAGATGTTGCAACAAATACAAGGACAATCTAAGCGGGGATGAGATGATGCCACAAATACAAGGATAATCTAAGTGGGGATCAGATGGTGCCACAAATACAAGGGTAATCTAAGGGGGGGGTGGTCAGTTGTTGCCAAAAATACAAGGATAATCTAAGGGGGGATCAGATGTTGCCACAAATACATGGACAATCTAAGTGGGGTCAGATTTTGCCACAAATACAAGGTTAATCTAAGTGGGGATCAGATGCTGCCACAAATATAAGGGTAATCTAAGTGGGGATGAGATGATACCACAAATACAAGGCTAATCTAAGTGGGGTTCAGATGTTGCCACAAAAACAAGGATAATCTAAGGGGGGGGGGTCAGTTGTTGCCAAAAATACAAGGATAATCTAAGTGGGGATCAGATGTTGCCACAAATACAAGGATAATCTAAGGGGGGGTTCAGTTGTTGCCACAAATACAAGGATAATCTAAGTGGGGAACAGATGTTTACACAAATACAAGGATAATCTAAGGGGGAGATCAGTTGTTGTCACAAATACAAGGATAATCTAAGGGGGAATGAGCTTTTTCCACAAATACAACTTTAATCTAAGCGGGGATCAGATGTTGCCACAAATACAAGGATAATCTAAGTGGGGATCAGATGCTGCCACAAATACAAGGATAATCTAAGTGGGGATGAGATGTTGCCACAAATGCAAGGATAATCTAAGTGGGGATCCGATGATGCCACAAATACTAGGATAATCTAAGTGGGGAACAGATGTTGCCACAAATACAAGGATAATCTAAGGGGGGGCAGTTGTTGCCAAAAATACAAGCATAATCTAAGGGGGGATCAGTTGCTGCCACAAATACAAGGATAATCTAAGGGAGGGATCAGATGTTGCCACAAATACAAGGACAATCTAAGCGGGGATGAGATGATGCCACAAATACAAGGATAATCTAAATGGGGATCAGATGTTGCCACAAATACAAGGATAATCTAAGGGGAGGTCAGTTGTTGCCAAAAATACAAGGATAATCTAAGTGGGGATCAGATGTTGCCACAAATACAAGGATAATCTAAGAGGGTGGGTCAGTTGTTGCCACAAATGCAAGGATAAACTAAGTGGGGAACAGATGTTTCCACAAATACAAGGATAATCTAAGGGGGAGATCAGTTGTTGTCACAAATACAAGGATAATCTAAGGGAGATCAGATTTTGCCACACATACAACTTTAATCTAAGTGGGGATCAGTTGTTGCCAAAAATACAAGGGTAATCTAAGTGGGGATCAGATGTTGCCACAAATACAAGTATAATCTAAGGGGAGGGGTTCAGTTGTTGCCACAAATACAAGGATAATCTAAGTGGGGAACAGATGTTTCCACAAATACAAGGATGGTCTAAGGGGGAGATCAGTTGTTGTCACAAATACAAGGATAATCTAAGGGGGAATCAGATTTTGCCACAAATACAACTTTAATCTAAGTGGGGATCAACTGTTGCCACAAATACAAGGATAATCTAAGTGGGGATCAGATGCTGCCACAAATACAAGGATAATCTAAGGGGGAGATCAGTTGTTGTCACAAATACAAGGATAATCTAAGGGGGAATGAGATTTTTCCACAAATACAACTTTAATCTAAGCGGGGATCAGATGTTGCCACAAATACAAGGATAATCTAAGTGGGGATGAGATGTTGCCACAAATGCAAGGATAATCTAAGTGGGGATACGATGATGCCACAAATACAAGGATAATCTAAGTGGGGAACAGATGTTGCCACAAATACAGGGATAATCTAAGGGGGGGGCAGTTGTTGCCAAAAATACAAGCATAATCTAAGGGGGGATCAGTTGCTGCCACAAATACAAGGATAATCTAAGGGGGGGATCAGATGTTGCCACAAATACAAGGACGATCTAAGTGGGGATGAGATGATGCCACAAATACAAGGATAATCTAAGTGGGGATCAGATGTTGCAACAAATACAAGGACAATCTAAGCGGGGATGAGATGATGCTACAAATACAAGGATAATCTAAGCGGGGATCAGATGTTGCCACAAATACAAGGATAATCTAAGGGGAGGTCAGTTGTTGCCAAAAATACAAGGATAATCTAAGTGGGGATCAGATGTTGCCACAAATACAAGGATAATCTAAGAGGGTGGGTCAGTTGTTGCCACAAATGCAAGGATAAACTAAGTGGGGAACAGATGTTTCCACAAATACAAGCATAATCTAAGGGGGATCAGATTTTGCCACACATACAACTTTAATCAAAGTGGGGATCAGATGTTGCCAAAAATACAAGGATAATCTAAGTGGGGATCAGATGTTGCCACAAATACAAGGATAATCTAAGGGGAGGGGTTCAGTTGTTGCCACAAATACAAGGATAATCTAAGTGGGGAACAGATGTTTCCACAAATACAAGGATGATCTAAGGGGGAGATCAGTTCTTGTCACAAATACAAGGATAATCTAAGTGGGGATCAGATGCTGCCACAAATACAAGGATAATCTAAGTGGGGATCAACTGTTGCCACAAATACAACGATAATCTAAGTGGGGATCAGATGCTGCCACAAATACAAGGATAATCTAAGTGGGGATGAGATGTTGCCACAAATGCAAGGATAATCTAAGTGGGGATACGATGATGCCACAAATACAAGGATAATCTAAGTGGGGAACAGATGTTGCCACAAATACAGGGATAATCTAAGGGGGGGGCAGTTGTTGCCAAAAATACAAGCATAATCTAAGGGGGATCAGTTGCTGCCACAAATACAAGGATAATCTAAGGGGGAGATCAGATGTTGCCACAAATACAAGGACGATCTAAGTGGGGATGAGATGATGCCACAAATACAAGGATAATCTAAGTGGGGATGAGATGTTGCAACAAATACAAGGACAATCTAAGCGGGGATGAGATGATGCCACAAATACAAGGATAATCTAAGTGGGGATCAGATGTTGCCACAAATACAAGGATAATCTAAGGGGAGGTCAGTTGTTGCCAAAAATACAAGGATAATCAAAGTGGGGATCAGATGTTGCCACAAATACAAGGATAATCTAAGAGGGTGGGTCAGTTGTTGCCACAAATGCAAGGATAAACTAAGTGGGGAACAGATGTTTCCACAAATACAAGGATAATCTAAGGGGGAGATCAGTTGTTGTCACAAATACAAGGATAATCTAAGGGGGATCAGATTTTGCCACACATACAACTTTAATCAAAGTGGGGATCAGATGTTGCCAAAAATACAAGGATAATCTAAGTGGGGATCAGATGTTGCCACAAATACAAGGACAATCTAAGGGGAGGGGTTCAGTTGTTGCCACAAATACAAGGATAATCTAAGTGGGGAACAGATGTTTCCACAAATACAAGGATGATCTAAGGGGGAGATCAGTTGTTGTCACAAAAACAAGGATAATCTAAGTGGGGATCAGATGCTGCCACAAATACAAGGATAATCTAAGTGGGGATCAACTGTTGCCACAAATACAAGGATAATCTAAGTGGGGATCAGATGCTGCCACAAATACAAGGATAATCTAAGTGGGGATGAGATGTTGCCACAAATGCAAGGATAATCTAAGTGGGGATGAGATGATGCCACAAATAGAAGGATAATCTAAGCGGGGAACAGATGTTGCCACAAATACAAGGATAATCTAAGGGGGGGGATCAGTTGTTGCCAAAAATACAAGGATAATCTAAGGGGGATCAGTTGCTGCCACAAATACAAGGATAATCTAAGGGGGGATCAGATGTTGCCACAAATACAAGGACAATCTAAGTGGGGATGAGATGATGCCACAAATACAAGGATAATCTAAGTGGGGATCAGATGTTGCAACAAATACAAGGACAATCTAAGCGGGGATGAGATGATGCCACAAATACAAGGATAATCTAAGTGTGGATCAGTTGTTGCCAAAAATACAAGGATAATTTAAGTGGGGATCAGATGTTGCCACAAATACAAGGATAATCTAAGAGGGTGGGTCATTTGTTGCCACAAATACAACTTTAATCTAAGTGGGGATCAGATGTTGCCACAAATACAAGGACAATCTAAGTGGGGATCAGATGTTGCAACAAATACAAGGACAATCTAAGCGGGGATGAGATGATGCCACAAATACAAGGATAATCTAAGTGGGGATCAGATGTTGCCACAAATACAAGGGTAATCTAAGGGGGGGGGTGGTCAGTTGTTGCCAAAAATACAAGGATAATCTAAGGGGGGATCAAATGTTGGCACAAATACATGGACAATCTAAGTGGGGATCAGATTTTGCAACAAATACAAGGTTAATCTAAGTGGGACTCAGATGCTGCCACAAATATAAGGGCAATCTAAGTGGGGATGAGATGATACCACAAATACAAGGCTAATCTAAGTGGGGTTCAGATGTTGCCACAAATACAAGGATAATCTAAGGGGGGGTCAGTTGTTGCCAAAAATACAAGGATAATCTAAGTGGGGATCAGATGTTGCCACAAATACAAGGATAATCTAAGGGGGGGGTTCAGTTGTTGCCACAAATACAAGGATAATCTAAGTGGGGAACAGATGTTTACACAAATACAAGGATAATCTAAGGGGGAGATCAGTTGTTGTCACAAATACAAGGATAATCTAAGGGGGAATGAGATTTTTCCACAAATACAACTTTAATCTAAGCGGGGATCAGATGTTGCCACAAATACAAGGATAATCTAAGTGGGGATCAGATGCTGCCACAAATACAAGGATAATCTAAGTGGGGATGAGATGTTGCCACAAATGCAAGGATAATCTAAGTGGGGATCCGATGATGCCACAAATACAAGGATAATCTAAGTGGGGAACAGATGTTGCCACAAATACAAGGATAATCTAAGGGGGGGGGCAGTTGTTGCCAAAAATACAAGCATAATCTAAGGGGGGGATCAGATGTTGCCACAAATACAAGGATAATCTAAGAGGGTGGGTCAGTTGTTGCCACAAATGCAAGGATAAACTAAGTGGGGAACAGATGTTTCCACAAATACAAGGATAATCTAAGGGGGAGATCAGTTGTTGTCACAAATACAAGGATAATCTAAGGGAGATCAGATTTTGCCACACATACAACTTTAATCTAAGTGGGGATCAGTTGTTGCCAAAAATACAAGGGTAATCTAAGTGGGGATCAGATGTTGCCACAAATACAAGTATAATCTAAGGGGAGGGGTTCAGTTGTTGCCACAAATACAAGGATAATCTAAGTGGGGAACAGATGTTTCCACAAATACAAGGATGGTCTAAGGGGGAGATCAGTTGTTGTCACAAATACAAGGATAATCTAAGGGGGAATCAGATTTTGCCACAAATACAACTTTAATCTAAGTGGGGATCAACTGTTGCCACAAATACAAGGATAATCTAAGTGGGGATCAGATGCTGCCAAAAATACAAGGATAATCTAAGTGGGGATGAGATGTTGCCACAAATGCAAGGATAATCTAAGTGGGGATACGATGATGCCACAAATACAAGGATAATCTAAGTGGGGAACAGATGTTGCCACAAATACAGGGATAATCTAAGGGGGGCAGTTGTTGCCAAAAATACAAGCATAATCTAAGGGGGGATCAGTTGCTGCCACAAATACAAGGATAATCTAAGGGGGGGATCAGATGTTGCCACAAATACAAGGACGATCTAAGTGGGGATGAGATGATGCCACAAATACAAGGATAATCTAAGTGGGGATCAGATGTTGCAACAAATACAAGGACAATCTAAGCGGGGATGAGATGATGCCACAAATACAAGGATAATCTAAGCGGGGATCAGATGTTGCCACAAATACAAGGATAATCTAAGCGGGGATCAGATGTTGCCACAAATACAAGGATAATCTAAGGGGGAGATCAGTTGTTGTCACAAATACAAGGATAATCTAAGGGGGAGATCAGTTGTTGTCACAAATACAAGGATAATCTAAGGGGGAATGAGATTTTTCCACAAATACAACTTTAATCTAAGCGGGGATCAGATGTTGCCACAAATACAAGGATAATCTAAGTGGGGATCAGATGCTGCCACAAATACAAGGATAATCTAAGTGGGGATGAGATGTTGCCACAAATGCAAGGATAATCTAAGTGGGGATACAATGATGCCACAAATACAAGGATAATCTAAGTGGGAAACAGATGTTGCCACAAATACAAGGATAATCTAAGGGGGGGGCAGTTGTTGCCAAAAATACAAGCATAATCTAAGGGGGGATCAGTTGCTGCCACAAATACAAGGATAATCTAAGGGGGGGATCAGATGTTGCCACAAATACAAGGACGATCTAAGTGGGGATGAGATGTTGCCACAAATACAAGGATAATCTAAGTGGGGATCAGATGTTGCAACAAATACAAGGACAATCTAAGCGGGGATGAGATGATGCCACAAATACAAGGATAATCTAAGTGGGGATCAGATGTTGCCACAAATACAAGGATAATCTAAGGGGGAGGTCAGTTGTTGCCAAAAATACAAGGATAATCAAAGTGGGGATCAGATGTTGCCACAAATACAAGGATAATCTAAGAGGGTGGGTCAGTTGTTGCCACAAATGCAAGGATAAACTAAGTGGGGAATAGATGTTTCCACAAACACAAGGATAATCTAAGGGGGAGATCAGTTGTTGTCACAAATACAAGGATAATCTAAGGGGGATCAGATTTTGCCACACATACAACTTTAATCTAAGTGGGGATCAGATGTTGCCAAAAATGCTAGGATAATCTAAGTGGGGATCAGATGTTGCCACAAATACAAGGATAATCTAAAGGGAGGGGTTCATTTGTTGCCACAAATACAAGGATAATCTAAGTGGGGAACAGATGTTTCCACAAATACAAGGATGATCTAAGGGGGAGATCAGTTGTTGTCACAAATACAAGGATAATCTAAGGGGAAATCAGATTTTGCCACAAATACAACTTTAATCTAAGTGGGGATCAACTGTTGCCACAAATACAAGGATAATCTAAGTGGGGATCAGATGCTGCCACAAATACAAGGATAATCTAAGTGGGGATGAGATGTTGCCACAAATGCAAGGATAATCTAAGTGGGGATGAGATGATGCCACAAATAGAAGGATAATCTAAGCGGGGAACAGATGTTGCCACAACTACAAGGATAATCTAAGGGGGGGGATCAGTTGTTGCCAAAAATACAAGGATAATCTAAGGGGGGATCAGTTGCAACACAACACAATGCATTTACATGGTAACCTGTCCCTGCGGCCTGAGATACATAGGCATGACAATGCGTACAGTCAAGACCGGATAACTGAACACAAAAGTAACATTAGATGTCAGAGGGTCACAACCAGACTATACACGCACTTTAAAGATACCAAACATCATCCTGACTCTCTCCAGTGGGTGATCCTGGAAGCCCACAATCAGATTTTACAATCGACGCTTTTCAGGATTGAACAGAGATGGGTCCATAGACTCTCTACACACCGTGTAGGGCTCAATGACGACATCCCCTGGGGCTTACTGATTTAACCATATCCATACCCCTAGTTCTTTATAAATGAGTACAGTATCCGATAACATCTGCTCTGTGGCACTTACCAATGCCTATCAGTGGTATGCCTCTTGATACTAGGACCATCGGACATGATCGATCTCCTTACACCTATGGGTATGTAGTCCCTACAGACACATCATTCGTGAACCATCCACCTACACCTTTGTCTGTCTCACACGTTTGACTGACCTGGATACAACCCAGACGTTGTCTACTCCAACTGACACTATTTCACCCATGGCAAGCTTTCTCCACGCTGCCTTCATTATATCATCATGCACCATCGCTTACACGATCTCTACCTTTGATTCTCAACCCTGTAGGTGATTATTATTAATACTCCTATGAGACACTGACACTAGACCTATTTAGACCTATGTACGAGTTTGACATACACCTTTCAGGGATTTATCTCAGATACTTTTCCAAGATGGCCACTCCATTCACCAGTATCTCATTAGATTTTCCACTATTGCCCGTAGTCCCGTGAGATCTCCCATGAACCGCGTGATGATTCGCGGACTGTGTTGTGACCAGGAGTATTGCTGACAATAACATATTGACACACCCCATTGCCTCTGATTGCCAACTTCGTAGACGGCCACTACTGGTACTACGATGAGACTGATTATTCTTACTCTGTATAACACTATTATACACCTCTTAGTTACCTTTCTAAGATGGCGGCTTCATTTACGAGCATCCCATCACACTGTTTACCATGGCCCAGAGTCACGCGAGATCTCCGCTGAACCGCGGGAAGATTCGCGGGCTCTGAATCGACCAGGAGTATTTCTACCCACCGGACTAGTCCCACTTCACCATCCCGGTTCCGGCGGCAGGGTAGGTCAGGATACGAACGCTCTCCGAGTGTGGGTAAGTGGTTCCCTTTTTACCCGGATCGCCCCGACGCCCAAACTAACATGTGGGTAGGTGACTTGATCGGGGACGCTCTGAGTTTACGTCTCCCTCTCTCCCATTCCCCCTTGGGGGCATCCAACCCGTTCCGCCCATCCGTGGTAGATGGAATCCCTGCCGGGTGGATACCATGTTGATCCTTATTCGGTACTGGCTTGACAGCATGTACACCACCATGAGTAGCTACTGCCCTGGGATCGCCACTATACGGGATACACGGGCCATTGATTGCCTCAACAGGAGGTGGGAGCTGGTAGCGGACCCTGGGCACCCCATTACTGTTAATTGCCCCTTGTATGTTTCTGCCGCCAGAGCCCCCTACCCCTTGTGTCTCACACTGATCATATTGGCTCCATTCATGACTACATTCAGCCTCCTGTTTCCCCACTTTATCATCTAGGACACACATTGGTGTCCATATTGACCGCCGGACTCCGTTGCAGGCAACCTTAGTCAGCAACTTGGGTGAGCCGTGTTCTAGCATATCTGTTTTTTATTAAATAAGTTTCAGATCTTGAATGTCCTTCAATTTTATTGTCATTATCATGTGCTTATTATGTATAGCTGGGATTTCCATCATACGATTGTCGCATGAATTTTTCCCTTTTTTTTCCTTTTTTTAGTACACCACAAGCACGGTGTAGAGCATGGGTGTATATGCACTAAATACACCTACACACCTTGTCTGAGTATATCTAATGTGATGCTGAATAAATAATCGTAAATATGTATTTTTTGTCCCCACATTTAGGGCACCTACTTGATTACATGGTATGTAGGTTTTTCACTTATCATGTCGTGTAGATAGTTATTTTTGGTCCTGATGAAGTGCCTTGATCCTTCTGACGCATAGAGCACGAAACATGTTGACCTTTAGAGAGTAGAGCATATATAGCTAGAAATCTTTTATCTAGTTTACTGCCACTCTCCCTGTTTTTACTCAGGCAGTTTACCTCCCAGAATAAAACACTACTAGGACTAACTGACCTGTTTTAATCCACGCATTGCACATCTACACACACACTAGGCCCCTCACCCCCACTGCACCCAACGGCAGGAACAAAAGATCCCCGCCAAAGAGCCCCGTACTGGGTGCCCATCAGGTATTGCAGCGCCGACCTGACGAGGGGCAGGCTCATATGATGAAGCATGACACCTAGCTTGCTAGGTGTGTGAGAGCCCTAGTTCCGACAAGGGAATTCCCCCCTTGTTTTCTACTTCAGGTGAGACGACCAATCCTTGGTGTCATCTTCACCTACACTCCCACGTTCTTTTACTCAGACCCTGAGGAACTTCATACCCTCTTTGCTTACGGGATCAGTTGCTGCCACAAATACAAGGATAATCTAAGGGGGGATCAGATGTTGCCACAAATACAAGGACAATCTAAGTGGGGATGAGATGATGCCACAAATACAAGGATAATCTAAGTGGGGATCAGATGTTGCAACAAATACAAGGACAATCTAAGCGGGGATGAGATGATGCCACAAATACAAGGATAATCTAAGTGTGGATCAGATGTTGCCACAAATACAAGGATAACCTAAGGGGGGGGGGGTCAGTTGTTGCCAAAAATACAAGGATAATCTAAGTGGGGATCAGATGTTGCCACAAATACAAGGATAATCTAAGAGGGTGGGTCATTTGTTGCCACAAATGCAAGGATAAACTAAGTGGGGAACAGATGTTTCCACAAATACAAGAATAATCTAAGGGGGAGATCAGTTGTTGTCACAAATACAAGGATAATCTAAGGGGGATCAGATTTTGCCACACATACAACTTTAATCTAAGTGGGGATCAGATGTTGCCACAAATACAAGGATAATCTAAGTGGGGATCAGATGCTGCCACAAATACAAGGATACTCTAAGTGGGGATGAGATGTTGCCACAAATGCAAGGATAATCTAAGTGGGGATGAGATGATGCCACAATTACAAGGATAATCTAAGTGGGGATCAGATGTTGCCACAAATACAAGGATAATCTAAGGGGGGTCAGTTGTTGCCAAAAATACAAGGATAATCTAAGGGGGGGTCAGTTGCTGCCACAAATACAAGGATAATCTAAAGGGGGGATCAGATGTTGCCACAAATACAAGGTTAACCTAAGTGGGGATCAGATGTTGTCACAAACACAAGGATAATATAAGTGGGGATCAGATGTTGCAACAAATACAAGGACAATCTAAGTGGGGATCAGATGATGCCACAAATACAAGGATAATCTAAGTGGGGATCTTGCACTGTGTTCTATATTCCCTATCTCCCCCAGATCACCACAGTGTTCTACCACAGTATCCAGTGTTTTATTTAGAGCTACAAAAATATTGAATCCAGATTATGGACCACCTTGACAATAGTCAAGATAAGTGTATATACGTACCTAGACAACATTCATCCAAACTCCACCTCTACGTGCCTTGATGATAGATGCTTATCATTATGGTTCTTGGAGGGGGAGTTAAGAATAGTAAATCTATTCTTACCTTAATATACTTACTTTGTCCATATTGTGGTAGTCGATGTTCTGGATCGAATTCTTTATAGGTTGAGAAATAACTTCAATATTTTGACATACAGTCAGATGCTACTCATGCAGCCCTTCCCCTTACACACACACACATGTAACACACACTCTCCATGCATACTACATGCCATGAACCACACATATTTTCAGAGAGAAGCAATAGAGTCTATTTTTGGGAACTTGATTGTACAAAGGTGGGGCACAGGGGATGTTCAGGTAAAAAGGCCTTTGCTGCCTTACCATACAGTATGCCACCCCAGCGGCCACCTCCACGTAAGCGGGTGAGGGTAGGGTAGTCACCCTGTATTGTGGGTACAATGCACACACAAACATACAGCGTATCCCACCGTCACAAATACATACCTGTGCAGGCTGTCTTTTTCACACACATTGAAGTAGCTGCACAGACTGACATGAGCACACTCCCCCCACCACACACGCTCAAAGACAGACATTTGCACTTAACTTAGAGAGGAAAATAGACCCATACACATTCCTGAGCTAAGAATAGCCATTGGTCAGCTGTTACTGTGTGACCTCTAAAGGACCCTTCAGCTGGCATTTCAGAGGACAACATTCCCAGAAATGTCTCTCGGCCACTCCCCCAATGTGAAAAACAGCTGCCCTGCTGGAAGTGACCTAAGGGGAACGCCATAAGGGTGAGGGTGAGGGTGAGGGTAAGGGTGAGGAGAAGGAAAGGAAATGAAATGAAAGGGAAGGGAAGGAAAGGGAGAGAAAGAGTGAGAGGGAAAGGGAAAACGAAAGTGGAAACGGAAGACAAGGTGTGAAAGAAATGTGCAATATGCGTGATTGTTCTTTGCAGTGAGTCCCTAGCTACACAATATCACCAGTACCAAGTGTAATCCCTGTGAGAACACGCACACCCCCCACACTCAAAGTCCTTGGCCCACATGAAGTATGGTAGAGTGGACTGTCAGATACCACTCTATGGCTAGCGTTTATCACACGTTCTTCAACCCTGTATTAGATAAAAAATAAAATGGGGTAAGCTCTCAAGGGCACCCCATCTTTCCAGATCAAAAGCTCCTGGGTGAAAACTGTTAGGCGCTAGAAAAGCTGCAATGCACCTTGCACCAAGGGACACAGTAGGACGAGAGCTACAACGGCTGTGAGGTCGTATGTGAGAGTATGACCAGGCCTGTAGCTACATATCACCGGTCAAAGTGTGACAGTACACGACCAGAGGCACAGCTGAGCAGGGAGTGACCAGTAAGTGACAGCTCGAGGCCAGACATAAAGCGCAGAGACAAAGGTGCAGAATTATTGCAAATAACAGCAGAATTACATCAGCCAGTGACAACATAGGATCAGCATTTGACAGCAGAGTCCCAGTTAGCAACTGTCAGCAGAATACGAGTCAGCAACTGACAGCAGAACACCAGTCAGCATCTCACAGAACACCGGTCAGCATCTCACAAGAGAACACAGGAGAACACCGGTCAGTATTTGGCAGCACAATACGAGTCAGCCACTGACAGCAGAATATCAGTCAGCAACTTACAGCAGAATACCTGTCAGCATCTCACAGGAGAACACCGGTCAGCATCTCACAGGAGAACACCGGTCAGCATCTCACATGAGAACACCAGTCAACATCTCACAGGAGAACAAAGGTCAGCATCTCACAGGAGAACACCGGTCAGTATTTGACAGCACAATACCAGTCAGCCACTGACAGCACAATATCAGTCAGCATCTCACAGGAGAACACTGGTCAGCATCTCACAAGAGAACACCAGTCCACTTCTTACAGGAGAACACCGGTCAGCATCTCACATGAGAACACCGGTCAGTATTTGACAGCACAATACCAGTCAGCAGCTGACAGCACAAACCTAGTAAGCCACTGACAGCAGAATATCAGTCAGCAACTGACAGCAGAATACCGGTCAGAATCTCACAGGAAAACACTGGTCACCATCTCACAGGAGAACACCAGTTCACCGGTCAGTTTCTGACAGCTGAATACTGGTCAGCACCTCACAGGAGAACACTAGTCAGCATCTCACAGGTTAGCACCAGTCCACTTCTTACAGGAGAACACCAGTCTGTATCTGACAGCAGAACACTGGTCAGCATCCCACTGGAGAACAACAGTCCACTTCTTACAGGAGAACACTAGTCCGCATCCCACAGCAGAATAGTTTTCAGCAATTGACAGCAGAATACTGGTCAGCATCTCACAGGAGAACACTGTTCCACTTCTTACAGGAGAATACCAGTCAGTATCTCCCAGGAGAACACCAATCCACTTTTTAAAGGAGGACACCGGTCAGTGTCTGACAGACGAATACTGGTCAGCACCTCACAGGAGAACACCAGTCAGCATCTCACAAGAGAACACTGTCCCACTTCTTACATGAGAATACTAGTCAGCATCCCACAGGAAAGAACGGCCAGTATTTGACAGCAGAATAGCTGTCAGCCATTGACAGCAGAATACTGGTCAGCAGCACCTCACAGGAGAACACTAGTCAGCATCGCACAGGATAGAACGGTCAACATAGGACCTCAGAATCGCTGTCAGCAATTGACAGCAGAATACCAGTAAGCATCTCATGGAAGAACACCAGTCCACTTCTCACAGGAGAACACCAGTCCACTTCTTACAGGAGAATACTGGTCAGTATCTGACAACATAATACTGGACTGGACAACACCTCACAGGAGAACACTAGGCCTGGGTAATGAACTCCGCTCTGTTTGCGTAGTTTGCAGAGTTTTCCGCACTCCGCGCTCCAGAGAGCACGCGGAGTTCTGTGGAGCGGAGTTTTTTCCCTTGCTCCCACTTACCAACATTAACTTGGCGAGCACAGGGAGGAAAATCCAACGCTAGATCACCTCCCAGCAAGATATCTCAACCCGGGCGGTCACGGATGGTCATGACTGCTCGCGTTGAGAAACCATCCGATCAATTGAGAAAGCTAGAAAATTAACTTGAGTGGCAGAAAGAAGCAGCGCCCTCTTGCGCTGCGCATGGTGCTGTTTGTGCTGATTTTCCAGCGTGGGACAAATACCCGGCGCTAAAAATCAGCACGAACGGCTCAAACTAACGCACTCCGCTGCTTGCGGAACTCTGTATAGCGTAGTGGAGTTTTTTGGTCATTTCACGGATCGCCACGAACTCTGCCCCGGCCTAGAGAATACCAGTGAGCATCTCAGCATCAGACAGCAGTATAGCAGTCAGCATCTGACAGTGGAATACCGGTCAGCATTTGACAGTATAAGGCCCATCAGAAGCCCAGATACAGGCTTCAGTAAGTAGCATCATGGGAATCTACCAGCCTCCCAAAACTGCTGTCTTAAAACATCCAGGACTGGGCACTGCCAGCCCTTTAAGGCCTTGTTGGAGCACGCAGACCCTATATTTTGGGCCTTGCGCACACTGACCTCTGTATGGAGATGCTGTGGCTCTAAATTTGTGAAAGTAAATCTAATATGTGACACTGCTCTGGCAATCTCCATGTGCTATATATACCATGGCACGGAGGTGCCAATTACCCAGTGTCCATCATGCGGCGTCCGGTGCCTCTTTGGGTGATGTCCAGTGTTTGCTCTGCAGCCCGTGCGTCCAAGTCTCCTTCTAATAAATGTAATAACTGTGCTTGCTGTGACATATTACACCCCTCAGGCTGTTTCCAGCAAGGATGGAACCTGATGTGGAGACTTCAGAGAGGGTGTTGTACAAGAGATGGAAGGGAGGCCTTTAAATCATATCTGGGTGAATGTGAACAGAGCCTTGCTGAAGTTCATGTAATGAGTGGCCCCTGAGTATGGCAGTGATGACTGCATTTTTTAAAGCACCAAGAGACAATGAGATGTGTTGTATGTACATTTATATTTAAAGTAAATTGTTTTCAACAAGCGCGCAGCTGTAAACAATTATGAGACACACAGTGCATGCATGATTTTAAGGATAATGCATTCTAATATACAGGAGACATTAGGGTGTAGGACTGCAGCCCCCTGCCAATTTCTCCCCCATAATCCATTTTTTGTATTTTTATTCCCTGCAATTGTAGCCCTAAGAAATATATTTTTTTAAATCATCAAACTGAACTGCTTTGATTAAACTCTGCTATATAATAAATACGTCTGATAGTCTAAACATTTCCTATATTGTTCTGGCTGGGAAGACTGTCGGTGTTGTTACCGTTTCTGTTTCACCAATGCTAATATTTTTGTTGAAGTCTTACAAGGGTGAACTTCCCTTTAAATAACAGTGCCCCATGGAGAGATTTGGCAATGCTCGTGCCTCCGTGCTCATTACCCAGTCTCTGTGAGTACTGCCAGGCCTCTTGGAGTAAACTTTGGCCTCTGGCAGCTGGATCTTACCGGATGTACACAGCCGGGTACACACTGTGAGAGGGAAGGCCTCTACCCTGAGTACCCAGAACTCAGTCGGTTTTCAGATGACATGGCAGTTGCAGCTGTTTGCCAGGGTTTACCTAGTAAGGGTGTAGGCGGGGGGGCAAACTACGCAGGCAGAATTAATTATACCAGGTGCGACACCGTCTCACTACCGTCACAATGCGAGTTAAACCCCATGCAATAGGGAATACCCAGGTGGGACTGAATTTACTGTTTGTAAAACCAAACTAAATTTCCTTTTCCATGTGGATTGGCATATACATTTATGACCTGATCTGAGTAGGTGGTAAATGTATGTGGGGGGGACTCATTGTGGAGAAGTAGTGGAGGGTGGGGCTGAAGGGGAACTTAAGGTCTTGCTGGGGAATGCATTGGTTAGAGCCATCTCACAAGAAAAAAAACAATCAAAGAGGCTTGACTGCTACTTCAGACAAAGGGCCTGATTACGAGTTTGGCGGACGGGGGACCGCCGTGCCCGCGCTGGTGGTCATACGGTGGTCCTCCGTCTGCCGTATTACGAGTTCATCATGAGCTCACATGTGTGCCTGCGCAGTTTAGTCGATACTGCCAGTGTCGTATCTGCGTCGGCTTGGCGCAAAACACCAATGAGGGCCTGGAAAGCAACCACCACCACTTAAGACCGCCAAGCCAATTATGAGTTGCCTTTCAGCCTGGCGCAAGTGTCGCAGTCCATCCGCCGCTGCACAGGAGGCAGAAAGGGAGGGATACAAATCAGAAACACACCTTTACTCGTCGACACACAACGTCTGCAATCATGGAGGCCATCGTACCTGTCGTCCAAATGATTTGTCTCCTGAACTATCTCTGAAGCAGACACAGACGTGGGCGCCATCTCCAGTAAGTCACAACACAACACAAACACTGTGCCTCGCCAACAATATGCCGCGTTGCTGAGGAAAGCACAGGGAAGGTGTGTCCTCCAAGTGTATCAATCTCACAAAGGCCGGTGCTTTGCAACATGGGGGTGGGGATGTTACCCTTTCACCAACACCAGCCACCCACAGAGTGCAGTAAATGGTCACAGGTGCCTTTAGTTGTGGAAAGCGAAGGCATACGTTCGCACGCAGACAGTGGCATGACACACAGACCTTAACGCTAACAATATAACATACTCCATGCATCAAAGAGTACAAAAAGGACCATCAATACCCATGTAACCAATCTTCGCCTGTCGACCCCAGGTCAAATGAACTGTTCACATACGTCACCCTTACCACTGTCCAACATCCCATCCCCAGGAACCCCATAAAATCTTTACCATGACACAATCAATATCCCAGCACTCTTGTACAACAACCTCACGCTACCACTACATTGCACTGACAATACCACGTTCTGGTACACATGGGCACTACATGTCGTAGTATTACAATTACAATGCCCAAAACAAGTCGGAGTGTACCCTCCCAGTCCCTAAATAGTAACTACACACAACGCACCAAAAGACTTGGGTCACCTAACAATGCAAGTTGTCAGTGATGTCTGCAGTAAGAGGACATCAACAACACTTACACCACCAGTTAATTTCCGCACCCATGAACACACATCCAAAACACCATACATCCTGGTACACATAGAACGTCACAAGTCCAGCACCTCAACATCACCCCACACATCCACAAGTCTGCATGAAGCACACACACCTACCCTGAGGCATTTCCCACAGAAACACAAACAATAAGACCCAGTCACCATCTCCCCATCATGTTTTCCACTGTCTAGACCCAGTCCTTAACCCAGAATCATTCCATATGTCTAGCAAAATCTGATAACTCACACCATAGTCACAGACACAATCTACTACAAAAGCCAAGGTCACCTAAGGGCACAAAGACTAACCGTTGACAAATATATCCAAGGACACAAATAAAACTCCACAGGCAGAATAGCAATCCCACCATCTAACAAACAAAGCACACAACTGAGGACAGGGAGAAACTACACAAGTGGGCAATTTCACATAAAAAACATTTGCAGTCTGACTTTGCTCATAAAGCATCTCATGGACAAATAGTTACACACTGTCCCAAACATGTGTATACAATGTGTCCTGGCACCTAATGCTAACAATCACATCTCTTAGAACAACAGGTAGTATCTGATTCCTACTCACATTCAAATGGACACAAAGTAAGGAAAACAAATAAAAGTATAGCAAGCACACACACTGCATGTGTACAAACATACAGCACACATCACTGGGAGAAGGGCAATCACATTTGGCAGATAACAGACAATGTATAATACTTACCAAATGATAACCTACACAATGCTACATAGCTACCAGTAGGTGTTGAGGAAAAACATCGAGGGCACGTACATGGCCCCTCTTCCATAACTTCTCCCTAACAGCTGTAAAGTTTAGATCCTGAATACCACTGAGAAAGGGCCACCTATTCCCAGCTCCAAACTACAACAATGTAGTAGTATGACATGAAGGAAAGCATCACATAATTTATCATCATGAGCAATGAATCCGCCAAGGTGGTATCCGATGGACAAACTTTATTAATAAACAGAAGAGAAATCAAATGAATGACAAAGGCCAGTCCAATGCTGAGTTGGGATCTATCCCTGTGCAGTACTGCACAACTTGCCAAAACACACTGACAAGGAAATCTCCCCAGGCAGGGGCATCAGGTGGGCATTCCAGGCACTCGCTAAATTAAAATGAGGGTAAAGTGGGGTCGGGAATGGCAAGAGCAGGATCTAAAGTGGAAGGAGGGCTAGTGATTGAGGCAGAGGGAAACACATTGGGACTCTCAGACAATCCAACGTGACTTTGGGGAGGGGGAATAACAAGGGGTGGGCTTTTGGAGGTAGAGGTAGTCTGTGGCTGTGATATGGGTGTGCCTGTTGCTGGTGTCTGTGAGTCTGAAGCTGCAAGTGTAAGGACAGTGTCTGATGGTGGGTTGTCCGTGGGTTTGTGTGTAGTGGGGATGCCGAGGGAGGTATGTGTCTGCCCTGTGGATGCATGCATGGCACCTTTCCTGTGTTTTGGTGACAATGTGGGGCTTGTGGATGATGGTGTCTGAGTGTGGTGACGTCTGCATTTATTTGGGACAGGAATGGGTAACGGGACCGGGGAGGTGGCCAGTGGAGCGGGCTTTTGGGCTCCTGAAAGCCAGGTTCCGATGCCTGGATAAGAGTGGTGGGGCCCTCCTCTACTCACCCCGGAAGACATGTCAGATCACCGTGGCCTGCTGTATCGTACACAGCATTGCCCTGGGATGTAAAGTACCTCTCATTGATGATGATGATGATGGAGCAAGCCACGGAAACCCACCGGGTGAGGCATGCGAAATGCCTAGTGAAGAGGATGACAGTGAGAGAGATGTTAGACAGTGCCTTATACAAAACTACTTTTCACAATAGCATGTATGTGTTAATGAGTGTGGATGCAGACATTGTAGCAGTGATGTTCAGATAAGGATGCTAATATAAATTGTCCAATGATTTCGACAATGCGTGGCCTGGGACAGGTGATATGGGCTGATTAGGATGATTGATTGTGCCACATGTGTGTGCCACTCCTGTAGTGACCAGTGTGCAACCGTGAAGTTTAAAATTGTGTTTTGTTCAAAATCTGTATGTAGGTCAATAGCATCTGTGTTGTTTTGTTACAGGGGGCTACACAACATCTCTTCACCAGGTCATTTCTGACTCGTGACTTCTGTGTGTATGTGCTGCAGTTCTGATGTACGAAGTGTACATTGGGGATTCCTGTAGGAACTTGTAGGGGAGACGATGTGGCCTTACGGCTAGAGCGGTTGACTTCGAAGCTGGGGAACCGGGTAGGGACGCTCAACATCCTGTGATTCTGGGCAAATCACTTAATCTCCCCGTGCTCAACAAAAATTAATGTGTCCGTCTGTAACGTAACTGGTGCTCATGTAAAGCGCTCTGATACCTTCGGGTCAAGTTCGCGCTATATATAACTTCAACAAAAAAAAACTTTGTCTTGGGGGTGGCCTGTACAAACCCACGAGGAAAGCACTTTGCACAACCAATGGATGTTTTGTTCCTGACTTCTAAGGTACATTCTTTTATGATGCGTTGGTTGCACAAGCTAATGTGTATGATGTGTGATATCACCATTGTGGGTATTGTGACCAAAGCAAGGTATTCTGCTACTCTGATGTGTGCCACAGCAGGGTTTGGTGCCTGTATGTAGTAACTGCCGTGTTGAGTTATGGCATTTGGGGTGATTGTGTGATGCCACAGAACTGGCTTTGGCACCCTACACCTAATGCTGTAAAATGTGGGTTGAATTGAACCTGTACAGAGAAGGATGTAGGAGATGTGTCGATTTAAAACATTTGTTTCCTAGTGACATCAAGCTCTGTTTCAGCAACACTGCCTGACTGAGTAAAGGTTACTTTTTCTTACGACTTCTCACACAATCTCTAAGTCTGAATTCACCGTTGCTCATACATTTGTATGAGGCCACTCACCTTAGTGTATATCATGACTTAAAAAAGTTTAGTATGCATCATGCAACCCTCTATCTAGATTACCTTTGCATGTTTCGGGTGGCATTGTATCTTAATTTGGATATGTGCACATCATACCAAACTCACACGAGCTGTTGTGAAATAAGGATTGACAACATGTTGAAGTGATGGATATTTATTTTATGCAAGAAACAGGGGAATAGGTAATATGAACAGTGTCCGAGAGTAGATTGGGGTATATTTGAACCACCTAAAAAGTGCAGAGGACAACTTTCATGGTGAATGAAATCATTGGAGTGGAGTCCATTTTCCAGTAGCAAATTCTTACTTCTCACATGAGTGCCATGAGTAGCGTTCGAGAAAAGTCAACAAAGTGGAGGTGTTGTAAGCACACAGACAGACATCATGGCATCATGGCGGTCCTTGTTGTTTTTTAAATCTTCCCTCCTCGGTTTTTGGGTGGATTTCCCCTCTTCCTGACTTGGCATGATCTGGAGCTGAGGAATCTTGTGTATCTGCAGGACTGTCCTCCTCAGACAGACCATCACATCCTCTGGCTGCTGCTGATGTTGATTGCTGTGATGTGCTTGGACCAGAGGGTGTGGTTGATGAGGGTGTGAAAGGCCGGCTGAGGTTGGTATTGATGTCTCGCTGGACACTGACCAGAGAGGCCACCTCTGTGCACAACCCAGAGAGATCTTGCTGAATGGCCTCCAGCCTCTGGTCGCTGGACCAGTGCAGCTCTGTCATTTCCCTCAGGACAGACACTACCTGGCCCAACGCACCATGGCAGTCTTGGTAAAAACCCATGATATGGGCAAGGGCAACCTCGGGATTCAGATCCCCAGTGGGCTTAGCTGGGCGCAGCACGTCTCCTTCTACCATGTCTGGGACCACTGGCGATTGCCCTAGCACAAGACTGCCTACTGCTACTCGGTCTAACCTCCTCTGTGTCTGTGATGGTGTTCGCCACTTGAGGATGTGGAACAGGCCAGCATGGTATTGGCCTACCTGTACTAGGGGCACTGGTTGTGGTTCGTGATGCAACAGCTGTGGTGGTTGGAGGTGTGGGCCCAGTGACTCCAACTAAGTCCGTCTGCTCCACAGGTTGGGTGTCAGTCTCCTCAATGTCCTCAAAAGGGTTGGGCACAAATCTCCTTCCAGCATGTCTGGCTACACTGGCTGTTGCCCTTGAAGAGGACTGGCTGCTGCCACTAGGTCCCGCCTCCTCAGTGTCTGTGTTGATGTTACCCACCTGAGCAGACGGGACTGGCAAGCTATTTATGGGTCCGCCTGTGCTAGGAGCACTGGTTGTGGATGTTGTTGTACTAGCTGTGGTGGTTGGAGGTGTGTGCTCAATGAAACTAACTGAGTCTGTCTGACTGAGCTGCCCAGAAGTGCCAGGAATGTTGTCATCGTCCACGTCTACGAAGTCAGGGTCATCACTGAGGGCTTCTTAGGAATCTTCAGGTTCAGTGGTTTGGCTCTGCTCCCCGGCCTGACTCTGACGTGCATCAGGGGTAGGCTCATCTGTGAAAGATAACAAAACTGTTAGGTCTGAATATAATTAGTATCTGAGGGTGGACATCTACTAATTTACAGATTTGATGTGTGAAGTTACAAGAGCTTACTAACAAAGCTCATTTTCCAAACATTTGTGGGACTCATACAACATGGTGTCAGTCCTCATTACATTGACTTTATTGAGTTATGTCAAAATATATTTTCACTATGAAAGGGCAGGTCACTGCATGAAATGATGGGGCCCACTTAATGATTTTGACTCATGTCAAACATGTCTCAATGGTTATTACAGACATGCAATATTTTTCTAGGTAAGTACTTATTTTTTAAGTTGCGATTTATTTTGGAACAACTGGTCTCTCATTTATTGGACAACAAACAAATGTCCTGATCTGTGTCATTTCTCCTTGGAGAGGTATTGTTGTAGTGACGTAATAGTACTAACTTATAACATAATATAATTGTAGTGATTTCTGATGTGTTGAACATCATTGAGGCACACTATGTCAAAATATTTTACCCTGCGACATGTCATGGGTTGACAAATTGAGAGACTGAACACTTTGTTATTGTCAAAAGGTGTGATTATCAGTTAGTTTACTTGTCTAATTACTGTTCATTGAGTGTGTCGACCTTCTGGAAGTCCTTGCATTTCCAAATTTATAAGTCAACAGGTTCATGGCTTGCAGGTCACACATTTGCATGTTGACATTCCTCTCTGTTCATCTGATTAAATATAAACATTGATGATTCAGTATACACTCGGCATGGTGGTGTTTGCCATTAGCAATTATTGACCAATGCTAACGTGACATGCTCGAGCATAGTAACAGGTAATATAGTTCATATGTAAGGTCACACTGTGGTGTATGACATATGTGGTGTACTGCACTGCATCTTGCATAATATATGACAGACATCGTACACACTGCAGAGTGTGTAATTCTAATTTCGTGCATTTAACCAAAATTTTGGGAGAATGTTGAACACATGCTTACACGAAACCCCTTGTTGTGAATTAGTTGACTTATGATGGGTCCAACCACGGACAGACATTTTGAGTTATGTCTGTATAAAGGGATTTTGTGTAGCATGAGCTCATCCACATGGTAAGTGAGTTTTTACCATTGTTGGGATGCACAACGCAAATTAAATTGTGGTTACTTACCTGGCTTCTGTTTTCACACATATCAGGCATATGGAGTTTTTCATATGTTGTAGAAGCCTGTCAGATGTTGTTTGCATCCTATTGACAATCAATATTTTTCATTGACACGTATCTGAATATGTGCCAATTGAAATTTTGGTTGGCTATCCCCCTGCTGAGAAGTCACAGACTCAATGTCATACATCTGTGGGTCAGACTGATATCTACAGTAGTGGTTTTTGTAATGATATACATCATCCCATTCATTGGCATGTAACATATACATTTCCCATACTCCGCATTATGACATGTGGGGCACTTTGAAGTGCATCTAGCAGACAGTCGGTTTCCTGTGTAGTTGCCACACAGTGTCTTTTGTAAGTCATAATACGGTTATTTAGTTTTCTATTATGCATGACACATGGACCAGTGTGTCTGTATCCTTGTGTTGATCCTAGGTTGACTAACACAGTATTTCAACTTCGCCCTACCTGTTACGTAAGTAATAAACTAAGGTATTATTTGGTCACTGTTGTATTTATCTGGTAATTGTGCAACTGTTATATATTTGTTGATATGTATGGAGTTTCCTGGATAGCAATTATTGTGGAGTTTGTTTCTCATTTACTGATCAAATGTTGCAGCACCACGCTACTTTAACATCTGTTTCATGCTCTACCAATGGCTGAGGTTGGGCTGCTTTGTATTCCACAATTATGTTTGGTATGCGATTGTGAATGGCCTCAGTCTTGATGCTGACCCGGCTCGCATAATATTTAAATAGTGTCTCATTGCCTCCTCCTCACAGGGGGATAGGGAGTTTGTCGTGGCCTTCCATTCCTACTTCGAAAATACTTTTCTGTTCAGCTAAGAGGCCTGAGTGCCTGATTGTGTAAACAGGATGTAGCTCTCAGATCTGGTTGCTTGACCTTCATCAATCAGGTGTTATAAATGTGCAGTGAAACACAGTCATTGTTGTACACAGTCGTCCTTTGTGAAGTCTGTAGATATGGAACATCAGTGGTCATACTTCATGAACCTAATGAATCTGCTTATTTGACATATGTTATCAGTTGGGGCTATGACTGATACTTATGTACTATGTTTGTGTTGGTTCCGAGTTTCATTAATTCGAGAGTTGACTGTGTGTTTGGTCTCTCCACGTTGTGGCTGTTCCTAAATAAGGGTGGGCTGTTCATATTTCAACTGTTCAACAATGGATGCACCATCTATGGTCCACCTTGAGGAACAGGTGCTTCAATTGTGTCGTGACAGGATGCTGCAGATATTCGGGATCATGGTTTTGAGAGAATTGGAGCATCATTGGTCCCTTACGTTTAGACCTGCCTGGTTTGGATGCATGCAGCCCGTGTTCCACTGTCTATGGTGTCCCTTTCAGTGGGCACTGGATCTTTGCTTATGTTCACCTACCTAGGGTGCCCAGGACTTGGTGCTGCTGATGGATCCATTACTGACCCATTATTTGATTTGTCAATCTGGCTTGCAATTGCTCCATCATGCGAGGTTGGAGCCACTGGTGTTACCTGAAGAACGTGTATCGACACACAACAGCCTGATTGGGTGGTCGACTGACATGGTTGAAGGTCAGTTGTCACCTCTCCCAGGATTGGATGCAGATCAGAATCATGTCTGTAATTTGGAGTTCATACAATGGGCAGTGGAATTTCTTATGGCATCAGAAACTGATTCAGAATTGCAGTGTCTAGAACTTTGAGTCGCTAATGGATCAATGGATTTTTAATGAAGTCTGGGCTTACGACATATACTTGGCATTGATTTACTTCAAAAGTCAAAATGGTTGCAGAAGTATGTTGGAAATCATTTGGTGCAAGTACATTGACTGACGTTTTGTCAAACAATTCATATTCACTAGACAATTTGTCGAAGGGGGGAGGTTACTCTGCTTAATCTACGTTCCTTAATCAATGTTCCGTTAACTGATTTGTATACCTATCTGTCTGCAGTTCTTTGTTTTGTTGTGCACTTTGATCCACATTGTTTTGTGACGCTTGTTGACTTTCAAGTCAATGGACTTCGTAGTTGTCTAGTTCTTTTGTGATTCACAAGGCAATTGGTGAGCACATGTTCTGAGATGTCAGACAACATTGTTCCATGTTCGACATATTGCTGAGGCACTACCACTTTTGATTGTCTTTGTGATTCAAGAGTGTTTTGCCCGTCCACAGAAATTGGATGTTACAATTGCCAATATTGTATATAGCTCTCATTCCTTGGTGAAAAAGTGTAGCTGACAGACATTCTGGCACGTGTGTGATGTTTGAGTTGTGTCTTTGCATGCAGGGATACATGGTCTGTTAGTGACTCTGGATAAATGTGCCTCTCCATTTCCTTGCATGCTTTGCTTCTGTAAGGACGGGTTGGAGGAAGGATCATCTGCATGATACACTGACACACCTGTTTTTGTATCGATTTTAAGAAATGTAGACATCTTAGCATTTATCCTTTTTATGTTTGAATGCCACAAACACTGTGTTGGAAAACGAGGCAGTATCTGTGAGGCCTGCACAAATAACATGACTACATTTGTCCTTCACTGGGAACCAAACACCCCATTGTAGCGCTTGACTCTCAGAGGGTAGCGTTGCAGAGCAGTCCAAGGCTTACTCAAGGGAGGTGGTGTGGGCTAGTAATCGCCATTTACCAGTACGCAGAAATAACACTCAATAATTGATTGTCCAGTCTGTACTTTGCTTTATAAAAGGAAGAGTACATTTCTTAAACACACACACTACTCAATACTATGCAACAGTTTACAAATATACATAAGCGGATGGAATTACTTTGTGACATTGCATAACATTCCCACCCCTCCCACAGGGGGATGGGGTCTAGTACCACCACTCCCATGTATGCACATCATCTTGCCCCCAATGCAGTAGGTTGACCATAACCTGGGGTGAGGGCCTTGATCACTGGCACCATCCCAGTGGCGACCCACCCCCTTTATCTCAACAAGCATTTACAATGGGCACACCTGCCCTGGTGACACATAACCCTGACTGATCATCTCATACTGACCCTACAGTATGCACCTCTACATCTTAGGGGCTAATAGTCTGGGTTGTTCCTCACCTAACGCAGCAGCAAGAATACATGTTTAAGCATCACTTAAAATGACAGTACTTATCACAGCTGATAACCATTTTAATGCATTGCAATAAAAGCCCCTAAAAGGCATCACAGTTATAATCACAGGATTAAGAATATACAGCCAGACACCCTAGCAGGAATGTCCAGCAACATAACCCCACTTTGCTTATGACTTCACATTACACATGTGACTTTCAGTTCAATAGAAATAACATTGGTAAATGCACTTCTTGTGCAATTGCACCTCTTCACCTCCAGGGAATGCCCTTCTCCAGACATCGCCAGCTCAACCCTCCATACATTGTTGCAGTCCCTAATGCACCCCCAGCTGTAGAACAAAAGTTCCAGCCCAAGGATGCTGTTGACCGCTGGCTGAGCCCTTGAGGGGTTATTCCTGTTAAGTCCCTGGAGACTTAGGGTAGGGACTTCTGATCTTCCCGCTGGGGGGAGTCTGCGTGCTCGTGCAGCTCCCCATACACTCCCTCCAGCACTTGGTAATGACCCCCTCCTCTGGGGGCCACCAGGCTTCATGACAAAGGGCTTTCCCCATGCCTTGCAAGGCATTATGGGGCGTGTCATGCACAGTCCGTGCATATCAGAGTAGCAGCTCTCCCGCTGCTTCGGGGAGAGCCGCGCTGCTCATGCCGGCGGCCTCACGCCACATCTGCCCGTTGTTGGGGGCCCGGTCCCACCCCCTGTTCATCCGGTGAGTCCTTGCAGCTCGGGGAGCCCACCCCCGGCTGCTCCCGCCTCTTCTTGGGGGCCCGGTCCCACCCGGGCACCCCGCTTCGTAGGTACGCTGGAGGGCAGCTCGAGGAGCCCACCCCCAGCTGCCCTCGCCGGCTCCCCGACTGGCCAGCACCCTTGCGTGCTGCCGCGGGAGCCGGCACCTCTCTTCTGGTCTGCCCGCAGAGACTCCCACCGGTCCGGCTGGACCTCGGGGGAGTGCGGCGGCACTCCCCCGTCCTCCTTCACTTCGGGTCCCGGGCCAATCTTCACGGGGAGCGCGACGGCGCTCCCCGACTTATGCCTTTGCGTCAGGGCCCGGAGTTGGGGTCCCGGGCCCCTGGAGAATCTTAACAGGGAGCGCTACGGCGCTCCCCGGCTTATCTTCAACCGCGAGGGTGGATGCGCAACGGCACGCCCCCTCCTCTTCACCACCAGCACTGGGGCCTGGAGTTGGGGGCCCCAGGCCCCCGAGTTTTTTTCGAGGGGGGCGCAGCGGCGCTCCTCCTCGCCCGATGTCATCGGGGGCCAAGGTGGGCTCCTGGCACCCCTCATGGGCAATTTCACGGGGAGCGCAACAGCGCTCCCTGACTTTACTTCTTCTGGGGGCAGCCCTCGGGACCTGACCCACCCCGGGGGCCCATTCGAGACCGGCGGCGGAGCCCCACGCGCTTTGTTGTCGGTCTTCTCAGAGGTCAAAGGTTGCCTACCTTCTGGGAAGCATATCTCAGCCCCCTGGGGACCGATCTTCACCATTTTGGCCTCTTCTTGCTCCTGGTGGCGCGCCCCAGCCACTGGGAGCACTTTCTTTCACCCTCCTGGTCTCAAGGAGGGTGAACTCAGCAGGGTGCTGTCTTCACTGGCTACCTGCGCCAGCCTTTCACCTGGCTCTCCTCCTGGGCCTCTCTTCTCCTTGCGCAGAGGCCCAGGCTTCAGCTCCCTGGTCCTGGACTCCCCTCCTGGCGCAATCCAGGGGCCTGGGAAAGTCAGGAGGTTCTTCCTTCCAACTGCCCATGGCGCCAGGCTCCAGCACCAGTCTTCCTCAGCAGACCACACCCTAGAGAGAGCTCCTCTTCCTGTGAAAGACCTTTTTAAAAGAATTTGGAGAAGGCTGGCAGGAAGGCTCTGCTTGCCCGATCAGGCAGCGACACATCACCTCTCTACCCCTTCTCCCTCCTTCCTGCCCAGGCCTCTGGGATAGTTCAAAATGGCGTCGTCCAGGGGTCCCATGCCACATGGTCTCTGAAAAGCCCCTTCCCCCTTTCTGCCTTCTCTCCAGATCAGCTTGGTGCCTGGCACCAGGTGACAGCTGCTGATGGATAACCGGCAGCTCCACCCATCTTCTCTCCCTCTTGGAGAGGAGACCTTCGCCCTTGGAATGTTTGCCGTGAAGGGCTAGGCCTCTGATGCTTCAGTTTGGGGAGGAAGGTCAATAATCCAGCCTGGCAGGGTCACACCCAGCCAGGCTCTGGTTATGAGCTGACTCAGAGTTATATAACATTTCTGGATGACCCAAAAGCAGTACAGAGATTACTTTGGACTCAGCAGAATACTTCTTCTCACCTAAGTTACAGTGGACTTTAGTGCGTGTCTGGAATTTGTAGGCCCTAGGGAAGTGAAACTATCCCATGTGATCCCCATCCTCATAGGAGAATAATGGAGTGGTCCTTCAGTGAAAACAGTAAAGCACACTGACTTTCCCCTACATGTTTCTTCCCATTATATAAAGCCTATTCCATGTCACCACCCAGCTCTGCATAATTCCTGCCACACCATTCTATCTGTACCTGCTCCTGGGCTGCGCACACCAGGAACCTCCCCTGCGCAGCCCCTACACGTGTGCACACGCATGTACACACGTGTCTGCATGTAACCAGCCCGGTGCCCCTTACTCCGGCTGCAGCGCAGCGGCCTACTCTCACCAGGGGGACACCGGTAAAATCCACATGCAGTCTCTTTCATCATGAGTTCACTGTGGGTGAGTCCCAACTTATGAGGCACGCCCACAGTAAAAGCTCATCTATTAGGTGTTCAAAAAGCGAAAAATCCGGGCGGCTCAGATGGTCAGAACCACTTTCTAACACACTGTTTTTGAACTAAATCACATTTGACACAGTTACACAAGTTTCTGTTTTTTTTTTCATGAGGGTTTTGGTGTGAAGTGTGCTGCAAACAGTCAAAGTGTGTGTCTTCATGACTATGTCCCAGGGTGTATTGAGGGAGTAGTGTAGTTGTATGCCAAATAACAGCCTCTTCCGGTGATGTTCATGGACATGTGGGATAGTATAGCTTTTGTAATCATGACCCACACATCTCAAGCTCGATATCTCTGACATGACTAGAACTTGCAGGATGCCATTTCACTCCCACATGAGATTAGGGCTGTTGCAGGGAAACTGTTCAGGAACATATAGATGTTTAACCACAGGATATCCACCTATGGTACTGCTTCAGGTATGACGTTTATGGTTCTGACCCTCAATATGTTAATGTGCAGTGTCCCAGCAACAGCCCTTATTTTATGTGTAATTAAAATGCCCTCCTGTAAGTTATGTTACATTGCATTACTCTATGTACAGTTGGTAAATCCATTTGTAATCATTGGAAATTCTTGTAGTGACTGATGTACAAAAGGTTGAGATGGTACTGCCCTTCTAGACTCCATTTGGATATCTGGATGGGCAAAAAATTATGTGTATTTTTTATTTATTTTATTTAATGCGATTTTATATAGCATGAACTTTACCCAAAGGTGTCAGAGCTCTTTACAAAAGAACCAGTTACATTACATAAGGACTTCGGAGTACATGAGTTACATAAAAGATACAACCAGAAAAACTCTAAATTCACATAAGAATGGTAGTAAGTACATACGTCTACTACAGATACTAGTGGTTAGAGTTGCATATATACAAGTTGCAAATTCACTCAAGGAAAAGATACAAACAGAAAAACTCTAGATTCACATAAGAATGGTAGTAAGTACATACGTCTACTACAGATACTAGTGGCTAGAGTTACGTATATACAAGTTGCAAATTCACTCAAGATTACATTTTAAAAAGCGATTAGGGTTGGACAATTATATATTGCATATTTACAGAGCATGAAATTCTTGCCGTCGTTCAGCCAGGCGTTCAGGTGGTGTTGCACCTATGGGCGGTGGTCTTGGGTCTCTAGGGATCCCCGAGGTGGAGGTGGAGATGGCCATAGGGGTAGAAGGCTGGGGTGGTTGTGGGCGGAAGCAGCATGCTGGATCCCCGGGCTGATCTTGAGGTCATGCTGGGCTCCATCTTGTGGAAGGAGAAGGACGCTCAGGGCAGGTGGATCTGTGCCACGAAGTCAGGTCTCCCGCCTGGCTCAAGCACCCGCGGGGAGGCCCCGGCAGGCCCAGCGCGCCAACACCGCATTGAGGCCTCAGGGCTGCCGGTCGGCCGCCAGGCTTGCTCCGACAAATCAAGGCCCCGCTAGGCCCACTAAACTCCCCTCCCTCTCAGGCACGAGGGTGATTGGGCCAGGAAGCCCCGCCAGGCTCAGCGCCTCGCAGGCAGACAATCCGACGCCCGCATGGACGTAGGCACTTAACTGCTCTCCGGGACTTTAGCATGTGCTGCCACGGTCGGGAAACACACCTCGGCTTCGGCCCGGCTGCTGCCCCTCCACGCCGCGGGTAAGATTCCCACGCCAGCCATCAGAATAAGGTGGCCCGATAGCATCCAGGAATGCAGGGTAATGTCTGCAGGAGCACAAGATTGTGACGGATTTCACTAGGTGGAGGCCGGAGCTCAGGTCGACAAGTCCGCTCCGGCCTCCATGCGTGCGCATCAACTTAGTTTCAGTTTTGTATGGTATGGTGAGTCATTTTACCTTATTTGCACGGCCGCAAAAGAGATATTTGTATACAATAGTTTCAGGACTGCGTATTGTAAGGGTCTATAGAGGAGTGTATAGGCAGGGCAGTCTTGTTAACAGACACATTCATGTGCAGTGGGGACATTTGTATTGTGATCACTTACCAGTGTCAATTCCCCCTGGGATTCCAGTCATGCCTTCAATTTGTAAGATTTCCAAGACCTTCTCCTCCCTTGGCTGTAGTTGTAGTGGTGAGCTGTGAGCGCCACCGCCAGTCCTCTGGGCCTCCTTGTGATAGTTGGTATACTTATTCTTGATGCAGGACCTGATGTCGCTCCACCTCTTCCGGATATCTCCCTGTGTGCGGAGGGTGTTGCCGACACTGTTCACTTTGTTTACTATCCTGGTCCACATCTCCTGTTTATGTGTGTGAGGAGTAGTCATGACTTGGGCCCCGAAAATCTGGGGTTCGACCATGAGTTCCTGTGTGCTGAATGCAGGTTTTTTGCGAGGCATAGTGGAGTTATGTAATTAAGAATTGAAATGTGAACTAAAAAAGTGGTGATATGATGTGGTGGTTTAGCGTGCGGGAAGGGAGATGAGAAAGTGACACACATGGTTTGTGGGTGATGCTAAATGTGTGCTCAAGGTAATGGTAATGGTGATGAGGACGACAGAAAATAGTGGAGTTTCGGTAGTCTTCTAAAGGGATTGTGGTCTGAATTTTAAAGTGATTTTATGGGCAGTCGGGAAACATGTCAATTTGTTATGCTGCTTCATGTGGATAAGGTGTTTGAACCAGCCAATAAACGTTGGTTCTTTAAATTTGAAATTGTGTTGTGATTTGTTGCTTATAACATAGGCATTGGAAGATAGTGCAGGACTGCCTATTGGTCTGCACCAGTACCGGGTCACCGATGCTTTGTTGTACTCGTAATACGCTTGGCGGTCGGGCTTGTGGCGCAGGCGGTGCATAGCGGTGAACCAACAATGTGTTTCCCAACTGTGAGGCCGGCGCAAGACCACAGGCAGTGGCGTATATGCATGCGAAACTCGTAATACGGCTGACGGCCTTGCTCAAGTACGGCAGTGGCTGGCGCAGGCGGTTTTGCCCCATTCAGACCGCCAAACTCGTAATCAGCCCCAAAGTCTCATGCAATTTTACCAGACAGAATTACTGCCGTGTAAAATTGGGTCCAGACTCTCAGTGCTTAATTTGTAAAAAAAAAAAAAAAAAGTACGTGCCAGGGACCTCGCCCAGGAGGCTAGTGCAGCTTGCACCATCCATTGCCCATGCCAAGTGTGACATTTTCGACTATTCCAGGACCACAAAGTTATAAGAATGGCCTGGGTGGCAGGTAATAGTCTTTTTTAATGCATGTTGAATTATTAAACAACTCTTGTTGTGCTCACCTCTAAATTAGACAAACAAGGCCACCATGTGTCACACTGTCGTAAGTGCCGATGGTGTTGACAATTAAGGGCTGGTGCCGAGCAACAGAAACCACTGGCTCAAAATAAGCTGTGGGTCCAGTGTGCTAAAACCCTTGCAAACTAGGTGTGAGAACACTGGGCCACTCCGAGTCAGATGGATCAGAATTACATGCAGTAAATTCACTCTGCCAGGCCAGAACCATAATTAAGGCCATAGAAAGAAGTTTTGGGACAGCCCTCTTTAGTCACTGACTTGTCTGGGTCAGACCTTATTTTATTTTATTTTTTGTAGTTTTATGTAGTGCAAACTCGATCCTAAGGTATTGGAGTATTTACATGAGCACCAGCAGTTACATTACACAAGGCCACTTTCATTTTATTAGGCACGAGGAGATTAAATGATTTGCCCAGAATCACAGGATGTTGAGCTGACGCTGAGACTTAAACCTGGCTCCCCAATTTCAAAGTCGGCGGCTCTGGTCGTAACGCCGCATCATTTCCAGCCACGCCCTCTTCAGTAACTGTTTTGGTGGAAGAGTCATTCATACATTCGATATGCTGACAGGACAGCTATTCTGTACCTGTAATGTGTCACTCTTTCACACTTTGTGCTGTGCTTTGTTGATGAGATGTCTCAGCCTCCCCAAGAGGCTGCATCCGGGACATACAACTGTATCCCTTTTTCTGGGCTGTGGGGCTCTAAAGTTATAGGTCTCACAGGATGGAGGCAGCTCATGGGTGTTTATGTGAATACTTTGTAACACAGAGTTAGTCAGGATTCTCAGTATCTCAAATCTTTATTTAATTTTCTCAAAATTGAGCAAATAATGATCAATAATTTTATATCTTCATGTTAACAGGATGTACCAAAGATACATTATGAGGTATGAACAAAAATCGGTAAAAACAAAAAAACAAAACCTTATAAGAAAAAAAAAGAAAAAATGACTTCAAGTACCACATACATAGATGATTGATTGATTGATACAGCAGAATTTAAATCTATTATTGAAAGAGATAAAGAAGTTGATATAAACAAAATATAGGAAATATGTGTAGACCCATCACCAGCAAATGTACATTGTATAATCAGAATAATCGTGAACCTAGAAAAGGACCCCATATATGATGAAAGTGTTGTAAATTGTCATTTAATTTATAAATCATTCTTTCAAATTAGCCACATTACGCATATCTTCAAGCCATGAGTGCAGCACTGGAATGACATTGGTGTTCCAAAAACCTAGTATATTAACTTTGACTAGGCTGAGAGCAGTGAAAGCCGTTTAAAGGCATTAACGGATATAGGCGACAATACTGAAGTATCGTGTAATAGTGATAGACGCTTCGTGAGGGAGAATTTAATAGAAGAGTGGGCATTTAAGTAATCCTCATTCTGAATCCAAAAAGGACAAATATTGGGGCAATCCCTCAGAATATGAACTATGTCATAATCAGATGTTTTACATCACTAACAAAGTGAATCAGGACTAAGTTTAGCTGAATGTAGTTTAGCTGGAGAGCAATGCCAACGGTGCATTATTTTGATGTAATTAAACTTAAGACGGGAATCTCTAAGGCCTTTGTTATAGTTTTCTAATATAGTGTCCCACTCTTTATCCGTAAGTGCAGTTTTCGAACGTATGGACCACCAAATTTTTTAATTATTGGCGGTTTCAGTAGAAAATGAAGAGTCAATGAAAACGGAATAAAAACCAGAGACTGTACCCTTAAAATGTTTCCAAGTGTGAATATACTGTACATTTGGTGAGTGGGATGTTATATCATGAGTTTTTACCGTACTTAAAGCAAGGCAGATGAAAGTTGAATATATCTAGCCAGTTATGACAAAGGGAGATCAAATTCTTGTTGTAAACTGGAGAATGATTTCAAAGATTGATGATGTGTAAACACATTCGACACACGATGCATTTTTTTGTCTGGTCCAGAGAGGCCAGTTGAGCTCAGCCCCTTTGCATGTGATATCTGCATTTTTTCATTACGGAAACTTCAGACTGAAGATGAATATGAATATTCATATGTTTATGTGCTTTCTGCCATGCTAATTGCAAGGAATAAATGATAGGATTAGTAGAATGTGTAAATTTTGGGTATTTGGTGTAATAAATTGCCAATTCCATGTCAGAGTGAAATACAGATGGTTCAAGCGTAGCCCATTGCGGTGTATCCCTGTCACTGGGTAACATATAAATAGTTTGAGCCAGTTGATGTGCAATCCAATAATATTTTAAATGGGGAAGATGTAAGCCCCCGTTAGCTGTTGAGTAGTGTAACTTTGAACCACTCAAACGAGATCTGTCACTACCCCACACGAACTGCGAGATAGTGGATGTCAATGTTTTGAAAAGAGATCTTGAGATGGGGGGTGGAATCATTCCAAAAATGTAGTTGAATTTTGGAATCGTATTCCTTTTTATAATCTGTGCCCTACCCCACAATGATAAATTCAAACGCTCCCATCGTTGAAAATATCATTTGGTCTGTTTAAATATAGGATTTAAATTATCTGCGATCATATCCTTTAGACCACTATTAAAAACTGTCCCTAAATATTTTAATTTCGAGTCTAGCCACTTAAAGGGGAGCTCGTCAATAGCAGCTACTGTAGTGGCTGGGGTCATTGGTAGGGCTTCACATTTAGTCCAATTAATTTTATAACCAGAAAAACTTGAGAATGTATTTAATTGAGAAATCAATGCGTTTGCTGATGATTTTGGGTGTGGGAGAGTCAGAAGGACATTGTCTGCATAATAGAAGGCTTTAATTTCCCCAGCGCTAGTATCAATACCCTTAATATCAGTATTAGACCGGATGGCTACAGCAAGGGGTTCCAGAGCCATTAGGAGTAATAAGGGCGAAAGTGGGCAACCTTGCCTAGTACCGTGATAAATGTTAAAATATGGGGATGTGAACACACCACAAGTGACAGCCGCAGTGGGTGAGTAATACATACCACTAGTTAAGGTAAGAAAATCATTGCCAAAACTCATCCTCTCCATGGTATTGAATGCATAACCCCATTCTACTTTCTCAAAGGATTTTCCCACATCTAGAGAAAGAATGACTTTCTCTTCTTTATCATTTCGCAATTGCCATAATAAATGTGAGATAGTGCAGAGATGATTAGCAGGTGAACGACCTGGGACAAACCCAACTTGAGAGGGATGTATTACCAAGACGATGTGCTAAAACGTTGGCTAAAATTTTAACATCTGAGTTTATTAATGGAATCGGTCTATAGCTAGAGCATTTTAAAGGATCCTTACCTTGCTTAGGAAGAACTGTGATATGAGCC
Organism: Calotriton arnoldi; assembly: GCA_963921515.1. Classification (NCBI taxonomy): domain Eukaryota; kingdom Metazoa; phylum Chordata; class Amphibia; order Caudata; family Salamandridae; genus Calotriton; species Calotriton arnoldi. Next base: position 384,580 of record CAWUFW010008624.1, on the reverse strand, counting down.
TGCAAAAAATCAGAAGGTAAATGCCCCAAACGCAGAGCCTCATTGAAAACAGAGATCAATATTGGGACAGTGTATATTTTGGTGATTTTATAAAATTCAATGGAAAACCTATCTTCCCCTGGTGCTTTACCAGAAGCCAAAGGGTCTATTGCCCTAGGTATCTCATCACTTGTGATACTCCCTTATAGCTCATCTTTCTGTTCTTGAGTCAATTTTGTAAGAATGAGTTTGGAGAAGAAGGCATTTTCTTCTGAGTGTTCTGAGCATGGATGTGTAGAGTTTTTCATAAAATGTCTGAAATTGGGAGAGAATCTCTGAGGGATGTGTGAGTAGGACACCATCAGGATTTCTAATAGCGGGGTTCACTCTGGAGGATTCTTGTTGTCGTAATTGATAATTTAGTAATCTCCCAGCCTTTTCCCCACGTTTGTAGTGCCGTTGGCGAATATGAAATAGAAATTTTTCTGCATAAGAAGTATGGGGATTATTGAGAGCGAATTTCGCTGATAGCAAGTTCTTTAATACTACTGGGGATCGTGATTGAGAGTACGTAGTTGTAAGATTTGATATTTCCTACTCCAGACCAATTCTAGCAGTATTCATATGTTGTTTATTAAGTGCAGTGTCTCTCATTATCAGTCCCCTCAATACTTCTTTCACAACACCCCACAGTGTATGCGCATTAGAAACCGAGTGTTCATTATCTTTTAGAAATTGTTCTACATACGAACATAGAAGATGTTTCTCTTGTGGGGATTTATCTGAGGAGAGATTATGGGGCTTATTTACACATAAAAAATGACACACCTGTAGTGCTGGGGTCTTGTAAATAAGCCCTTAATATCCAGGAAGATTTTAAAGGTCGTGAAACCCCCAAGTCTATGTTGATATCGATAAGGTCAGGATCCGATATACTGCATGAAACTATGGGCCTCATTTAAATTTTTTTGGAATAGGGCAGTGCTGCAAGCTTTCCTGCTGTGCTGTCCTACGTCAAAAGAAAAGGGCAGGAATGCGCCATATCTATATGATACAGTGCATTCCTGTCCTTTCTCCCTGTTCTGTACCAACGCAGGCATCCTTGCACCATGGTGCAAGGGTATCTCCATTGTAGTGATGATTGTTTTTGTGCAGGAAGGGACACCTTCCTGCACAAAAACAATCAATGGAGGTTATGTCCTCTTTCTATGTGTGCTGCTGGATGCAGCACACATAGAAAGAGGAAAAAATGAGGAGAAATAATGTTATTTCTCCTCGTTGCACCTTCCTTATGCCTCCCCTGGTGTAGACTTTTGACACATTCACAGGTTTACTAAATCTTGTAAATCTGGGAATGTGTCAAATGCCATGGGTGTTATGTGGTAACGCCGATGGCACGCCTCCATATTTCCAAGGCCATGAAAAGCCACGCTTGGTGGCTTTGTGTGGCTTTGTAGATTCGGCACTGCACTGTGTGCTGCAAGAACGTCACAAAAAGTGATGCTCCGGCGGCACACAGGGCTTGTAAATGAGCTCCTATTTTGAATGGGTCACATAGGTAGAGCAGAAGAGGAAGCCAGTAAGTAATAAATTCTTGCACGTACTAAATGGGGACAGGAGGTAGAAGTATAGTCTCTCTCAGCGGGGTGCAACAGTCTCAGGTTCCTGTAATGAATGATCAGTAATTAAATCCGCAAGCATGTGCCTGTCTTTATTATGGTGAGTGTCAGGTTAGCCAGACCATCAATAAATGGGTCAATAGTGACATTACAATATCCCCCTATTTACATATGTGTGGACACACACACTGTTAGTAATCTACTGAAATGGGATATGAAGGTAAGTTTCGAATTCATAGGAGCGTATATGGAACCCACTATTATAAATGTATTACGTATATGGAGTTTGACGAAAATATATCATCCCTCAGTATCTTCCCACATTTGCAGTATTTTGTAAAGCAGATGCTTATTAAAGAGAATGGCAACATCGCATTTCCTTGATGATGTGGGGCCGTCATCAGACGTCTTAGGGGTGATACTCGCATGTATTACTTGGCCTACCCAGTCTCTCTTTAACTTTTTGCTTTCTAGTGGAGCATGATGGGTTTTATGCAATAATGCAATATCTGGTTTGTTGTGGCCAATATAAGTAAGTAACTTTTTTCTTTTAATAAAGTGTGTCAAACCATGTACATTTAGGGAGACGATTTTCAACAGTTTCGAATGAGTGGACTGCATGATGATTTAAGTATAATAAATAATATGGAGTTGCAAATGGATGTACACTTAATGTAACAGTAATACAAAATATGATATGAATGACGGCTACAAGATGATACACCGAGACCGCACCAACAAACTTGGAGGGGGCATCGCCATCAACTTCAAGGAAACCATCCGATGCACCATCACCGACCATGACCCGACACCTCTCATGGAACACCTTAACTTTTGACTACAGACCAACACTAAGGCCACGATAAGAGGTACCCTAACCTACAGAACCCTGGGACCCTGACCAGCTTTCTGCAAAGCATTCTCCAACCTCATCGCCCCCCTAGCCATATACTCACACCACCACATCCTACTTGACAATCTCAACTTCCACGTCGAGGATCCAAATTACGCCAAGTCCATCACCCTCCTCAAGTGTGGAGAAGTGTGGCTCAATGGTTAGAGCGGCAGACCCTGATGCAGAGATCTGGCCCGGGACCAGGGTTCAATTCCCGCCTCGGCGGGTCTTGGGCTCAATTTCCTCGGACCTGATAATTCTCGCCTCGGTGCCTATTCTAATCATGGGTCCCACTCTGCAACTCTGGGCGATAGCTTGCTTAATCTCCACAACGGCCCCACCAGCGCTGGGATGCCTGGCTTCACCTTTGGGGTGCCCAGGAGTGGACATTTCACAGGGAAAAGACAGGAAGGGTTCCACAGCGGTATGCGTACAGCGCCAGGACACCCTAGGGTAACAGTGCGCTTTACAAGTACAAATTTCATTTCATTTCATTCATTCATTTCATTCATTTCAAGAACATAAACTACATTGGCCCCACCCAACTGGTCACTGAAACCACGCACAAAGCCAGCCACATACTCAATGCCATCTTTTCCTCCAGCAACAAAATCAAATTTACCCACGTCACAGAACTCACCTGGACAGAGCACGCCATTGTCCACCTCACAATTGACAACATTCAGCACACCAGCGCCAAGCACCACATTTCTCCCCCACCGCAGCTGTGGCAAGGTAACTGAGACTCAGTGGAACAGGCCCTCAGCATCACTGAACCCGAAACATCGGCAGACCTCGATCTGGCCGTCCAGAACTTCTCCACCTGGATCACCAAAGGCGCCGACAGAGTCGCCCTGTTGAAACCAGCAAAAGCCAACAAGATCACCAAACAAGCCAGCTGGTACTCCCCAGAGCTTAGAAACACCAAGTGCCACTGCTATCGACTCAAGATGCTGTGGCACGTCACCAAGGACCCTTCCGACAGAGCCGCTCACAAAGCAGCCAACAGCCACTAGCACCTGCGCATCAAGGAAGCCAACAGAGGAGCGATCTCTGTCCGCATCGACACGGCGGACAACCACACGAAGGAGCTCTTCAAGATAATCAAGGAATTCTACAACCCAACCCATAGAGAATACCATCCACCCCTCCCACGAACTCTGCGACACCCTCTCGGACTACTTGCACAGCAGGATTGCCACCATCTACAACAACTTTGACCTCCAACTCGCCACTCTCCACCTCAACAACCTCAACCAACCAGCAAACAACAGCCGAACAATCACAACCTGGTCTACCCTTGCCACCCTGACCACAACAGCCATCATGGCTTCCATACACTCCGGGGCGCCCACCAACCTCTGCCCCCACCGTCTCTTCAACCGCGGAACCAACCAAATTAGCACAGAACTCACAGGCATGCTCAACAGCTCCATCTCCACAGCAACCTTTCCGGACAGCTGGAAACATGCCAAGGTGAAACTCCTCCTAAAGAAACCCTCTGCCAACCCCAGCGACCTCAAGAATTCCCCTATCCAGCAAAAGTACTCAAGAAGGCCATCAACCAACAGCTCACTGCATACCTAATAGAAAAACACCTACTCGACGACTCATAGTCAGGATTCCGCACCAACGCAGCACCGAGACCCCACTGATCGCTGCCACAGATGACATCAGAACCCTTTGCGACCACCCAGAAACTGTGGCTTTGATCTTCCTTGACCTCTTGGCAGCATTTGACACCGTCTCCCATCACACCCTCATCAACAGACTCCACAGCATAGGCATCCAGCAAAACGCCTTCAAATGGATCGCCTCTTTCCTCACAGGATGCACACAGAGTATCCAACTGCCTCCCTTCACCTCTGCACCAAAGGGCGTCATCTGCGGCGTACCCCAAGGATCATCCCTCAGCCCCACCATCTATATGACCCCCCTCGAAGCATTGTCAGATCCTATAGACTCAACATAATCTCCTATGCAGACGATAACCAACTAATCCCCTCACTCACCGAAGACCCCTGCAATGCCAGAACCAACTTCTGCAATGCTATTACCAAAATAGCTAAATGGATGAGAGACAACTGCCTTAAACTCAACTCAGACAAAACAGAAGGTCAGATCTTCAGGAAGAGCACCTCCGCATGGTACATCACCTGGTGGCTAGCAGAACTCGGACCAACACCCACACCAAAAGACCATGTGCGCAACCATGACATTATCCTCGACAGCCAACTGGCCATGAAACATCAAGCCAATGCAGTTGTCTCCGCCTGCTTTCACACCCTCCCCATGCTCTGCAGAATCTTCAGATGGATCCCACTCAACACCAGAAAGAACGTCACTCAGGCCCTTGTCACCAGCCGCCTCGACTACAGCAACGATCTCTACGCTGGAATTTCCACCCAGCTCCTCAGAAGACTCCTGACCATACAGAACACAGCAGCCAGGCTCATCCTGGACCTCCCCAAACGGACCCACATCACCCCCACCTCAGACACCTCCACTGGCTCCCCATCCCGAAAGAGATGCCATTTCAAGATCCTCACACACACCTACAAAGCCCTACATGACCATAGACCATCCTACATCAACCATGGACTGAACTTCCACCAGCCCACAAGACACCTTCGCTCTACATCACTCGACCTCGCACACACCCCCACCACAGACGCAGCAGAGGCCGGTCCTTCTCTTACATCGCTGCCTATACTTGGAAGACCTGCCCCTCCACCTCCGGACAGAACTCATCCTGGAAGACTTCAGGAAAATGCTCAAGATCTGGCTTTTCGGCGGAGCTCCGGCACCCTTAGTGCCCAGGTACCCCTAAGGGTGACATTGTTACGCTTAAAAAAACTGATTGACAATGTGAAACAACAGAATCTAATTTCAAAATAATTCACTAGCAGGTACGTTGCAAAACTTATACTGTGACCAAAAAAATACGAATAAGTATCAAAGAGAAGTCCAACAGTAAACGTTCAGACAACAATGTACAAACTTGTAAACTTGCAACTTTTAACTTTCAACTTTTAACTGGGGTGTAGTGTATGAGACGACGTGGAATGAAGGAATGTGAAACCATCAGCCTTACCCAAATACCATACCCAGTATATAAACGGATGCATTGAACATTTGTGATGATTAGGAGTATTTTGCAAGCAATATGTACCTAAACCCATTCACAATAAACAGTAATAAAATAAAAGAGGAATGCGCATGAAATACAATTATTACAAAATACGAAAAAAAGGGAAGTAGAAAAGAGGAAAATCAAGAAGAGAGAGAGAAAAAGGTAAAGAAAAAAGTGAGGAGGAAAAAGAAAATACATTTTAAGCCAGAGGAACATTATTATAAAAAAGCAGATAAAAAAAACATGATCAGGATTTCAGCTGTGACCTTGATTTGTCCCTCTGATGCGAACCCTTTCCAGATTTAAATTTACCACCATAAGACCATTTATGAGTCATTGTTTCCCATCTACCATGTTCATGTGAGTCTGAAGCGGCATTACTGCTCGGGTCTTGTACAGCTGAAGGTGGTGTTGACTTATGATCCATCCCTGAGCTGTGGTCTTCCAGCTCATTCAGAAAAGACTCTGAGTCGTGAGGGCCAGAATACTCTTTAGTCTGTCCTTGATCCGTGATGATATTAGTTTCCGGTTCTAACAGACCATATTTGATATCTCTTTTCTTTAACCTAGGACGTAGAGTCAAGAATTGTTTCCTCTTAGTAGAAGTGGAAAAATTGGCTGTAATGACAATCTGCGCAGCGTCATAGGTGTATGGACCATGTTTCTTTGCTTCCGTTATGATTTGTCGAGCCTGCTGATGATGAAGGCAGCATGCCAGGATATGACGGGGTTGGGAGGTACGGGTGGGGTTTTTGGAATGTACTCGATGGGCACGTTGGAATTCGAATTGTGGAGAGTAGGTAGGTTACGTCAGGTTGGGAATCAGAGTAGTGAGAAATTGCAGCATATCGTCCTTCTCTAATTGCTCTGGAAGGCCAATAACTCTAATATTGTCCCATCTACTGCGGTCTTCCAAGTCAGTTGTCTTCTGTTGGAGGTACCATATGTCATGACCATGCTCAGGGAGTTTATCTATTCGGGATTCAACCTCAGTGAGGCGTCCTTCAACTAGTTGCATACGTGGAAAAAAATTGAGCAACCTCTCCTCTAAGAGACTGTACTTCCTGGGTATTCGCTGTTACCTCATTGTTTACTGAAGTAATTGAAGTTTTAATGTCCAAGAGTTCTTTAAGTAAAGTATCTATTGCTGTTGCAGGTATATCTTCTTAGTGGAAGGAGGGGCCCTATTGGTTGGATTCAACGTTAAGGCCTCACTATAGGACAGGTGTCTAACATGCTTAAATTTAGACATATAGGTAAAACTGGCCGCAGATAGAGTACAAAGTTTTCTCCCTTATGTTGGACCCAAACCAGAATAAAGTCCTTTTGAGAAGTGAGGTATATATAGTGTTGTAATGAGACCTATGGAAGCAGCACTGCCATTAACGAGAACAGGGGAAAAAAGGAGAACTGGGGGGCGGGGGGTTGCCACTCACTGAGAGATTTAAAAGTAGATTTTTAAACATTTTGCGCTGGGTTAGCGTCACAAAGGTGACACTAACCAGCACAAAATGTTTTTTTACCAATTTACTTTCCGGCGCAAAACTTGTTTTGCATTGGAAAGTACCCTACAAGTAACACAAAGCAGTGCAAAGCATTGCTTTGTATTATGTAGAGCCAAGGGGGCGTTACATGGGTGGTACTTGGGTGTTGCCATGCAACCACCCATACCTTTTGATGCCAAACCCTATCTACAAACAACTGTAGACAGGGTTTAGCACCAAAAGTTAACGCCATCTGAAAGGAGACGCTAAGAGGAGAATTTTTTTTATTTCTCCTTTCTTTTCCTACTTTGCATGTGTGCTGCACTGTACAGCACACATAAAAGTGGGAAAAGTGTTTCGACTTGTCTAGGCATAGTACTTTGTAAAGGAAGGGCTCCCGTCCTGTACAAAACCTATGCTAGATTCAAGCACGCACCTTAGCGCTAAGGTGTGTGCCTGGCGCACAGTGGCTGAAAACAGTGCAGGTGCTAAGGAAAGGGGAGGAGAGAGCCATAGCTCTGTATATACGGCACTCTCCTGTTCCCTCCCTGTCATGCAGAGCAGCAATTTTTGGCTCCTGCGCTGCGTTGCATGACATCTTTGAAAATCTGCCCCTAAGTCGTTAAAGTTTGTGGTATCTTAAAATTTTATAACGTCATCCTAAGCTTCCCATCAGATACCCACTGTTGACAATATTTTCTCCATCTCAGTGAGTTGATAGGTGAGGTACTCTCCAATCACACCACTCTCCCTTCAAGGCACCTTTCCACCATTCTTCTATGCCACACGAATAGGCAAATCAAATCAACATTGATACAACAATTATCAGCAAGATTCAGTAGGAAGGTGGGAGGGTCAGTTGAATAGAACCAGCAGTCATATAATCCAAAAATGAAAATAAAAACATCTGCGAAGAATTGTGCAAAGGAAAATAAATAAGACTCTCAGCAAGTCAGTCCCATTATCCTTCAAAAATGAATTATCAGTGAGTTTATGGGGAGAAGAAAAACAAAAGGAAGCGCTGAGAAAATGCCCAAATGATTCCAGATGCCACGTGGAGACAGCAGCTGAAAGAGACGCGTTCCCTCTTCCACGCGCTGCGTGTTGGGCAAAAGCAGGGAGGAGCGCGTGATCAAAAACTAGAAGTAGCAATGGAGCAGAACTCCGATGAGACCGCCCCAATGTTCTAGACGCAAGTGCATGAGCGATACCCTGCAGTTACCTGCCCGTTCCTCTCCCCAAATCCGACATAGGATCCCGACGCCTCCCTTCCAGCGGTCACATAGCCGTTGAGCTGCTCGGGCGCGTGCACTTCGGTCCTTGGGGCGAGTCGCGTGGAGAAAGTCCGATTTGCCATGGAACCAGCACATTCCAAACAAAAGTACTGCCACGAGTCCAGCTCAGATTCTGATCAATGAATCATGCATTTTTGCACGGCCAAGTGCGTTAGGAGACTTAATGAACGGTTCCGGCCTTGCTTCCTTCCTTAGAGCTGTAGTGTTTAGCGCTCCAGTGTTTGGGGCGAGAAACACGGAAGTCCCTGCACGGCATCCGCCGGCCAGGCGTGGCCGGCGGGGGACAAATAAAAGGAAGGCGCTCGCTCGGGGGCGGCACTTCCGGCTAATGGCACAGTGGTCCGTGTGTGTGTATTCCTCCGCAGCGCTGCGAACCCGCGTTTACATGCGCCGCGGCGTGGGCGCACCAGAATCCAACACTGGCGACGAGGGGGGCCGAGACCCTCGCTCGCATCAAGAACACATCGCCCAGCAGCCTCCGCGATCCCGCGAGGCACACCGGACCAGCGGAACAACGCGCACGCGGTCGGGTGAGTCAGCCCTCGCTGTGCAGCGTCCCCGGCCTTCACAGCGCCGCAGTGCGCTGCACTGTAGTTCCGCCCAGCACCACCACGTCTCCGGCACAGAGGAGGTTCCGCGCTGCTACGCGCCCCTCCCCCGCCACGCCAGGCTGATCCGGCTGCCACCTCGGCACCACCAGGCCCAGGACATTGAGTGGAAAGCCTCAGCTCACGTGCTTTGCTCCCGCACCCGGCTTCCCACGACCTGCATGCTCGCCGCAGGCGCGACTGCCATCTCTCTTCTCTGCACACAGAAAGGGGGTGCCTGGCCATCTCCCCCCCCCACACCAAGTGCCACCAGCTCTTGGGCCCTACTCCACCGGTACAGACGGCCTACGCACCACCCGTCATCCACGGGGCTAGAGGTGAACAAGGAGCTGCGTCCCACCCCTGCTGATCTACCTTGGGTGATGACAACCCAGGCCCCGCGCAGGTCCATGTCCCATTCCAGCCCGCAGCGTCCGGTGTGCTGCCACCTTTCAGTGAGTTAGAAGACCCAGCGACGGCGTCTCCTAGGTGGAGAGTGTGGATCGATCGCCTTAACAACTACTTCATCGCAACCAGGGAGGCGGACGGCGCAATCAAGAGGTCCCTCCTCCTCCACTACGCCGGGGACCAGATCTTCAAACTTTTCAAGCACCTGCCGCACACGGGGGCCGCAACGGACTACGACGCGGCGGTAGCTGCACTGGACGCCCATTTTGACCCCCAGCTCAACCCAGACTTTGAGCGTTTTAAGTTGCGACAAGCGCGGCAAAGAGAGGGAGAATCTGTAGACGCGTTCTACGCCCGCCTATGTGAGCTCGCCAGCACATGTACCGAAGATGACCAACCCAAAGAAGTCAGAGCTCAACTCATGCAAGGCTGCAGGGACAAAACCCTGAGGGGTCTCATACTCCGCCAACCGAGGATAGCGCTGGAGGACATCCTCCTCCTAGCGAGGTCCCATGACCTATCAGCGGCCAGAGCGAACGAAATGGACCAGGCCCTCATCAAACCTGCGGGACGTTCAGAGACGATCAAGATAGAAAGGGCGGACGCGGTCCGGACGAAGGCCCGCGCCGAGTTCACACGGAAGCCAAAGTCAGATGCAGCCAGGTCGCGATGTGGATATTGTGGCCATGAGCCGCACGCAGCGAGGGACTGTCCCGCCCAAGGAAAGACCTGCACCAACTGCGGTGTTGTAATTTGGCAGCACTTAAGTTAAGCATTGGCTAAAGACAGCCTGTATTTAGAGGCTAAATTGTCCGCTTTGTGGAATCTATTTTGTATTTCTGGCAGCCATTTTGGTTGCCATGTGCTGCCATGTGCTCAACATGTGCTCTGTCCTACCTTCCTGTTAACTGCTCTTGAAATCTGCCTAGAGACAAGTTATATTTAGTTCCTCTTGCTTTGCACATGCTCAGTTGAGCTTGCAGCTGTTCCGAGTTTATAAATGTCAGGATGTGTCTACTAGAAGTAGAAACTGTTAGCTCCACCCACTTGTCGACTGTGCATTTTCTGTATGACCTTATATGTATCTAAAACCAGCATTTGTGTTTGTACCGCCTTCATTTGAGCCCCTGTGTGGGTATAAAAGGACCATGGTCCTTCCATTCAGTGTGCTACTTCATGCATTACTGAAGGGTGATGTGCGAATTTAGCTCCACCTCATGAGGTTTAATAAACTCTGTCTTTCTTATTCCAGTTTCTATGCCAACTTCTTCCTAAGTGTCTGAGGACTCTGTGCAGAGAAGGGTGAACCCCTAAGCACTGGTAGGCCTTGCTGAGGCTCACTACTACAAATTGGCGCTTCCAACGTGGGACTCATCAGTGACTCGGATGCCCGAAGGACTGGTCAAGACGAAGGATTGGAATCTCGCTCTTGGACGCGATCGCTGCCTGAGGAGACCTGAGTCTTGGCACCCATGGCGTTTTTCCTTTCTTTCTGATCTGACCGTCCCGGCGGCGCCGGTCCTTGACTGAGATCTCTTTTGTTGATTCGCCGTGCAGTGACCATTTGGTCGATTTGAGAACTTGGCATTTGGAACCTGGACACCATTTCATTGGTAAGAGCCGTTTTGCGGCACTTGCTGTTGGTTTGATGCCTTTGATTGGTAAGGTAGTTTTAGTAACACTTACTGTGGCTTTGTTTGTATGATTGGCCAATTTTGGAATTTGTTTTGTAAGTTATATATGCATTGCAATACATATAGGCAGGTAATGAGGAGATTTTTCTCTATTTGAAATTGTTTGAACAGCGCAACGTACGAAGAGTACCTTAAGCGCTACTTTGATTATAATACTGCATATTCTGCACTATTTTTGACATGCCTGTTTCTAGCACACTTCGCAGAAAGTGTTGCTGTTTTGGAGGTACCAATAGGGATTTAGTAAGTACTCAGTTGACTCCCCTCAGAGGGGATACCTAAATAGGTTTAGATATAGTAAAAAGATATTTCTTTCTTGGTGACTAAGTACCCCATGGAACTAAATATGTACATAAAACGGACCCTGATCTGTGCACTTAGTAACATTCATAAGTGGTGATATGCAGAGCGCTTTTTGAGTGTTCTACCAGCCAAAACTGGCAAATTTGGTGTATTTTGTTTTTTTTAACATGGAGCACTCTTTTGGGCTGTTTTGATGCAGATTTTTTGGACTACTTTTTAGAGCTCTTCTTGTAAATATGACTTAGAATTAGTATTTACAAATAGTTTGGTTTTGCGTACAGTCTGTAGGCTGTTATTTGTTTTTGCCCTAAATGTTGATTTGTGGGTTAAATGTGTGTTTAAATGTCTATGTGGTTTGTGGTTTGACATTGGTGATACTTGTGTGAGTAAATAGCGATTGCGCTCTTTGTGTAAGAATGGCTAGCATTAAGCGCGCTGTGTTGTGTGTTATGAGTGTATGACCCCCTTCTGAAAATGTCTGGAATGAGCTAAAATTGGTTTTTGTTGTCATTCTGTTACGCAAATGTCATTTAAAAAAACTACATTTTTTTTAAATTCAGGGAATGAATAATGTAACATATGCTAAATAGCTGCACGCTACCATTAAAATTGATAAAGTAAGAAATTATAGATATGTGCAAATTGCCACACTGGTACAGATAAATCAGAATTTACATTCAATAGGAATAAAATAGGCCTCATAGATAGGTAGGGGGAAAAAAACGAATTTGTGTGCTTTCACACAATTAGGACTAAAATGCAAAATGTTACAGTTTTATCCTTATATATTAATATTGAAAGGCATTCATATTATCTGAGTGAATTGGCTGTTGCTGAAATAAACACCACATTATAGAACTATAGATTTGTGCTGGCTTGAAAAGCGTGAGATGTTGACGCCTGCTGGTCAGAACACAGCTGTGTCAACAACACATGGCTATTTTTGGTCCCAAGCCATGAGGCTGAGTCGACTAGATTTTCAGTTAGCGCAAACATGGTATAAAGGCGTGCATTAAAAACTGCTGATTTTATAAGTCAGAAAAGACAGTTTCATTATTTTGGATAACAGAGAAAAGATTAAAAGGGATATCCTTTCTTAATGCCTTTTTACATAAGTACATCTGTGGTTCTGATGTTAAATAATAACTGTCCTTTAAAAGTGGCGCAGACTTTTTCAGTTTTAGTAAGGCTTCTGTGCTTTGTATTATAAATGAATACATTTAAAGGTGATAGGAAAGGAATGAGGCTTGCTTTTCATATATGGAACCATCAAAAGGGTTTGTGATCATTAGTTTAAAAAAAAAAAAAAAAAAGGAGGAGAATTTTGATTCTATGAAGGGAAAAAATGTTTCTTAAAAATAATTGCCATAAAATTGTTTTTGATCTTTTGTAATGTCTGATAATCATATTGTGAATAATATATAGCTCCTAGCATCAAAGTTGGATTTGAGTAGCACTTTACCATGATGTGGGGAGTACAATGTGAAATTTCACTTTATCTAGGCATATAAAAACCTATTTTTTAAGGGTATACCTTATACATTTCTGATCCCCCATCTCTGGGATATCTAGAGGACACCCTGGTGATCCCTAATATGCCAAAATATTGTAGGATATTAATTTTTAAGTGCCCCTACCACCAAAGTCGAAATTGAGCAAAAGTCACTATTTAAAAGCAATTCTGCCACTCAGGGCAATTTTTAAACTGATCAGAGGCTTCAATAAAGTATACATGCAGGTATAGAACAAACAGCTGACCTACTGCACACCACACACTGTACACAAATGATAATAAGTATACAGAAACCAGCAGACGTTATTATCCTACCTTTAAATTATTGGCAAACACACCGGACAGGACTGCCTTTCAGCTGTGATTCTCCAGAGTTGCTTTGAATTGCAAAGACCGCATGGAAAGCCTTGCAAACAAAAATGGACAGCTGCTGAAAGGGTCAAAGGTCGGAGTTCTGCATTTAGCAACTTAGCAGGGTGAAGGGTAAAGTTTGCTTGGACACTTCGACCTCCGAAAAGTTTTTGAAAGACGAGATGACAGCGCAGCGAGAGGAAGAGAAGCTTTGCTTCCTATTTTTGGCAAACGCACGTTTTGCACAGTCATATGAAACGAAGGAAAAGCAGCCTTGAGTAGAGCATTGATCTGCCATGTATATAAAAATAATGGTTTTAGTTTAAAGAATACTGTGCAAGGGCTAAGATAAGGAGGAAATGGATTTTAGTTTGCATTCATGCGCCCTCATGTTAATCTAGTACAATTGCTCATGGAATTGGTAAATTGGTTATTAACGCTTTCTCAAGTACTCAATGTGCTTGTGTTAGGCTGAATCAGAAAATAGCCACTTTCTATGATATGTCCTACAAGTTGTTTGTGCCCAGTTGCCACAAATAGGGGTAAATAGTGTTGACAGAAGGTAAACCTGTTTCAGGTTTTCCTACTGTCAAAATGGGGGAAGGAGGTTAGCTCCTGGGCAAATTAAGGGTAGGCAAAATTATGTTTTCTCTCTTCTTTTTCTCACTCTTTCTTGAGTCTGTCTAAGCTGTCTAGGAAATGGCCATGAGACAGTTATTGGCTATTCTGTAATACTGTTTTAAAATTGTTAGAATTAATAAAATGATGAAAATATATGCTAGGTTACTGCCCGTCCTGTATGAAAGAATGAGTAGAACAGATTGATGTTCCCTTATTTGACCTTTAAAGGGGAACTGTATAGTGGGGGTTTCTGTTCAAAAATCTCAGGTGGCAATACCATTATTGTTTATGTTATTCTCATGTTCTATACAGTTTTGCAAGGGCATTGCTAGTCTTTTATTAGCTAGTCTGTGTAATTGAGCTGACAGCCCTTATTAGAGCTGGAGATAGGGTTTTTTTCCTTTTGAAAATGATGTTGCATAGTCCGGATCGTGAACAGTAGAATGCAGGAAAGACGCCCATGTGATCCTTAGCAAACATTTTGAAGGAAAATATTGTTTTATAGGAGTTTGTTTGTCATAACATGTTCTGCTGGAGAAAATGTACCCACTATGTTGAAGTTTAGTTCTTTTTGCAATAAGAATCCGTTAAATTAGCAGTTTTAGATTTTTCCGCTGCGCCTATAACATGAAAGCATGACCCTAAGTGTAAACTGTAGGTGTTTTTATTAAGAGAAATTATTTTAGAAGTGTCTGCAGCCCTGTACAAGTAATGCAAGGTTCATAAGTAGAAGTGTAGGAAAAGTTCCTTTTTCTTGAGGTTCTTCAGATGAATAATATAGGAATGCACAAATGTAAGGATTTGGAGTATGTCTGTATTGTTTTTCTTTTTTCCTCAGAATTTAGTAAATGAACACAGACTTCCTTGGCTGCTTGGGATTGGGTGACGTATTACTCTTGTCAGTTCACCAAAAAGTTCCTTTTATACTTGCCAATAGGTCTAGGGTGTTTTTTTATTCTCAGATAAGATGAAGTGGTTCTTGGGTGCCTTGCTAATGAATGGGGCCCCAAGACTAAGGAAGTATTCTGAGACTATCCTCTCTGTTGATAGATTATTTTTATGCCTTGTCTAAAGACCTTTTGTTTTGCCCACCAATAGATATTTGCTGCCCTACAACCATTGCCAGAGGGGCCCGGACATCAGATCCAGCCTGGGAGTCAGCACCAGTCCAGCCTACAGTCAAGATAAAGGGAACCAGCACAGACGTTGCTGGCAACTAGGACCTCAGTGAAGGCCGGAAGCACTGGGACGTAAAGTGTGTACCCCTGCCACTGTCTTGGGCGAAAGACGGGGTCACAAATCAGGATGAAGAAATCTTTCTGTGGATCCAGTTTTTGATGCCGCCCAGCTGAGAGAGTCACAGACCGATAAGGACGGCAAGGAGGCTTTTACTTGAGGTGACCCCCTTTGAAACAAGGGTTGCTTCACATATCCCAGCATCAGGCCTTTTGAGTCCTGGTCCCCAAGTGAATGCAAGTCTGCGCCTTTGTTTGTTGATCAAGGGATGCTTGAGCATATTGGCTACAATCAGTGGCCTCAACAAAAGAGCAGTGCGCCAGCGGAACAATACAGGAGTTAGGGAAGGACTTGAGTTTAGGGTACAGGTGCTGTGCCCTTGGTGCCTGTTAGATTAAAGTGAAGAAAACTGATGCACTGCCTGAGACACTGGACAGGATCGTTGAGGGTATTTGCCCTGGGGGGTGATTGCCCTATTCTGAAAGAAAGACTTTTCCTTCTCAAACTGGGCCGTGATTCTTGAGTTGCGAGTTGTGCAGCTCCACCGTGGGAACAACAAGAGCCTGCCTGTGAGGCTCAAACGGACACAGGGAGAAGACTCCCCTCTGGCTGGTTTGTACAGCGGCTACAATTTCCCAAGGACTCTTTTTTTTGTTAGTAATGTACCCCTTTGGTCGTCCCATTTTTGAAGAGGAGCAGCCCTTTGCGGCTCCTTGTCCTAATTCCTATGGCCCTGTGTGGTCCTCCAGGTCCCCCGGAGCCAGGATTGTTTTTGTAATAATATGTCTGATTGCTTTAATATTTTTTTTAGGAGTAGTGTTTATTCTGCACGAGAAAAGTTCATCTGAGCAGTTGATAAATGTTACTTTACTCTTTCCTTGAGTATATTAATTGATACTCTAGCCCTCATAAAAGAAATACTGGAAAAGTCTATTGAAAATGTTTTTATTAGGTATGTGCTGTTGGCTATTCTGAAATTGAAATAGATAGTCACTGAAATACATCAGAGCCCTGAAACTTAGAATTAGACTAGATGGTTTTGGACTCTTGTTTCTGCTTGGGGCTGGAAGCTACTGACTATCCTGTATGTAATGTTGATACTTTTTACATGCTGTGTATGTATCCAATGTGGTCCAATGCTTTGCTCCATTTGCATCTCTGCTTGTATACCTGCCAAAGGGAACGTTGCTGAAACAAAGGCCCAACAAATGTTGAATAAAGAGGTGGCCGAAATAATGTTAATAGATGTACGGGATGAATATCTAGGTTACCCCAGATAAACGAATGTCTTCAGCCAATGCTGAAAGGGTCGTCTGTTGTAATTTGGCAGCACTTAAGTTAAGCATTGGCTAAAGACAGCCTGTATTTAGAGGCTAAATTGTCCGCTTTGTGGAATCCATTTTGTATTTCTGGCAGCCATTTTGGTTGCCATGTGCTGCCATGTGCTCACCATGTGCTCTGTCCTACCTTCCTGTTAACTGCTCTTGAAATCTGCCTAGAGACAAGTTATATTTAGTTCCTCTTGCTTTGCACATGCTCAGTTGAGCTTGCAGCTGTTCCGAGTTTATAAATGTCAGGATGTGTCTACTAGAAGTAGAAACTGTTAGCTCCACCCACTTGTCGACTGTGCATTTTCTGTATGACCTTATATGTATCTAAAACCAGCATTTGTGTTTGTACCGCCTTCATTTGAGCCCCTGTGTGGGTATAAAAGGACCATGGTCCTTCCATTCAGTGTGCTACTTCATGCATTACTGAAGGGTGATGTGCGAATTTAGCTCCACCTCATGAGGTTTAATAAACTCTGTCTTTCTTATTCCAGTTTCTATGCCAACTTCTTCCTAAGTGTCTGAGGACTCTGTGCAGAGAAGGGTGAACCCCTAAGCACTGGTAGGCCTTGCTGAGGCTCACTACTACAGCGGGATCCCGAACCACTTCGCTGCTGTATGCCGAAGAAGGAACAGAGGCCGCAACACCAGAGGCCCCAAACTGCCCTCACGTGCAGTCCGACACCTATCGGTGACAGAAGCAACCGCGCCAGAGGAGGCGCCGCGGACCGGTCGCAGATACCAAAGGCCAGTTGACTCGTCCTCAGACGATGATGAGGAGGAGACGTATCTCATCTCGTTCACGCAAGAGCTAAAACGACGCCGCAGGCCGCAGCCAACCTGCGTGATCAAGATCGCCGGCTCGGAAGTCAAAGCAATCATTGACACGGGGGCATCGGTAAACGTGATGGGTCTCCAACAGTATCGACGCCTACGACCATGCCCACCCGTCACACCATCGCGAACTCGAATTTATGCGTACGGAGCCCACACACCATTACCGCTAAAAGGGAAGATAGTGGTTCCGATCAAAACGGAAGACCAGGAGGTGGTGGCTACCATTCATGTGATCGATAGGGAGGCAGACACCCTCCTGAGCAGCCACACGGCCGAAGATCTCGGGCTAGTCTCGTTCGCCCGAAGCGTGCAAGCTCACCAAGTGGACGAACTGCTCGGTCAGTTCCCGGAGCTATTCCAAGGCCTGGGCTGCATCAAGTGTGACCCCGTTAAGCTGCATATTGACAAAGCCGTCGCCCCAGTGGCCTTGAGACACCCAAGAGTCCCGTTCCACCTGAGGCCCCTGGTGGAGAAGGAGCTAGAACTCCTAGAAGCACAAGGCGTGATCGAGAAAGTATCCGGGCCGACACCGTGGGTGTCGCCACTAGTCATCGCGGAAAAACCAAAGCAACCAGGCGCTATACGTCTATGCATTGACATGAGGCTGCCAAACAAGGCCATCAAGCGAGAACGCCATCTTACACCAACGATGGACGACATCATTGCCGATGTGAATGGGTCAAGGTGGTTCTCTAAAATTGACCTAAACGCGGGGTACCACCAGTTACCCCTGTCCAAAGAAAGCAGGTATATCACCACTTTCAGCACCCACCTTGGGCTAAGGAGGTATAAGAGATTGAACTTTGGAATATCCTCGGCGGCGGAGGTGTTCCAGAACACAATACGAGAGATGCTGTCTGGCCTGCCAGGCGTCCTCAACGTCAGTGACGATATCCTGATTCATTCAGCAACGGCCGCCGACCACCATAAACACCTCCGAAGCACACTAAAGCGCCTAAGTGAACACGGGGCAACGCTCCACAGGGACAAGTGCCAGTTCTTCCAGCCCTCCCTGGAATTCTTCAAGTATGTCTTCAACCAAGAAGGCATTCAAGTGGACCCGCGAAAATCCCATGCCATCAAGAGCGTGCCCGCCCCCACAACACCCACAGAAGTAAGGAGTTTCCTGGGGATGGCCACCTACTGCGGGAGGTTCATCCCTGACCTAGCCACCCGTGCAGAACCCCTAAGAGCTCTGACCAGAACCGACGCCCAATGGAAGTGGGGATACCAGGAAGAAGAGGCGTTCCAAGGAATAAAAGACGCACTCCTAGGGGAAGCAACGCTGGCCTACTTCGACCCGGCGAAGCGGACGGAAGTTCTCGTTGACACGAGCCCGGTAGGGCTCGGAGCAATCCTAGCCCAGGAACAAGGACCCGGCAGATGGGCGGCGTTGTCATTCGCTAGCAGATCACTCACGCCCACCGAGACCAGGTACGCACAGATAGAGCGGGAGGCGCTCGCCATTAAATGGGCCTGTAGCCACTTTCATCTATACCTGACTGGGCAACCATTCACTATGGTCACTGACCATCAACCCCTCGTGACACTCTTCAAGGGGACTGCTCCACATCCGCCACCGCGAATCAAGCGATGGGCAGTGCAACTACAGCCCTATGAGATGGAGGTCGTGTACCGGCCCGGGGCCAAGAACCCAGCAGACTTTTTGTCTCGTCATCCGACCCAAAGGACATCTGAAGGGGCCGATGAAGACATTGAACAATACCTCAACATGATATCCACGTCTGCATGCCCGCGGGCCATGACCCTGGAGGAGATCAAAGAAGCGGCCCGCGACGACAGTGTGTACAACCGAACTCTCCACGCGGTCCAGATCGGATCGTGGAAAGACTACCTACACCAAGCGAACGCCTGGGGCCCGGAAGACAAGGAAGGACTAACAAAAATGTGGCGAGTAAGGAGCGAGCTCAGTGCCACAGAAGATGGGCTCCTGCTGAGAGGAGCATGGCTAGTCATTCCCCAATCGCTGAGAGACCGAGCAACCCAGCTTGCCCATGGAGGCCACCAGGGGGCCACGAAGATGAAGGCACGGATGAGGGAAAAGGTCTGGTTTCCCGAACTCGAACAAATGGTCGACGACCTGGTGCGTCGTTGCCCATCCTGTCAACTTACCAGCGCACCGGCACGACCAATCCCGGTCATCACAGAAGAGGCATGCAACGACCCCTGGGCCAAAGTGAGTGTAGACTTCGGGAGCTTCCCGGACGGAAGACACACCCTCGTGCTCATCGATGCGTTCTCCAAATACCCAGTGGTGGAGATAGTGGCCTCAACCGCATTCACCCACGTGCGCCCAGTCCTCGAGAAGGTTTTCGCCATGTTTGGATTCCCCCAGGAAGTTCGAAGTGACAACGGACCACCATTCCAGGGGTCAGAATTCGCCACCTTCCTGCAACAACGAGGAATACACCACCGTCGGATCACGCCGCAATGGCCCCAGGCCAACGGCGATGTGGAAAGGTTTATGCGGACGTTGAACAAGACATTCCGGATAGCCATATTGGAACAAGCTGATCCAGAAAAACGGCTGCACGAATTCCTGAGGGAGTACCGAAGCACCCCCCACTGCACTACGCAACGAAGCCCCTGGTCACTGATGCTCCAAGGGCCACGGAGAGACCTAATGCCGGCCTGCCCAGGGTGGACACCACCGCCGTTGGACCCTCAAGAAACACTAGACCGGCGAGAGCAACAGAACAGGCAAGCCAGCGTCCGGCGTCGTGCCCGGCCACGGGATATTCGGCCAGGATCGACTGTCATCCTCAGAGACCGTCGACCTGGAGGAAAGTTCAGAACCAGCTATGAACCCGGCACATGGACAGTAGTGGCCAATAATGGTACCATGGTAACCGCCAGGAGAGGAGGAGAGGACGTCTCAAGGAACATCTCGTGGTTTAAAGAGATCCCCGCCAGGCTGGGAGAAGAACAGAACACAGGACCGTTGACAGCCCCACTCAGTGGGCCTCCAGGGACAGGAGAACAGGAGACAAGTTGCGACAGAAGAGCAGAGGGGTCGGACACTACCATCCAGACGTGCCCCCACAGCGCCATCGAGGGTGAGAGCCCAGAGGAGGCGCGCAGAGGGCGCCAGACTCGTAGATATGATCTACGGCCCAATCCCCGTCCAAGCCAGCGGCTACAAGAGTTTGCCTGCTGAACAGTGTATCGACAGACTGTGACAGGAAAGATCCACGACAGCACTGATCAACGTTGGAAAGACTTTTTGATCCATTGTACATTGTTTGAAGTTTATGTTTTCAAGAACTGAGTTGGGAAGGGATGTAGTGTTTAGCGCTTCAGTGTTTGGGGCGAGAAACACGGAAGTCCCTGCACGGCATCCGCCGGCCAGGTGTGGCCGGCGGGGGACAAATAAAAGGAAGGCGCTCGCTCGGGGGCGGCACTTCCGGCTAATGGCACAGTGGTCCGTGTGTGTGTATTCCTCCCCAGCGCTGCGAGCCCGCGTTTACATGCGCCGCGGCGTGGGCGCACCAGAATCCAACAAGAGCCTCAAAGGAGAGCCGCCATTACCTTTGGCGCCAAGCTCTACCCCCAGTCAGGATTCTCAGTGGTCATGAAACCTTTCCATCCCGATTGTGATACAACCTGCCTGCCTAATCTTGACCCAGATATGTGTCATTATGTATTAGTATGTGTCAGTATGTGTCAATGCTTTTGTGTGGTTCTAGGGCAAAGGGACATGTCTGGCTAGAAACCACTGAAGAGAGTGGAGCCAAGTCCCCTCCATGCCCGTGGCGACTGGTGAGCCCTGAAAGTGGTGGGCATAACACTTGCCTTTAATTAGGTTCACCGCATTGTTTTCAAAATTTGCCTTGGGGACAGTCACACACAAATACTCTCATTCACTCACTGTTTCTCACTCAACAATACTCATTTGCATACACTCACACTTTCACATTCACTGACCCTCACTCACAACTACCGGTGTATCTGGGCTCCGATATGAACCCATGGGGTACAGGTGTTCTGCTTTAATAAAGCGGCAGGTGCACTTGCACCAGGGCTCTGTGTCCTGGTGCAACTGACCCTGCTGCACCATTGATAGATTCATCCCAACACACTCCCATCCCCTCTCACAATCTCCTCTTCACTCACTCATTTTAACTCACTCACACTGCTTTACTCACTTCCTCTCTTTCACTCTCACTCATTCATATATTCACTCTCATTGACACTCTAAAACACATTAAACAAACACACGCTCACTCAATCTCATACTCTCAGTCACTTACAAACGCACTTTCACTTTCACTCACACATGCACAGAGAAACAACACTGAATTATTTGTTTTCACTTACCTTCCTTTGCTGGCAACTCAGAGTCTCCATGGCAGCAGCAGAGCAGGAATCTTGTGCTGAACACTTGAATCTACAAGCCATGATTACCAACGAGGAGCCCGTCAGAGCGGCAGGGCCAGGTTTAAAAGGAAGACCCACATCAAGCCCTCTCCCAGCTGCTTGAGAGGTTTGGAAGCACAGCCCTATCAGAAGCTGGGGCAGTGCTGGGCAGTGGGGACCCTGCTGCTCTGCGTGGCTCCTTATTGGCCTCTGGGATGCACTGATGTGGCCAGTATTCTGCTCTCAACCCCTACTAGATATACTCTGCTGCATGAGGCATGTGCAATATGTCTGCTAAATAAAAGGGATTGTGCCTGTGTTAGGGGATCCTGGTTTTACTACGCCCCTCACATGTGCAATCCAGACATCCATCTACAGAGCGCTCTTCTTTTAAACAACACTGTAGCTGGATTGTCCCTGAGCCCCGCCCTCCTCCTCTTACTCCTGGCACTACGGACTTCATGTAAACACAAAAGTCGTATTTGCCTAAGCACTGCTAAATTAAATTATAACAACTGTAGTAATTTAATTTAGCAGATGCTCCGTGGTGGCTCGCAGGTGGCAGGGTTAAGCCCATAAGCCCTCGAAGAGGAGCCGCCCATGCTCTGAGCCAAACAAGCCTTCATGGTGTGGCGCTAGGACAGCAAGCGCTAGAGCTGTCTCCAGTAAACCGGACACGGGATACGGAGTAATGGTGACATAGGTTTCAAATAGTGGCTATATACACGCACATTGCATACCCACATATGTTACATCTGTTTGGTGTGTTACTTTTGGAGCATCAGACCTTCTTGTCTTTACACTTTATTCTGGTTTATTTTTTGTCGCAGGGTGCGTGATGAAGCTTGTTAGCTACCATTTGCTCTGCACTAGCAGAATCAGGCACGGTGATGGGTTTGAGGAATTTGTTTATGCGACACTTGATGTCTGTACGTTATTACATTGGGATTTATTCTGTATTTTTTACTTAGCCTTGAAAAAGTCACAGGTCTATATTCCCACTGTGGCGACGAAACACGTGTTGGCTGGCTAAAAACTTGTTTAAAATAAAGGAAACAGAGGAAAAAAAATAAAGAAACAAGGAGCCTCATTGCGATGTCTGTTGTATGCTCAAGTGGACTTACATATGCTACTGCTGTCACATATTTGAAATTGCAAAACGTGTGCTGGGGATTGTAATTCCAGTAAACCTTGGTAGCCCAATGGTGCAAACCAAACTGATGGAAAATATGGAAGGCAGCAGCTGGTTAGACACCCTCTCAGATCGCATCACCTCCTTCAAAGACTCCGCCTGTGCTACATGTCTGGGATAGGGGCAGATGTCTCCTGGCAGCGCGTAGAAGCCCAGGACCGCTGCTTCAGCACCAAGAATGGGATCTATTAGGTGTTTATTCTAAAAACACAGTGAATCCTGAGTGGTTCACTTGATTGTTAACCTGTCCCATCACATCACCCAGAAATTGTGCTGAGCGAGAGGGAGACAGCAGACCATGGTGAGCATTTGCTGTGTGCGCCCCATTCCCAGAGGTTCTTGAAAAACCACCAGAGTGGGAGCAGGGACATTCTGACCAGGGCCGGCTTTAGTGCTGTTAGCGCCTGGTGCAACAATCATTTTTGGCCCCCCACACCCTATAACCGCCTCCTCGGATTCTCTCACTACCACTGGGCAAAAGTGCCCCTCATCTCTCCAATCATAAGTTATTGCTAAACACAGTGCCCCCCCCATGAGGTCAGCGCCCCCCACAGGTCAGCGCCCAGTGCTGCACCACCGGTCGCACTGCCCTATAGCCGGCACTGCTGCTGATCCCGCCCACCCCCCCCCATCATTGTGTCCTGACAGACTTTGCTGCCTCTTGCTTGTTTGCCTGTCTGCACCCTCTTGCCACAAGAGTCGATCTGATCTGCTAACCAGCCTGCGCTGGAGACACGAGACCCTTGTGACGTTCAAGAGGCAGGTGCAAAAGCAGACATTTAATTGTGTCAGTTTAGAGCTCAGTATTTCCACAAAGGATTTCTGGTTTTAAGGTGGTATTGAAAATTAGAAAAAAATATTCTGAGTATTTTGATTTTTAAAGGGTGTACTAATATATAATATAAAATAATGTATTGGTAATATTGTTTTATTTTATATGTGTAAGTGCTCCAGCTGTTAAACTCCCTTTACAAGCAGAAGTGTGGATGCCAGGAACCCTCAGAATCCTACATACTGAGGTCCTCCTTTACCACATTTTTGATGCACGGCAGCACAGCAGGCCTTCCTGCTGTGCCACCGTGCGTCAAAACAAAAGGGCAGGAATACGCTGTATCTACAAGATTCGGCGCATTCCTGTCCTTCTCCCCTGCGCCGGCAGCCGTGCACCAACACAGACACCTTGTGTCACATTGCAAGAGTGCCTGAGTTGCGGGGATGATTGTTTTTGTGCAGGAAGGGATACCTTCCTGCGCAAAAACTATCATTGATGGCATTTCTTCTTTCTATGCATGCTGCAGAATGCAGCATGCATAAAAAGAAGAAACAACGAAGAGAAATAAAAGTATTTCTCGTCATTGTGCCACTCCTATACCTCCCCTGGGGAGGCATAGGAATCTGACGCATTCCCAGGTTTATGATTCCTCATAAATCAGGGAATGCTTCAGATTCCATGGATGTTGCGGGGAAACACCCACAGCAACACCCATGGAACACCCCTTTCACGCAGTGTTCTACATGAAAGGAGCACATATTTAATAGGCCATGTAAAGCCACGTAAAGTGGCTTTGCGTGGCCTTCTAAATATGCTGCGGCGATCCATGAAACTGTACACACGCGGAGTTAATGTAAGCCTGCTTACATGTTGTTTGTGAGTTTGTCCCGTTTGTTACCTCATCCATGTTTAATGTGTTCTCTCTCTTTTTAAATCACGCGCCTTAAAATCACTTGATTAAAGGCTTTTATTTTTTAAGATGCCATAATGCGATACGTTGGATACAATATATGCAATTGATAAACACGCATAAATATAAGAATTAGTCCGTAGATATCCATCACATGAACATATTTGTGTGTTCTTACGGCACATTGTAACCACGCATGGTCATTTTTCAGATAGTCATCATGCATGCAATCACGATGTCACATGCATGATGCATTCATTCTACTTCATAGTCAAGCTTCTTCTATTCTACGCATGGAGGAGCGCAGATACGTAAGACATGCATGATATATGCTGTTTGTTACAAATACACTTGTCGTATTGTACCTTTTCTTCACAGATACTCATCGCGCAGGATCTGTAAGTAACAAGATCCCACCACACTCACAGCGCACTTTAGGGTGTGCGCTGATATAGAGATACATACACCCTAGTGGCCACCAAATTCTTTTTGGCCACGCTCACTCCTTTGGTCCTGACGAAAGCCTCAAGAATATCATAGAAGGCTGAAACTAGTAGACCCACACTTTTTAGGGATATTGAGGCACATTGTTACCTCATGTATATCCCTATCATGTTTTTACTCATGTCCTAGGACCCTTCTATTAAAACTTTTATAAGGGGATTTCTTAGAGACATTTTTAGCATTTAATTCACTATTCACATAGCACTTTCTCTTTTTCACAAAATAACCTGCTCCGCTGTAAATCAGGCGTTGAAGCACAGCTGGCTTGCACTCGGCAATCCAGCTGGGCCCCGATGATGAAGCATGCCACCTACTAGGTAGGTGGGTGAGGGGTTTCCTAAGACTACTAATGTCTGTCTGCGTTCCTCTATCAAGGTGAAGGTCAACAATTATGACCCTAACCAACTAAGGACTTGTCTAAGTTGTTTTTTGTACATTACTCTGGGAAAGGGACAAGTTCCTGTTCCATTTCCTTACTCTTTAGTTGTTCTTTTGTATTACGACAGCGCACAGCTGTGAGAGTCATTTCCCCCTTTTTAAACCTTTCTGTATCTAACAGCCCTTTATATGAGAACACACTGACAACATGGCAGAGAACCCGGGACTCACTTTCACTGACGAAGATGTCAATAACATCCTGGCAGCTTCACCACTCATGGCAGACTTCAATGTGGCACAAACGATTTCACAAAGTGCAGATTGGGAAAATCTGACAGAAAAAAAGAAAAACCGTATAAGAACTATATTACATGGAGTTATATTAACAGAATATTTACGCTCCAATACAGCTCCAAGAGGACTGATAGTGACAAATGCCCCTCGCATATTTCTAGACGATGCAGCTTTTCGAAGAGACTGGGCCCAGATCGCTTGGCACTGTACCAGGGACTGGATTATTTTAATAATCCAGACAGCCAAACGACTATCGGATGTGATCTTAATAGACATTCAAGCGACAGAAAGCCATTTTAAGACCACACTAACATCATATAAAAAAGACTAGACGAAGTTAATAAAGAAATGGCCGAATACAAAGATGAATTGACCCAGTCTAAAATCCATCAATTTCAGAAAGATCTAAAGAAATTTTCCTTTGTAAAAACCTACCCCTACTCAGATGCGGACTACAAATCCCCAAATAGGACACCACAATCGGTTTCCTCTGATGATGGATCCTCTATAAGCAGCGGGTCAAGCAATGGAAGCTACAAAAACAGACAAAGAGGTAGAGGCCAAAATATCAACTGGCAACAACCATGGCCAAATATACACCAGGCTGGCCAAATGAACTACCATGGTCCATACCCACCGATGCTACCACAAATGGCCCCACAAATGATGTATGGCTGGAACCCTCCATTTTCACAACCACCAGTACAATTCGGGAACCCAAATCAAAGGTTTCATTTTTTAGGGGCAGGCCGAAGGGGACGAGGGAGAAGACCACGAGGAAATCAAGTACACTGGGAGGAAGACTTGAACCCGAGTGCCAATACTCGCAGCAAAGCGAAAGACCAACATGCAGGACCGAGCGGAATCAGGCCCTAGTCACGAATCTGTCTAATTACACTCTTACAGACGCTGAGGAAGAAGTACTCAATAAAGGACTAGGTTTTTCACCAACCACCAGCCTTGACAAATTCAAACTTCACTGTGAACTCTCCGAGTTCTTTCGGAAGTTAAAACTTAAAGCCTTCTTTGAGAATCAGCCTCCTTCGAACGTCCAGAATGAGGATAAAGGAGACACAAACCTGAAACTAAAATCTACCTTTAACCCACCACCACACACAATACCTGTGGAACTAATAGCCTTTGAACAAGCGATTTACAAAGAAATTGAGAACACCATAGAGGATCCCATATTTAGAAACACAAGTGCGATCCAGTTTGCTGCTATCAAAAGTTTGAAAAGTAATGACACTATCATTATCAAACCAGCAGACAAAGGAGGAGGCATAGTCCTGCAAAACAAAGATGCATACCACACAGAATGCCTCCGCCTCCTTGATGACACCAAAAACTATCGTAAACTTGATCAAGACCCTAGCAACACCCTCAAAACCAAAATACACATACTGGTATATGAGGCAGAATCAAACGGAGATATTAGTAAACAAGAAGCATCATTCCTCACTTCAGGCGGTAAAAAGATTCCATACTTTTATACAATCCCTAAGATTCACAAAAACAAAACACCCCCTCCAGGCCGACCGATTGTGTCAGGAATAGGTTCACTTTTGGAACCACTTTCGCGTTTTTGCGATTTCTTTCTGCAGCCTTTGGTACAGTCAACACCTACGTACCTGAAAGACACAAAAGATTTATTATGTCACTTAAATAATCTCCAATTCGATCCTTCAACCTCAATCTTGGTGAGTATGGATATCGAAAGTTTGTATACTAGCCTACCCCAAGATGACACACTGGAGGTCCTTCGTACCTCACTAGACAGTACAGAATGGAACTATAGGACCCCTAAATCATTTGTCCTACAATGTGCAGAACTAACATTGAAAGACAACTTTTTTGAATATGAAGGTACCCTATTTTTACAACAATACGGCACTTCAATGGGCAGCACATTCGCGCCGAGTGTAGCTGGACTCTATGTGCACAATTTTGAAAAACTACACATTCTGAATCCCTCTTCACCATTCTGTAAGGAGATAACATTTTACAAGAGATATATAGATGATGTCATCTTAATATGGGAAAGTACTGAGACCAGACTAGTGGAATTCCTTACCTGGATCAACACCTTGGACCCCAACTTAAAGTTTACCCATTTCACTAGTCGAGAAAGAATCACCTTCCTAGACTTAGATATAGAAGCAAACAGAGGTATTCTTACCACCAAGACACATTTCAAACCAACGGCAAAAAATTCACTGCTGCGCTTTGAAAGCTTTCACCCAAGACCTTTAAGGGAAAATTTGCCTTATGGCCAATATCTCAGATTGAGACGTAATTGCAGTGAAGTAAAGGATTTCAAATCCCAATCAGATTCATTAAGTAAGAAACTGAAAAACAGAGGTTATCCTGACAGAGTTATTAATAAAGCCCAAAAAGAGCTAGAAATCAGAATCGAGAGAGCCTACTGGAGAATGCAGAAAAGAACGTATCTACCACCCCACTTACCTGTGTGACCACGTATAATTCCATTTCAAACAAAGTGACCAAAATCATTCAAAGCAACTGGAGAATAGTAACATCAGGCAAACTACAATGGGAAAAGCCACTATTCTCCTATAAAAGAGCACATAATTTACGAGACAGTTTAGTATCTACACGCCCTAAGCAACATATCCCTTCAAACAGCACGGTATTAAACGCATGGGGTCTACCAAATATCACCGGCCACTTTCCTTGTGGCAATTGCAGTGTGTGCCATCTCACCAAAACTACAAAAACTCTAAACCTTGAACAAGGAAAAATATGGCACATCAACAGACACACTAACTGCAATTCAGCTAATGTGGTATATCTTATCACATGCCCATGTAACCTGAGATATGTGGGCATGACTAGCCGAAAAATAAAGACTAGGATATGCGAACATAGGAGCAATATCCGGTGTAAACGTAACACCACTAAAATGTCTGATCACTTTGTTACCGCTGGACATACAACCAACGATATGGCCTGGGTAGTCATTGAACAATTAGATGCACATACCAACAATTTGCAGAACTTACTCTTAGAAAAAGAGCAACGTTGGGTGTACAGACTGTCGACCCATATCACAGGTCTTAATGACAATGTCCCTTGGAATGCAATATATAGATTCTAAAACATCTCCACTGATATGTGAACTGATATGTGAACTTAGTAACTCCACTAAACATCTCCATGGAATGCAATATATAGATTTTAAACATCTCCACTGATAGATGAACTTAATAATGTCAAATATTTCCCATACATTTGTCTACTACCAGATTTCCAAACTAGTCATTCGTAGTATACTTGCCAATATTTGGGTATTATGACCCAAAATATTTCACTATTATAATACATTGTTCGGATGCCTTCGAATGAATATGCAAGTAATATGGGGACTATTTGGTACCCTTACTCCTTTTGTTCCTTTTTACTTTAGGTAACCCCAGGTATTATTATTATTTTTATTTTTATTCTTTATCATTTTATTTTTAATTTGACCCTACTCCGGGCATTGGAATTATTCACAAAAATCTAGATCACACCATCGGGTGACACCACTTTTTTCAATTTTTCATTTTTGGACCTAAACATTAAGGCTGTTTAATTATACTATTTTGTACAACTGCGTTGAATTTGATAATATGTGCCCACATATGCTGACATTATATCCTGTGCGCATGCGCATTTGCAACAGTCCCTCTAGCTTTACTGGACACGTCGCTCCTAAAGTCAGCGCTCTAGCTGTTCACGTACGTAATGAAGTCACGTGATTAAGCACGCTGTTACGTGACCATTCCCTCCCTCCCTTGCCAAAAACAAATATGGAGACTCGAGATACACGCCACTACGGCGGGATCCGGTCCACAGCTTAGGTTGCAGGGGTAACTATCCTGAGACTAATGTAAGTACTCGCGCCCATTATTACAGCTCCCGTAGCGCGTTTCCTGTAATATTCTATACTACATCCATTGTTACGACTTTCTCCACCCGCGCAGGGTCCCCATAACAGGAAGTTCCACTGTGTGACAGGATCCATGAAACTGTACACACGCGGAGTTAATGTAAGCCTGCTTACATGTTGTTTGTGAGTTTGTCCCGTTTGTTACCTCATCCATGTTTAATGTGTTCTCTCTCTTTTTAAATCACGCGCCTTAAAATCACTTGATTAAAGGCTTTTATTTTTTAAGATGCCATAATGCGATACGTTGGATACAATATATGCAATTGATAAACACGCATAAATATAAGAATTAGTCCGTAGATATCCATCACATGAACATATTTGTGTGTTCTTACGGCACATTGTAACCACGCATGGTCATTTTTCAGATAGTCATCATGCATGCAATCACGATGTCACATGCATGATGCATTCATTCTACTTCATAGTCAAGCTTCTTCTATTCTACGCATGGAGGAGCGCAGATACGTAAGACATGCATGATATATGCTGTTTGTTACAAATACACTTGTCGTATTGTACCTTTTCTTCACAGATACTCATCGCGCAGGATCTGTAAGTAACAAGATCCCACCACACTCACAGCGCACTTTAGGGTGTGCGCTGATATAGAGATACATACACCCTAGTGGCCACCAAATTCTTTTTGGCCACGCTCACTCCTTTGGTCCTGACGAAAGCCTCAAGAATATCATAGAAGGCTGAAACTAGTAGACCCACACTTTTTTAGGGATATTGAGGCACATTGTTACCTCATGTATATCCCTATCATGTTTTTACTCATGTCCTAGGACCCTTCTATTAAAACTTTTATAAGGGGATTTCTTAGAGACATTTTTAGCATTTAATTCACTATTCACATAGCACTTTCTCTTTTTCACAAAATAACCTGCTCCGCTGTAAATCAGGCGTTGAAGCACAGCTGGCTTGCACTCGGCAATCCAGCTGGGCCCCGATGATGAAGCATGCCACCTACTAGGTAGGTGGGTGAGGGGTTTCCTAAGACTACTAATGTCTGTCTGCGTTCCTCTATCAAGGTGAAGGTCAACAATTATGACCCTAACCAACTAAGGACTTGTCCAAGTTGTTTTTTGTACATTACTCTGGGAAAGGGACAAGTTCCTGTTCCATTTCCTTACTCTTTAGTTGTTCTTTTGCGGCATATTGTGCCACACGAGTGTCAAAAAAGTGACGCTCCGGTGGCACAAAAGTGCCACTAGGGCCTCGTAAATGAGGCCCTGAGGGTGCTGAACTCATTGAGTAAGCCTTTCTTGTAGCTAAATACACTACACTAATCACTCCCCAATGCCTCTAACCTGCAATGTCCAGAAGGGCACCGGTGCCAAGTTAGTGCTCTGAGTGCCAGTACATGGATAATCACTGGACACCTCCGTAGAACATCTCCAGCAGTGTTGGGGTCGATTTCCACTACCTAGATCGTGTAGCTCCACCTCACACAGCTGAACCATGAGGAACTGTATTTGCTGGGTGACCACCTCACTCCAGGTCATTAGGGACACTGGTTCCAGCCCTGGAGTTCCGTATAATAGCCAGTGGCGGCTGCTTCCCAATGGCATTAGTGGGGCGCCCCATACATTTACCTGCAGGCTGGCCAGCCGGCTGACGCCTCACGTCGGGCCTCTGCATCCTCTCTTCCTTCTGCTTAACAGGAAGCACCCACCAAAGTTCCCTTGACCAATCACAACGCTGCAATGCAGTGTTGTGATTGGTCTGAGCGCTGTAGTTCGGCTCTCAGCCAGGGAATGGGAGCATAGGGCATGTTCTCTACCCAAGCTGTAAAGAAGCCTGGATGGAGAACATGCAAAGTGTGCATGAGTGTTTGGCCGGCTACAGAGGGCCGGCCAAACATTCATGCTCACTTGGAGTGGACAAACCACTCCTCCCCTGTGAGCAGGGCAGACCCACCCCACCTGAGCACGGAAAAATAAAATGCTAATAACATTGCGTTATTATCATTTTATTTTTCCTTTTTTTGCAGTGCTGCAGGCAGTAGGGCGATGCTCCTCCGCCTTAGCAGAGGAGCCGCCACTGATAATAGTCTAATGCATTTGGGATGGTGTTGTTTTGCTTCTATTATACTAACACGCCTGAAATCAATGATTTGTAGATGGAAATTCCAAGACTGGAACAAATGTCAGTAATGAGCTGGGGTGAGGCAGTCAACCTATATATTTGTGCTTCCTGGCTTCATGCCTTTGGGTGGCTACAGCAGACTAAGATGTATGGCCTTCAAATTCTATTTTTGCAGAAAATCCCGTGAGAAAGTCTCAGATAACCCCACATACAGAGATTTAAGTTTGCACTGTTTTACTACACCATATTATGAATAAAAAACACAATCAAGTTAGAAAGGAGGTTTGACATCTGCTATCTGAGTGCAACTTTACTGAGGCAGAGACACATTACTTTCCAGGCCTATGGTGACTCTGAAAATTGAGCTGACATCGAGACAAATTGCATGAATCCCGATCATTTCTGTGAATATTATCAGCCCAGAGGCTCTGATTAGACAAGATTACTGGGCCTCGTGCTTCCAAGAACCACAGTCTTTTTCAGGTCATTCTCTCAGGAATATGGGCACATCACGCCTTTGCATTTTCGGGGCAAACACCTAAGATGGACAACTGGTGTGTGCTCCTTTGGGAATTACTGATCTTTGGGCATGATTCACACCTTTACCAGTTTTACTAACTGGCACACCTGTACTAGGGCACTGTTTCTGAGAAATGTTTAGCTGGGCAAGAACCTTCTAAGGAGCCCCGTCTGTGCAGTTGGGTTCATACATTCACAGTGCATCAGGAAAGTGTGGCTCACCGCTAACATTGAATTCTGAGGAATCATTCTGGCATCCATCTTAGAACCCTTAAAAAGGAAACCAGTGACAAGTTGGATCCCTTCCTTTCTTACCTGAAGGATACATTTGAAGACTGTGTCGAGAAAGTGTCAAGTGAAGAAGTAATGTGGCCTTAGACTAGTTTTTATCTATAAACACTGTTCTTGCTTGCCCTTTGGCTGAGCTCAGAGATGCAAACTAAAGGTAATATTCAGGCTAGAAGAACTCCCTTTTGTGTTCTGGCTCCTATCAAAATGAACAGAAATAAACATTCTTGGTGACCCTGCTCTAGGGACAACAGCAGTTCTCCAATCATTCACACATGAATACCATTTCTTGTGCAGAGCAAGATTAAAACATGAGAAACAAGGTCTCAACAAAGTCTCAAAGGGGTTATTTAAATGCATTCCATGTTCTGGGCACCAACCCTACTGGGATAGACACCTGCACTCATGTCAAATTAGAAGTCTGAAAATGTTTATTAACAAAAAAATAATCTGTGACCGAATAGAGCCAAGTGACAAGGGGATCCCTTGGCACCTCCTGGGCATTAACCTAAAATACAAAAATACGGAAATGAAATGTATGTATTCATACACTGGGCTATCATGGAGATCATGTGGTGAAACCAAAACAAAAGAGCTATGCAGGTGCAAAAATTGAAATTGTTGGATAGTACACAGAAGACCATCAAACTGATACAAAAATGTAAACTTTCAGAGCTGAGCAAGCTATGCAACATTTTCCCGTCTATTCTGCCAGACATCAGAGCAAGGCTTTATACATCAGAGACGGGCAAAACTTGGCAGCATTGGCGAGCATTGAATGAAAATGTTGCTGCCCACGATATAGTTACACTAAGCAATATTTTGAATTCCACAATCCCTCCCTTTTGCACTATGTATTGGGCAACTTTCAAAGCTAATCAATTGCCATAAGTTTAGTTACTTTGTGGAAAAAATGTAACCCTCTAAGATACCGAGAGAAATCTAATACATGTTTAATGCAAAAATGTAAGCAGCAAAAATATTCTAAGTGTGAATGTGTAATTTCAACAGACCAACCCCTTGCCGTCTTAGCTGCTGGAGCATATAATGCTAAATCCAATTCATTTTTGATTACTGATATACATTTTCTATAATGCTGATATGTTGCCCTTAGTCCTGCAAAGTCCACAGTGCACCATCTGTATCCCTAATCTAGCAAGGTAACAGGTGGTATGTGCAACCTCATAACATGACAACCCTTACTCTCCAAGGAAATCACGAAAACAGATCTAAAGCCCTGTTATTTGGTAACTCATGCATGCCCAGAGATAGACACAAGAAATATTCGAATTGGCATTTCAATATTTATTGAAGCAATAAGATTCTTGTGTAAAATACATGCACTGCAATTATCAATAGAAGGAAACTAAACAGAGTAATCAGCATCCCAAGAATGGTAAATAAAATGAACAATTCAACCATTGTGCTGTTGCATAGAATATATGCTTGCATATAAGTACAATTATATTTGTGCTCCTACCTAGCGCTGCTTTTCCTACTGTACCTAGGGTGGGCGAATCTGGGATAATCCCTGTAGGGTGATTTAACTCCCCAGTTACCTGTGGGTATGTTTAATCCGAGAGCCCATCTTCATGTAGAGCTGGACACCATCTTTCTCAGGAGGTAAACAAGACTCAGCTGGGCTGGAAATCCGCATGGGGCAACCTTAACAGTGTCAGCAAAATGCTCCTCTAACTAAACAAAGGAGTGATGTTGTTTATGTAGTAAATTTCACCCATGTTGTCATGCCGAAGTCCCAGTCAGGCTGTCATTATTGATTCTATCTTGACAAAGCTGTTGCAGAGTGAACAATAACAAACATCAACATTTTGTGCAGTGAACTTTAGCCTTCGTACAGAATGTTCAAGGCTCTAATTGTATGTCTACAAAGAATTGTAAATGTAAGCAAAAGTCATTTCAGAGAATAATATCCATAAACGCACGCAAGCAGATTTGTGTAAAGTGTCAACTTTCAAGAAAGTTGTCAACTTTAAAACAAGAACATGTAAAATGGTGGTGTACTCGCTGGAGCCTAATGTGATCACATAACAAGCTTACTCCACTAGCATCAGTTTGTCACTTGGCATCTGTGATCCCTCATTGTTTGTCATTTATCCTTCTCCGTTTCACACCCCTATTTGTCCTCTGAACCCCTTAATCTTTAGCCTTTGTTTTCTATCTACTCTTTTGTGCTTACTAAATTATTTTGCTCCCTTATCTCTTTGTGTTCCATATCCAGAAGTGTGCTGCTGCTCTCTGTCTCTGTAGCCCCTCCATGGCATTTGTCTCAGCTCCTGCAGTAACCTCTCAACCATTCTGCAAAAACACCTGTCATACGGTTCATACTCTATCAGTAAGACTGTGCATTTAGACAACATAAACAGCAAAACAGTGCTAGACTGAGTCCACGCACATTATCAGGATATACTGCCCTTAATCCTGGTTAGCTCACAGCTCACCATCTGGACCTCTAACCTTACAAGGTACCGGATGGTATGTGCAACCTCAGAACATGACAACCCTGGCTCCCCAGGGAAATCGTGGAAGCAGATCAGTCCCTTTCTTTAGTGACTCATGCATGCCCAGAGGGAGACACAAGAACCACGCAAATTGGCATTTAAAACATTTATTGAAGCAATAAGATTCTTGTGTAAAATATGTGTGCTGCAATGATTAATAGAAGGAAACAGAACAGAGTAATCAGCATCAGGCCAGACTGGCCGTAGCGGACACCGAGCATTTCCTCGGTGGGCTAGAAGGGTGGGGGACGGTTTTGTACCGGTGGGGGACGTTTTAGTTGCTGGGAGCTGCTTTTGCAGCAAAGTCAGCCCCTTGTAACAAAAGCGCAGCAGCGTTACCGTCAGCCCCTCCCTTGACCCCCACCCCCTCCCCCCAGGCTGGTAGGACGTAATTGTCAGGGCTGGTTTGCGATCCCAGTCCGGCCCTGATCAGCATTACTAGAATGACAAAGAAGATAAAAAGTTCAACCATTGTGCAGTTACATTGATCATATGCATACATGCATAATATATCTTCTCCAACCTAGCGCTTCCTAACCTTCCTAACCTAGTGGGCTTAGGGGGTGCGAATCTGCCAGAATACCTTAGAGTGATCTAACTTCCCAGTTACCTGTGGGTATGTTTGATCTGGGAGCCTGTTCTAGTGCAGAGCATGCCATCGCCCTTCTCAGGAATGCAAACAGGATTCAGCTGGGCTGTGATTCTGGCATGGGGCGACCTATACAGTATGAAAATTAGAGTTGTGCTGTTCCTAAATAATCTAGAGTGTAGCAATATACAAAAGACAGTAGGCTACAGAGTCAAAGAGATGGGAATCCATTTCTTTGGAATATAATGCCCTCACACACCCAGTTGGGTGTCATGCTTCATCATCAGGCTGCTCCTCGTCTGGCCGGCGCTGCAATGCCTGACGGGCTCCCAATGAGGGGCACTCCCGGTCCCGGCAGCAGTGGGTAGGTCCCTGGACATATTGCGTACTACGCAAACTATATGGGGAAGTTCCTCATATCTTGACCTGCCGGGGATTGATGAAGCAGTAGTATATCCCAAATAGGGTAGAACCAGTACTACCAGTCATTAGACAGAGTAAGTCATGGTGGCATAAACCTCTATCATTAGTTCATTATTGTTTTTTCGGTCCACCTTAGTGTAGATAGTTTTTTAACTTTAGGTCCTGACGAATCGCCTCTAGACTTGTAGAATAGGTGAGAAACATGTTGACCAACCACACAGAAGAGCGCCACACCTGAGACATTAACTTAGCATTGCGCCTTTCCTTTTTATTTTAATCAGGGTAGGAGACCCCACAATTAAAATTATTTTTGCTGGTACTCCCAACCCTGTTTTAATTCACATAAACATCACACACCACTCATTTATCTACACTCACTAAGCCCCTCACCCCCACGGCACCAAACGGCTATTTGGAAAAAGATCTCCGCCAAAGTGCCCCTCATTGGGAGCCCGTCAGGCATTGCAGCGCCGGCCAGACGAGGAGCAGCCCGATGATGAAGCATGACACCCAACTGGGTGTGTGAGGGCATTATATTCCAAAGAAATGGATTCCCATCTCTTTGACTCTGTAGCCTACTGTCTTTTGTATATTGCTACACTCTAGATTATTTAGGAACAGCACAACTCTAATTTTCATATTGCATTTGGGCATTTGTGCTGGACCTCATGTATAAAAGCCCTTTGTCCCTCTATTTGTGAATAGCGACCTATACAGTGACAGCGAAACGCTCCTCTGTCTAAACAAAGGATTAGTGTCATTTAAATAATAAACTTCACCCATGTTACCATTCCAGAGCTCTAGTCAGGCCATCATTATTGATTCTACCCTTGCAGAGCTGTCGCCGAGCGGACAACAAACATCAATATTTTGCGCAGTGAACTTAAGTCTGGAAACAAGAAAAACAGTCACCCAGGCCCTCGTCACCAGCAGGCTGGACTACGGAAATGCCCTCTACGCAGGAACGACGGCTAAGCTCCTGAGACGGCTGCAACGCATCCAGAACGCCTCTGCACGTCTTATCCTCGACATCCCCCGACGCAGCCACATCACACCCCACCTGAGAGACCTGCACTGGCTCCCTGTCAACAAGAGGATAACCTTCAAGCTCCTCACCCACGCACACAAAGCACTCCACAACTCCGGACCAGCCTACCTCAACAGACGACTCAGCTTCTACACCCCCACCCGCCAGCTCCGCTCGACCAGCCTCGCCCTCGCCACAGTCCCCCGCATCCGGAAACGACCGCCGGCGGCAGATCCTTCTCCCACCTCGCCGCCAAGACCTGGAACACCCTCCCCACCAACCTCCGACAGACCCAAGACCTACTGGCCTTCAGAAGACTCCTCAAGACCTGGCTCTTCGATCAGTAGCAGCACCACCCCCCTCTTCCCCCAGCGCCTTGAGACCCTCGCGGGTATGTAGTGCGCTTTATAAGTGACATGATTGATTGATTGATTGTACAGATTGCTCAAGGCCCTGATAATATGCCTATGAAAAAGTGTAAAAGTAAGCAAATCCATTTCAAAGAATATTATCCCATATGGGCGTGATAGCAAATGTGTGTCAATAGTCAGCGTTTAAGAAAGACGTCAACTTAAAACTTGAACATGTAAATTGGTGGTGTTCCCTGTCTGAGGCCTATATAACCACACGACACACCGTGCTGACTCAATTCATTCTGGCAGTCCTGGATCCTCTCCTCAGCCATTCAGCGGTAGGCCTGATTCCTGGTGTGACTGGATCTAGTCATTGTTTTTATGTCCTCAACAACAGTGGGGTATTCAGTGCATGTTAAAGAATCATACTATTTCTTTCTCTCTCCCTCTCTTTCTCTCTCTCTCTCTCAGATATCCGAGTAGTGTCTCTGGGACCATCCTAGGCTGCTATTGCCATCATTTCAAACCATTGTATCTATTGTTTTTTTCCTTTGCCCCTTTTTCCATGATTTCCTTACCAACATATTACTCAGTACCTTGGTTGTAACAGGTGGATAATTGAGATTTTCGGTTGTATTCCCTTTGGAGAATTACACTATTATCTTTAAATCCTGATAACTGGTTAGGAAAAAATAGGAAATTTATGATATTTCTCTGGGCAGTCTTTTTCTGATATGGGGACTGAGCTGATGAATGACATATGGCGGGGATAATGCAGGCTGCAAACCAGAATCCAGAGTAGTCCTTGAGTAGCTAGGTATAGGTTTGGATGCCCCAAAAATCATAATTTTGATCTTGAGAGTTGCTGTGGGAATAAAGGACTCCTGAGGGAAGCTCAAAATGATAACGATCAGAATGGGAATCAGATAGGGCAGTGAGAAATAAGGGTGTGAATAATATTTAGGCGGCCGACCCGGCGTTCTGCCATGGAGGGACCGCCCGCCTAATTTATAAATGACTGCCAAGCAGATGGTCATTTACTAAAGCATTGGCAGGAAATGCCATCTGCAATCACGGCGGTTCTTGTCAATGCATTTTACTCTTTGCTACAGGGCTGTGTCAGCAAGACCCAGCCCTGTACCAAACAGTATTCTTTTTTTATTTACAATAAGAAAATCCCAAAACAGGATTTTGTTTATGTAAATTAAAAAAGTAATTCTCCCCTCGCCATTGGCCTCATCTCCCATGGTGGCGGAGAGTATTATTTTGTTTTCACTGTGCCTCACTGCCAGGGTTTTCCTGGCGGTGATAGACAGTAAAAAATGGCTATATGTCCGCCCTTCCTAATTGGGCGGGCAGACATGTAGCCATTTCTTCCACAGCCCTTACTCTGCAGGGCCATCAGAGAAGTTTGGCCACTGCAGAAACAGAGTAGTCTCTGCAGTAGCCAAACTTAAGGGCGGGCGAACAACTATGTTGGCAGGGAGGGAACTCAGTCACTGCAGCAATGGAGTGCCCTTCCCGCCAAAATATAAATCATGCCCTAAATCACAATTATTGTGGGCCACATAGATGCTGCCATTTCAAGTTTCACAAGCCATTCCAGACAGTGTCAGCAAGGTGAATAGCAGGGTGCATGATGTCTTGGTTAGATAAATGGCAGTCCTTGACACTTAGAGGGATAGCGATAGTAGTATTTCCACATTCTACGAGGAAGTGCCCAGGCAGATATAATCCAAGACAATGTTATTCTTCATCAAGAGCAACGGGGACCATTAGCATACCCCGTCGAGCATCAGTTGGCAAGTGAGCACAAATTCACAGAGGGGAAAGATTGAGTCTCTGTCTGTATTGCTCTAAAAGGTGCAAAAGGAGTTCTACTGAATGAGGATTTTTGATCTCTAGAGAAGGCTGCAGGTAGAGTATTGTTGATCTTCGGGCACTTGCCACCTGTCCCATCTATGCAGAGCCACAGAGTGAGCCAAACAACAAGACTTACAGCAAAGAAGCCCGGTAAAACACCCATCGAGGAATCAGGTAGCTGGGAGACTTCCAACTACATATGCCGGAGGTTGTATTTGTGGAAAGAAGGAAGAACTGCATCCTGGCGAGATCGATGGAAGTTGGCAGCACAAGCTCGTTCCTGAGCCAATGAGTTACGGTTGTTTGCTGGAGCAGGAGCAGGATGTTTAGAAGAGGCTTGGCTTACAGACATACGGGCAACTGCAGGTCTGACGTTTTGGGTTCAGGGGTTCCCTTGCAGAGACTCGCTGGCACCTAGGCTGGTATTCCACAGAACTGCAATTTGCAGCAGTGTTTATGTTGACCAGGGCTTGGAACAGATCATGCCAATGGGGAGGGAGGGTGAAGTTTCTCTTGTGGACTCACGCGTGGATCCAGTCTCCCTGTTGCAGGTTCTGAAGGACTCTGATCGGACAGACAGGTAAGGCAGCTCAGATTGGAGAACAGAAACTTCTGAGATAAAGAATATGTTGTTTGCAATACTGGAGGGTAATGTCATTGTTTAGGTGAATGTCAAGCGATGCTGGAGACACCAGGGGATTTGACAGAAGCAGCATGTGTTGCCCGATTACTATCCCATATGCACTTATCTTAGTCCTTGAGCTAGGGAAGGCTCCAATTGACCAGAGTGTCAAGAGAAGGGTATCGGGCCACTTGAGTCCCATCTCAGCACAAATCTTAGCTATTTTGTTTTTCAAAGTAGACTTGTAATTTCCACCTTCTCTAAAAATTCTGGGTGGTGGGCACTGTGAAAGTGTTGTTTGATTCCTAAAGACTTGCACAGCTCTTGCAATATGGTAGAAACAAAATGGGTGCCCTTGTTACTTTCCATTCAAAAAGGGTTACCAAACATTGGAATGAAATCCCTAATCAGCCTACTGTAATGCAAGATAAGCTTGATCTAGCCGGAAAACATACAGACTAAAGCAGACACACATATATGAATAACATTTTGGCATTTGGATAAAGTCCATCTGAATGTGGAAGAAGGGGACCCATGGACGTTGGTGAGCAACATAAGTGGTTTTGGTTCATTTGCAAATATTGTGGGCTTCACAGGTGGCACAAGAGTGACAATAATGTTTTATAAACAATTGGAAAAATGGAGCAAGCCCATGGGTACTTGCCGCACAGATCATTCCATTTATGCTGATGTGGGTGACACCATGGTATAGTTGGGTGAGGATGGAGAGGAGGAATTTCTGGGTAATCACCCTCCCAGTGTTAACATTCATCACTCCTTTGGGATCCCTGTTTTCGTTTATCCAAGCATGCTTATCTAATTAAGAAGCATATGCCTGAAATTCACACACATCTTTTGTAACAGGCACAAGATACTCAGTAGTCAGAGAAACATTCAAAATGATTTCAGAATTTGGAGCTAAAGCAGTCTTTTTGGTAGTTAGATTAGCAAAAGCGTTCATATGGCCGCTTCGTCATGAAAGGACTGATGTGTGCTGCCCTTTACAATTTTTAGATGGTAGCTTGAGAGCATCAATTAATCCTTTTGCATAAATTCCAGTTTAATTGGGGTTCCTGCTGGGGTGAGGAAACCCTGCTGCATCCAGAAAAGCCCCAAAGCATGGGCTACCCTGTAGGCATATTTTGAGTAAGTAAATATAGTAGCAATCATTTGGGCAGCAATGACAGCTAGGCCTGGGCGGTAAATTCCGTTCCGCTCGCGGAATTTGCGGAATTTGGGTAATTTTGCGTTCTGCGCAGAACGCGGAATTGGCAAAAATTCCGCGATCCGCGGCTTCGCGGAATTTTTTGCTTGTTCGCGCCTTCAAAATGCGTGTTCGCGAGATATTTCCCCCCGAGCACGCAAACAGCGTTCGCGAACAGGAAATAAGCATCGCGAACGGGCGGAACAAGCAATTTCGCGTGTTCGCTGAACTTTTGCGTGCTCGCGGACATTTTTTACCGTTTCGCGGAGCTTTGTGTAGCGCGACTACGCAAATTCCGCCCACCCTTTAAGAGGGCACTTGAGGTAAACTTTAACTTCCAGCAACCAGCCAACACCAGCCAGAGTTATTCCTGAGACATGATCCAGCAACATAATACATAAGATCACAATTGGGTGTTAGTGCATCAGAGAAATCAATCCGGGGACTAGTCAGATGGGCAGTTATGATGTGACTGTCATGTGGCTCATTGACTTGAGCAGTGGGCAGCAAGAAGGCAGGGTTTAGGACTAAAAACCAGGGTAATGGTAATGCGTGAAGTAGGCAACAAAATAATTGGATACTTTGATATTCTTGCCATGGACAAATATTGGGATTTGGTTGTAAGCAAAAGGGCAAATACAGCCCAGGGTGCAGCTACTGTGAGGGTGGAGCTAATGATAATATCTTTAAAAGCTTCTACAAGAAGGTCGGCCAAAGTTCGTAATCAAAGCGGAAGTCCTTCTGTAACTTCATTGAGGGCAGCAAAATAGTATACAACAAGTTTCAGCTGATCTCTGTGTCTTGGACCGACATCACTCATGCAAACCCACAGTTTTCATGACTGTACAAAGTGAAAGGGTCATTGTAATCAGATATCCCTAATGCAGGTGCATGAGATAATGTTGGTTTCTAAGTCACAAAAGCCCATTCTGCCTCCTCATTCCAATGCAAGGATTCTAGATATCTTTCTTCATATAATCATGGAGGCATTTGACAATAGTCATATATCCCAATATACGTTGTCTGCAATAACCCATCATTCCCAACAATGTTTGCACCTGAGAGACAATGACTAGTGTGGGTAAATTACAGATAGAATAAAAACATAAAAAAGGTATTTACTTTCAGAGTGTATAGGAATATAAAACAAGGCTAAACAAAGATAGACAACTTTAAACCATTGGATAGTGGCTGGGGTACCAGAGAGGATTGTTGAGGAGATTAGAAACAACAGGAAAATGATGTATCACTACAGCATTAATAATTTGCAGGTCTTGCACAGATCTACCCGTGCCTTTGCTAGGACTTTCGATCAGTAAAATAGGTGTGTTACACACTCACGTACAGTGGGCACTAGAACTTCTTGTTTGATTAAAGCGCTGATAACAGGTCTGATTCCTGCCTCTACCTCCGAGCGTAATGGAGTTTGGGAAATCCAGGGCTGTTTCTTAATTAGACTTGACCTAATCTTTATGGACTCTGCAAACAGTACACATCCATCATCGTTGCATATTCAAGCTGGTGGGGGAGTGGTGGGCACTCCCTTCACTGCGCATGAGGTGTTTGGCCAGCTGTCTCAGGCCGGCCAAACCTCTCATGCGCAGTGAAGCTCTCTCCAGCCTCAGCTGCATTGCTGGGGCTGGAGAGAGCAGGCACAGGCTCCCAGTTTGCCTGGGAGCGCAAGTTGCCGTCGCTAAGGCCAATCCTGACGCTGCTATGTGAGAGCACCTTCAGGATTGGCAGCAGGGCAGGCTGGGATCCTGTGCCAAAGGCCAGAAGCAGGAAGAGCCGATGTGCGGGAGACGGCGGTGTTAAGGTAAGTTTATTTTATTTTTATTATATTTTTGTTTCCGTATCCTCCCCATCTTCCTCCTCCTTCCTCCGGCCCAGCCCCCCCCCCCACTTTGTCAGGAGATGGGCCTCTACTGCTTCTTCCGGAAACCGAGGGGTTTCTTGATGACCTTTAAGCCAGCATATCATGCCCCTTCATTGGAGAT
Organism: Calotriton arnoldi; assembly: GCA_963921515.1. Lineage (NCBI taxonomy): Eukaryota > Metazoa > Chordata > Amphibia > Caudata > Salamandridae > Calotriton > Calotriton arnoldi. Next base: position 341,420 of record CAWUFW010008624.1, on the reverse strand, counting down.
TTCTCTAGCTTAAGTAGAAAGGAAATCTAATACTTTATAAACATGCAAGTACAATATAAGAGGCATTTTGGGTTGTTGGTGTAGCTCTTCTTGAGTCATGCCCCTTTTGTTCAGTTTCCCTAGTTTGCTTCCAAAGCTGTCTTTCAACGTTTCTGCTATGGACTTCTTCCTCCTCTTGCATGCTCTTCCTCAGAGTTCTCCATTAGCACTGGTGGTTCTTTCAAGCCTCTCAAGGTAAGTACTTTATTCTCTGATCTCTTGTTGAATTGCATTGCGATATTATGTTACCACTCTAGATCTTCGCTGTTGTATGGCCCCCCACTCTGAGGTAGTCAAGACAACTACCCCTTCCCTCCTTTTTTCTCTGTTGACTGATTACTGTACTCGTCAATGTTTGGCTGTACTATTCTTTGATGAAAGACAACCACCCTGCAATTGTTAACTTTTCCTACTTTCCAACAGTTTGGCACTCAACTTACTGATGAATGGGCATCCATCATTTTCTTCATTTGGGCTTCAAAGGCTGGTCACCCAATGATGGACCATCTTATCTTCCATCGCTTGTTCATTCACAAGTTCTGTCTATTCTACTCTGCAAGGTCTTCAGGTTCTTCTTTGCAGTGGCTAACAATGTTACTTCAAAACCTATGATCATATTGTTCCCCATCATAAATCCATCCTTTCTGGGAAACTGTCATGTGCGAGGGATTCCTGCTTTTCAAACAAGGTAATTTTAAGTTCTGGCTATCCTAAATATCAAGACTGGTCATTCAGTTATCCTACAATGAGGCACACCTCTACAAATGTTGCCAACTCTCCAGTATCAAGTGCTTCATCATACTCTAAAGTTAAAGTTTACCTACTTTCCAAGGAGTGATCTTCCTAGTATCCAGAGTAGACATGTTAGCATCATTTGCTCCATGGAGGCCAAATGTGTTTGTCTTGGAATCTAGTCTATTCCCCTCCGAACAATAACCTTCTGCCATGCCATGATTTTTGTCTAACATGTGTCAGCTTTTATGTTTTATGCATATATTTGTCTGCAGCACGCATTGCGAGGAACACAAAGACAGCCTGGTTCCGACTACCTGTACTGAAGAAAGTGACGCTATTACGCTCAGAACACAAATTCAGAACTCGTGCTCTCCCATCTGGATAGTGGCAAAACCCTACTCCACAACCTCCAAGATTCCCACTGGTCCTGCTTAAGGGCATCCTACACAATGAAGCTTACCCTATGAAGAAGCTAAAGAAATATGAACACATATTCCTTACCCTAATAGAGCTCCACTGGCACCCTGTGCCTCCCCACACTATCTTCAAAAGCAGCTGGATCATCTGCAAAACCATTAAGACCAGCAACACCATTTGGCTTACAAGCTTACATCTGCATCCTGGGCACAATCAGAAAGGAGCTGATGATTTGCGAAAAGAGAAGTCAATAGGCCTTTTTCATTTATACACCCAGGGTCCTGGAACAATATATCTTTATCCATCATGGTTGCCCCAATGATTCTCGAATTTAGGAAAAAGCTGAAGACACACATTTATAAAAAACACAACATCGTATTTCCAGGAAAAAATAAACTCTGCTAGCCACTCTTCCAGAGAACTCTTCAAGGTGGTCAGATCCCTCACGTAGATAGAGCAAGAAGTCTCTCTGCAATCTTCTTCAAAGAAGAGATGTAATGAACTTGCAGTCTTTTTCAAAAATAAAGTATTAAACATCTACAACTCCATGCAAGGGGACATAGACAACCCAGACCTACACAAAGGAACCATGGACCCCAGGGCTCAGGTCGCAGGACCCTCATTAACGCACTTCCCAGTGCTAAGTAAGGAAACCACAGGCATGATTTTAGCAAACCAAACATTAAGTCAGGCTCCCCCCAAAATCCAGTACCCCCACACATTTTGCAACAGGGTAGGGACGGCACTCTGACCACCGCCACAGAGATGCTAACACTATCTTTCACTCAAGGGAGAGATCCAAAAGCATGGAAACACGCTATAGTCTGACCCTTACTAAAACAAACCTCACTTAAACCCAACAGATCTAGGGAACTATCGCCCCATTTCACTCCTACCCATTCTAGGAAAAATTGCAGAAAAACATGTCAACCAGGTGCTGTCCCAATTCCTAGAGGAGAACGAGGTACTACATCAGACACAAATGGGGTTCAGACCACTGCACAGCACTGAGTCAGCCCTGCTGTTGGTCACGGAGGAACTTAAGGGAATCCTCGATCAGGGGGTACTGCTGCAATACTGCTGCTTGACCTTAGTGCAGCCTTTGACACGGTGGATCATAAACCACTGATTCACAGACTGGAGAAAACAGGGATACAGGAGAGCGCACTAAGATGGATAGTGTCATTTCTGCAAGATAGATCTTTCCAGATAACGGAATGCGGACACTATTCAGATGCTCTAGAGATTACATGCGGAGTAGCACAGGGCTCTGCCCTCAGTCCCACACTATTTAATCTCTACATGCAACCTCTAGCCGAGATTGTCCAGGAATTTGGGCTGTCAATCATATCATATGCGGACAATACCCAACTGGTAGTTTCAATCTCGGAGGGTCCTAAATCAAATTATAACCAAGTTGTTCCTTGTATGGAAAAAGTTTCAAAATAGATGACTAGTTGCAGACTAAAACTGAATGGTGACAAAACAGAACTCATGTTTCTAGGAAATAATTCCCCCCACGTACCACCCTTGACTGGCCAAAAGGATTGGGATGTCCTCCCATCCATAAAAATTCCATAAAAAACCTGGGAATGTGGCTGGATCACAATCCCTCCATGGAGACACAAGCGAAAAAATTGGCTGCCTCCTGTTTTGGAATATTACGCATGCTCCGAAAAATCCTAGGTCTTATTCCCAAGCAAACCTGGAGAACAGTTATACAGTCTCTGGTGATCTCACGACTGGATTACGGGAATTCCCTGTATCTGGGATCACCCAAATACGTGGTGAGCAGACTACAAGTGGTACAAAACGCAGCAGCCAGATTACTTAGAAGTATACCCAGGCATGAATCAGCGAAAGGTGCACTGAGAATACTTCACTGGCTGCCGATCCAGGCCAGGGTCATGTTTAAATCATTATGTATAGCGCATAGAGCCATGAACGACAAGGGTCCGGTCCCTCTCAGAGCACTCATTACCCCATATGTGCCCGAAAGAGCTCTAAGATCCTCTTCTGATCGGCTGATTAAGGCCACAAGGATAAAGAGAGCCAGATGGGGAGGAAGATCTTTTTCGCACCTAGTACCAAAGCTTTGGAACACCATGCCCAAAGAACTGAGACTGCTCACGGATGAAACAAGTTTCAGGAAAAAAACTGAAGACATGGTTGTTCCCTGAATAACCCTCCATTCCACCTGTTACCGTCCGCTCCTCAGTGCTGGGAAGCCTCTGGGCAGCTATGCGCTTTATAAAACCCGTAAACATAAACATCGTGATAAAGTAACAGTTCACTTCATCCTTCAGAACCCAACTTATGCTCCAATCACTGACTGGCTGTGTCTTTGCCTTCAATATTTTACAGCACCCTGGAGTCTTTGGGCTTACTTCATGCTATGTAAATGCCACATAGATACATATATACATACATACATACATACATACATACATACATTCAATATGGCTGCTGCTCAGTATGCAATAATGACAATGTATCTTCTATAATTCTTGCTAGCACATTTTGATGCGTTTTATACACATGCACATGCTCCTTAAGCATGCTTCTTAAAATCTGCTCACTTAGCAAACACGTCACGGAAATCTGGGACCTGCTGGACAATAATGCCTGGGCCTCCTCTTCCTCATGGAAATATGGCTGACCACAGCTTCAATGCTGCACATCGCTGCCGCCATCCACGCAAGATACAAGATCACCAGGCAAGACCGCCTAAACAGGCCTGGAGAAGGAATCGCCATCATGTATAAGGACACTCTCAACTGCACAGCCTTCACAGAAGCTGGAACAAACTACAAGGAACACCTCAACTTTAAAATACAAATCACAGCAAATTTCACCCTGGGTTGAACCCTGACCTACTGTGCCCCAGACTCCCTAGCCAACTTCACTAGCAAAATAACAGACTTTATCACCCCACTACTCCTCAACTCTACCACATTCATCGTACGAGGTGAACTCAATCTCCATCTAGAAGCCCTCATCATCCTAGCCCTGTCAGCAGTCTTCAGCACCGTCTCCCATCCTGATCCGAAGACTCCATGAAGCATACATCCAGGGACACGCCCTCGATTGGCTCTGCACCTTCCTCACCAGAAGAACCCAAACCGTCAACATGCCTCCCTACTCCTCCACAGCACAGAAACTCATCTGCGGCCTCACACAGGGCTCCCCGCTCCACCCTTGAGAGAACACCTTTCAAATGCATAACAGGCACATTCACAATTTGCTGTTGCATAGAAATAATTATTTTTTATTTAAAAAAACAAATACCGCTTATGAGTTTTGTTTTTGAAAAGAAAAAGAAAAAGAAAATGAAAGTGTGCAGTGTGGTGTCGGCATGTTGATGGAGCCATATACGGTACACTTTACAATGCATTTACAGGAACCTCCATGATTCCTGTATATGCTAGAGATCCCCACTAGCCCGGCGGACACCTCTAAATTTGGCAGGCAAAGTAACCACGGCATGGCGGGATTAAAGTAATCTGCCATGATGACAAGACTAACACACCACCAAACTCTAAATCAGCCCGAAGCCCTTAGTTAATCTTGCAGGACATCAGGCGACTCCTCTTTCCAAAGTGACAGTCATCCACTGGCCAGGTCCAGGATCTTATTCCCTGCCTCTCCCTTGTGTAAGGGTTTATAAGTAGAGGTGTAAAGTTCTAGATACCAGGCACCCCTGGGCAATCCTAGGATGCCATTTCATCCCTACACCCCACAAATTTTCTCTGTGAAGAGCACCTCTGAAGGCCTCAGCTCCACCCCTAACTGATATGACTGCCAGATGCCTTCTCTCCAAAACTTAAAAGCGGAGCGCCTCCTGTGTGGTTTCCAGATGTCTGGGTTTCCTCCTTTGTTCAGTGGGCCTAGGCGGTAATGCAGATTTTCCTCCCCATATCCCACTTCTCAGGAACTGAGCCAATCACTAGTAATTGCTTGTTTTGTGTGGGGAGGACTCTGTTCCCTCTGCTGGGGAGCAGAGTAATTAACTTGGCCCAGCAGGTGGGACAAATGCTTGGAATATGAATATGAGCTGCGCAAGAGAAATATGAAAATTCTTGACGTACCTTAAGAGGTATATGTGTGTTATTGGAGCCTGCATATTCAATTTGGACATGCATGTTTTACCCCAATTTGACACCGTGCTGGACTGTGTAGGCCTAATTGGAGCAAAAGTGCACTTTAAGGCAGATTTCACCTATACGTATAATACAGTGAAAACACTACAGATTTTCCAGTAAACCCTACTGACCTATCTATGAATGCCCACTAATATAATATTAAAAGGGCAATACCCCATTATAGCACTTATCCTTGCAGAGTCCCTTCTGCGACAGACTAACTGTGTGGAATTACTGGGCTGTGCACAACAGTAGTCTCACACGCATATCCCACACACATGTGCACACATGTTCACGTGTAACCAGCCTAGTATGCCTTACCCTTGCTGTGCCAGTGGCCTTATCTTAAAAGGCAGACACTAGCGTTAAACATGGTCAGTCCAATTACTGTGCATTTTCAGGGAGTGAGACTCACATACTGAGACTCACCCACCGTAAAGGTTCTAAAACCGGGTGATCAAAAACGAAAAATCTCAGTGGACTAAATGGGTGGAGCCAATTTGCAATAGGTATCATGAAAATAACATTGTTGCACTCATTAGGGATGTGTACATGAAATAGATTAGGAGAAGTTGCTCTTTTAGCAAAGGAGATAGGGACCCCTCTGGCATCGGTGGGCAAATTGGTGCAAATGCAACAGGAGAAAAGAGTGAGGTCTAGTCAGCACCTTTCCAAAAGGTTCAAGTAATGTTTTTGCTGAACACTGTTGGCGGTTCCTTGGGTGGGCAAAAGACAGAGTGCAATTTGCTGTGTGGTACCCACCACATTTCATTTCAATTAGGTGCCACATTATTGCCCAAATGAAAAGGCGTGTTGCACAGGTAGCTGGCCAGTCTCACTGCAGGATCCGAAAGCAGGAGGTCTGCCACATACCTCGGAGGGAGCTGTAAATGGCGAGAAGGAGGATCTGCATCCTGAAGCAGTAAAGGCTACAGAGGCTCAGAAACTAGAGCCACTCCCTGCAGCTTTGATGAACCCTGCTTCAGTGGAGCTGGGCCAAGAGTGGAGAGGACAGAAGCAGTAAGGGGCAGAGCAAGTGTGGAAGCGGTGGAGTCTGGAGGGTCAGTCATCCTCTTGGGCGAATCCAGGCAGTGATCCCACTGCACTTCACAGCCATGTTCTCAGAGTGCAGGATCTGTTAGAATACCCTCCAATGGGGCTAGAAGTTAGACATTCATTAGTTGACCTGGATATGGATCCACTCATGGGGCTGGAGATGATGGCATGGTTTTGAGGGACACTCCAGCAAGGCTGCATGGACCTGGGAGCAGAAGCTGCAGAGGTAGTGACTCAATAGTCTGCAGTACTGCAGAACCATATCATTATTCAGAGACCTTTCAAGAGAAGCCAGAGAGACAGGAGGGTGTGAGGAAAGTAGCAGGGGCAGTCCATGACTACCTTGCAGGAGCTATCATAGAAGGCATGGCATGCATTGACAAGAGTGGCAGGAGTGGTACATTAAGCCACTTAAGGTCAGTGTAAGCTTCGATTATAACTAGCTTGTTCTAGAGCACACCATTGAAATGGACCACATTACCAGAGGATTCATGTGATGAATACAATCAAAATGCTGTTTTATCTCAAGAGCTTTGCATATTTCCTGCATTACAGAAGAAACAAAGTGGGTTCCACAAACACAAGAAAGCCTCAATGTGACCGTGAACTTAGCTATGAACGTATCTTCTTGGCGTCACCACGGAAAACCAGAATGCTTTAATCCAGTCACAAAACATATACATAATTACAAGAGCATAAGAATAGGAGCAACACTTAGGTATCTGAATAAAGTTCATTTGTAGGTGAACAAAGGAGCCCCATGGAGGTGTGTGTGCAGCAGGAGTGGTCTTAATCCCTTTAATAATGTTGTGAACTTAACATGTGACACAGGAGTAACAACCTTGTTGGGTAGCTGAGGAGCGCTCAAAATAGTAGGTTGCTGTGGCGCAAAATATCCAGTTCCTTTCAACATGAGCATGACTGTGATACAAACGTACAAGGTTAGGAAGAAGAAATTTTGGGGCACCACTGTCACTGTTCCATCCTAGCACACTCCGTCAGGGTCTCTTTAACAATTCAGCGTCATTCAGGACTGTTTTTCATTCTCAGATGCCTACAACAGAGACACATCTTTAAGCATAGGTACAGGGATATCATCAGTTCGAATACCTAAAGAGAAACGTTAGGACATTTACGCCACTTGCTACATTTTGGCATCGGAACGGTCTATGACCGATGAAGGTTTAGAGACATGAAGGAGATGTGATCTTGGTTTGATTAACAACTAGTCACTGAGGGTATGGGCCACCCGCTGCAGTGCAACCCACTTCATTGCCTACTGGGACTGACCACCCAGATGCGCAAGAATAGGTACACCGTCAGGTTCATCAACTTGGCATACGTTCTCCTACAGCGTTGTATAGCCTTGACTTGGAAATCCGCTGTAGCACCGTTGCTGTCACTCTGGTTGAAAGATCTTCTTAAATGACCAACCGCTGAGACAGCGATATAGCGGTCATTACCCTTAATGCGGGGGTGGTGCCATCTCTGGATGCTTAGGATGCATTTATAGACAAATTGTTGGCCAAAACGGATGAGACCTCCCTGAGGAGCTGGGTGCTGTTTGTAAGCAGCACCTGGCCCTTAGGGATAAGTATGGCGGCTCTGTGTATCTCCACCCTTCCTAAACTTTAGGTCTTGGGTGAGATCCCCTAACCCCACTGCCCCTCATATACGTTCCCGATGGTTTGTTTACTTTCTATACCTCCCTCAAAAAACTGATAACTGATTGCCTGTCTTGCTCCCCCCGTCCCCCTATCGCCCGATACCCATCATACTGCTGTATCTCCAGCTGGTGCCTTACGGGCACTCTCGCCTTCACCGACATTTCGTACTCTTTTTTTCCCCTTCAGTTAATGTGGTTATATTACAGCTCCTTCCTAGGGTCCATGACTGTCTCTCATAGGCACTGTGTGGATCTTTTTCTCCCTTATGCCATTGCCCTTACCAGACCTGGTGACTGAAAGTGATGTTCATTGGTTACAGATGATATCGTGCGGGGTACAATCTATCTCTGTCCATCATTGATAGTGTGTCTGTATTGTTACGTAATGTACACTTAAAGATGGATACTTGAGAATATACTGACATATACATTGTTCTGATTATATGACCATGTTGACGTATTGCATTCTTGTCCTGAACATGATATTTACGCCTGTAATTTTAAAAAAAATCAATAAAGAGCTATTTGGAAAACAAAAACTAGTTAAGCTGTTCAAAGTAATATCGGTAAACATTTGCAATGGCAATTATTAAGTACGAAGAGTACAGAAATAGAGCGTATATTAAGTGATTAAAGCAACATGAAAACTGGATGTTTATCCTTACTATAGGACAGTGGTTCTTAACTTGTGGTCGGGGGACCCCTGGGGGTCTGCAAAGCCTACTCAGGGGGTCCACGACAGCTTAGAAATGTAAATAATATTAACAGATTAATAAAGTGTATATTAATAAAGTAGCAAAATATACAATGGATTTTTTTTTAAATTCCATAAATGTGACAAAATTTGAATTTGGAGGCTAAAAATTACATTTGTATCCTCAGATTGATTAATGGGAGCAGTGCAAGTGCATCAAACAAAATACAGTATGGACGATGAGTGGCCTCAGTCAAATTTAGAAAAGATCTAACCTTACCATCAAAATTAAAATGTTTTTTTAAAAATTTGTTTGTGAATTAAATTTAATATTTAATCACTGTATATTAGTTTGATGAATGTTTGTTTATGTAATTTCTATGCATTGTTTTGCAGTTCAAATTATCGATAATGCCTAGGCAGGGGTCCCCGGCTTCCAGAAATTACTCAGTGGGGGTCCCCAGGTACCAGAATTGATCAAGTGGGGTCCCCAGAAGTTACTCAGTGGGGTTCCCAAGTTCCAGAATTGATCAAGTGGGGGTCCACAGAAATCAAAAGGTTAAGAACCACTGCTTCAGGAGAGTATGAAAGTGTATGTTGAAGAGAAGAGTTTGTATGAAGTGTGAAAACGAAGATAGTAGTAGAAGGTACTAGTGGTGATGCTCAGCATTAAAGTTGCTATAAGCATGAGTACCATCTCAAATTTCACGCCCTGAAGAAGCGGTTATCATAGCACGTAACACAAAACATAAGTTAGCTGTAGTTTTTAAATTACTAAGCACTCCGGGAAGATGAATGTGTCATGAAGAGAACTGCCACCCTTTAACTGGAAATTAATTTGAAAATTGTGATAAACAAAAATTGCCTGTACAAATGCAAGAAACTCGAAATAAACAATCATAGGTTACTGCCATAATATAATTTTTGTATAAATAAAAATATGAAAAGTTTCTTTTACTAACAATACTGTTATGGGTATTTATACTACTCACCCAACATACAGAATTCAATTTTTGCATCCTGTTATGAAAAAACTATGAGTTTGTACAGTGTGCACAGCAATTTCATGGTTTTGTTGGAATAAAAATGCTTTTAGCCGAGTTCTCTATGCATTGTACAACTTAAGTTAGCATTCGCTGCACCATTTTGTATTCAGTCGCCATTTTGAGCCATGATCAAAATTAACTTCTGTCTCACTCTGTCTGCCTCAGGAGAAAGCAGCTGCAATCTTTTTTTTCGTATTTCTCCAAGGTTGAGCTTTGCTGTACTAATGAATAGACTGTTTTTTTTGTCATCACTAGCCTTTCTCACTAGATAGGCCTGCTCCCACCCTTAGAGCGGCAGGCGCAGGCAGAGTAACCTTGACGCAGAGATTTGTGTTAGTGATTGTTTGTGCATTCAGTAAATAGGTTGAGGCCTACCCCACGAAAGAAAATACAGCCATAGCGACTGCAAAAGTACTCCTGAAGGAGTTCTTTCCTCGCTTCGGCTTGCCCCGTTTGATTTGGAGTGATAACGGAAGTCACTTTAACGCGAGAGTCATTCAGTTGGTTTGTGAGGGACTACATATCAGACAAAAATTTCATGTTGCGAATCACCCCCAGTCAGCAGGTTTGGTTGAGAAGTACAATGGTACTCTCAAACTGAAATTGGCAAAGATTCAGGAGAGCACAGGGTTGCAGTGGCCAGATGCTTTACCATTAGCCCTTTTGTCCACAAGAACTACAGCGCATTCTGGGACAGGACTGTCACCCTACGAGGTCGTGTTCGGGCACCCGGCAAATGTCTGGGGCGTCCCGCGTCCTCGTCGGTTTTCAGAAATTGAATATCCTCTGTTAGTGGACTATCTGTATGAGTTGACTAAAAGTTTGCGTTCTATCCATCAAAAGATCCAGGACTCTCTTTCACCAGTACCGAGGGGCCAGGACATGACATTCGGCCTGGTGATTATATATTTATCCGGAATTTTCAAAGAAAGAAGAACTTGGAGCCGAGGTGGAAGGGGCCAGTCCAGGTGCTCCTTGCCACCTGCACGGCAGTCAAAGTCATTGGCTGAAAGAACTGGATTCATTGTCAGCATTGCCACAGAGTGCCTCTCCCCTTACCCTACGATCAGTGGGTCAACAAAGGAATCGGGGACTCAGAGTGGGAGCAAGTCCCACGATTCGTCCCCTTTTTGGATGCCAAGCTTACGTGGACCCAAACAGAGGCTGAGAACAATGAGGTACTAAATGCGGCAGTGCCACCGGAGATTAAGGCAATTCAAGAACCCCTTTCTATTGGCCCCTCTGTGTCCGAGCCCCTTTTTCCTGACCCCTGTGTTCCTGGAGTTGCAATGTACAATTTGCGCCCCTGACGGAGGAACAGTGCACCAAAGGAGAAGTCAGATTAGTAGGTATGGACTGCGCAAGTCAGGGTGTACCTTGCCTATGGTACCAACAGTAGTTTAGGGAGAGGCGAAATTGGTGCACTGTTCAGACATTGGACAGGATAGACAGAACGTGCTTCCCTGGAGGGGGGTACAGTATCCTGGACGACGTGGGATTTCTTCAAGAGCTAGGATCGAACAGCTCCACCGCCGGTGCTCAAGAGCACCAAAGTTGATGAACAATAGGAGTCTACCAGTGAGGTTCTAACGGACACTGGGAACACTTGTCTTTGCCATCAGTTTTAGTGCATTCTTTTTTTCCCTAGTTCCACTATGTATTCGTTTGGTCGGCCCATTACTGAGACAGAACAGCCGTTTGCACCTCCGCGCCCAGAGCGGGGTTGGTTTTCGCAGCAATAATTGCAATTGCATTAATGTTTGTATTAGGGAAATCTTGGTTCTTGGAGGAAAAGTATCCTGTACGCTCTTTGATTGGGACAACACCTGTCCCCCCTGAACACATGTTTGTCATCTAGGCCCCTCACAAAGGAGCGCACCGAAAGTCTTATAAGGATAATGTGTTTATACAAATGTTGCATCAGGCTCATAATGCGTCAAACACAACTAATTGTTGGTTGTGCAGACTACTTCCCTCAGTGACCCATAACATTGAGAACTTACTGTCCATGCCCTTGTCCTATATTAGCAGTTGCGAGGGTTGGTTTGCATTGCTCAGTATGGTGCGTCCCCATCCCCAATTTGATACTCTAGAGAGAACGCGTACTGATTCTCACACCAAGATACAGAATGTACATTTCCAGCATAGGGCTCCCCCCGGTGCTTCCACAGGCCAAGAGCCATTTGGTAGATTGTTCTTAAGTTCTTGCATGCACTCATACAAGGGGGTGAGAAATGGAACTTGGTCTCGAATGGAAATAGCTGATTTTCTGGGGTTCAACACGTCAGAATATTTCCAGTCTTTCCAGGCTCGTAATGTTACTGAGGATAAGCCAATACCGGTGTCAGTGGTCAACACAACAGCTAGTTTCTGTGTCCAGGGGACTGGGAAGATAAAGGTGGGGGAGAGCAGATGCAACTCCACATATAGGTTGAGAACGACTGATAGTCCGTCCTTAATACCACCCCCTAATGTCTATTTTGTTTGTGGATCCCAAGGTTATGTCTGGCTCTCGGAGGGATGGTCAGGCAGGTTTTATCTCTCTTCCCTCCTACCCCGTGTATATAGCTCCATCAAATTACCACAAAGACCATCGGCTGCAGCGTCGAAGTGTATACTTGCCCCGAGTTAGAAGGGTCATTAACACAGAAGATATAGATCAGGCAGATACCACTTTGCAACAGTTTGAAGATGCCATGAAGGGAATAGTACCTTTTTGGGGCCCCATGTCTAACAGTCTTAATATTCGTCGGCTCACAAGGGTTGTAGAAGGGGTTATTAATACAACAGCAGGGATTCTGACCAATATTACTGCTGAGCTCCAGGCTACGAGGCTCGTCACTTTACAAAACCAGATGGTGTTAGACATCATCCTTGCTGATTGGGGAAGGGCCTGTCGCGTTATTGGCAGTAGCTGCTGTGTGTACATCCCAGACCACGCCCCAATGTATATGCTGCCATACAGAAGTTGCATAGGCTCTCATCTGATATACACCAAGAAAATGGTACTTGGATACTCTCTGGATGGTTCTGGGGTATATTCACGTCCTAGGGTTGGAAGATTCTTACCTTCCTAGTGGTAATTGCTGGTATTATCCTCACCTGTTGTCTTTGCATACATTGCCTCCCTGCTTGTTGTGCTTATTGTGTGAAGACCCTGAAGCCTAAAAGAAAAGTAGCGGTGCCTGTTACTAATGCCACTATCATGATGATGCAGGATGCCAATGGTCTTATGTTAATAGATGAAGGTATTTTTGGATATTGATAATGCATATTTTAGCCTGTAGTGGCGCTATATATTTTCTGTATGCGGTTATTTGCTTTTAGGCAGTAACCAAATGCTTTAGCTCAAGCTAAAAGGAGGGTCTGTTGGAATAAAAATGCTTTTAGCCTAGTTCTCTATGCATTGTACGACTTAAGTTAGCATTCGCTGCACCATTTTGTATTCAGTCGCCATTTTGAGCCATGATCAAAATTAACTTCTGTCTCACTCTGTCTACCTCAGCAGAAAGCAGCTGCAATATTTTTTTCGTATTTCTCCAAAGGTTGAGCTTCACTGTACTAATGAATAGACTGTTTTTTTGTCATCACAAGCCTTTCTCACTAGATAGGCCTGCTCCCACCCTTAGAGCGGCGGGCGCAGACAGAGTCATCTTGACACAGAGATAGCATGTACCAGGTCCCAGGATTGCAACACTTCCTTCTGTATCTCCTTTGTTCACCAGCTACCAACTGGAAAGTTCCAGTCTGGACGTGTCTTTAGTGGTTCTGAAGATGTACATTATGTGTTACCATGTTGGCAGAAGTCAGTCCCTCTGCAGCCATCTAAGGAGGCTGGTCAGACCGGACTCCACTCAAGTGTACTTCTAATAAATATCTTTGGTTTGTATTCTCTACTGACTGGCCGACTTTCATTTGTGAGGGAGGCTGAGAGGTGGTCGCGAGTGACCCGGGTGGCCCTAATCGGGTCACTTCCTTCATTTGGCGCCCGAACAGGGACTCCATCGGGTGACCCATCCTTGCCCATGGGCGGGTAAGGAGGTCGGGCCACGTCGGGTCGGACGGGCGGACCGGGGATCCCTGCACAAGAGAGTCTTGAACTCGCAGCTGTCCCGTCTGTCTGACCGGGCGGTGCCTCATCCAGTAATCATCCCGACTGGGGTCCTGAACGGCGAAACCCTTGGATCTGACCGTTTGGTCCGAAGAGTCGGCAGTGGAGAATAAACTCGTTTGACCTGTGTGCACCAAGTGAGTTTGCTTTGGTTCTTTGTGGATGGCGCCATTTTGATTTGTATTTGACACGGTCTGAGGACCGTCTTTGGACAAGCGCTTGAATTTGTTTGAGTTCTTCATGAACATGGTACTATTTTGATTTGTATTTGATGAGGTCTGAGGACCGACTTTGGTAAAGACATTTGCAAATATCTGCTTGGCATAAATAGTGAACCTGTTTTCTTTTGAAAAATTCCATGTCTTAGTAAAGTGTTTTGTTTGGGCTGTCGTTGTTGTTCTGCTGATGCTTGATTGGAAGAAAGTCAGTCAGCGCCTCCAGAAGGCACTCCAAATTTTGACATGTACGTAAAACATGGCCTTGGCCCTATTATGTTTAGTACATTATGGCACAAATATACGAGGGACAATGCCGAGTTGCAGTGGCCGTTGACGGGCATTTTTGATGAACAGAAAATTAATTTTCTACAGGAAAAATTGTTTGCGAAAAGGAGTAGGCAGTCGATGTTTGATTCCCTCAGAAAATGGCAAAAGGATGCTAAACAGAGACGTATGAAAGCAGAGAAAGAGGCCCGGAAGGGGAGAATGCAGACAGTGACTCAGAAAACTGTAGCGCATGATAGAGAGAAAATAGAAAAAGGAATAGAATGTGCTGACAGGAGATTTCGATTACAATGTGAAAAGTCTTATGTTGCGCGAGAAGAAAATGACACATTTGTGGAGGAATTGTTAGATACTCGACCTCCACCTCCATATGCCCTGCAGAAAATATACCCTGCCATAACAGCCTCAGTCATCCATTTCTTCTGTCTCTGCTGCTTCTGTTTCTTCTACTAATGATCAAGCTATTTCGGCCACAGCGCCTGCTGCCCTTTCTTTGCCTTCGCCTTCTGCGGCTACTATGACTGCCCGTCTCCCTGCTACGCCTATTGTTTCGGCATCTCTCTCGCCAGCCCTCACGTCTACGACACAGTCACCAGCGACGTTGGTGCCTGTTACTTCTGTTGCTACTCCCACCCTGTTCTTCCATCCCACGATGTTATTAAGTGGTGGAACACCTGTACGTGGATTAGGGGACGGAGAATGGGCGACAGCTAGGGAGCGATTGGGACATTGATACGATCGGATGTGGGAGATGAAGAGAAAAAGGTGGTAGCCAATCAGGCCGCCCAGTGGGCTCGTAACCCCATTTACGGTGTGGAAGATGTGTGGAGTGTGATGAAAGATTATGAGCCGTTTGTACAGCAGCATGCCCTTAAGCACATGTCGGCTACTTTGATTGGACTGTGGGAACAGTGTTTCAATGATGTAGCACCCCAGATTATTTATGATATTAGGGATCACGTATACGCTGCTGATATGGCACCTGGTGAGGTTTTTAGTTATGTCGCGACGCTGGTCTCTTATCGAAGTAGGCTGCTTGAAAAGAGCCCGAAGATATTATCCCAGTTTCCGATGAGGGAAGCCCATCCCATATACCACCCTGAACTACCGGAGCTACAGGATCAGCAGAATACTGTTATTAGACCGAGGGTAGAGGCCCGTTTCCAAGAGCAAAGGGTTTATACTCCATTGAAAAGGAGTGAGGTTTTGTCCCTTAAGACTCAGTTACCCGATCCTAGGAAAAATCCTACTGCATAATATAAGGAATTGACAGAGGCTGCTTCATCGACAGTGACGACGCTTGCAGATATTGAGATGTTCTTTGGTTTACTGGTGCCCGTTGATATTTGGACGAAAAGGGAAGACAAGGGAACCCTACTCACTACGGAACCAGGGTAACTGAGTATTACAAGAAAACAACGGTTCCTGTGGGATAATATGTATCTGTATATAATATATAGGTGCACAATCGCGATAAAAAGGGTTTATAAGGATGTCATAGAGAGAAAACCAAAATACCAAGGATTTTTGTTATACACATATATTTGTATTATTCACACCATATACAAAAATTATACAAAGGCATTTGTGAAGAAGTGTCCCAAGTGTAACATGAACCTAACAGTTGAGTGACACAATGTGACAATATTTACAAGGTTTCACTATTTATCAAACGACCATATCTGAAATTTTTACATCATATATAGCAACTTTATACAATAATAAGTGCTATGTCAGTGGTTCGTTTTTCATCAAAAGGTGTCGACGGCGTTTCGACCCTCTCTAGAATGTGGGGTCTCATCAGGACCTATGATACTGGGAACATCTGGGAAAAGAATGAAATTTGTATAAGATAATATATGGACCTAGTAACAGCATACTAGTAATGGCTGATGTTACCAAGGACAAGGAATTACCTAGATTGTCAACCGCGCAATTCTGGTGAAGAATATTGTGTGCCAACCGTGAGTGAAATAAGAGGAAATACTCACAGGGAGACCCTGCTGGGTTCTGGTGGTAGAAAGGAAAAGGAAATAAGTAAAAGGTTAAGGGGATAGAAGCTCCTCTATTAATTGGCCACTTGTTGATCAATGGGGACACTTACCCCTGTTGAGGGTATGAACTGGCGATCACGATGAGGAGGAGGAAATGTAGGTCAAAATCTAGGGGCGGAACTATAAGAAAAGGGACAAAAGGAGCATGTTGTCGTGCTCGGATGCATAAGGAAACTTCAAAACTATGAAATAAAGTAGGGAATCTTACCGAAGAACAGACACTGAATCGTGACTAATAAGGAATGCGGGCCAGCAATTGGTGGGATGTCCGCTTTGAAATTGTTTCCTGTAATAAAAGAAGCCAATTGTTTAGCTTCCACAAGGCCCCATGTGTCAGAGATGTATAGAGATGATATAGTGTTCGTTTCTTACCTAAAGGGGATAGTCGTTCCGCGGTGCACGGTAATACGTGCTTACAGCAAAACTGCACAGTCTGTTTGCCGATGGTCGGTAACACAGATCCGACGTGCACATGGGCTTAAATATTAGGCAAACCGGAAACGTGCGCAGGCATCTAAGAGATTGCCGTGACACGGAGTTATCCGGTTATCGGTAGTGAAAGAATGAAAGGAAAAATGAAGGCAGACATACAGCTGTCTGCCAAGATGAGAAGAAAGACCAAGGGAGTGAGGCAGTTGGCACAGCATGTATACAAAGGAGCAGGGAAATTACTTTATGGTAATTGAAAAGGCATTGAGGGGGTTTTTTTCAAGGAGCAATAAATATTAAAATAACAGTAGTTTAACCTTAACGTGCACATGAAATTATTCACCATGTTAAGGAAACACATAGAGGGAATGGAGATGGTTTACCTAAATAGCGGGAAACCGCATATAAGGGAATCAATCAACCAGTACCACACCAAGGTTACATCCAATTAAGTAATTATTCCCATGGTAAACAATTAGAATTAAAATGTTATTATATACATTAATTACAAATTAGTCAAAAAGAGGCAATGAACACGTTTTTTACATACTTATTCAATAATGTCCAAAGAGAAGATTAATGCACACTTGTTCAACATTGTCCAATGTGAAAATTATCAGAATTATGGAAAGTTTAACGAAACATCATGAGGTGTTAATGATTATGATACACATAAATGATAAGCGTAAGGTGAACACAACAGCTCGTTTGACCACATGAATGAACCTGTGAATGAACCTGTGGTCTGTTACATACAGTATACAGTATACAGTATACAGGGGCACAGTAAGGCCGTGGGGTAAGTGTGCTTAAGTCACACGGCGGGACTATTACAGGCATCGTTAAACAGTCATCGTTAAATAGTGCGTCCTGTATATTTGAGTTGAGTAACAGGACAGTCATGGTTGCGGAGCATAGGAGGCAGTGTCAGTTTAATGTTGCGACAAAGCCGCGCCACTCCTCCACTGAGTTTAATCCTTGGTTTATAGAATCAATTCTGTCTATCCAATGACATTCACGTCTTTGCAAAATTTGTGTAATGTCTCCCCTCTCTCCGGGATTCTGGCAATGTCAATCACCTGCCATCTGATCTCATCTGCTGTGTGTTGTTTCTCATTGAAATGTGATACAAGTGGGGCATTTGCAACTAATCGTCGTATGCGACTGCGATGCTGCCCAATGCGGGCTTTTACTGGTTGTTGGGTTTGTCCAATATATGGTAGTCCACATGGACACCAAATGCAGTAAACCACGTTTCGTGTATTACAGTTAGAGAAAAATTCGAGAGTATGTATGTAGTTACCGTGTTTAAAGGTGTTAGTGTTCTCAGTGTAGGGGCAAACTACACAGTTGCCACATTTATGATGGCCTTTTATCTCCGGTAACCCCCAGGTGGATTCAAGGGTATTGCTCTTTCTTTTAGTAGTTTCAGTGGAAGATCTGATGAGATGGTCTTTTATGTTTTTGCCTCGCTTATAGGCAAACATGGGGATCTCCATTTCAGGGTCAATGCTTCTGATTATATTCCAATTCCTGGTGATAATATTGCGAACTTTGTTGGTATGTGCTCCGAAGGTAGTGACACAGACTATTCTGTTGAGTGGTGCCTTTTCTCTAATTTTGAGAAGTTCTTCTCTGGGGCAATACCAGGCACGTTTCATGGATTTCTTGACAATTCTATTTGGATACCCTCTAGCTATTAGTTTGGCTTTGAGTATTTCAGCCTCACGCATATAGTCCTCTTTGCGGGTACAGTTCCTACGGACTCGTAAAAACTGTCCAAATGGTAAACCATCCTTAAGGGCCCGAGGGTGATGGCTTCTATATGCTAGTAGCGTGTTCCTTTCAGTGGGTTTCCTGTGTAGTGAAGTATATAGTTTCCCCTCTGTATGTTGGATGTTGAGGTCTAAGAAAACTATGGTGGATTTGTGTAGCGTGGCAGTGAATGTAAGATGTGATTGGATATTATTTAGATACACTACAAAGTCATTGAATTCAGTCTCACGACCACACCAGACAAGGAAAATGTCGTCTAAATACCTGTGCCAGCATTTAATTTTGTCACGTTGATGGTTTGTGTTGCTGAGGGCATATGTACGCTCTACATGATCCATATAAATATTCGCTAAATTCGGTGCGAAAACTGCGCCCATGCTGGTGCCGGAGCATTGTTGGTAGTAGTAGCCTCCTGACACAAAATAGTTACTTTGTAAAGCCACTTTAAGTAAAGAAATTATAAAAGGGGTGGGTACCTGTAAGGGTCTCATTCTGGTTTCCAGTAGCTGTTCTATGACAAGGATACTCTCATTTTGAGGGATGTTGGTATATAAAGACGTTATGTCTAGTGTTGCTAACCAATCAGTGTTAGTATTGTAAGGCATCCCATCTACCAGATTGATCATGTGCATGGTGTCTCTGACGTAACTTTCCTGAATGGGAACAAATTCTTTAATAAAGAAATCTATATATCTACCAATGGGTTCCAAAATAGAACCGCATCCTGATAGAATGGGTCTACCTGGAGGATTGGCGATACTTTTGTGTACTTTAGGTAAGGTATACAATACCGGAGTCCTAGGATTATCTGTATTCAGAAATTCAAATTCCTTTTTAGTTAAATAGCCATCATCGAGGCCTTCCGTTGTTATGCGCAGTATCTCATTTCTGATCTCTGATAGCGGATTGTGGGTCAGCTTTTTATAGTGCCTTTCTTCATTTATTTGTTTATTAATCTCTGTGTCATAATCTTTACGTTCTTGAATCACAATCCCACCCCTTTATCCGCAGGTTTAAGTATTATGGATTTATCCTTTTTCAAAGCATTGAGGGCTTGCCGCTCCTGAAGTGTAATGTTATATGGTATAAATTGTTTAGTGTGTTTAAGGGCGTCTAGGCTGGTAAGTATTATTTTCTCAAAAGTGAGAAGCTCATGTGGCATCATACCATTTGCAGGATAGAATGTTGACGGTGGTCTTAGACCTGTCACAGATTCTTGTATAGTATGTACTCTGTCTTTGAAAAAAAGTTTTAAGCGTATTTTTCTGAAGAACTGAAACAGTTCTGCTTTTAAAGCAAAGAAGTTTGTTCTTTCTGTAATCACAAAAGATAGTCCCTTACTCAGTAAAGATATTTCAGAGGAGGACAGGACATGTTTTGACAGATTGAAGATCGGGATGGTCTCCATATTGTCAGCGGTGGGTTCTAATATGGTTGTGGGCCCCACTGATAGTGTTTGTTCCTGGTTTGTCTCTCCCCCGGATATTGGTACCAGGTTTTCCTTTTTGCTTTGCCACCTCGGTCTAAAAAAGGTTGACCAGGGTGGTTGTCTGAGCGACTGGGGCCTTGTTGTGCGTCCGAATCACTTGAACCTCCCGAGGATTCAGAAAAGGTAATAGGTTGGTTTCTCCTGAATCTGCCCCAAGTGTTCTGTCTGTTTTGATTTGTAAAGGTTGTGTAGTAGTCCTCCCTGAGATAGGGGTAGGCCCTTTCTTTAGAGAAATTCTTTATATCCTTTGATACCTTGTCAGCCTTCTTTTTAAGTTCAAAGGAATTAAATTCTTCTATGGTTTTGTTGAGCTTATCCAGCAATGTCTTGGCCTCTACTACTCCGTCACCCCCTAAAAGTTCTTTTTCTAGATCTTCAATTTCTTTTAGCTCTGCTTTGGCGTGTTCTATAGCTGTTTCAACGCCCAACACCATCCAGTGGCGTGAGCAGGTAGTGGAAATCCCACTAAAATTCCCCTTAAATTTGGGGTCTTCCCGAAAAATCCCTGGGACGTTCTTTACTTGTAATCCCTGTGGAATAATCCCTGCCTTTAAGTACTCCGTCAGCATACGTGCATGTAGCTCCGTTCTGACGTGTTTTTTCTTTGCCTTTTCTAGTTTATCTAGTAATTGTTGTCTAGGGCTAGTGCTGTTATTTGGTAAGTTAGAAAACAATGAAGGTCCACTGGTGATTTTAGCGATATATTCATCGGTGTATAATGGTGCTTCTCTCCCTGACATCATAACCCTAAGAGAAGAAATAACCCTATATTCATATAGGGTATAAGGAAAAAATCCGTGTACGGATAAATCCCTTGCGGTGTAGCCACCGCACAAAAAGTCGAAAAGGGAAGACAAGGGAACCCTACTCACTACGGAACCAGGGTAACTGAGTATTACAAGAAAACAACGGTTCCTGTGGGATAATATGTATCTGTATATAATATATAGGTGCACAATCGCGATAAAAAGGGTTTATAAGGATGTCATAGAGAGAAAACCAAAATACCAAGGATTTTTGTTATACACATATATTTGTATTATTCACACCATATACAAAAATTATACAAAGGCATTTGTGAAGAAGTGTCCCAAGTGTAACATGAACCTAACAGTTGAGTGACACAATGTGACAATATTTACAAGGTTTCACTATTTATCAAACGACCATATCTGAAATTTTTACATCATATATAGCAACTTTATACAATAATAAGTGCTATGTCAGTGGTTCGTTTTTCATCAAAAGGTGTCGACGGCGTTTTGCTGTAAGCACGTATTACCGTGCACCGCGGAACGACTATCCCCTTTAGGTAAGAAATGAACACTATATCATCTCTATACATCTCTGACACATGGGGCCTTGTGGAAGCTAAACAATTGGCTTCTTTTATTACAGGAAACAATTTCAAAGCGGACATCCCACCAATTGCTGGCCCGCATTCCTTATTAGTCACGATTCAGTGTCTGTTCTTCGGTAAGATTCCCTACTTTATTTCATAGTTTTGAAGTTTCCCTTATGCATCCGAGCACGACAACATGCTCCTTTTGTCCCTTTTCTTATAGTTCCGCCCTAGATTTTGACCTACATTTCCTCCTCCTCATCGTGATCGCCAGTTCATACCCTCAACAGGGGTAAGTGTCCCCATTGATCAACAAGTGGCCAATTAATAGAGGAGCTTCTATCCCCTTAACCTTTTACTTATTTCCTTTTCCTTTCTACCACCAGAACCCAGCAGGGTCTCCCTGTGAGTATTTCCTCTTATTTCACTCACGGTTGGCACACAATATTCTTCACCAGAATTGCGCGGTTGACAATCTAGGTAATTCCTTGTCCTTGGTAACATCAGCCATTACTAGTATGCTGTTACTAGGTCCATATATTATCTTATACAAATTTCATTCTTTTCCCAGATGTTCCCAGTATCATAGGTCCTGATGAGACCCCACATTCTAGAGAGGGTCGAAACGCCGTCGACACCTTTTGATGAAAAACGAACCACTGACATAGCACTTATTATTGTATAAAGTTGCTATATATGATGTAAAAATTTCAGATATGGTCGTTTGATAAATAGTGAAACCTTGTAAATATTGTCACATTGTGTCACTCAACTGTTAGGTTCATGTTACACTTGGGACACTTCTTCACAAATGCCTTTGTATAATTTTTGTATATGGTGTGAATAATACAAATATATGTGTATAACAAAAATCCTTGGTATTTTGGTTTTCTCTCTATGACATCCTTATAAACCCTTTTTATCGCGATTGTGCACCTATATATTATATACAGATACATATTATCCCACAGGAACCGTTGTTTTCTTGTAATACGTTGATATTTGGAGGCAGGTGCACACACAGGACCACGTTGCGGACTTGGGTGGTACCTGAGATCAGATTAAAGCGTGGGACCAGGAGAGGAAGCCTGGGGAGAAGCCTAAGTCCGAGATACTAGCTTTGCCTGGTCAAATTATTACGTATATGCACTCTCTTATTCCACTGAGAAGGGTAGATTGGGACAAGTTAGCGGCATGTCGTCAAAAGAAAGATGAGAGTGTGTCTGATTTTTTCACTCGGTTTGAAGGGGTGTTTTGGGATTTTAGCGGACAGGATTTGTCTGTGGAGGGAGGTGTCCGATTGTTCGTTAATGGATTTGTTACAAATCTGCTTCCTGAGATTGCGACTAGGTTACAGGCCTCGGAGAGCGCTTGGACTACCTCCTCCCCTTCTGTAATATTGAGTATGGCGCAGTATTATGAGCACAGGGAAAATGAGGAGAAGGAGAAGGTGGAGAAAAAGCATAAGGAATTGAAGACGAAGGTGTTGTTGCAGCAGGCTTCTAGGGGGGATGGTAGAGGATGTGGTGGTTCGGACCGGCAGCTTCCGTGTATAAACCGGAATACTACGCCTGTAGGGCCGAATCAGTGTGCGGATTGTAAAGAGGAGGGACATTGGCGTAGCGAGTGTCCGGTGTTGTTGCCAAAAGTTGTGGCCCCTAGAGGACGAGGTTCTCGTGGACGGGGTCGTGGAGCTGGTGGACAGGACAGAGCTCAGCATGGTGCAGCCTCTCAGGATCGTCCCGACAGTAACTACTTCGATGACAATAGGGGCGGACAGTATTATCATGATGACTATGACATGGACGAGATGGCAGGACTGTTTCACAGCTAGGACAGCCAGGGACAGAGTGAGGGACCAGTTCAGATACCTGTAGATCAGCGCGGTCCTTATATTACTGCAGATTTGCATTGCTCAGCTAAGGAATTTTTGGTGCATACTGGTGCAATGAATAGCTCTATCTCTCGTTCACTGGTCCCAGGGTTAGCTCTGTCTGGCCATAATAATGTTTCCGTAGGATTTTCTGGTGTACCGGTTGTGAGCCCCATTTCCAAACCTCTTACACTGACTATAGGTCCTTTTACTGTGGATTCACCATTTTTGATGACATCTAATTGCGGAGAAAATTTGATGGGCTTAGATTTATTAAAGAACTTGCATGCAACCATTTATTGTTCCCCGGAAGGTGTTTACATGACAATGGGCCCGAATGTGGTCAACACTAAGCTGTGCCTTTCCAAAGATGCACCCCTCCCTGCTGAATTTAAGAAAGTGCCGTCCACATTGTGGGCAACGGGTCATACGTACGTAGGACTATTGCAGATACCCCCAATTTCCATCAAAGTTAAAGATAATGCCATTTTGCGTCGTATACCTCAGTACAAGATACCGCAGGCAGGGGTGAAGGAAGTGACCCATTTAGGGCAACCCGGGTCACTCGCGACCACCTCTCAGCCTTCCATACAAATGGGCCTCAGACACAGAGGGGCCAATGGACTGGGGCTCAAGCACAGATGGGCCAGCACACTGGGGCTCCTGGATGGCCTTGATCTCAGGTGGCACTGTCTCGTTCAACACTGCATTGTTTTCCTCCTCCGTTTGTGCCCACGTCAACCGGGCATCTGAGAAAGGAATGAAACGGGGCACTTGCTCTGTTTCGGAGTCACCTACTCCATCAAGCACCCACTGATCGTAGGGTAACGGAAGGGGCACGTTGTGGCAATGGTTAGAGTGAATCCAATTCTTCCAGCCGGCCACCTTCACAGCCGTGCGAGTGGCGAGGAGGACCTAGTGTCGGCCCCTTCCAGCGCGGCTTCAAACTGCCTTTCCTCTGGAAATGCTTAGTCAGCACATAGTCCCCAGGCCGGATATCGTGGCCTGGCCCCTCGGGAGCTGGTGGTAGGGCTTCGTGGATCTGTTGGTGAATAGAACGCAAGCTTTTAGTCAACTCATACAGGTAGTCCACAAGCAAAGGGTATTCAATTTCAGAGAACCGTCGAGGTCGCGGGACGCCCCAGACATTCACCGGGCATCCGAACACGACCTCAGACAGTGACAATCCTGTCCTAGAGTGAGCCGTAGCTCTTGTAGACAAAAGAGCTAATGGTAAAGCATCTGGCCACTGTAATCCTGTGCTCTCTGTAATCTTTGCCAATTTCAGTTTGAGAGCACCGTTGTACTTCTCAACCAGACCTGCTGACTGGGGGTGGTTTGCAGCATGAAATTTCTGCTTGATGTGCAGGCCGTCGTACACCAGCTGGATAACCTTTGAATTGAAGTGACTTCCGTTGTCACTCCAAATCAACCGGGGCAAACCAAAACGCGGGAAGAACTCCTTTAGGAGTGCCTTCGCCGTCGCCATGGCTGTGTTCTCTTTAGTGGGGTAAGCCTCAACCCATTTACTGAATGCACAAGTAACTACTAACACATATTTCAGATTGTTAACTTGTTCCATTTCGATGAAATCCATCTGGAGAACCTCGAAAGGGAAGGAAGGGGGGTGCAAAGTTACCAGGGGGTGTAGGGGTGCATTTTCCAGGATTATACATCATGCATACCATACAGTACTTTACTAAGTGAGCAGCAACCTTGGGAATGTTGTCATTCTGCCATACAGGATCTAACAGTTTACAGATGCCTTTCGCACTAATGTGGGCTGGCCCATGCGCCGTAGTGACCACAGGGAGGACATATGCGTCTGGTAACATCCATCTCTGTTTTCCTGACTTATCCGTCCAACACCCATCCTCGTCTAAGCGTGCTGTGCTTTCCTGCCATACTGCTAACTCCTCAATCGTTGCCTCACTCTGGATTTTTTTCACATTGTCTAGAGTATCCTCCAACATAGTGGCCTCGGTCACCCACCTGGCAGGACCCGCTACAAACATCTTTTTCATTTTTGTTCGAGCTGTCTCCTTAGCTGTCTGGTCTGCAAATGCATTCCCTCTTCCCACATCATCAGTAATTGTCTTGTGGGCACTGCACTTTACTATAGCCAATTTCTTAGGAGGTGTCAAGACAGACAGAAGCCTATGTATAAGAGGGCCATGCTGGATGCGCGTCCCATGTGAAATAAGGAACCCTCTCTCTGCCCAGAGTTGCCCAAAATGATGGGCGACCCCGAAGGCGTACTGGCTGTCAGTATAAATATTAACAGCCAGTCCCTCGCTCAATTCACAGGCTCTAATAAGGGCGACCAGCTCAGCTGCCTGAGCAGACTGATAGGGGACTTGTGATGTCTCAACTACCGTATGCAGTGTAGTAAGCGCATATGCCGCGGTGGTGATGCCATCTGGTAATTTTAAACAAGAGCCATCGACATATAGTTCCCCTTGGGGGTCAGATAAGGGAACATCAGTCAGGTCTACCCGTCCCTTCGTCTCTTCTTCTGTCTGAAAAAGACAATCATGTACGTCTGTTTCCTCACTCTCAGAAGGGAGGGGGAGTAATGTGGCAGGGTTCAGAGTGGCACATCTTTTTATCGTAATATGCGGGGCAAAAACAGTTCGCTCATAACCAGTCAGATGTGCACTGGTAAGGTGCTGTGTCTTGGTCTTATTCAATAGGGTATCCACAGCATGAGGCACCATGACTGTGAGGTCAGTATCAAGTACGAGCCCAGCCGATTGCCTTATAAAGATGGCCACAGCCGCGACTGCTCTTAGACAGCTCAGGAGGGCTCTGGCGACTGGATCAAGCAAAGCTGAAAAATAAGCACACGGCCGTTGCTTACCTCCAAAGGCCTGGATTAAAGCAGAGAGCGTACAATCAGCCATCTCGTGTACATACAATACTAATGGCTTCCCATAATCAGGCGTGCCAAGCACAGGAGCAGAGCAAAGCACAAACTTTAATTGCTCAAAAGACTGCTGACATTCAGGCGTCCAAGGCAGAGGCTCATGCACATCTTTAGTGGTTAATACAAGCAAAGGCTTTATTAGTAATGAATAATTAGGGATCCAATGGCGACAGTAGGAAGTGATGCCAATAAAAGCGCCCTCATCCCTCTGAGTTTTAGGGATAGGCATTTTAACAATGGCGCTAATCCGCTCAAGGGTCAATCTCCTACCCTCCTTCGACAGTAGGTGACCTAAATAGGTGACCTCCTGTCGACAATATTGAAATTTAGAAAGGGACACTTTATGTCCATGGTGAGCCAAATGGAGCAACAACTTAACCGTACTGTCTTTGCATCCCTGTTCAGTGTCAGAAGCAATCAGTATGTCATCCACATACTGGAGCAATACATTACCTGAGGGAAGCGTGAGGGAGTCAAATTGGGCTTTCAAGGCTTGGCTATATATACTAGGGCTCTCAGTATAGCCCTGAGGAGCGCTACAGAATCTAAAGCTTCTGCCAGCTAGGGTAAAACCAAACAAATGGCGGCTATCCGGATGAATTGGGATACTGAAGAACGCATTTTTCAAATCAAAGACAGAGAAGAATTTAGCAGAGGAAGGAATCATTGTTAGAAGGGCAGTAATGTCAGGGACCACCGGGAACTGAGGAACCACTATTTTATTAACTGCGCGCAAATCAATCACAAAACGATAAACATCTGTGTTGTCATCGGGGGAGTCTGGAGATGCCCTTTTCAGAATAGGAAGAATAGGACTGTTACAAATATTCGCTGCTATCTCCTCAACTATCCCCGACTCAATCAGATCTTGTATAATTCGCAGCAAAGCTCACTCCCCCGCTTGAGTAATTTTGTACTGGGGAATACGGGGCAAAATGGCGTTGTCCTTAACTTTAATGGAAATTGGGGGAATTTACAATAGTCTGACATCCGTGTTACCTGTTGCCCACAAAGTGGGCGGCACAGCCTTAAACTCAGCAGGAAGGGGCGCATCTTTGGACAGGCACTGCTTAGAACTTATCACATTCGGTCCCATCGTCATGTAAACACCTTCCGGAGAGCAAAAAATTGTCACATGCAACTTCTTTAATAAATCTAGGCCCATTAAATTTTCTCCACAATTGGATGTCGATAGGAATTGTGAATCCACAGTAAAAGGACCGATAGTCAAGGCAAGAGGTTTGGAAATGGGGCTTACAACCGGTACGCCAGAAAATCCTACCGAAACATTACTGTGGCCAGACAGAGCTGCCCCAGGGACCAGTGAATGAGAAACAGAGCTATTCATTGCACCTGTATCCACCAAGAATTTCTTAACTGAGCCTTGCAAATCCGCGGTGACATAAGGACCGCACTGATCTACAGGTATCTGGACTGGTCCCTCACCCTGCCCCTGGCTGTCCTAGCTGTGAGACATCCCTGTCACCTCGTCCAGATCATAATCATCGTGATAATACTGTCTCCCTCGAGGGTCATCAAAATAGTTCTGAACAGAGTAACCCTGCAATGTCCCATCCACCCGAACCCCATCTTGATCACTTGCTCCACGGCCCGTCCACGAGAACCTCGTCCTCTGGGTGCCGCAACTTTCTGCAATAACACCGGACACTCGCTACGCCAGTGCCCCTCCTCCTTACAATACACACACTGATTCGGCCCCACAGGCGCAGTGCTCCTACTAGTACGGGAAAGCTGTCAGGCTGGACCAGCTCCACGTCCTCTACCGTTTCCCCTAGACGCCTGCTATAACAATACCTTCGTCTTCAACTCCTTATGCTTCTTTTCCACCTTCTACTTCTCCTCGTACTCCCTGTGTTCATAATACTGTGCCATACTCAATATAACGGAAGGGGAGGATGTCGTCCAAGTGCTCTCTGAAGCCTGCAACCGAGCTGCAATCTCTGGGAGCAGGTTCGTAACAAATCTATTGACGAACAACCGGATACCCCTTTCCACTGACAAATCCTGTCCACTAAAATCCAAAAACACACCCTCAAACCGTGTGAAAAAATCAGACACACTTTCATCTTTCTTCTGACGACATGCCGTTAACTTGTCCCAATCTACCATTCTCGGTGGAATAAGAGAGTGCATATAGGTAATAATTCGGCCGGGTAAAGCTAGTATCTCGGCCTTGGGCTTCTCACCCGGCTTCCTTTCCTTATCCCATGCTATAATCTCGTCCCAAGTACCACCCAATTCCACAACGAGGTCCTGCGTATACACTTGCCGCCAAATATCAACAGGCACCAACAAACCAAAGAGCATATCAATATCCGCCAGCGTCATCACTGTCGACAAGGCGGCCTCTGTCAATTCCTTATAATATGGAGTAGGATTTTTCCTAGGGTCAGGTAACTGAGTCTTAAGGGACAACACCTCACTCCTCTTCCATGGGGTGTAGACCCATTGTTCTTGGAAATAGGCCTCTACTCTCTGTCTAATAACATTATTCTGCTGGTCCTGTAGCTCCGGTAGCTCAGGGTGATAAATGGGGTGAACTTCCCTCATCGGAAACTGGGACACCGTCTTCGGACTCTTCTCAAACAGCCTACGTCGATAAGCTACCAACGTTGCAACATTACCAAAAACTTCCTCAGGCGCCATACTAGCAGCATACACCTTGTCCCTGATATAAATAATCTGAGGCGCTACAGCATTGAAGCACTGTTCCCACAATCCAATCAGTGTAGCCGACATATACTTAAGGGCATGCTGCTGCACAAACGGCTCATAATCTCTCATCACGCTCCACACGTCTTCCATACTATAGAAGGGGTGATGAGCCCACTGAGCGGCCTGATTGGCTACCGCCTTTTTCTCTTCATCTCCCACATCCGATCGTATCAATATCCGCCCCAGATGCTCCCTAGCAGTTGCCCAGTCCCCATTCCCCGATCCCCGTACAGGCGTCCCGCTACCCAGTACCGTCGGGGAATGAAGGACAAGGGAAGGAGTAGTGACAGAAGGAACAGACACCAAAGTCGTCAATGGCTGGGTTGTGTGTGTGAGGGCTGGGGAAAAGAGTGACGCTGACACAATAGGTGTAGCAGGGAGACTAACAGTTATCGCAGGCGCAGAAGGCGAAGCCACAGAAACTGCAAGAGGTGCGGCGGCCAAAGCAGCTGGGTCAGTAACAGAAGAAACCGAAGCAACAGGGGCATAAGAGACAGATGACTGGGGTTGTGGTACAGCAGGGTATATTCTCTGCGGGGCGTATGGAGGCGGAGGTCGGGTGTCTAGCAATTCCTCCACAAATGTATCATTTTCTTCCCGAACCTCATAAGACTTGTCACATTACAATCAAAACTTTCTATCGGCACACTCTATCCCCTTCTCAGTCTTCTCTTTATCATACGCAACAGCTTTCTGAGTCACTGTCTGCATTCTTCCCTTTTGGGCTTCCTTTTCTGCTTTCATCCATCTCTGTTTAGCTTCCTTTTGCCATGTTCTAAGGGAATCAAACATCGACTGCCTACTTCTCTTTGCAAACAATTTATCCTGCAGGAAATTATGCTTTTGTTCATCAAAAGTGCCTGTCAGTGGCCACTGCAACTCGGCATTGTCCCTCGTATATTTGTGCCATAATGTACTAAACATAATAGGGCCAAGGCCGTGTTTCACATACATCTTCCGGAGGCGCAGGCTGACTCTCTTCCAATCGAGCATCAGCAGAACAACAACGACAACTCACACAGCAGAGCTTACTCAAGCAAGGCATTTTCCCAAACAAAACGTTCACTATTTATGCCGAGCAGATATTTGCAAATATCTTGCCAAAATTGGTTCTCAGACCTCACCAAATCCAAATCTAAGTGGTACCATGTTCACAAAGAACTCAAACAAATTCAAGTGTTTGTCCAAAAACTATCCTCAGACCGTACCAAACACAAACCAAAGTGGCGCCATAGCCACAAGACAAAACCAAAGCAAACTCACGTGGTGCACACAGGTCAAACGAAGTTATTCTCCACTGCCGACTCTTCGGACCAAACGGTCAGATCCAAGGTGTTCGCCTTTCAGGACCCCAGCCGGGATGACCACTGGCCGAGGCACCGCCCGGTCAGACAGACGGGGCAGCTGCGAGTACTAGACTCTCTCGTGCAGGGATCCCCGGTCCACCAGTCCGACCCGACGTGGCCCCGTCCCCCTCACCTGTCCACAGGCAAGGAAGGGTCACTCATCCGGTGGGGTCCCTGTTCGGGCACCAACTGAAGGAAGTGACCCGTTTAGGGCCACCCGGGTCACTCGCGACCACCTCTCAGCCTTCCATACAAATGAAGAGTCGGTCAGACAGTAGAGAATACAAACCAAAGTAATTTATTAGTAATACACTCGAGCGGAGTCCGGTCCGACCAGCCTCTTCAGATAGCTGTAGAGGGACTGACCCCCGTCAACATGGTAAAGTCAGATATACATTTCCAACACCCCTAAAGACCCGCCCAGACTGGAATTTTCCAGTCTGGGCGCTGATGAACAAAGGAGGTACAGAAAGACGAGCTACCATCCTGAGACCGGGTACATGCTATCTTAGTTTCAAGGTTACTCGGCCCGTGCCCGTCTCTCTGAGAGTGGGAGCAGGGCTACCTACTGGGAAAGGCATGCAAAAACAGAACGATCTATTCATTAGTGCAGTGAAGCTCAACCTTGAAGATTGCAGAGGGAAAGAATCGAGACAGCTTTCTGCTTAGGCAGACAGTATGGGGCAGAAGCTTATTTGAGATCATAGTACAAAATGGCGGCTGAATACAAAATGGTGCTGCAAATGCTAACTTAACTTGCACAATGCTAGAAGGAGTCGGCTGGACGCATTCTCAGTCCAACAGGGGGGAGAGCTTTGTTGCAAATTATACAAGACTTGATTAAGTCAGGGGTTGTCGAGGAGATGACTGCGAATGTGTGTAATAGCCCTATTCTTCCTATTTTTAAGAGGGCGACTTCAGGCTCCTCTGATGATCATCCAGATGTTTATCGTTTTGTGATTGACTTGCGTGAAATTAATAAAATAGTGGTTCCTCAGTTCCCGGTGGTCCCTGACATTACTGCCCTTCTGACGATGATTCCTTCCTCTGCTAAATTCTTTCTGTCATTGATCTGAAAAATGCATTCTTCAGTATTCCGATCCATCCAGACAGCAGGCACTTGTTTGGTTTTTCACTAGCTGGCAGAAGCTTTAGATTCTGTCGAGCTCCTCAGGGCTGTACTGAGAGCCCTAGTATATATAGCCAATCTTTAAAAGCCCAATTGGACTCCCTCACGCTTCCCTCAGGTAATGTCCTGCTCCAATATGTAGATGACCTTCTCATCGCTTCTGACACTGAAAAGGGTTGCAAAGACAGTACGGTTAAATTGTTGTTGCATTTGGCACACCACGGACATAAAGTGTCCCTTTCCAAATTTCAATATTGTCGACAGGAGGTCACCTATTTAGGTCACCTACTGTCGAAGGAGGGTAGGAGATTAACCCCTGAGCGCATCAGTACCATTGTTAAAATGCCTATCCCTAAAACTCAGAGGGAGGTGCGCGCTTTTATTGGCATTACTTCCTATTGTCGCCAATGGATCCCTAACTACTCGTTACTAACAAAGCCTCTGCTGACATTAACCACTAAAGATGTGCATGACCCTTGCCTTGGACACCTGAATGTCAGCAGTCTTTTGAGCAATTAAAAGTTGCGATTTGCTCTGCGCCTGTGCTTGGTACGCCTGACTACACTAAGCTGTTCGTGCTGTACGTACACGGATGGCTGGTTGTGTGCATTCTGTTTTAACACAGGCCTTTGGAGGTAAGCAACGGCCGTGTGCTTATTTTTCTGCTCTTCTTGACCCTGTCGCAAGAGCCCTCCCGAGCTGTCTAAGAGCGGTCGCGGCTGTGGCCATCTCTATTAGGCAATCAGCTGGGCTCGTACTTGATACTGACCTCACAATCATCGTGCCCCATGCTGTGGATACCCTTTTGAATAAGACCAAGACACAGCACCTCACCAGTGCACGTCTGACCGGTTATGAGCTAACTCTCATTGCAACACATGTCACGATCAAAAGATGTGCCACTCTGAACCCAGCCACGTTACTACCCCTCCCTTCTGAGAGTGAGGAAATTGACATAAATGATTGCATCTTCCGGACGGAGGAAGAGATGAAAAGACGGGTAGACCTGACTGATGTTCCCTTATCTGACCCTCAAGGGGAACTATATGTCGATGGCTCTTGTTTTAAGTTACCAGATGGCACTACAATTGCTGCATACGCAATCACAACACTGTACACGGTAGTTGAGACGTCACAAGTTCCCTATCAATCGGCCCAAGCTGCAGAGCTCGTTGCCCTTATTCGAGCCTGTGAGTTGAGTGAGGGACTGGCTGTTAATATCTATACTGACAGCCAGTATGCCTTCGGAGTCGCCCATAATTTTGGGCAGCTCTGGGCAGAGAGAGGGTTTCTCACTTCCCATGGGATGAAGATCCAGCATGGCCCCCTTATACATAGGCTTTTGTCGACTTTGACACTCCCCAAGAAATTAGCGATAGTAAAGTGCAGCGCCCACAAGACAATTACTGACAAGGTGGGCTAAGGAGACGGCCCGAACGAAGATGAAAAGGATGTTTGTAGCAGGTCCCGCTAGGTGGGTGCCCGAGGTCACCATGTTTGAGGATACGCTGGAAAATGTCAAGGAGATACAAAGTGAGGCAACGATTGAGGAATTAGCAATATGGCAGGAAAGCACAGCAGGTTTGGATGAGGAGGGGTGTTGGACTGATAAGTCAGGGAAACAGAGATGGATGCTACCAGAAGCATATGTTCTTCCCGTAATCACCCTGGTGCATGGGCCAGCTCATATCAGTGCTAAAGGTATTTGTAAGTTGTTAGACCCTGTATGGCAAAATGATAATATCCCGAAGACTGCCGCCCATCTGGTCAAATATTGTATGGTGTGTATGATGCACAATCCAGGAAAAGTACCCCTACGCCACCTGGTAATTTTGCACCTCCCACTTTCCCTTTCGAGGTCCTTCAGATAGATTACATAGAAATGGATCGAGTCAACAATTTGAAATATGTGTTAGTGATTGTTTGTGCATTCAGTAAATGGGTTGAGGCCTATCCCACGAAAGTAAATACAGCCATAACGACTGCAAAAGTACTCCTGAAGGAGTTCTTTCCTCGCTTTGGCTTGCCCCGTTTGATTTGGAGTGATAACGGAAGTCAGTTTAACGCGAGAGTCATTCAGTTGGTTTGTGAGGGACTACATATCAGACAAAAATTTCATGCTGCAAATCACCCCCAGTCAGCAGGTTTGGTTGAGAAGTACAATGGTACTCTCAAACTGAAATTGGCAAAGATTCAGGAGAGCACAGGGTTGCAGTGGCCAGATGCTTTACCATTATCCCTTTTGTCCACAAGAACTACA
Source organism: Calotriton arnoldi (assembly GCA_963921515.1). Lineage (NCBI taxonomy): Eukaryota > Metazoa > Chordata > Amphibia > Caudata > Salamandridae > Calotriton > Calotriton arnoldi. Next base: position 307,651 of record CAWUFW010008624.1, on the reverse strand, counting down.
GCGCATTCTGGGAGAGGACTGTCACCCTACGAGGCCGTGTTCGGGCGCCCGGCAAATGTCTGGGGCGTCCCGCGTCCTCGTCGGTTTTCAGAAATTGAATATCCTCTGTTAGTGGACTATCTGCATGAGTTGACTAAAAGTTTGCGTTCTATCCACCAACAGATCCAGGACTCTCTTCCGCCAGTACCCAATGGGCCAGGACATGACATTCGGCCTGGTGATTATATATTGATCCAGAATTTTCAAAGAAAGAAGAACTTGGAGCCAAGGTGAAAGGGGCCAGTCCAGGTGCTCCTTGCCACCCGCACGGCAGTCAAAGTCATCGGCTGAAAGAACTGGATTCATTGTCAGCATTGCCACAGAGTGCCTCTCCCCTTACCCTACGATCAGTGGGTCAACAAAGGAATTGGGGACTCAGAGTGGTCCCCTTTTTGGATGCCAAGCTTACGTGGACCTAAACAGAGGCTGAGAACATTGAGGTACTAAATACGGCAGTGCCACCGGAGATTAAGGCAATTCAAGAACCCCTTTCTATTGGCCCCTCTGTGTCTGAGCCCCTTTTTTGCTGACCCCTCTGTTCCTGGAGTAGCTAGGTACAATTTGCACCCCCGACGGAGGAACAGTGCACCAAAGGAGAAGTCAGGTTAGTAGGGATGGACTGCGCAAGTCAGGGTGTACCTTGCCTATAGTACCAACAGTAGTTTAGGGAGAGGCAAAATTGGTGCACTGTTCAGTCTTTGGACAGGATAGACCAAATGTGCTTCCCTGGAGGGGGGTTACGGTATCCTGGACGACGTGGGATTCCTTCAAGAGCTAGGATCGAAAAGCTCCACCGCCGTTGCTCAAGAGCAGAAACGTTGATGAACAATAGGAGTCTACCACTGAGGCTCTAACGGACACTGGGAACACTTGTCTTTGCCATCAGTTTTATTGCATTCTTTTTTTCCCTGGTTCCACTATGTATCCGTTTGGTCGGCCCATTACTGAGGAAGAACAGCCATTTGCACCTCCGCGCCCAGAGCGGGGTTGGTCCACAAAAAGTAAAATAGTTTTCGCAGCAATAATTGCAATTGCATTAATGTTTGTATTAGGGATATCTTGGTTCTTGGAGGAAAAGTATCCTGTACGCTCTTTGATTGGGACAACACCTGTCCCCCCTGAACACATGTTTGTCACCTAGGCCCCTCACAAAGGAGAGCACCGAAAGTCTTATAAGGATAATGTGTTTATTCAAATGTTGCATCAGGCTCATAATGCATCAAACACAACTAATTGTTGGGTGTGCGGACTACTTCCCTCAGTGACCCATAACAGTGAGAACTTACTGTCCATGCCCTTGTCCTATATTAGCAGTTGCAAGGGTTGGTTTGCTTTGCTCAGTATGGTGCGTCCCCATCCCCAATTCGATACTCTAGAGAGAACGCGTACTGATTCTCTCACCATGATACAGAATGTACATTTCCAGCATAGGGCTCCCCCCGGTGCTTCCACAGGCCAAGAGCCATTTGGTGGATTGTTCTTAAGTTCTTGCATGCACTAATACAAGGGGGTGAGAAATGGAACGTGGTCTCGAATGGAAATAGCTGATTCTCTGGGGTTCAACACATCAGAATATTTCCAGTCTTTCCAGGCTTGTAATGTTACTGAGGATAAGCCAATACCGGTGTCAGTGGTCAACACAACAGCTAGTTTCTGTGTCCAGGGGACTGGGAAGATAAAGGTGGGGGAGAGGAGATGCAACTCCACATATAGGTTGAGAACGACTGATAGTCCGTCCTTAATGCCACCCCCTAATGTCTATTTTGTTTGTGGATCCCAAGGTTATGTCTGGCTCCCGGAGGGATGGTCGGGCAGGTGTTATCTCTCTTTCCTCCTACCCCCTGTGTATATAGCTCCATCAAATTACCACAAAGACCATCGGCTGCAGCGTCGGAGTGTATACTTGCCCCGAGTTAGAAGGGTCATTAACACAGAAGATATAGATCAGACAGATACCACTTTGCAACAGTTTGAAGATGCCATGAAGGGAATAGTACTTTTTTGGGGCCCCATGTCTAACAGTCTTAATATTCGTCAGCTCACAAGGGTTGTAGAAGGGGTTATTAATACAACAGCAGGGATTCTGACCAATATTACTGCTGAGCTCCAGGCTACGAGGCTCGTCACTTTACAAAACCGGATGGTGTTAGACGTCATCCTTGCTGATTGGGGAGGGGCCTGTCGCGTTATTGGCAGTAGCTGCTGTGTGTACATCCCAGACCGCGCCCCAATGTATATGCTGCCTTACAGAAGTTGCATAGGCTCTCATCTGATGTACACCAAGAAAATGGTACTTGGATACTCTCTGGATGGTTCTGGGGTATATTAACATCCTAGGGTTGGAAGATTATTACCTTCCTAGTGGTAATTGCTGGTATTATCCTCACCTGTTGTCTTTGCATACATTGCCTCCCTGCTTGTTGTGCTTATTGTGTGAACACCCTGAAGCCTAAAAGAAAAGTAGCGGTGCCTGTTACTAATGCCACTATCATGATGATGCAGGATGACAATGGTCTTATGTTAATAGATGAAGGTATTTTTGGATATTGATAATATTAGCCTGTAGTGGCACTATATATCTTCTGTATGCGGTTATTTGTTTTTAGGCAGTAACAAAATGCTTTAGCTCAAGCTAAAAGGAGGGTCTTTTGGAATAAAAATGCTTTTAGCCGAGTTCTCTATGCATTGTACGACTTAAGTTAGCATTCGCTGCACCATTTTGTATTCAGTCGCCATTTTGAGCCATGATCGAAATTAACTTCTGTCTCACTCTGTCTACCTCAGCAGAAAGCAGCTGCAATATTTTTTTCGTATTTCTCCAAGGTTGAGCTTCACTGTACTAATGAATAGACTGTTTTTTTTTGTCATCACAAGCCTTTCTCACTAGATAGGCCTGCTCCCACCCTTAGAGTGGCGGGCGCAGGCAGAGTAACCTTGACGCAGAGATAGCATGTACCCGGTCCCTGGATTGCAACTCTTCCTTCTGTATCTCTTTTGTTCACCAGCTACCAACTGGAAATTTCCAGTCTAGGCGTGTCATTAGTGGCTCTAAAGATGTACATTATGTGTCACCATGTTGGCAGAAGTCAGTCCCTCTGCAGCAATCTAAGGAGGCTGGTCAGACCGGACTCCACTCAAGTGTACTTCTAATAAATATCTTTGGTTTGTATTCGCTACTGTCTGACCGACTCTTCATTTGTGAGGAAGGCTGAGAGGTGGTCGCGAGTGACCCGGGTGGCCCTAATCGGGTCACTTTCTTCAGTTTGAAGACCATGCACCTTTCTTAGCCATCTCATTTGCACATGCATTACCTTGGGACACTTCATCTTGCGGGGATTGGTGGGCAGTACATTTAACAATGGCAATCTTACATGGCAACAAAAGAGTCTCTAACAGGTTTTCCACACGCCCAGTTTTTTAGAGGGATTCTGGCAGAAGTAAGGAAACCCCCCTGCATCCATAATAGCTGAAATTATAGGCCACACCAAACATATGTTTAGAATTAGTAAATACAGTGACAATTTTATGTGAAGCCCAAACTCAGACATTTGTGAGCACCAAGCTCAGCTACTTGAGCAGAGCGCACTTGAGGCAAGTGTCAGCTCTCTGTCACATCATACAATGTACTTATACAGCAACAAGGTTTCCAGCATCAATTCTGAAGCATGATCTGTTCACATAAATAGGGGTGGGCGGAACTCGCTGAGTTTCACTTTGCGGAATTCCACAGAGTTACAGAAAAACTCTGCGAGATTCCACGGAATCCTGCCAAAGGGCAGAAAATAGACTGCTCACGCTGCAATTTAGTGCTGGTAATGCGAGCAGCGCTGAAAATCAGCAGGAACTGCACCATGCGTTTCGCAAGAACACGCAGCCATTTGAGTTGATTTTACTGCTGCTCGAGTAGAAAATCTACTCGAGCTGCAGCAAATGAACTCGAATGGCAGCCCTCTCTGACCGCGACCGCTCGCATTATAAAGTGGCACCGGAAGGCTCTGTGTTGACTGGGAATCATGCCAGGGGCTGGCAAATCTCGCTCGCAAGCGCAAGTTGTGGAGCTGTGAGTTGTTCTTGCAAGATGTGAACGGCAGAATAATTCTGCCATTCGCTGATTGGCAGAATTTGACAGAAACTCTGTGTTACAATGGTAACGCAGAGTTACCCAAATTCCACCAATTCCGCGAGCGAAATTATAATTCTGCCTGGTCCTAATAATAAACAAGTTCACTATTAGGCAGAGGGACATTGGACAGATCAATCCTTGGTTTAGTTAAAAGTTCGATACCCAGTAAATAGTCATGAGGTTCACCATACCGTACAGTGGGCATCAGATAAGCCAGGTTCAGTGTTTGGCAATGGATTAGAGTAATATGAGGTCGAGAGTAACAAAGTTTCATATCAGGACAATTATGCAGTAGACAGATGTTGCATTTTTGTGAAAATCTGGAATGCAGCTAGAGAATCAGGGACAGCAAATATTACGGTAGAACCCAAAATGATATTTCAGAATATTTTACAAGAAAGGGGGCCCCAGCCACAGACCACAAGCAAGGCAGGAAGGTGGCAACCTCAAAACACTCTGGTGCGAGACCGACATCACCTGCATTCACCACCGCATATTATGCTGAGCACCGTGCCGCTCAGCTTGCCGCAAGACATGCGGGTCGTTCCTTGACTCATTTTCCATTTTCTCTGCCTCCGGCTCTCCCATCGATGTGTGGAGGCTCAACTGTGCTTAGGGCTTCAGGCGCGCTCTCTGAGTTCCGAGCAGCGCAACGCGCCCTCCCCCGCCCTGGAAGAAGCCTCTCGGGGAAGCCTGGCAGAGTCAGCACCGGTTGCAGCCTCAGGGGAAAGGCAAGCAGAGGCAGCACAGGGTTTGGCTTCAGGAATTGGGTAAACCCACTAGTGCCGTCCAGGAGGTTTGGAGAGGCAGCCCATAGTAGAGAGGAGCCTGCAGTAAAACCCTGCTACCAATTCAGTTACTGGAAGCAAGGAAGGGATGAGAGGCAGAAGTATGGTGCAGGCCCTTCACATATGGAACTCATGACCCACTTATTCGAGGGTAAGGAGTGCGCAGACCGGGGAGGAGGGGTTAGCAGTAGATCGCAAGCTTGCGGGCCTGTTAGTGCAACCAGCTAATGACTCATCCATTGGCAAAAGATATAAGCTTAGATCTAACACCTTTCTTTTTAGGGAGTTAAAACCACAAGCTGAATCAGCAACTAGGCAGCACACACAGCCTCCAGAACCCCCTCCTGGCAAAATTAAAGGCCTTTCTACTAAACTTTCGCAAACAAAGGACACTTCCCTAAAAGAGAGTAAGAAGAGACGGGCCCTAAGGGGTCCTAAAGTGACACCCTCTCTTAGGTCGTACTTTAAACTGAATTCTCAGCTTAACATGAAGGCTTCACAGGGGGCAGCTGCCGCACTAGAGAATACGCTCAGAGTAGGGGGAGCTCCTTTCTCCCACTCAGTGATTTCCACCGCAAATAGATTCTCATTACTGGATGACTCTGTCCCGCAACCAGGCAGCAATGAAGGGAGAGGAGAGAAAGAAACCCTAATCGATATACATAAAGCCCGGACGCAAAATCCAACATCAAGTCCACAGGACGATGAGGTTAATAAGGTTAGCTACGATGCACCAGGTTTGGCCATGGTTCAAGGGATGTTGAGTCAACTTCAGAGACTAACCAGAGGAGGATTCAGGATACATGTAGCAGCCTTGAGGAAAATCTACTGGCGTTAACTCATCGTTCGGAGGTACTGGAAAGCAAAGTTCAGGAGCTAGGGTCGGACATGAAGGATAACACCCGGGAAGTGGTTAGGCTAAAACAAAGGGAGAAAGACCTATCAGAAAGGTTAGAAAGACTGGAGAACAACTCTAGGAGGAACAACATCAGGAACCTGGATGTTAAGGAAGGGGTGGAAGGAGACGACGTTAAGTCATTTGTAATAGATCTTTTGACCAAAGCCTTCCCGCACGTCGCACCTGCCACAACTCTGGAAGCTGAAATCCAACGGGTACATCGTGACCCATTTAAATTAAACCCTGGGCGGAAGAAACCCAGAAAAATTCTGGTGAACCTACAGTCTTCCGCACTTAAGGAAAAAAATTTGGGGGCCGCCTTCAAGCAAAAAACCATGCAGGTCCAGGATCTAACCTTTAAAATCAGGTCTGATATCTCTTGTATGACAGAAGATAGGCGGCGGGAGCTGGGCAAGCGAATAGAACCTCTAAGGGAAATGGGTGCCCAAGTGCAGCTAAGGTTTCCAGCAATCCTTAAAGTGATGTGGGCCAACAAAATGCATAATTTTCAATTTCCAGAAGAAGTGGATAGTTTTATGGCCCTCAGTAAGGCTTGTAATTAGATAAGGCACCCATGATAGAAGGCGGTTGGTGGTGACAGTTAAGTTTAGTTTTAAATACTGGATTCTGTGGATAGCAGCTCAAATTGGCAAATGCCAATAGGTAGCAAGGGAGGGTTCCCTGGGGTGGGAGGGATTATAGGGGGGTGGTAGCACGTGTGGTGGGGAGCTTAGGGGAAAAAATATAAAAAATGTGTCATCACTCAGAATAATGGGGGTTAAGAGATGTTGTGCGGCCAAGACAGAAGATGATGGGGGATAAGGGGAGACTACAGGGAGGTGAGTTCTTGGAGGTTATGAGTTGGAATGTGAATGGCTTAAGGGTTAAAAGGAGGCAGCTTGTGGTCCTTCAATACTTGAAAGAAAGCCCCACTAAGGTCCTTTTGTTCCAAGAAACTCACCTTTTACTGCCTGAATGTTTAGCATTATTTACTAGGCAAAGATGGGTAGACAAGATTATAGCTACAGACCAGCAATACTGCTCTAAGGGTTGCTATAATAATTAAAGCTAATTCAGGGATAGAGCTACGAAGATCGCAGGCTGACAAAGGCGGGCGCTGGGTAGTAGCAGAAGCTAAAATTTGCCGATCTTTATATAACTTGGCTAGCTACTACGGCCCTAATGAAGATGATACGCCACCCCTGAATAATCTCTGCTCTACTTTGCTAGACTTTGAAGCCCCACTCATAATTGGTGGAGACTTCAATGTCCTTTTAAACAATAATTTGGATAAATCTTCCTCCCCCACTCAAATCACTTCGCCACGAGTTAAAGCCTACCTCCTTTCTTTGCTAGATAATCTAAATCTATGCGATGTGTGGCATAAGGTTAGTGGCGATTCTATAAATTATTCCTTCTGCAGCAAAAAGAATGGTCACTATTCTAGAATTGATTATTTTTTTATGGAAGTGTCAGAAATCGGAAAAGTTAAAAAAAATTGATTATCTGCCTATCCATTTATCCGATTACGCTGCAATTTGGTTAAAAATCGAGCTACCCTTGAATCTGACTTCTAGAAGGTGGACCCTGAATAGAAGGTTACTCTTGCAATCAGATATTATGAGCAAGATAGAAAGGGACACAGCAGATTTTTTTAAATGGAACTCAGAGTCAGCCCCTGCACACTTGGTATGGGATGCTTTTATGGCCTGGCTAATGGGGTCCTTGAAGGGTGCCTCGGTTTCTTGGGTTAAAGCAGAAAAAAGGCAGATTGCTTCACTCAAGATCAGCTAGCGATAGCAGAAGCCAATCTGAAGTCAGGGCATTTCCAGGGGGCGGAAAAGGTGAGTTTAGCTGGTAAAGTTGAGGACTTGCAACTTAAATTCAGACTTATGATGGAGGAGAATCTTTTGCAGAAATGGAAAGTTAGTAAGATGAGAGAATTCGAGCAAGGGGAGAACTGTGGAAAATTGTTAGCAATGAGGAGTAGAATGGATAGGTCACATAATTATATCAGGAAGATCAAACTGGAACGTGGGGATCAGGTTGTGGAGGAGAGAGAAGGTATTGAGTCGGCCGTTACTAAATTCTTTCAGGAATTATATCTCAACCATGATATATCAGGGAATGAAATCCTGACGGCTCTTAAAAAAATTAAGAAAGGGAAAGCAGCAGGGCCAGATTCGATCCCAAACGAAATCTATGTATTATTGGCAGAAGAAATCATTCTGGTCTGGCTTATTTAATGAAGTGTTGAGGGTTACCTCTCCACTTCCGGACTCTTAGAATGAGGCTGTTATTACCTTTATTCTAAAACCAGGTAAGGACTCCACACAATGTCAGTCTTACCGCCCAATATCTTTATTGAACGGTGATAATAAAATCTTCACAGGGATATTAACAGCCCTTTGATGTAAAATCATTGGGCCCTTAATTAATGAGGATCAGAAGGGCTGCCTTCCAGGGAGGCAGATAAAAGAACTCGTACACACCCTGATAGGCTCAATAGACCTTGCCACGATACAGGGAGCTCCGTTATCATTAATTACCCTAGACACAGCAAAGGCCTTCGACCGGGTCAACTGGAAATATCTGAGCGGGACTTTGAAGGCTTTTGGCTTTGGTGAGACATTCAGGGAGATCCTCAAAAAAATCTTTAGAGCACCCCGAGCTCAAATACTGGTAAATGGCAATCTCACGGTTCCCGTGCAGATAGGGAGAGGCACGAGACAAGGGTGCCCCCTATCTCCTATCCTCTTTGATCTATACATTGAGCCTTTGGCCCAAAGTTTAAGGCAGAATAAAGAAATAACCCCCTTCACGGTGGGCGGTTTCTCCAGGAAGCTGGCTCTCCATGCTGATGACCTGATTCTGTTCACCTCCGATGTCAATCAAGCTCTCCCGGAACTATTCGCTGAATTGCAGGCATTCGGGAAGATGTCTGGATATGAGATTAATAACAACAAGACGGAAGTTATGGCTTGGAACCTAGATGCTCACGATGTCAGGTTGACTAAAGAAATAAGATACTTAGGTGTAACAATACTACAAAAATTAAAAGAACTCCCTAAAGTAAATTTAATGAAAGTCTCTAAGGAAGTCGACAAGTTGCTAAAGAAAGGGCAGAACCTCCCCCTCATGCAGTATGGGCGGATTAATCTAGTTAAGATGTGTGTCCTGCCTAAGTTCGCCTAGCTGTTTGACAACATACCGTTGGAGTTCGATAAGAGACATCCTGTCAAAATACAGGGAAGAATCTCTGCATTCATATGGGCAGGCAAGGGGATTAGACTTTCGTGGAAAAAGATAAGACGGAAGCTTGCACATGGTGGTTTAGGCCTTCCAGATTTTCAACTGTACTGTTGGGCATACCAGCTAAAAAACTGTAGGATGCCTTTACTTAGGCCTGATGATACTTCAGTGGGCCGTATGTATAAAGCTATGTTGGCAGGCAGTGCGGAAGAGGGTTTCATGTATAAATTTGGAGCTCCCAAATTCTTTAAAAATGTCCGCCTGAAGGTTCTGTATGCTGCAGCTAAAATATGGTTTGAATGCCGCTCACGCATGGGTATCCCTTACTACAGAGAATGGGCCCCAGGGTGGGACTCTCCGGGAACCCCAGCGTGCCTCTTAGATACCCTCGAAAAACCTCTCAAAACAGGTGGTGTCTCACGCTGGGGGGACATAATAGAAGGTGATAGCTGCCTGTCCTGGGATACCTGGAGAAATCTGACAAATGGCATGTTATCCAGGTTCAAGTTTTACCAAATCTCAGCTTGGTGTAGGAACCAGCAGTGGCAATTTCCATCTGACAAATTAATGGAGAAAGACCTACAAGATTTAAGACTGAGAAAAAAGGAGGTGGCCCTTTGGTATGTGTTAGACCTGGCATCCTTGGCGTGGGTCTCCCTTCCATTTTTTTATGATGCCTCCGATGTTACCGATCCGTTTTTGCTGGTGTTTGATGCTTTGGGCACTGTGCCACTGCCATTCAGTGCCACAGTGCAAGTGCTCCCTATGATAAATTGTGTTATGTATTAGTGGCTCCATGATTGGATGATTGGTTTACTTGTCAGTCCCTAGTACAGTGCACTGAGAGTGCCCAGGGCTTGTAAATCCAATGCCGCTGGTGGGCTTGCAGCACTGGTTGTGCCACCCACAGAAGCGGCTTGTAAAATGTGCCTCAGGCCTGCCATTGCAGAGCCTGTGTGCAGCCTAGGGCTGCCATGTCGACTTGGCGAGTACACCCACTTACCAGTCCCTAAAACCTTCCCTTTACTGCATGTTGGTCACCCCTAAAGTAGGCCCTAGGGCAGGGTGCATTGTAAGTACAAGGTAGGACATGCCCTGGTGTGTGTGGCATGTCCTAATAGTGAATTACAGCCATTTTCGTTTTTCACTATTGCAAGGCTACCTGCTCCCCATAGGCCAGAATGGGCAGACTGACTATTACACCTTATAGTCAGAACTGACCCAGGGAACATGGTAGAAAAACGAATTTAGTATGCCTGAACTCAGAATGATAAAATACATCTTTTAGTGAAGTTGGTTTTAACATTCTGTGTTTGAAAATACCACTTTTAGAAAGTGGGTATTTTCTTGCCTAAACTTCCAAGCCTGCCTCTGCTAGGTTGTGTATTCCTTGTCTGGAGATTGAGTGACAGGGGCTGGGGGTGGCTACAGGAGACAGGGTGAGTCAGCACAGGGCTGAATAGAAAGATCTGCATCCAGAGTGGAGGGAGGAGTTGCACCTGGGTTTGAATAGGGCTGTGCCTGCCTTCCACAATGCTGGCTCCACCTCCTGCCGGGCGGCTGAGCACCCTGCCCCACATTCTGAAAGGAAAGAAGGAGTCAGAAAAACAAAGTGCTCCAGGACTGACCAGAACTGGTTTTGACTAGGCAGAGGCCTCTCTGCCTTCAGAGAACAAAGGAAAACTGTGTATAAAAAGGGGACCCAGACCCCTAGGAAATTAGATCACTTTGGGAAAACAAGAAGAAACCTTTGCTGAGGAGAGGAACCAGAAGAAACTGAGGAGAGGACTATCCCTAAGCTAGAGGTATCTGCCTGCAGTGGTTGCCTGACTGCCAAAGGAAGGAGAAAGGACTTTGTGTGCACTTTTATTCAACTTGTGAAGGATCTCCAAGGGCTTGAGAAAAGAGCTTGCCTCCTGCTGAAGTCTCAGGGACAACAGACTTCAACCACCAGCTCCCCAAGAATCCTTTGGAAGTGCCTGCTGCTGTTTTGGGCCTTCTGAAGGGACTGCGTGTCGCAAGGAGCTGGAAGCGCGACTCAAGAGGAAGAAGCGTGTCGCCGTCGCTGCTGCTGCCGTCGCAACTCCGAAGGAGGGTGTCGCCGCTGTAGCTGTCGTATTGCACCGCATCGAGAGAAGCGTCCCGCAACGAAGAGGAAGCGTGTCGCCGTCGCTGCTGCTGCCGTCGCAACTCCGAAGGAGGGTGTCGCCGCTGTAGCTGTCGCATTGCACCGCATCAAGAGAAGCGCCTCGCATCCACGGAGAAGCGTGCCGCCGTCGGAGCTGCTGCCGTCGCATCACGAAACAAGGGTGTCGCCGCTGCAGTTGTCGCATCGAGCGGAAGCGTCTCGCAACGTTGGAGAAGAGTGTCGCAGCCGAAGCTGTTGCCGTCGCATCGCTGAACAAGGGTGTCGCCGCTGCAGTGGACGCATCGAATCGAGACTTCTCGCAACCTCGGAGAAGCGTGCCGCATCAGGAAGAACTTGACGTCTTTATTTCTTTGCACCAGAACTTTGTCGCATTTCCATCGCTGCAACATTGCTTGTTGTGGAAGCGTCCCGCATCGTAAGGTACATTGACTTAAAGTGTCGCATCTTAAGAACTGAACTGAACTAAGCTAAAACTACCATTTTAAGTACAGTATTGTGGATTTTTGTCGTTTATGGTCTTGTGTTAAAACTATATAAAGAATACTTATTTTTCATATAAAACCTTGTGTGGTGTCCATCTGTAGTGTGTCACTAGATTACTGTATGTGTTCACAAATGCTTTACACACTGCCTCTGAGATAAGCCTGTCTGCTCGTGCCAAGCTACCAAGGGGGTGAGCAGGGGTTATTTTAGGAGTGTACCCCTTTACCCTGACTAGAGGCGAGGGTCCCTATTTGTCACAAGTACCTACCTGTGCCAACTAGAGACCCCCAATTCTAACAGTATGGATATCTGCTAGTTGCAACGGAAGAGAGCTTGAGACCCCCTTACCTGATCTGGGAAGATTGCTTGCCCGATGAGGAGCTGAAAAATGTATGGTAAGTATCTTTAGACATGCTTTATTCTTTGATTAAGTCCGCTGCACTAAGGAGAAATCATTTCTTCACCCTACACAGGATCTACTGGTCTCCACTTAAGTAGTCCACAATAAGAGGCGATGGAGACAATATCCACATATTCACAACCTGCCCGGTGCTGAAAGAGTTTTGGGATAGTGTGGGTAAGACCATGTCAGATGCTTTGGGCAAAGAAGTAAAGGTAAGACCTTCCTTAACTTTGTTTGGCATTATGCAGCCAACTGATGGCTTGGAAGGTCCTTTGGGGCTGCAGAACAAGCTTGTATTTTATTTGACTCTTTTGGCAAGAAGGGAAATATGTAAAAAGTGGCGCCCAGCGGCTCCCCCTATATGGAATGAGTGGTGGAATTCTGTTAGATTCTTTAGAGATCTCGATCAAAAGGCTAATCAGCTTAGAAAAAAAACAGGGCTCGGGCTATTTTGGAACTTATTGGAAAATGAACAGTAGGATTAGGGAGTCCAATGATTACACCTCTTGGTCAGCTCATGATGTACAATACGGGTTGGAACTCGTAGCGACATCAGCTGAGATCAGACCCCCAAGAAATAAGCAATTTGGTTGGTAGAGACCAGGAGGATGCTTATTTATCTCAGATAATATGAGGACAAAAAAAAAAAACTGCAGCAATGGCTAATGCTTGCTTAACCTGCACAAATTTTTGCTTTGCCTCCTCCGTTCACTGCAAGGGCTCTCTAGTATCTTTCCTAACACAACCCAAATGGGCTTGTCCATAGTTGCAAATGCAAAATTCCATTGTCTACTATCCCGCCATCCCCAAGAAAGTGCATACCTGAGAAATTGTGACTGGCCGTGGCAACTTACAGATGACTTTGATCCGATCTGCAGACAAATTGCATTCCCAAGCAGAGATGTTGTGACCTAAATATCAAACATGGGGGAGACAACACTGTGCTTTCTCTTTTGAAGTTCTATGCCCTTTCTAAGCCAATTCAGTGAAAAAATATATCAAGTCAACCTGTCGTTGGTTCTGAGTGGCAGCGGTGAGAAACAAATCATCAACATACTTAACAAACAAAAGCAGACCCATTGGGAAAGACTAGAGTGTCAAGATACTTCTTGAGGGCTTGGGAAAAGATGGGAGAGTACTCTGTAAATCCTTGGGGGATCCTCTGACTTGTTAGCTGGCCCACGCCGAAATGGAATGAGAAGATATATTGACTCTTCTAGGCCTGGGCAGAAAACTACGCTACGCTCGCGTAGTTTGCGCAACTACGCGCTATGCGAATTGCACGTAGCACAGTGCAAAAACGCGTAGCGGGCATTTTTTGCTTGCTCGCGGTCCTCAACATCAAGTTGGCGACCGCGAGCTAGCAAAATGACATCCCGGCGAGACTTTTTCCTCGTTCGCGATCAGCAACATCAAGTTGCCGATCGCGAGCGTGGAAAATAAACCTCCCGGCGAGATTCTCAACGCGGGGAGGTCAGGTTTCTCATTGCGAGTGGTCGCGTATGCTCGCGACCGCTCGCGATGAGAAACTACCAGTCCGCGTTGAGAAAACTGCTGCTCGAGTACAAATCTACTCGAGCGGCAGAAAACGACCGCTTGCACTGTGCAAGATGCTGTTTGCAATGATTGCACAGTGCGGACAAGCATCCGGCACTGTGCAATCATTGCGAACAGCATTTCCTACCGCACTACGCAGTTCGCGTAGTGCTACGCGTAGCTCGCGTAGTGTGAAGTGCACTTCGCGTAGCTACGCGTAGCGCTACTACGCGAACTACGCCCAGGTTTTCATGAATGGGAATGCAAAAGAAAGCAGAGCACAAATCGACCCTGGTAATTCAATCTGTAGAGGAGGGAATACATGATAGGATGGTAGGCGGTTTGGGCACCACAGGAAAACCAGGTGTTACAACAAAATGTATCGCTTGTGGATCCTGTACAAAGCAATAACAGTCGTTCTTACCTGCTTTCTTTATCGGGGGACTGGAGTACTGCAAACACTTACAGTAGGCACAAAGACTCCCTGTTTAATTACAGCTGTGATGACAGGTCGAATTCCAGCTTTGGCAAGTGGATGTATAGTATACTGTGGGATGTGAGGCAGTTTCTTCATAGGATTAATCTTAATTTTAACTAGGTCTGCGTAGATCATGCAACAGTCATAATTTTCATGTTCAGGTCATAAAGAAGAAGGCACTAGCTTGAATGATTTGCTTTGCATCACATATTTTTGTAGGTTCACCTACATTGTCTTATTCCTACAAAACAGCAAATACTTCACTTTGATTTGCTTCGGGCACCTCAAGACATACCACCTTGTTTGTACAATATAGTGTGCATTTCAATTTACATAACAAGCTTTGACCTAGGAGTAGGCCTGGGCGGAAAACTACGCTACGCTCGCGGAGTGTGCGTAGTTTGCGCAACTACGCGCTACGCAAATCGCACGTAGCACAGTGCAAAAACGCGTAGCGGGCATTTTTTGCTCGCTCGCGGTCCTCAATGTCAAGTTGGTGACTGCGAGCGAGCAAAATCAACATCCCGGCGAGACTTTTTCCTCGTTCGCGATCGGCAACATCAAGTTGCCGATCGCGAGCGTGGAAAATAAACCTCCCGGCCAGATTCTCAACGCGGGGAGGTCAGGTTTCCCATTGCGAGTGTTCGCGTATGCTCGCGACCGCTCGCGATGAGAAACTACCAGTCCGCGTTGAGAAAGCTGCTGCTCGAGTACAAATCTACTTGAGCGGCAGAAAACGACCGCTTGCACTGTGCATGATGCCGTTCGCAATGATTGCACAGTGCGGACAAGCATCCGGCACTGTGCAATCATTGCGAACAGCATTTCCCTACTGCACTACGCAGTTCGCGTAGCTACGCGTAGCGCGCGTATTGCAAAGTACACTTCGCGTAGCTGCGCGTAGCGCGACTACGCGAACTACGCCCAGTGTTACCTAGGAGGTTAACAGGCAAGTTAAACTCAATAAGACAGCAAGTTGACTGGGTATAGGTCGTAAAGTAAAAGAAATAGTAGGGTCCATAATGTGATGGGGAACCTTCATTTTGGAAATGTCAATGGCATCAATGAACAAGTAAGAGGGAATGCAGAGGTTTTCAGAGCTGTCAGGTGTAAATATGACACAAGGTGGGTTTACCAATAATCACATATTTCACATACAGGCCATTTTAATCATCCAGGCTCAGTTGGAGCCTTGCAGACTGTTTTAATTGTCGGGGTACTGGGTTTTTGTCATTTGAATGAATTCTGTGACCACGAGTTGTATTGAAGCCTTAGATGTTAAGTTTGGTGAATCTTGTTTCACATTTAAAGCATGACCTGCCTTAAGGGACAGCATCCCGTCTTCTCCTTTCCTAGCCTTGTCCACCCGCTCCTCTCCATGCTCAACCCGATGTCCTACTCTGTGCATCCTTACCTCTCCCTTTTACAGTTTGTTGAAACAATTGCATCTGTTTAAGCCATCAAATTAGATTTGTTTGAATTTTTCTTCCTTCCTTATACTGCTGTGCAGTGAGTGGCAAAGGAGACCAACACCGCCAAGCTTTTAGTTTTCCACGCGAAACAGATAGCATGCAATTGTTCCGATATCTTAGCCAATAAACCCTGCACAAAAGCAATACCTACAGCTTAATAAGCACATTCCGGAGGTCGAGCAATGCTGGAGTGCCACTCAACAGCATCCTTTTGTCTGTCTAGGCAATCAGCAGGGAACTCTCCTTTATTCTGTTTACAACCTGAAATCTTAGTCCAGTCGGTCTTCACTGGTCACACTTTTTCCACTGTATTCAGCAATCTAGTTTTAGCCAAAGCAACACCATCAATAGGCCTATGTCGTGGCCAGTTGGCCTTTTTCACTATTCGATCTGTCACCTCACTTGACACTACCAATCTCAGCAACTGGTTCACATCTGCCCAACTGGGTTTATAACATTCAAACACCATCTGCAACTCTTTTTGTAAACTTAAAGCGTTTTCATAGTTATTAGGAAATTGTTTTTTGATGTTAACCAAATCTGCATGGGTCCATGGGACATGGATAGTCATTGTCCCTCTAGGACCTGGTATTCTTTGAGGGGCTTCTGGACCCTCGTCTCAGGGTTCGCCCTCATCAACATCACTAGGGGATGTTGCGTGTGGGCTCTTGTGTGCAATCTATAGTGATTCTCTAGTTTGTCGGCTCACAGTGCTTTTTAGACCATCCTGGTTAATAAGCTGTGGACCCAGTCTCCTCGGAGACTGGCAGAGACTGAGCCAACACGATCTAGATCAAGAATGTGAGGATGTCAAGGCAGCCTCTTGCTGTGTGTCACATGCCAATCTCTAATGTTTCGCTGCCAGTTATGCTGCCTGTCGCAGGTCTAACTACATCTGCAGAGCCTGCTTGCACATTGCCTTCTTGTGCCCTTAGTACAGGCTGGGCAGCCTGCGTTACCCCATTTCTGGGAGTTCCATCTGGAGCTCCCCAAGTGTTGATTAAAACATAAAACATCTAGTATTTCCTCCTCCCTTCCTTTTTTGGGTCAGATTTGTCAGCGATAATTTGAGGAATAAATGAGGAGGAGGCGGGGCAGTAAGGACGCAAGCCCTAACTCTGTCCATCAAATGGCTAAATTGGTATTGGAGTCTCTTGTGAGTCTGTTTCATCCCATTCATTTGTAACTCTTGCTTTCTCTTATTATTTCTTATTGTTTTCTTTAGTTAAATCTGCCACTGTTTGTTATCTTATTTTTAGGATCCTTTCGTTTTCTCCTTAAGTTGTTGAAATGTTCTAAATCAATGTTACCTTCCTACAGAAAGGATTCATTCTTTCTCTGCTAGTGAGTCCCACCCACTGCTTCAAATACCTACATGTGCTTTTTCCAAACTGGTGGTACAGAGCATGAGTGGGGGGTCTTTTGCCAGGGGTTCTTCAGATTAGACTTTCTAGCCCCCGTCCGTCCTCTTCCAATCACTCATTCTTTAGGAACACATAAAGGTGTCTGCCCGCCTTTTACTGCAGCTCATTTCATGGAGGGAGGTAAAGTAGAAGGGAAGAGAGAGGGTGAAAGGAACTTACAGTTATCTATGTAACTGTTCTCAAGAAAGCAGGATAGAAAGTAGCTCACACTTATGCCCACTGACCCCTTGCCTCTGGAAATGTTCCATCATCACCCGCAAAGCTTGCTGAAACCCTGGAGCAGCTGCAGACCTGCCAACTCACATGGTGCCACCCTGTGTCACACGATTTTGGCTCCCTTCACACGGTCACCCGGGGAGGAGCCAAAATGACACAGTGGCAGGCAAGAGAAGCTGCAGACCATTGATAAGTGTGGATTTCTAGCTCCTCTTTGAAGGCTCTAACCAGCCAATGTCCATTCAGAGGTGTAAAAACACCCCAGGACATCCGCTGCAGCCCCAGAACCTATGTGTTTTTGTTTTATTGGAGGTGGAAGGAGGTCAGTGAGGGCAGGGCACGGGAGAGGTGGCATCAAAGGTAGTTCTCAACATAAAGCCCTGCCCCCCTCCAAGACCACGCCCCCTTCTCACACGGCAATTTTTATTCTCAAGTTGGTAGGTCTGCAGCTGGATTAGTGAACATCTGTAGCAAACAAATTCATCCTTATAGGGCGTGTGCTGGGGTCTTGCCACTCCTGCCTGCCTTCCCATCTCCTTGGTACTTCCAGAGTCCACTAGATCTATACCGTGGATTGCATTTACACTCTCCTAAATCCTAGCACTCCCCCCAATCTTCCTGCCCACCCAGACTTGACCCGTCATCTCATACCCAGATGACCTTTCATGTTTTCTTAGCGCACCCTAAACGCCAGGAAATAAACATGGACACACTGCACATTTCACAGTTCTTACTGTGCTAGCCCGCCTGACCTGACTGGCTGATCGAGTGATGGGCTGATCTTCACCCCACTTCCCCTCGTGAAATCTCTATCTCGCCTTTTTTACAGTGCTTAATAGCCATTTTAAGATAAATTGAATTAATAACCAACTGTTATGCTCGTCTCTATAGTAGATAAACAGCGCCACCATGTGGCAGGCTGTCATTAAGCACCAATGTGGACAATTGAGTGCAGGTGCCGAGCACTGGAAACCATCCGCTCAAATTAAGCACTGCCTGGGGTTTTCATGTAGAGTACGGTCCAGCCGTCTCTCCACCTCAACTGAGAGTACGTGGTGGCTCCCGGGAGAGGCACCAAATTGCCAAAGGTAAAACAGGCCAATCCTAAGCCTAGGTGAATTCTGCCCAAGTTTATTTAGAAAACAAGCAAAGTGTGATATCGCTATACAAAGTGGCAGCATTTCCCCTCTATCAGCTGTCAGCATATAATCCTAACTACTCCCGGATTTTCGTGACTTTTTATAGGTTTTCTTCATAGTACTGCAAACTGGAGTACATGTTACAGAAACCGAAACTCAGGCAGCAGGTGCACATCATCCTCATGAGAACGAAAAAGGACCTTGAAAAAGATACAAGGAACATAAACTTCCAGATGCTGAGCTAGTCATTTGTGACTCCTCGCTTAGCAGTGCCAAATACGAGAACGAGGCTCAATAGGTCAGAGGCCAGAGAGCAGTGCAAGCTACACAACAGGGGCAAACAAAACAGCACTAAATGAATCAAGATGGTGCCAGCCATTAGGTTGATTTCAAAGCACTTTCCTGCGATTTCCCAATATGTTGTACAATATCATGTGATTTTCATTGAAAGTATGTTTGTGAAAAACTGTGTGTGTCTTGCCTTAGAGAGCGAGCTTGTTTTCTGGTTGAGTGGGACCCCAGGTCAGCTGAAACTGTGATCGCTGGTTGCAGCAAAGAGCTGGCACTAAAACACTTTCCATGGCTGCTTTTAGCTCCCAGACCAGCCCTGTAAGCTGGAGCGGTGTTAAAAACAGGATGATCTTACAGTTCAGTAGGACTATTGCAACTCTCTGAAACCCCCCTCCTCCCCGCCCCCAGGCCACCTACTCAGCAATACTGGCGGAGAGGGATGCAGGCATGTGATGTTGTAGCTCGGTTGCTGGGGAGACAATTCCACCCCGAGGCCCTGCTCTGAGAGCTCTGCCTAGGATCCGCTCCTGCAGGAATGAACCGTGTTATGATGCAGTGTTGTGAGGCCTACTCCCTGAAGCTCAGATCGCGGCACATGCCCAGGCAGGCGGCAGCGCTGCGTAAACACAGAGGAGCGTGCACGCCTCCCTCGTGGGCCACTAAGGCAAGCCTGGGAGCAAACACATCTCTGTGGCAATTGCACCGGTTCATGGAGCGACGCCGAAGCCTCCACAAACACGCACAGAAGCACTGAATCTATTGACATCAGCTTCTCTACCATCAAAGGCGTAACTTTGTGGCAGATTTAGAGCAGTTAACTACAAACTTCATGTTAGGAGGAGAGAGTCCTGGGTAAAATATAATCTACCTCAGGATGTGAGAAGTGAAGGCCCAGATTGGAACGCTGGAGGGGGGAGGTCTTGGCTGGGAAGAAGGAAGCATCCTGAAAGCTTCTGGGTCACCCCCAGTGCTCTGCAGCAGATGTTGAAGGGCTGATACTGCTGTCGTCGCTGCTGTGTATCACAGGTACAGAGTGCAAAAGCTGTAAAATGTTTGCATCCTTGTAAAGTTCCAAGGGAAACCTCAAAACCCCCTAAAGTTTGCAACGTTTTTTGCTTTCACACATTTGTGAGAAACCATGACTTTTGTGACAAATTATGTTGAATCTGTGCTTATTTAGCACTAAAAAAAGTCGTTCAGCATAAGATCATTATGCAGAAAACAGACGGTTATTTATAGGCAGGCAGTAATGGCGAACTGCCAGCAAAAACAACTCTGAGAGTTTTTTAACAGTGCATGGAGGACAAATCTGTATTCTTCTTACTAGAAACCACCATGTCTTTCATGGAAAAAATGTCACCCATAGCTTTCTAACAGCAGATGGAGAATATTTCAGCATTTTCCTCTTTGCAACTGCTAAGCCTTTTATTGTGATGAATATTAGGCATATTGGGGCATTAGGGTGCCCATTCAACACTATTTAGCCAACGAGATGTGGCTGATGGACCTCTGGCAAAGGGTTTCTGGCCGGGGCGAGGCTCTGCCATCAGAAACTCAGTAGACGCACTATAGATGGGGTAGGGGAACCATGAGGTGGGCGGAATGGGGCTGCGGATTTATCATTACATGGTGACCGCATGTGATTGCATTTTCACAGAAAAGTACTCCTGTAAGAGCACTTTTTTCAAGAATTCCCAGATGCAGCACCAGAGAACTCAAAGCTTTGACAGATGGGTCACCGCTAGGATGGCTGAGGCTAGGCCTCTGCAGCCAGATCCTATAGGGGGACCATCCAACAAATTTTACATGAGTCCCAGTTAGTGGTCTTTTCATGTGTATTTCCTTTGCACATAGAAAAACCCTGCAACAGATAAACCTGTGAAGAAAAAATCTGCAAACACGTGCTGTTGTGCAAAGAAAAGCTAATCAAAAGTTACATGTAAAATGAAAATACTGCATGCATTAGCCAACTAGGGTGGGGAAATAGAGTCGGAATTGCCAAATGATACAATGAAAATTATCTTGGAATGTCCCCAAAAAAATTGCATAGTCGAAAGCATAGTGAACTGTGAATCTTTGCATGCTTCACTGAGTGCAAAAGGTGAGAACTTTGTAAAACTTTACTTGTGAAAAAAACTTTTTGCACCTCTAATGACGGAGCCCAATTGATGAAAACTGAACTATGGAGAATAACACAGGTCAGTAAAACCTTTCATCTTAAGCAGGCCGTCTAATTCAGTAAATCCTGGGACTCTTAACAAATACCCCTAACTCTGTAAATGCTGGCACCCTGAGTTGACATTCTAAGCCAGGAACACTTTCGCCCCCAAGAAGGAACCTAAGTCCACACCCTAACCGGGTGTTCACTGTCAGTGGCTCACCTTTGGGCACCTCTGTGTACATTATTAGCAGTGGTTTGCCATAAGGCGTGTGGAGCTGGAGCAGATGTTTACCTGAGATCTCCTGGGTGTGGAGCTGGAGCAGATGTTTACCTGAGGTGTCCTGGGTGTAGAGCTGGAGCAGATCTTAACCTGAGGTCTCCTAGGTGTAGAGCTGGAACAGACGTTTACCTGAGGTGTCCTCGGCATAGAGCTGGAGCAGATCTTAACCTGAGGTCTCCTAGGTGTTCAGCTGGAGCAGAGGCCAACCATAGGTCTATTAGATGTAGAGCTGGAGCAGAAGTTTACCTGAGGTCTCCCGAATGTAGAGTTGGAGCAGACGTTTACATGAGGTCTCCAGGGTGTGAAACTAGAGCAGACGTTTACATGAGGTCTCCAGGGTGTAAAACTAGAGCAGGCGTTTACATGAGGTTTCCTGGTGGTAGAGCTGGAGATGTTCGTAACCTGAGGTCTCCTGGCTGTGGAGCTGGAGCAGACATTTACCTGAGGTCTCCTGGGGGTAAAGCTGGAGCAGAAGTTTACCAGAGGTCTCCAGGGTTTAGAGTTTGAGTAAACGTTTACCTGAGGTCTCCTGGGCATGGAGTTGGAGCAGAAGTTTACCTGAGGTCTCCGGGTGTAGAGCTGGAGCAGACATTTACCTGAGGTCTCCTGGGTGTAGAGCTGAAGCAGAAGTTTACCTAAGGTCTCCTGGTTGTAGAGCTGGAGCAGGCATTTAACTGAGGTCTCCTGGGTGTAGAGCTTGAGCAGACATTTACCTGAGGTCTCCTGGGGGTAAAGCTGGAGCAGATCGTAACCTGAGGTCTCCTGGGTGTAGAGCTGGAGTGGGTTGTGGGTTTATAGGGGAGTAGGGTGGGAAGTAATTTAATTATACATAATTAATTAATAATTTTTATTAATTAATATTTGTGAATTTAATATTTTATATTGTTAATTGTGTTAAATAATTTATTATTAATTAATTATTAATTGGTTATGAATTATTAATAATTAATTGGTAAATATGTAATTTGTGTCATTTTTTAGGAGCGGGTTGTGGATTTATAGGGGAGTAGTGTGGGAAGTAATTAAAATGTAATATATTTTTAAATATTTTTTATATAATATTTAGTTATTACTATTTTATAGTCTTAATAGTGTGAATTAATTTATTACTAATTGTTTTTAATTTGATTGTTCATTGTTATTAGTTAATTAATTAATTGTTAAGCAATTATGTTAATTGTGTCATGTTTTACAATATTGGTGGTGTCATTTATAGGGGGATTTGGTGGGAGGTAAATTATTTTTTATTATTTAAGTATTTATTAATTAATGTTTATTATTTTGCTGGAGTGGGAATAGTAAATTATTCCACTCCGCTATCCAACACTTTCCCTACTGTTGCAATTGTTGGAGTGGGAATAGTAATTTTATCCCCTCCGCTATCCAACACTTTCCCTACTGTTGTACTCGTTGGAGTGGGAATAGTAATTTTATCCCCTACGCTTTCCAACACTTTCCCTACTGTTGCACTCCGTGGAGTGGGAATAGTAAATTATTACCCTCCGCTATCCAACACTTTCCCTACTGTTGCACTTGCTGGAGTGGGAATAGTAAATTATTCCCCTCTGCTATACAACACTTTCCCTACTGTTGCACTCCCTGGAGTGGGAATAGTAATTTTATCCCCTCCGCTATCCAACACTTTCCCTACTCTTGCACTCCCTGGAGTGGGAATAGTAATTTTATCCCCTCCGCTATCCAACACTTTCCCTACTGTTTCACTTGCTGGAGTGGGAATAGTAAATTATTCCCCTCCGCTATCCAACACTTTTGTACTGTTGCACATGCTGGAGTGGGAATAGTAATTTTATCCCCTCTGCTATCCAACACTTTCTCTACTGTTGCACTTGTTGGAGTGGGAATAGTAATTTTATCCCCTATGCTATCCAACACTTCCCCTACTGTTGCACTCCGTGGAGTGGGAGTAGTAAATTATTCCCCCCCGCTATCCAACACTTTCCCTACTGTTGCACTTACTGGAGTGGGAATAGTAAATTATTACCCTCCGCTATCCAACACTTTCCCTACTGTTGCACTTGTTGGAGTGGGAATAGTAAATTATTCCCCTCCGCTATCCAACACTTTCCCTACTGTTGCAGTTGCTGGAGTGGGAATAGTAAATTATTCCTTTTTGCTATACAACACTTTCCCTACTGTTGCACTTGCTGGAGAGGGGATAGTAAATTATTCCCCTCTGCTATACAACACTTTCCCTACTGTTGCATTCCCTGGAGTGGGAATAGTAAATTATTCCCCTCCGCTAGCCAACACTTTCCCTACTGTTGCACTCTGGAGTGGGAATAGTAATTTTATCCCCTCCCCTATCCAACACTTTTCCTACTGTTGCACTTGCTGGAATGGGAATATTAAATTATTCCCCTCCGCTATCCAACACTTTCCTATTGTTGCAACTGCTGGAGTGGGAATAGTAATTTTATCCCCTCCGCTATCCAACACTTTCCCTACTGTTGCACTCGGTGGAGTGGGAATAGTAATTTTATCCCTTCCGCTATCCAACACTTTCCCTACTGTTGCACTCCGTGGAGTGGGAATAGTAAATTTTTCCCCTCCGCTATCCAACACTTTCCCTACTGTTGCACTTGCTGGAGTGGGAATAGTAAATTATTCCCCTCCGCTATCCAACACTTTCCCTACTGTTGCACTCCCTGGAGTGGGAATAGTAAATTATTCCCCTCCGCTATCCAACACTTTCCCTACTGTTGCATTTGCTGGAGTGGGAATAGTAAATTATTCCCCCCCGCTATCCAACACTTTCCTACTGTTGCATTTGCTGGAGTGGGAATAGTGATTTTATCCCCTCCGCTATCCAACACTTTCCCTACTGTTGCACTTGCTGGAGTGGGAATAGTATTTTTATCCCCTCCATTATCCAACACTTTCCCTACTTTTGCATTCCCTGGAGTGGGAATAGTAATTTTATCCTCTACGCTATCCAACATTTTCCCTACTGTTTTAGTTAATGTAGTGTAAAATGTTTTTTTTTAAATAAATAATTATTTTAATATTTTAATTTATTATATATATATTTTATTTTTATATGTATGTTACAGGTATATGTATATATATATATATATGTATTTATAATTTTTATTATGTTTCTAACATTTTATAATTTAATAAAATAATTATTTATCAATATTAAGTAAATATATATATACTTTTTATATATGTATGTTTAATTGTTTTTTATATTACATTTATTATTTATAATTTGTAACATTTTTTAATAATTCTATGTTTTTATTAATTATATTTATTATTTAATTTATTTTATATTATTTTTAAGACATTTAAAAAAAAACGATATTTTGAACAACGATATTTTAAACAACGATATTTTGGTTTCGATATTTTTGTACTTACCTTTGTAGAGCTAGGATGTCGATATTCTTGACATCGATATTCTGTACACGATATTTGTGTACCTCGATATTCCTGTCGTCGATATTCTGTCAGTGATCCGGAGCAGACGTACACATGACGTCTCATGTGTGCAGAGCTGGAGCAGATCATAACCTGAGGTCTCCTGGGTGTAGAGCTGGAGCAAACATTTACCTGACGTCTCCTGGGTGTAGAGCTGGAGCAGATCGTAACCTGACGTCTCCTGTGTGTAGAGCTGGAGCAGACATTTATCTGAGGTCTCGTGGATGTAGAGCTGGAGCAGACATTTACCTGAGGTCCCCTGGGTGTAGAGCTGGAGCAGATCGTAACCTGACGTCTCCTGTGTGTAGAGCTGAGCTTAACCTGAGAGTTGCAAAGTGTAGAGATGGATCAGGAGTTTACCTTAGGTTTACCTGAAGCTTCCTGCCCTGGGTGTAGATCTGAAGCAGATATTAACCTGAGGGCTTATAGGTGTAGAGCTGGAGAACACATGAATGTAAATCTGGAGAATAAGTTTACCTGAGGCTCCTGTGTGCACAGCTGGCGCAGGTGTTAATTAGGGGCTCTTAATCATGGAGGTGGAGCCCAGTTTCTGGGGATTCTGCATATCTTGTGACAGCCTGTCCGTTGCTTGACTAAGATGTACATTTTAATTTGAAAGATGAATTTTAATAATAGCTTTTTTTAACTTTAGCAAGCCATCAATTTCACACAATTCTTTGGGGAGCATTAACTCAGCCAAGCTTCTAAAGACAATCAAAAGAACATCATAAATTCTTAAATGGGCCAAGCACGTGACTGCCTCAAATAGTGTCTGTCATTTTGGAGTTGGAGACAGATGCAGATGCTGGCTGAGGCGCCAACGATGGAGCCGGGTGCTGTTGCAGCCACTCCCTTCAGCAGGATGAATCTAACTCTAGAATCCACCAGGAACAGGGGAACTCTAGCACGG
The DNA here is from genome assembly GCA_963921515.1 of Calotriton arnoldi. Taxonomy (NCBI): domain Eukaryota; kingdom Metazoa; phylum Chordata; class Amphibia; order Caudata; family Salamandridae; genus Calotriton; species Calotriton arnoldi. The sequence continues at coordinate 282,165 of CAWUFW010008624.1, read as the reverse complement.
CTGTGGCAGGAAGGTTCCATCCCTTCGGCGCATCAGAGATCTGCCACGTCTGGAGTCTGCCTGCAGCACCACAGCTCTGCGCTTCCTGCAGCAGGAGGGACCCATCCCCACGGAAGCAGGAGGCTGTAGTGTCTGGAGCAAGAAGACTCTGTTGTTTCTGGAGCAGGTGGGTTCTTCAGAGCTTTGTCTCCTCTGGAGTCTGACTGGTCCAAGGAGGTCCTTTGGCCTCTGAGGCAGCAGGTTTCCATCACCTATGGAGCAGACGGGTTCTGCTTCCTCTACGGAAGCAAAGCCCTACCCCCTTTGGAGTACGAGGGTTCTATCTCTTCTGGAGCAGGAGGGCTCTGTTGCCTCTTGAGTCAGCTAGACGAAGGAATTGCTGGTCTCTGACACAAGACTATGGGGTCGATTCCGATCTCGGCCGGTAGGGCTCCGAATCGGATTCGGCATAACCGGATCCGATTCCGAGCCCTATTTCCCAACCGATTCGTATGCGCATCCGGACGAGCGAGTACGATGCGAAATCGCTGACCGACTCGTTCGGGCGTCCCAACCGCTCCGACCGACTCGTTCCCGGGTCGAACCGCACCGACCGACTCGCTCGGACACGACTCGCACCGCTCAATGGAGACGTTCCCCGGCCGGGTAAGTACGATGTGCGCCGCGAGCAGTCCGACCGACACGCGCCGCCTGGCTCGAAAGAGCAATCGGAGACGTACTTCGGGGGTCCGTGTCGGACCCCCCTGTACGCGTAGCCGCGCGAGTCGCACACAGGGGGGACCCATGCCCCCTACCTGTGCGTGTACGGCGCGAGTCGCTTCGCCGCGTACCCGCTGTAGGGGCGCCCTTGTTCGCCTCGCACCCATTGAGGCAATGGGAGCCCGCGTACGCGTTGTACGACCGGGTCCCATTGACTTCAATGGGAGTCCGACCGACTCAAGTCCGATAGCATACGGACGCATCGTACTCGTTCGGTCGGGCTGCACGGGTCCGATTCGGTCGGAAATCTCTCCGGGTCCGGCTCGGTCGGAGAGATTTCCGGCCCGAATCGGAATCGGCCCCTATATATCGAGAGGGTTGTATTAGCTCGAAGGTGAGAGCTGTATTTGTCTCTGGAGACAGTCTGAGATAAAACATTAAGATTGCATCAGTAGCCGGCCTACGCAGGAGGCCTGCATCCTTTTGGGAGCAAGGTAGGACCAGGAGGGCTCCCTCGCCTCTGGAGCAACCTGGAGAGCCCTGTTTATTTATTTTGGAACCAACCTGGATAAGACGGGCTTTGCCATTTCTGTCTTCACCCTAAATCTGGAAGCCAGCGTAGAAATTCTGAAGGAGAGCTCTGTTATCTCTGGTCTACTATCTCGAGGCCTGTTGCCTCAAAACTCAGCTAGAACATGAGGTTTACATTGCTTCTTAAATCAGCCTTCAGCTGATTCAATCAGGGCACCGCTACCCCCCGACCTGTGTCACTTAGGAATAAAAAGACAATTTGTGGTAAGAAAGAAAACCTGTCGGGGCCTGGCTGAAGCAGATAGGAAGGGACGCAAATATAATTAGCACTAAAAATAAAACAAATGGAAAGAAGCAAAAGGACAGGCAATGATCTCAGCTCGCCACGGCAGGGTGGCAGCGAAGGACAGGCGTAAACAAGCACGTTTAAAAAAAAGCCTCGCGCGAGGCTGAATCGCAACGAGGACAGATTAAAAGCCGGATGGTCTGGTCTGGAAAATACTGCAGGGTAAACAATGAAGCTCAAGGCTGAGACGGGTACTCGCACTGCAACCATTTAGTGACTGACTGGGCAAGCGATCTCAAATTCAAAAATGCCGAGAGACTATGCTGAAAAGGTGAACATGCACGTTTTAATTAATAGTTCACTGTATATTTCACTGTATATGATAATCAAGAGGAGAAAGTCCCTGCCTGATATTTCACCGGTGGGGCCAGAAGATAGACTCACATGACTTCATGATGCATGCCTTTATTGAGCCGTTAGGTGTCGCTGTTGCCGCAGCGCCGCTGCACCCATTTTCCTACACACGGCAAGTGTACAGTAAAATAGCAGCCCAGGTCGGGTTACTTCTGCTACAACTGTAGGACAAAACAAAACAGCCCTAAAGCTCCAAGCTGGTGTTGGCGGGGCTGACTGAGTAACCCTGACCCGGCTCCAGGCTCCCGCCAGAGCTCACCGGCGCTCACTCTCGTCAGGTTCCCGAGCGCGTCCAGCCCAGGCTCCGGCTCCAGTACATGTCTGCCGAGTTCACAGAGCCCCAGAAAGACAATTACAGGCTTGTTCCGCATCTGCTGAAGCCCTCCGGGTCCAGACTGGTCCCAGAGTTTATAAAGCCTATTTGAATCGTTTCTGTGATTGCTTTAAAGCTGATAAAACTCTCTATCATGTTTTAGGCCCAACTGACCCACCCACCCACGCCATCCACAGAAACGTGTGTGACTCTAGAGAGCTTCCTGCTCCTATATTGGAAAACTGACCCCCTGTTCCAGGACCATTGGCGAGCTGACTTGTGCTGCAGATCCCAGCTAAACCCAAAAATGCAGAGCTCATACGGCCATCATGCTCTGATCCAGATCTGATATTGGCCCGGTTCTGCACTGGCTCAGAAACGAACGATCCTTTCGGCATCAGGCTGGTAACTGTCCCAATGCAAGGTGATTGAATGATACCCCACCCCCAATCTCCAGACTAGGCTGGTACTTCTGCTTCTGACTTCCCACCACCCCTTGATTCACCCCAATTGGAAGGTGACTCCAGGAGACCCTGTCCCTGCTGAGGAAATGGGCGCTGTAGTACTGGATGCGGGTACTGCCTGACATTAATGGCCCTGGCGCGTGCATCCATGCCTTCGTGTTAATGCACATCCTCATTTCTGTCTACCTCTTGTTCTATCTCGTGCCACCCTGCATTGTACTTGCACATCAACCATACGCCCCTACTCTCGGATTTCTTCGACATCGGATTCAAAGTCCAAGAGGGAGCGGGCGGCTGCAGGTGGGCGAAGCTACTTGTTTCCGCTTTCAATACCTGTCTCTCATGGAAGACTGGAAGATGGGGTTACTGGGGGGACCGAGCATGCAGCCAATCAGAGCAGCTGGCCTGCCGTCGCCATGACAACCCGAAGAGCCGGAGTGCTCATTAGAGCTGGCCTAGAACTAGGTGCTGTTTTGCATATTGATGTAGCCGTGTGATAGAGATTTCTGTTCCCTTCACCCTCCCTCCGCCACAAAGGTTTCCTATTCAACCTTGCCAACAAGGACAGCTAGAGCGTATTAACTTCCTCAGCTGTTCTGCGCCTTCTTCGCGCGCCAAGTCAGCTCTCCCCGAGGCCAGCGGGGATGAGTCAGCCATTACAGGCCAGGAAACAAGTGGCGGAGCGATTCCAATAATGGAGGCGCTCACGCCTTCTCTTCCCGGCCTTCCCCGCCTCTCTTCCCGGCTCTCCCTCCCTCCACTTCCATTTCTCACGCGGCAACCAGCAGCTCGGCTTCAAAATGGAAAACTCTTCTGTCTGTAGCACATCTGTTGCCGTCGCTGTGGTCCCCGCGCGTCCTCGCAAACAGCGCCACGTGCGCGCTCCTTCCACAGAGGACCACAACGGGGCAGGTGTGGGAGCTCTCTACCACTTTTATGCTATGTAATCTGGGCTTTCCTAGTACTACATGCAGCAATAGGGTGTTTCTGGGCACTTCCCAAATTAGCTCCGGAAAGAGGACAGGGCGAAAAGAGAGGAGTTAATCCAGGGGAATTCCTGCCCGGTGACGTGTCATGAGAGCAGACACCCTGGGTAGAGACGGTGCGACCGCAGATCCCTTTAAAGCAATGAGGCGTGACCAGACCGTTTGGTACAGGAGGTGTTTACTATTGTATCCAGTTTTGGAAGAAATGTAGGCCATGCGTTCCAATTGCCTCTGCAATAAATGGCAAGAGGCAATTTTTTTCTGCACTGCATTGTATGCTGGGTTGTCAGAGGTGTCATTTCGCTAGAGTGCAAAGGTAAGCTCAGAGAGAGAGAGACTTTTGGCTTATATTACGCATTGACTTAAAGCTTTCATTTGATCTTCTACAGCGCTCCACTGCATGTTGGCTAGGTGAGCGCTATAGAAACACCCTTACCTGCTGGTCCCACGCTGGGGCAGGGTTGAATTCCAAATTTCCTGCTGTACATTTGGAGGGAGAAAAAGGAACGGGCACTTTTAAACTGCAGGCAATGATCATATCTCTACAAGCTGCTCACAGCTGAGTTGGATAAGAGCTGAAGATTAAGGTTCTGGGTTGCTGTGAACCCCTTGATTCTACCAGCATTTTGTCCCCTTGTTGATTATGGATGTGTTGGGACAGACTAACATCATCAGCGAAGGAGGCCTTAGTAAATGGCATGTGCTGAGCAGAGTTCTTGTAAAAAACTCAAAAGTGAGTTCAACTAAAAAACAGGTTTCACCCTTTCCGTGGTCCTAAATTCATCACAGACTAAAACTCAACAAAGGCCTATCTAGTGATCAGCTGTGCTAATGGCTGCCATAGTGAGAACAAAGCAGTAGATTTGCCTCCCATAAGGGTGATTGGAACACTTTGGTTCCAATATGGCTGCTTCACTGCTTGCAGCTGGAAAACACTTTGGGCCTGATTACGATCTTGGGGGTCGATTCCGATCTCGGCCGGAAGCGCTCCTAATACTATTCGTCCGGAAAAAATACAAGCCGAACGCCTGTTTCCCAACCGATTCGAACAGTCGTCCGAACGAGCAAGTACGATGCGCATTACTGCTCAGATTCCGACCGAGCCGTACGTACCCATTCCAGCTCTGGTTCCCCACCCGAGCCAGATCCGTAAACGCCGATTCGAGTCGCACGGAAGTAAATATACAGCACCTTCCGGCCTGACTAGAACGATGCGCACTCCGTACGCGCCGAACTGGTCGCTACGTCCGGCATGTCAGAGCATCCGGGGGAGCTGCACATAAGCTCCAATTCGCGCCACAAGACGATCCACGGCTACGAGACGAACAAGCCAGCGACGAGTACGAGTCGAAGCCACGAGAAACCCGAACGAGACGACCCAACCATGAATCCCATCGCGCAGGTCCTACCAATACTCTACATCTATTACCGGAACCGGTACGGACGCGTACGGCGCAGACGGTAAGTCAGACACCCACTACACAAACAAACAACACGTACCCGACATATGTCACACACATAGGGATGCAGAAATGACGTACACTAGCAACAGCCGAACCATAGGGGCGGGATGGCTATCACCAATGCCATACACACCCATAGGGGCCTGATGGCTACCACTACCACCACCCCTACTCATGTGGGCCTGGATGCCTGTCACTACTACCATCCCCACTCATAGGGGGATGGATGCCTACCACTACCACTACCCCTACTCATGGGGGCCTGGATGCCTGTCACTACTACCGTCCCTACTCATGGGAGCCTGGATGCCTGTCACTACTACCATCCCCACTCATAGGGGGATGGATGCCTACCACTACCCCTACTCATGGGGGCCTGGATGCCTGTCACTACTACCATCCCTACTCATGGGGGGCTGGATGCCTGTCACTACTACCATCCCCACTCATAGGGGGATGGATGCCTACCACTACCACCACCCCTACTCATGGGGGCCTGGATGCCTACCACTACCACCACCCCTACTCATGTGGGCCTGGATGCCTGTCACTACTACCATCCCCACTCATAGGGGGATGGATGCCTACCACTACCACTACCCCTACTCATGGGGGGCTGGATGTCTACCACTACCCCCACCCCTACTCATGGGGGCCTGGATGCCTATCACTACCACCACCCCTACTCATGGGGGGCTGGATGCCTGTCACTACTACCATCCCCACTCATAGGGGTATGGATGCCTACCACTACCCCTACTCATGGGGGCCTGGATGCCTGTCACTACTACCATCCCCACTCATAGGGGGATGGATGGCTACCACTACCACCACCCCTACTCATGGGGGCCTGGATGCCTGTCACTACTACCATCCCCACTCATAGGGGGATGGATGCCTACCACTACCACCACCCCTACTCATGGGGGCCTGGATGCCTACCACTACCACCACCCCATCTCATGTGGGCCTGGATGCCTGTCACTACTACCATCCCCACTCATAGGGGGATGGATGCCTACCACTACCACCACCCCTACTCATGGGGTCCTGGATACCTGTCACTACTACCATCCCCACTCATAGGGGGATGGATGCCTACCACTACCACCACCCCTACTCATGGGGGCCTGGATGCCTGTCACTCCTACCATCCCCACTCATAGGGGGATGGATGCCTACCACTACCACTACCCCAACCCATGGGGGGCTGGATGCCTACCACTACCACCACCCCTACTCATGGGGGCCAGGATGCCTACCACTATCCCTACTCATGGGGGGCTGGATGCCTACCACTACCACTACCCCTACTCATGGGGGCCTGGATGCCTGTCACTACTACCATCCCTACTCATGGGGGGCTGGATGCCTGTCACTACTACCATCCCCACTCATAGGGGAATGGATGCCTACCACTACCACTACCCCTACTCATGGGGGCCTGGATGCCTGTCACTACTACCATCCCTACTCATGGGGGCTGGATGCCTGTCACTACTACCATCCCCACTCATAGGGGGATGGATGCCTACCACTACCACCACCCCTACTCATGGGGGCCTGGATGCCTACCACTACCACCACCCCTACTCATGGGGGCCTGGATGCCTACCACTACCACTACCCCTACTCATGGGGGGCTGGATGCCTACCACTACCCCTACTCATGGGGGCCTGGATGCCTGTCACTACTACCATCCCTACTCATGGGGGGCTGGATGCCTGTCACTACTACCATCCCCACTCATAGGGGGATGGATGCCTACCACTACCACTACCCCTACTCATGGGGGCCTGGATGCCTGTCACTACTACCATCCCTACTCATGGGGGCTGGATGCCTGTCACTACTACCATCCCCACTCATAGGGGGATGGATGCCTACCACTACCACCACCCCTACTCATGGGGGCATGGATGCCTGTCACTACTACCATCCCCACTCATAGGGGGATGGATGCCTACCACTACCACCACCCCTACTCATGGGGGCCTGGATGCCTGTCACTACTACCATCCCCACTCATAGGGGGATGGATGCCTACCACTACCACCACCCCTACTCATGGGGGCCTGGATGCCTACCACTACTACCATCCCCACTCATAGGACGGGTAATGCATGACACAACCAGCATACTCCAACATAATGAATGTCAGCAAAAGACATCCCCCCAACATCATGACAAGAGTGTGTAGTCTGTGTCAAATGCCTACAACACTGAACATGACATTGAACATACAATGTGACCCCCTATCACATGTGTCACACATAAATGTGTGTGGCCTCCACAATGCAAGCAGACCATGACCACTGTGGGAATGGGGTCTAAACCCCCATCATCACAGTGACCAAAAGGTAAGTGTGGGGTCCATAGCTGAAGCACATTTTGAACATTGTGGCAATGGGGTCTAAACCCCCATCATCACAGTGACCAAAAGGTAAGTGTTGTCATGGAAAAAGCTGCAACTGCCAAACAGCATGGTGGTGGTGGTGGGGTCTTGCCCTTCCTGGTCCGGGGGGACTTCCGAATGGGGTCCTCAGTCTGCCTGTGCCTGGGGGAGGGTGTCCGGGTGTGAGGGGCACTCCCCTCTGTGTGTGGTGGTCGCCTCTTCCGCCTGTACGTTGGCTCAGATGGATCTGTGGGGAAGAGGCCAAGCTCACAGAGGAAGAGCTTCTGGGAGGGGGGTTGCAGGTGAGGCAAGGGAAGGGGTTTTGGAGGGAGAGGTATCTGAGGACTGCGCAGTGCTCGTGGAAGCATGTATGTGTGTCTGGGCCCCATCCCCTGGGAGTGAGGTATCAGTCCCCTGACTGTGCGTGCGTGTGCGTCTGGATTTTGGCGTGTGTGTCTGTGTGCTGCTTGTGTCTGTGCTGGTGCGTGCCTGTGCCGGTGTGTGTGTGCTTGGGACAGGTACGGTGATGGGGATTGTGGATGTGGCAGAGGTAGGAGGGGTGAGGGACTGTTGCAGGAGGGACACTGCTACCGTCAGTGAGGAGGCCATGGACTGATTGGTCCGATGTAGGGCAGACATGCCAGATGACATGCCCTCCATGAATGACACCAGTTGTGTCAACAGACCCGTGTGTGCATGGAGGACACTCAGCATTGATGTCTGCCCTACATGGATCTTTTTCAGCAAGTCCACAGACTCCACACTCAGGGCAGCAGGGGAGACAGAGGCAGGGGGTGCGGTGCCTGGCATGAAGGAGACACGCTCCCCTACACGGGAGCCTCCAAGGACATGTGGGATGGGAGCAGATGGGAGGGTGGAGATGGTGGTGGTGGCGGGGACAGACTTGCTAGATTTTGTCCGTGGTCTGCTGACACCCGCCTCCACAAGGGAGTCCTCACTGGAAGTGCTGTGTTCCTCAGCCGAGGTGGTCGTAGCGGAGGTCTCCTCAGTGTGGCTCCCCTCACCCTCCGTGCCACTGGGTCCCTCGGTCTCCTCTGCAGTGGACCCAGTCTGGCTCTGCCGCTCCTCTTGGTCCGTGGAGCTGTCTCCTCCTGTGGCCGTGGATGTATCTGCAAACAATCAGGATAAACAGAGCAACATTAGTCACCTGTACTGACCACACACACCACAGTAAGTACAGCACATCACAGAGCAAGTCCTGCCATCATTCGCTAGACATTGCAATAAGTGCCGACACTGATTTTAAGAAGCCCATTGTCTGCCTGACAGTCATTCATGCCACTCATATCCTACCTGTCCATGCACCCATCTGTCTGGTGCCTGTTGGATGCCACTAATCATATTTGCCCACATGCACCACATACACAGTTGTTGGACATCCAAGAGAACATATGGAAATGTGTCACTCCAAACACATGCCATCTCCTGCCACTGACTCAGTACATGTGTCAGGAAAAGTGATGGGCAGAGTCTCTGTCGCAATGCAGGTTTTGGTTCCATCACCAGACACAATGAGGTCCTCATGTCCTGATAGACAATGCAACAATGGTGTGCATGCAGGACATATCACACTACTGCTGGATCACCCTTTGCAAGTTGAATGTCATGGCACAGGCCTGTCTGGCAACTCAGTCATAACTGTCTCCTGTCACAGGGGCAGTGCATACACACAACACCAGTCTGCACTGTGTCACAATCATGGAAGTTTTGGGAATGCAAGCCCAGTAGCTGACAGGTGCACATGTGCACCCCTGGCCACCCACATCATGAGGACTAAGATGATCCCACGTCATTCAAATGAGACATTTGAGTGACTGCAAACACAAACCCATACACATGAGCACTTCACCGTCTGATGAGAAATGAACCAAAGCTGCCTGCACCTCAATGTTACATACACCATTGTGCACAGTCAAGGGATCAGAGACCTATGCATTAACCAATGTGCAGATCCTATAGTCACAACTCAGATGGCTGGCCACCCCAAATTGTAAAACACTCCAGGAGTCCAAAAACCAAGGCCACACCACGGTGACACAGAGGCAGACACCTGAGTGCACTCTTCACAATGCCCAATATGTATGCTGACACACGGGAGTGGGAGAACAGAGTGCCTTCGATGTCCGGAGTAGGCATCACAGTCCTGGTCCATGTGCAACATGGTATTACCCTGAACACTAGGCAGGTGGCTATGCATGTGTCACACACATGATGTACATACTCCTGATGCTCCTACCTTGCCCTCTGCTGCAGCATGGGTGTGTGGCACATACCCCAGACATGTGGTGAGTCAGAGCAGCAATTGGAACACATATTAAAGCCATACCCAGAGTACATGTCAGATCACAGGCATTGTGTGAGCAATTGTACCACCCATGCAGCCCACAACAAAGTTCCTGTAACTGATGCTGTCCCCAACTTGAACCACAGGTAACTGCAAGTACACAGTACCCAAGTGACCTAAGTCACAGACTGTAAGGGGCACATCTGTGTATCAGATGAGGAGGGGGCATGACACAAGTGAGGGACATGAGTCCAGGACGACAAGACAGTCGTACTGTGGAAGTGGAACCAGGCTAAAGGAGTGCATAGAGCATGTTAGTCATAGTACCCAGAAAAGGCTAGCACTTACCCCCTCCTTGCTGCTGTCTGGCCTTCAGCTGCCCATCCAGGTCAGGGAAGACCACCGCCAGAATCTGGAGCATGTGGGGGTCAGGGTCCGGTGTCCGCCCCTCCTGCGAGGAGGCGACAGCTTCAGCTGGACCCTTGCGATCCTCCGGGTCCAGCCACGAAGGTCCTGCCACCTCTTCTGGCAGTTGCGGATCCTGCGCCTATATACCCCCATGGATCGTACTGCCCCGGCGATGGTCAGCCAGATCTCCTGCTTCTGGTGGGCATCAACCTGTGAGGATGACAAAGTGAAAAGGCCATTACTACACATGCAACATATCCGTGCATCACACAGTTGGATATACATGTCTCAATCACAGGGGCATATGATGTACACAGGTAGTGCAACTATGGCTATGAACAGTTGTCCAGCAGTTACTAAATGGTATCATTGCCTGGGAAGTAAAACCTTGTTGGAATGCACTGTTACTGCACTATACCTGTTCAGTGCATGTAACTACACACTTTGGGGGTGACAAGTACTCAGTGAGCATGCTAGCCACTGTTGTACACACTGTAAGTCTTGCTAGTCAGACAACATGCACAATTAGTAAGGCAGTGGACAGCACACTCACCTGCTCCCCTGGTTTCCCATACAGCTTGCTGTACTGTGGAAGGAGGCTGTACAGCAGGGCCTGGTTCTCCTCAGCGCTGAAGGCTGGGGCTCTCTCCACAGTACGTGCCATTGCAGTAGCCAGAGGATGCAGAGACAGCAGCAGTGGTAGTGGCAGATGTCGTCCTGGAGCATGTAGTGCAGGCAAGTGAGCTCTCAGGGGAACAGCCAGCATTATATGTGTGCTGCAGAGGCAGATACTGTCCCATGTGCCCAAAGTGATAGGTCCAAGTCGTTTGCATCTTCTGAATCGGGCCAATCCATGGAATTGCACCACTTATACACGCCCACAGCATCCTTCAAAATTTCAACTTGATGACCCCCATGAATTTGCAACATTGTTGTGGGTGGCCAACTGAATTCACTGCATCCTACTCGTACAAGCTTCGAATACGCGTCCGTTAACATGTCAGTCCATAGCCAATGCGTGCACACGGATCGGTCCATTGCTGTACGACACGTCCCTGTACAAGTCACTCGCATATGTCACCATGGTTGTCACTGGTGAACGTATGCCAGCCACAATTACTTGCCAGGGACTCAGGGGCACACCTACAACACCACAGCCTGTCCACACTGTATCCTAAGGCATGTAAGGCTGCATTACCTGTGTGTGTATAGGGGTCAACATGTGGTTTGTTGGGTGGCACTTGGGGGCAGCCACTCCCAGGCTGTGCACGTGTTCATGGGGACAGAATCCTTTGTGTGTTGTGCACATGACCACTGTGATGTGCAACTGTTCAGTTCAGAGCATGTGGCATGGTCACATTTCCAGGTTGTGTATGTGTATGTTATGTCACATACACCCTGAGTCCCATGTGGGATGGTATGTACGTCACAGGGTGACCCATTGCCACAATTGTGATGGCCCTCCACAGTCTGTGTGCATGTTGTGTTTCAGATGTCTCTGATTCCATGTGCACAATGGGAGACAGTCTCCACATCCACGTTGTTTGTGCATCGACTTTGATGTTGTGCGTGTGTGTGTCACAGACGTCCATGTCTGTCCTGCAGAGGCAACAGGGGCCACTACCTGTGGGAGTCATGGTTGTTTTGCTGGCATGTACATGATATGCCATGTCATGCCAGTGTCCATGTGGCAATACAGGGTCCCTGGGAATCTACCTGTCAAAGAGCTGTGATGCCTGGGGCACATCTGTCCTCACTTGTCACTGTGATGTGTGTGTTTGGAACGTGACAGCAGTACATGGGTAGTGTGACACAGCCTAATGATTTCCCATAGCACAACCTGGAACTTGTTGTCAACACATGTTGAACTGAGATGTTAGATGGTGGCCATGTTGGTGCCATATATGTCCATACAGAACGGCACACACATCAAGTACTTGTGTCTCGTAATGATGTATCATGTGATATTGAGTATGGTCAATGCCACATATGTGGGGTGACTGACAATCTTTCTTTGTTCACCTATGCACTGCAGGGCACCAGCTGTCCATAGACCATTCCCTGACCTTGCAACCATGATTGAACGTGACTGCATCCGACGGTACCGCTTCAACAGGCCGCTGATTGAGGAATTGGCGGTGCGGTTGGCCCCACATTTGCAACCTGACCGGCCATACCCTACAGCGCTAACCCCCAAGGTGAAGGTGATGTCAGCCCTACACTTCTTTGCCACTGGTACCTTTCAACACACTGTGGCGTCTGCTGGTGGGATGTCACAGACCATGTTCAGCCGTGTGCTACGCGATGTTTTGGAGGCGATGTTGAGATACTTGAACCAGTACATCTATTTCCCTAAACGTCAACAACTCACTGACGTCAAGAGTGACTTCTATGCCCTGGGGAGGATGCCACATGTCATCGGCTCCATTGATGGGACACATGTGGCTTTGGTACCACCAAAGGCACATGAGCAGGCATACAGGAACAGGAAACATTACCATTCTATCAATGCTCTGGTGGTATGTCTTGCAGATATGAGCATCTCACATGTGTGTGCACGTTTCCCCGGTTCTGCACACGATGCCTACGTAATGAGGAGTAGTCGCATCCCGAGGATGATGTCACAGATGCAGAACCAGCGTGCCTGGCTTGTCGGTGTGTACTGACTTTGTACCATTGTGTGTGTTCTGCAATGTTGTATTTCACCCTCTTTTCCAACTCAGCTAATGTGCAATTGTCTGTATGTAGGTGACTCCGGATACCCCAACATGCCGTGGTTGCTGACACCCCTCAGGAACCCTGTGACACCAGCCCAGATGCGCTACAATGAGGCACATGGTCGGACCAGGAGAGTGATCGAGCGGACATTTGGTCTCCTGAAGAGCCGCTTTCGCTGCCTGGACAAGACAGGAGGGGCCCTCCCATATGCCCCTGCAAAGGTGTGCACGATTGTCATCGTCTGCTGCATGCTACACAACCTGGCAGTGCGGAAGGAGTTGCCTCTCATCCTGGATGACGATGACCAACATCCGCCACCTGTGGAGGATCCTGGCCTGGGCCACAATGCCAGTGATGATGATGATGATGATGAGGGTGATGTCCGCACACAGCTCATCACCAACTTCTTCAGCTGAATGTGAGTATACAGAGATGTTATGTCAATGATTTGAGTTTGCATGATATGTGTTGGTGGTGCTCTGTTGCTGTTTGAGTGTGGCCATGTGCTACTTGACTGGATGCGTGCAGCGATGTGTCCTTACAGGTAGTCTGTACTCCCCAACAGTGTTGACATGCTAACTTGGTTTTGTGTAGGTATCTTGTGACATGTATTGGGCATGAGTATTGCAGTTCTGTCCTGTTCTTCAGTGCTTTTGACTGTGTGTCATGTCTGTCCTTCACAGGGTACTTTCAGAGTTGTTTGGTCAACTCGGATCCCCCGACACCATGATTCAACTTCCAGGGTGGAAGCAGTCGTTTCCCTACAGGTGATGTGCCACACACCCCTGGACTTTATTTCTTCTACACTTGGTGACTTTGTGGCCACTGCCACGTGGGATTACCTTGCATCTGTAGTGGAAACAACATGTTGCAAATGTGTAATAAACCTGTGCTTCACTTTGGGATGTGCGTTGTCTGTGGTCACACATCTGACTGACATTTGCTTACTGCACCTGTGGGCTAGTTAACACAGACTCTGAATAGGTGTGGTGTCTGTGCATTCCACTGTATTTCCTGGCAACATCAGTGTAGGCGATGAGTCAGATGGCCCTGGTGTGTATGTGTTGTGTAGCCCTAGTGGTGTGTCTCCCTCATATGTGTCACGTCGCCATGACTCACATGACGGTGTTGAACTTGCTGTAGCAGTTAGCATGCACAGTGTCATTAAGCAGATCATCATCTCCGTGACAAAAACAACGTTGGAATCACAACAGAGGCAAGTATGGTGTATTAGTGAGTTTATTTACATACATGTGTGAGGATAGTGCACAGGATGGTGGGTGCTGTACATTGGGATTGGAATCCAAAGTTCACAGATGAGTTGGAAGTGTTGGTAGCAGAAATGTCCTGAGTAAAGTCCACAGTCATCTGATACATTAGTCCAACTTAAACTCCCCATGTCATGTGGGGGAGTTGGGTTGCATTCGACAGGGTGAACAGTTTGCACACAAAGGAGAATTTCCAGAACAGGTGTTGGGTTCCTGGGGGATGTACATGGCCATCGGCCTCTCAGTTGTCCTTCCTCGGACGACCCCTCTTCTTTCTGGTGGGACCCTCATGTGCAGGCCGCTGCGGTGCAGAGGACTCTCCACCAGAGTCATCCTCCCTCCCTGTGGCAGTTGCAGTTGTTGCGGCACCAGATGTTGTGGGCACACAGGGAGGTGTGGACATGTTGGTGCTAATCTGGCGGAGGCATGTCAATATGTCCCTCTGCACCGCTGTCAGTTCTTCCAATGTGTCCCACTTGGACTCCATGCCAGACATGTGTGTCTCCACACGGGACATGTGGGAGTCCAAGCTGGCATGATGGGCAGCCTGCTGCTGTTGAATGTCCTTGAGGATCCCTACTACCTGGCTGACCTCTCCGGTGCTATTCTGGTACCCATCAGCAATGCGTGCCAGTTGTGGGTCATCATGCAGTCCAGACCCCTCTGCAAACAGCGACCTCTGCCTACCACCCCTCCCACCACCCCTGGCCACACGTGCGGGACCTGCGGTGGCACGCACAGGTGGCCCTAGGCCCCCTTGGGGGTTGGTACTGGGGTTGTTGTACATTGCTTCACGGTAGGCCGGGGTCCCTGTGCTGTTGTCATTCAGTGTCCTTGGTCTGTCCGTGTCGGCGGGGGTGGTCTGTGTGTTGGCAGATGTTGGAGGAGTGGGTGAAGGGGGTGCAGATGGTGGTCCTGCTGGTGCTGCATGATGACTCACACCGGAGGTGCCAGGTAGGTCTTCGCCATCCGAGGAGGGCAGAGGCTGTTCCACACCAGAGAGCTCAGGGGCCACCGGAGCCTGGGACAGGGACTCCTCATCATCTGCTGCTGTGTCCCCATCATCACCTGTGTTTGGAAGAGACACACAATGTATGTTATGTTTCTACAGGCATCAATGGTTCAAACACCTGACAGTTGTGACTGTACCTCTGGATGCGGGCCTGTACATTGCATTGTCCTAAGTTGTCACAGTCAGAGGTTGATATTGGTGTAGCACATTGTCCTGCCAACCTGAAACATTTCAATGTGAATGTTGAGGTGTGTGCATGACCAGCATTGGTGGTATTTGGTTGACATCCGGACCTCCTTCTCCCCCAGCCCAGTTATCCCACCATGAAGCATGCCACCCTTGCAGTGGGTGCAGGTTAACTCTCAGGATGTCAGTCAGTGGTGTCCTGCTGTTGGTTGGTGCCCAGTTCCCAGCAGGGCCTTGTGCTCCCCACAACAGAGCACCATTGTCAGACATCTTAGAAGTGGCTTTTCACTCCCTGTGAGGTGTGCATGCTTCAGTGTGAGCTTGCTGGGCCATGTGGGTGGGGGATGTTGAGCTGTGACTACCACTCCCATCATGCTATTGCCTACACCCCCTTCCCAGCATGCCCATACTTCCTTCCTTTTAAGTCGACTTCACTGTGTGTGAGTGTGACAGCAATGGCAAGATGGCTGACAGTGTAGTCCTGTTGTTTGTTGGTGCACAGTTCACAGCAGGGCCTTGTGCTCCCCACAGCTGAGGCCAGTGTCAGACATCTTTGAAGTGGCTTTTCACTCCCTGTGAGGTGTGCATGCTTCAGTGTGAGCTTGCTGGGCCATGTGTGTGGGGGATGTTGAGCTGTGACTACCACTCCCATCATGCTATTGCCTACACCCCCCTTCCCAGCATGCCCATACTTCCTTCCTTTTGAGTCGACTTCACTGTGTGTGAGTGTGGCAGCAATGGCAAGATGGCTGACAGTGTAGTCCTGTTGTTTGTTGGTGCACAGTTCACAGCAGGGCCTTGTGCTCCCCACAGCTGAGGCCAGTGTCAGACATCTTTGAAGTGGCTTTTCACTCCCTGTGAGGTATGCATGCTTCAGTGTGAGCTTGCTGGGCCATGTGGGTGGGGGATGTTGAGCTGTGACTACCACTCCCATCATGCTACTGCCTACACCCCCCTCCCCAGCATGCCCATACTTCCTTCCTTTTGCCTCTGCTTCCCTGTGGGGTAGTGTGCCTGTGCTGACAGGATGGCTGACAGTGTTGTCCTGGCGTTTGTTTGGCTACAAGTCCCAAAAGTGTCCCTGTGCTTCACACAGCATAACCCAGTGTGGTAGTTCTTTGTGGGATATTTGATTAGAGTGTGAGGCAATGCATTCTCCCAGGTGAGTTGTGTGGAGTTTGTGTTAAGGGGGTGTGTGAGAAAAGCTGCTGGTAACTATGGTCAGAGCTGTCAGTCCTCCTTCCCACCCAGCCAGATATCCCACCATGGAAAGTGCTTCCATTGCAGGGAGTGCAAGTTGGCTTTCAGGATGTCAGGCAGTGGTGTCCTGCTGTTGGTTGGTGCACAGTTCCCAGCAGGGCCTTGTGCTCCCCACAGCAGTACCCAGTGTCAGCCATCTTGTCAGTTCTTTTCCACTCCCTGTGATGTGAGCATGGTTCAGAGTGGTGTTGATGGGCCAATTGTGAGGGTGACCAATATCTGTGACTACAACTCCCATCATGCTATTGGCTACACTCACTTCACCAGCATACACACAATTCCTTCCTTTCAGTGAGCTTCCCTGTGAGGTGGTGTTCTAGTGGTGGCAAAATGTCTGACAGTGTTTGTTGGTTAGATTTGTGCCACTGCCTTGCTCTATTTGTTGTTGGGTTTGTACATGTCATGACATAGTTACATATCACTATGAGATGGCAGGTATTGTGTTTGTCTAACTAACATGCACATCTTGGGATGATTATCTTTTGGTTACTGTGGCTTTGCTAACGGTGCATGGTTTGACTATCCCCTTGACAGTGATGTGTGTGTATTGTCACACAATATAGGGTATATTGGTTGTGTACTCACCAGGCTCTGGGATGTTTGATAGTCCATGTACGCTCTCTGGTGGTAGGATGGCCCGCACTTTCTCCTCCCAGGGCCTGAGGTATACTGGTTTGGCAGGAGGGCCACTGCCGGTGCGATGACTCAAGGCATAATCCTTCTTGAGTAGGTCCTTGACCCTCCTGCGCACATCATACCACCTGTTCTGGATGTCTTCCTTTGTGCGCAAACATGGTGATTGTGCGTTCACCCTGTCGACGATCCTCTCCCACATATTGGTTTTCTGCGACATGGGGGTCTGTTGGACCAATGTACCAAACAGTTGTGGCTCTACCCTGAGGATTTCATCTACCAGGACTTCCAATTCACTGTCTAGGAACTTTGGATTCTTCTTTGGGGGCATGGTGATGGGTGGTGGTGGGGATTGATGTGTGTGTGTGTGTGCAAGTGAGGGTGGGTGAGTGTCGGTTTTGCTGGGTGTATGTGAGGGTGCTATTTGTGAGGTGCTAATGGTGTGTGGCTTGTGTGATGGATGAGTTGTGAGTGTGTCTGTGGTTGCTGTCTGATGGTGTTCTGTGCTGGCAGGTCAGTTGAATTTGCAAAGGATCATGGTAGGGATTTGTGGCCTTTATATGGGTGGAGTTGTGGGTGTGTCTTTGTTCCATGTTTTTTTCCCCCTGTATTTATTGACTTTGTCATTGCTTGTTTGGCCCTTTTTTTAAAAATTTTCCTTTGTAGTTTTTAGGCATGTAGGAGATGTTCTTCTGACCAAGTAGGACGCTGCAGTTGGCTCGTGCGAGCTTCTCCGAGTCTTTCAAGCTGTCTTTCTTCTGGGTTTCATGTGCGGCGTACGCGTCGGTCGCGGAGTATTGGGTTGCTTTGGCTCCGTTTTGTATGCGTGTCGGTCGTACGGCTTGAGCTCCGTGCGACTCGGTCTGGTTTTACACGCATTGCATCGTACTGCGCGGGTCGGAGTTCGCGGGTACGTTTCTGTCGGGTTCATTCCTGGTGCGTGTCGGTCGGTTCGATTCGCGTAGATTTCCGGCCGGATAGCTGGTTTCCGTGCGGTTTAGTCGTTCGGCTTGTGTCCGTACGAGTCGGTCGTAATACACATGCATTGCATCGTACTACGCGGATCGGCCAGCGCAGGTACGTGTCGGTCGGACTACATTCCCGTACCGAGTCGGTCAATATGTTTTCCGGCCTGAATCGGAATCGGCCCCTTGGTGGTGATGGTCCCGCCGCTGCGGTGGCGTCGGATTCCCCGCCTGCCAAATTATGGTGTTGGTGTGTTGCCCCAGGAAAGACTGCCGGAGGCCCTCCACCAGCTATTCATAGACCGCTGCAATGGCGGTAGGTGGGAAACAGTGCTTAATTCGTAAAAGAAATTGGTGCCAGGACCCTCATCAGGAGGCCACTGCAGCTTGCACCACACACTGTCCCCGCCAGTGAAGCCAGTGCCTGTAACAACACAACTATTAACCATCACACTCCTATAGGTGTGACAATTCAGACTATTCCAGGCCTCCAAAGCTAAAAGAAGGGATTGGGTGGCATGTATTAGTTGTTTTTAATGTATATTGAACTAATAAACAACTGATGTTGTCCTCATCTCCAAATTACACAAACCACACCACCATGTGGCAGGCTGTCATAAGTGTCGGCATTGACAATTAAGTGCCTGTGCTGAGCACCAGAAACCACCGGCTCAAATTAAGCACTGGGGGGAAAGCAGCTGTCCGAGCGCGTCCGAAATACAAGCTGCCTTTCCGTCGAGCCCACTGTAGCGGAGTTACTGCCTCCTTCGAGTCGGCGGAATAAATGGAATTGGGGTGCATACTCACCCATTTCCTTTTCTTCCTGCAGTCTCCCACATGGATCCCTTGATCCAGGGCCCCCCTTCAGAGCAGCAACTTGCCCCCGAGCAAAACGACCCTGTCGGCGCTGAAATCCAGGTAAGTTTGTTTCGCACTTTTCACCCATTTACTGGATAGGCACATATGGTCCGGACTCCAGCAATGGTATAGTACTTGTACATGGTATTTTTCCACGTGTCATGCATATGTTTACATTTTACACTTGTGCAGTCAAACTGTACACACCAGCATCGACACATATGACAAAATATACACCGCAGTCAGAAACACTGCTGCTGGGCCAGCGGGAACATCGTAATATGGTGGGTGGGAGACTGCCGACTCAGTGCTTTACTTGGGACCGCAGCTGCAGCGGGATAGCCGTAAGACCGCCAAACTCGTAATCAGGCCCTTTGTATTCTTCCTCTTGTCTATGAATAACTGAGCGAGTGTTACTTGTATATCACCTTCTACAATTCTAATGAAACTTGCTGCTAGCATCATTTTGACAGTAAACCTTTGAGGCAGTGCTAGAAGCCCCTTGGAGGTACAGTCATTAACTTAAGATCGAATGCTGGTGATATTATCTGTACACAACTACAGCCTCCTTCTGACCAAGTGACTTCCACACTCGGGGCCTTATTATGAGTTTGGAGGTGCGGGAGCGGGACCGCTCAGCTCCCACACCGCCAAACCCATGTTTGAACCGCCCGCCATGTTAAGAATTTTCTCCTGTCTGGCGGGCTGTTCTCTGGCGTTCCCATGGCGATGCCTATGAAATAGGCACCGCAATGGGAATGTTAAAAGCAGTACCTGCAGGGCATGGACTGCTGCAGTCCATGCCATGCAGGTACTGGTGTGCACGCATACAGGGTAGCACATGTTGTGCCCCCTGTGTGCACCCACATGGTGTGAGGCACCAGGGGGCCCCATAGGGTCACCTTTGTTTCCTCACCGCCACACTTTTCTTGCCGGTCGCACCGCCATGAAAAGTGTGGCGTGAGCAAAGCCGTAATATGCGTGTCGGGCCTCAGCAGCCCGCCTAGCATATTGCTGCCTCCGAACCGCCACGCAACATTCAAGGTAGCCCAACCACCCTAGTCGTAATAGGGCATTTGGGAGACCGTCACCGTGAATCTGGCGGTCCGTGGTCCGCCAGGCTCATAATAAGGGCCTTGGGCTTTTTAAAGAACTTCCTAAGGACCCTTCTAACACATCTAAAGTAGCTGTCCCAATGTGTCCTACTTTAAGATACAAAGAGGGATCAGTAAGACGGAGGGGGATATGTACAATGAAGTGGCGGAGCATGTCGTTAGCCTCCTGGGCTTAACGACACGCTCCGCCACTTCGGAAACGCAAGGCTGCACCATAATTACAAGAATGTGGTGCAGCCTTGCGTTTCCCCCTGTGATGGCGCTAAGTTTAACAACTTAGCAGCAACGCAGGCACCCTTGCACCAGAGTGCAAGGGTGTCTGCATGCAGGGGAGTTTTGTTTGTGTGTAGGAAGGTGTCCCTTCCTGCACATAAGCAATCCTGAAATGCCATATTGTAACTTTCATGTGTGCTGCTTCATGCAGCACACATGAAATTTACAAAATGGCATTTTAAAAAAAGGTTTGTTTATGTACAGGAAGGGAAACCATGGCATTTTGCTTTTTCCATGTGTGCTGCATAAGGCAGCACGTATGGAAAAAGCAAAAACGAGGAGAAATAATGCATTTCTCCTCGTTTCGCCAACTTAAGACCACGATTTTCCTGGTCTTAATTTTGGCGCTGCCGCCTATGTACGCCACCCTTGTACATAGGGGGCAGCGTCAAATACAATGGGTGTTGCGGTGGAACGCCCACCACAACACCCACTGCACGCCCCTTTCACGCTAACCATAGCGTGAAAGGGTGCCTTATGTACAAGGCAGCGTTAAGCCACGTTAAGTGGCTTAACGCTGCCTTGTACATAAGGCAAGGCCCCCATTGCCACGGGAACGTCACAAAAAGTGATGTTCCTGTGGCGATAGGGGCTTGTACATATGCCCCGGAGTTTTGAAACTCCTTTCTGGTAGAGGTTCCTGGGTACACATTTCAATTTGTACAGGAACTTTTCACAGTGAGGCCAACTTGCCCATTGAGGCACAAAACTCTCTGGAGAGAAAAAGTACAACAGATCCATAAACTAACAAAAATGTAAGGCAGCTTTCCTTGTGTGTGTGTGTGTGTCTATATGTATGTGTATTTGTGTGTGTATGGCAATTTATGTATGTGTGTGTATGTAGGGGTGTAAGCATTTATCTGTTTAAGTATCCAACAGCATTTGTGTTTCAGTATCTGTATGTGTAGTGCACCACTGTATATGTACCTGTGCGTGTGTGTTTGCCTGTATGTGTCATTGTGGATGTGTGCAGCTGACTGAAAACATGGAAATCAGACTGCTTCATAACCAATGTAAATTTAGCCATACCTTCTTGGGTTCCACTGGCTCCCCATAATGCAGAAAGGTGAGGTTAAATGTCTCTGTTTTACCCACAAGGCTTTCTGTGGTCATGGACCTAAGTGTATTCGGTATTTGGAGAAAAATATTGAATACAAAGTGGCTTATTTACAGGAAAGTGCAGCAGCTCGGCACCGCAAGCCCTTTGGCTGCGCCACACTGCAGCACTTTCAAAACACAGGGATACGTCATATTTACAACAATATGACGCATCCCTGTGCATTCCACTGCGCTGGCGCAGAATCGGCTGCCATAGCCCATGCAGGCACCCTTGCGCCATGGTGCAAGGGTGCCTGCGTTGTGCGGAGATTGTTTCTGTGCAGAAAAGGATACCTTTCTGAACAAAAACAATAACAAAAAAAATAAAAAGAGGTGATTTCCTCTTGCTTTGTGCGCTGCAGAATGCAGCACCCCTAGAAAGAGAAAAAAACTAGAAGAAATGTAAACATTTCTCCTCGTTGCGCCTCTCTACGCCCCCCCTAAGGTGGCGTAGCATTCTGACGCATTTCCAGGTTTACGAATGCTCGTAAATCTGGAAATGCGGCTGAATACATGGGTGTTGCGAGGGAACAACCACAGCAACAACCATGTCACGCCCCTTTCACACATAGGGACTGAGTACGATCTCGCTAGGAAGGCCTCCAGACGGGTTCCGGAACAAGCAAATCCGATTCAGAGCCTATGTTTCCAACCAAATCGTCCCCGTTCCAAATGACCAATTATGATGCGAAGATCTTGTCCGCGTCGACCGAATCGTTTCCGAACCCGATCCTGTCAGTCCGACTCATTCGCAGCCGAATCGTGCCGCGCAATGGAGCCGGCTTGCGAACGGGCGAGTACGATGCACGATTCGGACAGCCGTATCGACTCGGTCTCAGTGAGATGAAATGGCTGGGGGAATCAGACTTTGGGGGGCTGTAGCAGGCTCTCCTTCACCCGGAGCCCTCCAAATCGGTCCCCCCTTTCCATGCATGCACAGTGTGGCGTGCACCATGGGGTGCCTGCCACAGGGAGTACGCTTTTCCCCACCCGCCCCTTTTTGCTATGGGAGCCTGTGTACGCATTCAGTATACAGGCTCCCATAGAGTTCAATTGGAGTCCGAGCGAACCGAGTCTGTCACCATACGAGTGCATCGTACTCAGTTACTCGGACTCGCAGAGCACAATTCGCTAAGAAAGCCCTCCGGATCCGAGTCGTACGGCGGGCTTTCCTAGCAAGATTGTACTCGGGCCCAAAGTGTTGCGTGAGAAGGGGTCATATTTACAAGGAAAGGAAAAGTCACGCAGGGTGGCTTTACGTGTCCTTGTAAATATGGGGCAGGAGGTTGCGCCTTCGGTGCACCACAAAAAGTGACGCACTGGTGGCGCAAGGGGCTTTTAAATAAGCCTGTATATATTTTGTTGCAGAAATATCGTGTCAAGAATATCGGGATTTCATATATATCGTGGACAGGCACATCGATGTCAAAAATATAGTTTTAAGTGATGTTTTAAATATCGAGTAAAAAAATATCAATTTAGTAAATATCGTTGGATATAATATCATTTTTTAGTGTAAAATAGTATACAATGTATTTTTCTTATTTTATATTTATATTTTTTAATATGTTTTAATTTTAGATTTTTTTGTATTTATTAAATCGTTTAAATTTATAACTTTTAATCGTTTTAATGTTTTTTTTAAATTCTAGAATTTTCTTCCAATGACAAGATTTTGGGTTTATATGGGATAATGGTTGGGAGATTTTTAAAAAGTTTATTATAATTTTTTATTTTAAGTTAATCATTTTTATAGGCAAATTGTTTTATTACTTTTAAAATGTATATTATTATATTATATATATTTGTTAATTCCGTATGTGAAATAAGATATTTTTAATGTTTTGTTTAAATAAAATATTAAATACTCACAATTATTTAAAATATTTTAGATTTTTTTATTTATTAAATTGTTCTAATTTGTAATTTTTAATTATGTTAATTTTTTTTAATTATTAAATTTTTTGCTTAGTAGTGGTATGTTAGGTTAATAGGAATCAGGGCGAGGAGATTTAAAAAGAAATGTGTAATATAATTTTTTAATTGTATTTATATTTGTATATGCAAATTGATTTATTTTAAAATGTATTTTATCATTTTATAATTTTTTTATTTAATGTGAAATAAGATGTTTTTATGTATTTTTGATAATAAAATATTAAATATTTAAAATGATTAGAAATATTTTAGACAGTTTATATTTGTATTTATTTATTTGTTTGTTTAAATTACAATTATTCATTTTTTGTATTAAATTGTTAATTATGTTTAAAAATTAGTTGAAACATATTTAGAATTGATTAAAAAAAATTATAATGTTAAATAGGTAAAATAAATTGCTAAAAATATATTTCTTTTAAATTTGTTTATTTCCCAAAAAATGTAGTTGTATTTAAAAAAAGAAATTATGAATGTTAGAAAATAGTAAGTAAAATTCAGGACATTTTATTAGTAAATTAAAAATCCTTTAAATTTTTTTTAATTTACCTTTTTTATATAAATACTAGTAGATCAAATCAGTGTGTTTAATATAACATTTTAGAAAAATGTATACTTTTTTAATTATGATAATGTGGCATATTAATTGTGTATTTTGTATTTTTTTTAAATATAATATTGTAGGTAAAACGTTTATTTTGAATTGGAATTATTTAATTTGCCTTTATAAGATTTTATACCTTCCCCAAGTTTGTTTAGATTGGAGTGGGAAATAGTAAATGTCACCCCTTTACTGACCAACACCTTCACCAAATTGGTTTAGATTGGAGTGGGAATAGTAAATATCACCCCTTTACTGTCCAGCACCTCCCCAAATTTGTTTATATTGGAGTGGGAGTAGTAAATGTCACTCTTTTAGTGTCCAACACCTTCCTAAAGTTGGTTTAGGTTTGAGTGGAAACATTATATATCATTCCTTTACTATCCAACACCTTCCCTAAATTGGTTTAGATTGGAGTAGGAATAGTAAATGTCACCTTAGTGTCCAACACCTTCCCTGAGTTGGTTTAGATTGGAGTGGAAATAGTAAATGTAATACCTTTAGGGCCTTGTTAGGCTGTCGGTTGGACTTGCCTCCGACCGACACCGTCATGGTCTCGGGACCGACCGACCTCCGTTCGGCGGTCCCGACACCGCAATTACAATGTGACCGCACATGGTGCGGTTGCATACTCCCATTTCTCAATGGGAGCTTGTGCTACAGCCGTAAACTGGCCGTAGCACAGGCTCCCATGGAGAAATGGGAGATTGTGTTCATCCCTGCACCGCGTGGCAGGCACCTCAAGGTGCCCTCCACACGATGCAAGGATCAACAAGGGGGCCCTTAGGTGCCCCATCGGCCCCCAACTTGAGGCCACAAGGAGAAAAGGGCCCTGCTAGGGGCCCCCAAACTCACTTTCCAGCATGCTTTCCATGTCAGAAAGCTTGTGGAAAACTGAGCATTGTAATCCCAACGGCGGAAACGCTGTCCATTGGGATTACAGGCTGGTCTCCGACTGGCCGACAGGCTCCTTGAGCCCATCGGAATCCAGCTGAAATGACAGGCCAGTTTCAATTCCGACTTCCTAGATTGCAATTAGCGGTCAGAAGTGAAACCGACAATGAGTGTCGGAAAGCTTCTGACCTGAGTTCGGAGGCTTTCTGGCACTCATCGTAATTGGTCCTTCGGGCCTGATTACGATAGCGGTGAATCCGCCACAGGCAGCCTGCCGGTGGCGGATTCACTGCCAACTTGCGGCCATTCTCTGCCCGCCAAATTAGAATGGTGGGCGGTTTGATGGCGGACGGGAAGTCCGTCTGCCATGGGTCCGCCACAGACAATCGTTTCGATTGCCTGGCAGACCCGGAAAGCATACCTAGAATGGTGGCGGTGCCTAGCAGGCACCGTCGCCATATTAGGATGCTTCATCTCTGCCAGTCGTGGATGGCGGTTCAACCGCCATTCACAGGCTGGCGGGGATCGCATTTGGGGGCCCGTTGCGGGCCCCCTTGTGTTGGGGGGAGGTGGGTGTGCACATATCCCTGCACCAGGTGGCATGCACCGCATGGTGCCTGCCACATAGTGCAGGGAAATGCAAACAGTGCATTTTGAACAGCCTGCAGCACCCGCCGCAATGTTAGAGATACACGATGCGACCGCCACGGTGGCGGTCACATCGTAATCTCATGTGCGGGACCGCCGCCTTACGGGCGGCCGGTCCCAAGCCCCGCAACGATGTCGGTCGGACAAAAGTCCGACCGCCATCGTGATGACCCCCTTAGTGTCTAACACCTTCCCAGAGTTAGTTTAGATTGGAGTGGGAATAGTAAATGTCACACATTTAGGGCCTGATTACGACTTTGGCGGTGCATCCACATGCAGAGGAGACACAGGGGGCCCTGCAGGGCCCCCTTTGTTTCCTCTCTGCCACGGTGTTCACGGAGGAGCAACCTCTATGACACCGCTGGCGGAGAGGAAACTCGTAATATGCTTGGCGGGACTGAGGCGGTCCCGCCAAGCATATTGCGACCTCCTGACTGCCCCAACACCACCAGGGAATGGCAGTTCCCTGGTGGCTGCGGCGGGGCTGTGGCGGTCCGACTGCCCGAATCGTAATAGAGCGGTCGGGAGGCCGCCACCGCTGTGTCCCTACAAGTCTGCCAGTCCGTGGACCGCCAGACTTGTAATCGGGCCCTTAGGGGGACATTAGCATGGCGGGCGGACTTTGTCCGCCCGCCATACCCCCGGGAAATGGGACCGCCCGCAATGCATGCGGCGGTCCCGCACATGCCATTAGGATGCGCCTGCCACACTGGCGGGTGCATCCCGCATTCCTGACATTGCGGCGGGTGGTGCTAAAAGCACCGCCCGCCACAATGCCAAAAATGCAAGTTGTGCTTTTCAATGCACAACGTGACAGGCACCGCGCGGTGCCTGCCACGTTGTACATTGAAATGCAGGGGGGTACCATAGGTACCCCCCATGTGCACCCCCCACCCCCCAGAATCCCTGGGGGCCCACTACGGGCCCCCAATGTAGAAGACCGCATGCCTTTCCGAAAGGCATAACCCCGCATGTATCATAATATGGATGGCGGTGTCTACCAGACACCGCCACCATATTAACAGCTTTTCCGCCCGGTTGACTCATCGACCGGGCGGAAAACCGGCGGACGGTCTTTCCGTCCGCTGGGGTCCCCCCCGCCATAGTAATATGGCGGGGGTAATTTACATGCGGTCGGGAGGATATGTCGGGCGGATCGCCACCGCCATGCGGGCGGTGGCGATCCGCCCGACATGCTAATGACCCCCTAAGTGTCCAACACCTTCCCTGAATTGGTTTAGATAGGAGTGGGAATAGTACATGTCTCCCCTTTAGTGTCCACACCTTCCCCAAATTGGTTTAGATTGGAGTCAGATGAGTAAATGTCACCCCTTTAGTATCCAAGATCTTTGAGTTGGTTTAGATTGGAGTGAGAATAGTCAATTTAAACCCTTTAGTGTCCAACACCATCCCCGAGTTGGTTTAGATTGTTTAAGGAATAGTTAATGTTACCCCTTTAGTGTCCAACACCTTCTATGAGTTGGCTTAGATTGGAGTGGGAGTAGTAAATGTCACCCCTTTAGTGTCCAGCACCTTTCCCAAATTGGTTTACATTGGAGTGGGAATTGTAAGAGCTACCCCTTTAGTGTCCAACACATTCCCTGAGTTGGTTTAGATTGGGGTGGGAATAAAAAATGTCACTCCTTTAGTTTTTAACATTTCCCCTAAATGTAGTGTAATAAATAGATGTCACACATATTTTTTTAATGTATTTTTGACAATTCTAATTTATTGTATAGTTACAATTTTGTAAAATATATTTGTAAAAAAAATAGCAATTTTAAAGTGAAATAAATAAAGTAATTAATTTTTTTGTTGGTATTGTGGTAATCAATATTTTTGACATGGTATATCTTTATTTATAGTTAACGATATTTGTGATTCCGATCTTTTTTTTATCGATATATGTAAAAAACAATATTTTTTGTACACTATTTGTGTGCTTGAGATTAGTGATTTTTATACTTATGTATATGGAGTCGATATTTTGTTCTCGATATTAAATTTCCGATATTTGTGTTATTTGATATTTGTTGGATCGATATTGTGTCACTGATCTGTGTATTCAGGGTGACCTTCATCTAATTTTTCTCCTCACCCTCTGCTCTCCTTCTGTTGTTGCTTCTGTGCTTTAGGCATGGTGTCTCGTGGCAGGTCCATCTTATTATTGGTTCCATAGTTTTGGAATCAGCTACCTCTCTGCCCTTTGCTGCATCACTAATTATGGGTTTTTTCCGCAGGGCTCTTCAACCCAGCAGATTTGTTAGAGAATCCACATTTTTCTTCATTTTCGCCAAGTCATATCTAATATAATCCTTGTCAACAGGTCTCTTATCACAACACCAACCAGGCATGACCTTCATCAAACCAACCGTGTCCTTCACAAGCCTAAATGATTGTAATCCATAGTAGTGTGCGGTGCATTCAAATAACACAAGAACATATATTTTTAGGAAAGATGACCTGTTCTTTGCCAGTCTGACTGTAATTTTGTGGCATGTCTCTGTAAAGTCCTCTGCCACTCTGTGTCCAGGCACGATATCAAGAACTTAAATGAAGCAAGTGCCATTCGTGTTCATTCTTTAAGGAGTCTGTTGGCCTACTCAACCAAACCTTATGATTGTGGCGAATACAGTGCCACGATGAACTTGCAGCACCTAAATTACGCAAAAATGTTCTAATTTTCTTCAGAAACAAAATGTGTACCATTGTCTGAAAGCAATATCCTTAGCAACCTTTCCTACAGAAACTGTAAAAATGTTATAACTTGAACAGTGGTTTTCAATCTAACAAATTCATAGAATACCCACTTCGAAAATAATCAACATCAGCAATTAAATATTTTTGATGTTCAGGCAATTTCACAAATGGTATAGTAAAATCTTTAGCAATTTTCTCCCAAAGTTTATCCAGAAAAGTCACTAATATCATTGGTGTATTGGTCACAGAGCAGTATTTGTCAGACACCAAACACTCCCTACATGATCCAACATTCGTCTCAACAGCACAATCCATACCCGTCCACCAATAACAATTATGCAACACCTTAATTATTGCTGCAATACCTAAATATGACTCAACTGCATTTACCGGCTTTACCGGATCCGAGTCGGAGGCTTTGTTTCCGACCGATTCGTACAGTCGTCCGAGCGAGCAAGTACGATGCGAGTGAACGCGAAATCGCCGACCGACTCGTTTCCGGGTCCGACCCGCTCCGTCCGACTCGTTCGCACTCGATTCGTGGCGCGCAATGGAGACGTTTTACGACCGAGCCAGTACGATGGACGCGTTGGACAGCCGGATCGAGTCGGAGCGTCCGGCTCGAAAAAGCACCCGGAGCCGGACTTGGGGGGTCCGTGCCGGACCCCCCTGCACCCGTAGCCGTACGAGTCGAGCACAGGGGGGACCCAAGGGTCCCCCTATACATGCGTGTACGGTGCGGATGGCAGCAACGCGTACCCACAACAGGGGGCCCCCCTGTTCGCGACGTACCCATTCAGTCAATGGGAGCCCATGTACGTGTCGTACGACCGGCTCCCATTGACTTCAATGGGAGTCCGACCGAATCGAGTCCGGCAGCATGCGGCCGCATCGTACTCGCTCGGTCGGACTGCAGGAGTCCGGCTCGGTCGGAAATCTCTCCGGATCCGGCTCGGTCGGAGAGTTTTCCAACCCAGATCGGAATCGGCCCCTTAGTGTTAGGATTATGTTTGTTTTTATTTCTATTTTCAGAGTTTTTTTCTGCAACTTGTTAACCTTTTCCTCTCTCAGGTAACTCTACAGTGACTCTGCCATCTTGCGCAACTTTCTTGGTGCCTTGCTCGGTGTCTTTTCACCTTTCTCTCAGTGAATCTGGAAGGCAGTGGAGCAACATCTGAGGGAAGTTGCCCTTATCATCCTTTCTCAAGAATAAGGAGAAGGTAAAGGAAGTGCGACCTGCCATTAACATTAGTGTGCACAGTAGCGTAATGGCGACTAACACAGCTACTGACTCTTTGATGAAAATCAAAATGGTTGCATACCATATACGCTGAAGTTACTTCTATGGTGTCTGGACCCAAACCAAGATGGCCACTTATGTCACATTCCTTTGTAATTTTGACTCTGTGTGAGGCCTCCCTGCAACCAGACGGCCTTGACTGATGGCTGTGCTGTGATGTCGGTATGGTGGCACTATCAGGCTCTAAGGCAATTTGTGAAATGCGGCCTGGTCCACTGTACGCTTGCAATGTCTCCCTCGCCAAGAGGCTTGCAGTCAGCAGAAGTTCTAATACTGACCTCAAACAAACCAGGCAGAAGTTAACAATCTGAATCTGAACAATCTCATAATCCCTGCACCTTGAGGTGCCTGCCATGGGGTGCAGGGATTAGCATAATTTCCCATAGAGAAATGGGAGAATGTGACTGCACCATGTGCGGTCACATCATAATTAGGCGGTCAGGACTATCGACCGGAGGTCGGCCGGTCCCGTTACCGCCACGGTGTCGGTTGGAGGAAACTCCGACCGAAATCGTAATAGGCCCCCATGGTCCGCACTCTAAGGCCCTCATTCCAAGTCAAGGGCTAAATTCTGATCCTGGGCAAACATAAGTTTGCCCAGGGATCATAATTTGATAATTATCACACCATCGCAGTTTTCCCCTAATAAATTCTGGCATGTCAAACTTGCCGAAATGTATTGGAGGCAAAGGCAGGAAAAAGGCAAAACATGCAGAATTCAGTGTGCTAAAAACAATCCGGATCCACGAGTAGTAATGGTATTTACCACTGTTTTAAATACTCAACCGTATTCCTCATTTCCTACTCACTTTGCCCTTTGAGCTTCTGGCGTAGGTTCTGAAATAGCCAACTCATTCAGAAAGTTTACATTTTCTCTTCATACACTTCTCTTTAGTTACTATCATACCACTATGAACCACTACCACTTACACTCACTGTCCTCCCATCAACATACCTACACTTGAACCACCTCTGCTCCAGTCTTACTTATACCACTTCACGATGTTACACTTCTAGCAGTAATGCTACTACACTCCATGAACCACTATTCACTCTCAACTCATACCACTTGCCCACCCTATTCTACTTATAGTACGATTCTCCGCTCCACTGACTGATATTCCATAGCCAAACCAAAACAACTGCCCACCTGCTCTATCTCAATCTACACTGTGCACTTATCCCACCTACTACACGTACAGTGCCAGATTTGTCAAAATGTCATGCAACGCAGCAAGGCAACTTGCTGCGTGAAAAGGAGAGGGGAGAAATGCACCTTATTAGCCAATAAATGGCCCATTCCTGCTTTCTGCCTGTGCTGGCCTAGCACTAACGCAGGCACCCTAGTGCCATGGCGCAAGGGTGCATGTGTTTTAGGCAGTATTGTTTTTGTGCAGGAAGGGACACCTTCCTGCACAAAAACAATCCACCAAGGTTTTTTCCTCTTTCTAAGTGTGCTGCAAAATGCACTACATTTAGAAAGAGGAAACAACGACCAGAAATAAAGATATTGCTCCTCATTGAACCTCTCCTGGGAAGGCGTAGCATTTTGACGCATTCCCTAGTTTACCAGTCTTGGTAAATCTGTGAATGCACCATCCATGCATGGATCCATATGGACACCCACGCTCCACCCACGGAACGCCTTCCCTGGGCACAGTAACGCAAAGCAGCAACTTGCGCTGCCTTACATTACTCCAGATTTACCAAGCAGCACAGTGTGACGCAAGGGCCACGCAATACTATGATGAATGTGGTCCACAGTTTCTATCTCTCTGCCACCACAAGGGTGCGAACAATCCTTGAACTAGAGTCTGTATGCGACCATCTTACCATTTTCTGATGCGTGGGTGTGTTCTGACCTATTCATATACTTTTATAATTTTTATAATTGTATGGCCCAACGGCCTTGATGCTGTCTCTCGAAACAAGCGAACAAGTGATGATCTTCAGGTCCTCCTTCCGAAGAGGGTAAACTGAGTACCATTCAGTTTAGTAGCAGTAATGTTACCGCTTTTAGAAGCAGCAGACAGGTAGTATTATGTGCTATATTAAAACAAATTATTCTTCATCTTCTTCTTCTTCTTATTATTATTATTATTATTTAACATGACTAAGAAAACATGATTGCATCCTACTCCTTTCTAGGATAGTTATTCAATAAATAAAAATTACTGGGAAAATGCTTTTTTTTTGCCAAACTGCTCTAGGATGCACATAGCAATAGTTCAATGAGTTGCAGTAAGCACTTGCAGTTGAAGCTTGCGTGTGAATTGCAGGTTACAATCCTGACACAGCTGATCATTCCCTTGAACCTTCCAGAGTGAATGAGAACCATTAAGTTGGATAACAGTAACTTCTAGTATTTACAGCATTATGAAGCAGAAAACATTCTGGTACCAATTGCTCTAAAAACAAGTTTGCACAACCCTGTCAAAAGGCCAGGAACTATCAGCTACCCTCGACCAAGCCCTCCTTTCTGAGGTCTTGTTGTCCAACTTTATCAAACATGTTGCCTCAGATGAATGTATGACAGTTAGTAAAACTCTGAAAGGGGCAGTCGATTGCCATTTCTATAAACTATTACTAGTCGATTTGAAACTAAAAAAGGTCGTAATATGGACCTGGAAGACAAGAAAACACTCTCTTGCACTGCGCAAGGTGCAGAACTTGTAGGTAACCTGTACATGAATTAGAAGGCAACGTACTGTGACATCACTTCCTACGCCGGCTACCATGACATAATCTCACTTTAAGGTTTAATGTAAGTCTTTTTGAACTCTAAAACTGTCTGAAAAATCAGGAACGCATTTATGTAGCAATCAGGACTGTTTTCTGGAAACAAAAATCAGTGTTTGTATTTTGACTGTGGTATTCAGAAAACTGGCTTGCAACCGTGTGACGACAAATAAAAATAACAAAAGTCCATGTCCCCGATTTACAAATATATTCTTGTCCATAAACCTAAGTTTACAGAAGAAAACATCTGCTAGGAACTCACAAAAGGATTCTTGACAGATGTAAATGCATTCATTACTGCTCTGAAATTCACTGCCATGAGTGTGGAGAAATCAGCAGTAGTAAATCCCATACAAAGGATGAAAAGTGGGCATTACATGGCATGGTAGTCTGTGAACATCCTCAAACTTGTATTTTTGTGGGCATTCACAGACTCCAATCTAACCCTTTTGCGCTCTGCAAATAGTTTGAAATTTTCTCCAGCCAGAGACTGGTGTAACCCCTTCCAGGCAGCTGCGGCCGGTCCATTGGGGCTGAGGGGCCACGCCCCTCCACCTTTTGCCTCTCACCAACAGTCAATCAGTGACACTTCATCACAGAGTGGGGTGGGGTCAGCGTGTCTGGGGGCCTCCAGCAGGGCCCCCTTGTGTGTGCGTCCTCCAGTTGGGGGCCGCCCCCTGTTGATCCCTGCACCCCGTGGCAGGCAACTTGAGGGATGAGAAGCAGCTCCCATTTCCCCATGGGAAGCATGTATTACGGCCGGTTTACGGCCGTAATGCATATTCCCATAGGGAAATATAGGAAGGTCGCATCCTAATTGGGTGATCAGGACCGCCGTCAGGAAGTCGGTCCATCCCAGTACCGAGACGGTGTCGGGCGGACTTAAGTCCTCCCGACATCTGAAGGAAGTGACCCGATTAGGGCCACCCGGGTCACTCACGACCACCTCTCTGCCTTCCAAACAAAGAAGAGTCGATCAGACAGTAGAGAATACAAACCAAGTTATTTATTAGTATTGCGCTGCAGCGGAGCCCAGTCTGACCAGTCTCCTAAGATGACTGCAGAGGGACTGACTCCCCCCAACATAGGGTTAGGTATTATACATTCCCAATTCCCCAAGAGCACGCCCAGACTGGAAAATTACAGTCCAGGCTACAGTGAAACAGTGAACAAAGGCAGCAAACAGGGAAGAGCCACCATCCTGGAGCTGGGTACATGTTATCTTGAAGCCAAGGCCGCTCGGCCTGTGCCCACCATAAGAAACTGTGGGAACGAGTCTCTCTGAAAACGTAGGTATGTTACGAAAAGAGAATACATTCATTGGTGGGGCAAGGCACAGCCTTGAGAAGTACAAGCTGAAGGTGCAAGGGGGCAGCTTTTCTGCTGAGGCAAGCAGCATGAGACGGGAGCTTGGTTTCAATTACAGAGCAAGATGGCAACAACTAAAATGGCGCCATAAATGCTAACTTAATACAGAACAGAGCATAAGCATTGCAAAGATAACGTTTCAAGTCTGAGCATCACGAGAATAGCATTTCAAGTCTAACACATCGTAATTAGGCCCTAAAATAAATAAATATATGAAATAGTAACATTAATTTAATAAAAATAAAATAGATTCTATATATTTCAACAAATATAACAAATAAACTTTTTTTTAAAGGTTAAAGAAACATATATATTTCCATATATCTAGTTAAAAAGCTATTATTAAACTAATAATTTTAATTTATATTATAATTTCTGATTTTCTAAAATAATGTAATAATATAAAAATGTATATAATATATATATATGAAGTGAAACGTGAAAATGGTGGATATGAAATGCCATCATAATAAGTAGTGGGTTAACAGTCAGGACAATGCACAAAGGGTAAAAATAAACAAGGGATTGTAATGAGCACGTGTCACTTTAAATTGGCGATCTAGACGGTCGGACTCTATGGTCCAGTTGAAGGCATAGTGCCGAAACGCATAGACCGTCCATATCTCTGCACTAATGGTGGTTTAAATAAATATTGAAAAAAGAAATACCTGCCCAGATTTCCTTTCTTCATGGTGCCGTGGATGCCGTGCTGAGAAAAAAAGCGCTGGTGAATGTGAAGATATATATATATATATATATATATATATATATATACACATTAAAAACATTATTAGTTATAAATATTATAATTTTACACAAGCAAAAACATAATAAAATAAATTGTAAAAATAAATGATATCATTTTATATTTAATACATATACTATTTCCACTACAATTTATGCAAAAGTATGCAAAGTGTTCTACTAAAGAGGTATAAAATTTACTACTCCCACTTCACGTAGCGCAATAGTAGAAAAACTCTTACATCACACTGGAAAAATTTACTATTCCCACTTCAGTCAATACAACTGTAGAGAAAATATTGGATTGCGTACGGGTCAAATTTACTAGTCCCATTCCAGTCAGTGCAACACCAGGGAAAATGTTGGATTGTGGAGGGTTAAAATTTACTATTCCCACTCCAGTCAATGCAACCGTAGGGAAAGTGTTGGATTGCAGAGGGGTAAAATGAATTATTCCCACTCCAATCAATGCAAAAGAAGGTAAAGTTTTGGATTGTGGAAGGGTAAAATTTACTATTCCCACTCCAATCAGTGCAACATTATGGAAAGTATTGAATTGCGGAGAGGTCACATTTACTATTCTCACTCCAGTCAGTGCAACACTAGGGAAAGATTTGGATTGCGGAGGGGTCAAATTAAAAATCCCCACACCAGTCAATGCAACAGAGGGGAAGTGTTGGATTGCAGAGGGGCAAAATTTACTATTCCTACTGCAGTCAGTGCAACAGTAGGGAAAGTGTTGGATTGCAGAGGTGTAAAATGTACTATTCCAAATCCAATAACTTCAACAATAGGGAAAGTGTTGGATTACGGAGGGGTAAAATGTACTAATCCCACTCCAGTCAGTGGAACAGTAGGGAAAGTGTTGGATTGCGGAAGGGTAAAATTTAATATTCCCACTCCATCCGTGCAACAGTAGAAACAAACAAATTCTCTTTAACACAATAAAATAATTGCAAAATCATAGTAAACAAATTAAAATATATTTAAAGAAATACAAATATTTAATATATATTACAATTAAATAAAATAAATACATATTACAGTGTTAAATACATATAATGAATAACTACAAATATTATAATTATAATTAAAAAAATCATTTAAATAAATAATGTTATTTAAAAATGGTTTATTAACAAAAACATATTGATCAATTCATTTTATTTTAGTTACTTCCCATCCTAAACCCCTACAAAACTCACATCCCCAACCTAAAACTTAACTTTAAAAAACATATTATTCACACTATTAACATAAATATATATCAATAAACTAATTATCATTAATTAGAATTATTTCTTAATTCTAATTAATTTACTTCCCACAATATACCCCCTTAAAACACCCAACACACTCCTAAAATTGAACTTAACAAAAAATTAGTAGCACACTTAATATAATTAATTATCAATTTAATAATTAATATCAATTTAGAAAGTAATTATAATTTAATTAAAATTAAATTACTTCCCACCCTGTACCCCTACAAAACTCACCACCGACACCTACAATTTTAGTTTAAAAAATGTAATTGCACAACTAACATAATGAATTATCAATTACATAATTATTTTTAATTAAAAACTAAATATTAATTACTTACAATTAATTTACTTCCCACCCTGTACCTCTATAAACCCCACATCCCGCACCTAAAATGAAATAATAATAATAATTACATAATTTTAATTACCAATTAAATAATTAACATTAACTAACAATTAGTTATTAATTAATTTGAATTAATTTACTTCCCACCCTGTACCGCTATAAACCCCACAACCCGCACCTAAAATTACAAAAAAATCATCACACAATTATTAAATAATTAAATAATATTAATTAACAACTAATTATTAATTAATTAAAATTAAGTTACTTCCCACCCTGTACCACCATAAACCCCACAACCAGCACCGAAAATTGAAATTAATAAAAATGAATTGCACAGTTAACATAATTAATGACCAATTACATAAATAATGTTAATTAAAAACGAATTCTTAATTTATTATAATTAAATTACTTCCTACCCTGTACCCCTATAAACCCGCAACCCGCTATGGTACTAAAAATCACATAATATAATTTAATTACATTTCATACCTACTACAAATTTAACAACTATATTAAAAATCATAAACAATAATACAAAAATGCACATCATATACATATAAAATATATACTAAAACACGTAACAATAATTAAAAAACAATAATGTAAGCAACTATGTTTTGTAAACACTATTAAGGACTTTGATATTTTAAAAATCAATATTACTTACCTTAAAATGGATATTCTTGACAACGATATTCTTGCAGACAATATTTCCATATCACAATATTTTGGAGATTATATTTTGGTATGATGATATTTTAAATTCAATATTTTGTCTGAATAACCTCTGATTGGCACTGAGATTGAACCTGTCCTGTAATCTATCCCCTAACACCTGAGTAGTGCATCAGGCCACATATTTACTCCAACAATGCTGTTTGCGATTTAAAGTATAGATGCGACCTCACAGCAACTCTGAAGAAAGCACAAACGGATAACTTACAAGATGGCCACCAACACTTAAGAAAGTAGAAAGAGGACTAATGAAGGAACAGATTCTAGATGGACTCTCAGAAGGAAAGAAGAAGGAGGGCTGAGTGAGCCAGGAGGTGGAGCATTTTGCAGCACACTGTCAGCCCGGCTTTATATCACACTGATAGAAAGTCTGATGCTTCTGGTTGTGCACAGATGTCCATTACCAAACATGTGATGTTACGTTATGCTATATGGTACAGTTTTTTTTATGCAAAGCAGTGTCCATTGTTTTTCAATGACCAGTTCAAACCATGTCACTGTGTGTCATTGAGTGGTCCTCTGCTGCAGATTGGGCTTTCAGAACCTACACCAGTCTCTTCCTATAGTATAGGTGGGCTTACATTGTTTCCCCTGTAGTTTAGTGTGTACTGTGTATTCCTTGCTCCTGTTTTTGAGACTGCATAAGTGGTTGTGGGTTGTTAGTCTTGTTCAACCATGTGCTTCCGAGAGCCTCACTGCTAAGCTTTGGTTGTGGGTTATCTTCTAAGGGTGCTTGTCTTGTGACTTACCGCCAACCAGCAAGGGGGAGGAGGGATGCATGTTGAGCCACTGGCTTTATTGTTGGGTGGTGGGGTGAGTGTTGATGTATGTATATTTGAAGAAGGCACTGCCACTGATCATTTGGGGTTTTGAAAGTTGAGAAAGACAATCCGAGAAACACACTCCATCTTCTTTTCTCTTCTTGTGCAGCTTTCCCCATGTTTTGGCCTTGTTTCAAAATAAAAATATGTGAGCATGTCTTACCCTATTTCCTATCTTGTTCCTCGAAGTTAATACTTGAATATCTTTTAAAAGCCTATTTATGGCTTTTCTGGTTCCTTTGTATTTATATCCACTCATCACTTAAAAACTCATTCATAAAAACGAAGACAACATTTTTTAGCATGATTTAACTTTTGCACAAGTTACGCGGAAATCTACAGGAAGATTTGAACATTCTGAGATATGCAGAACACTTTGTGGGTATCCTGAGATAGTTAGGCTTATCACAGCAGAGTAAGAACTGCAGGAAGCTGTCCAAAACATGTTCACTTATGTGAAAAGATATGCCTGTGCTGACCTGCAGTAATTTTAGAACTGGCAGAACTAGGACGGAGATGACTCCTTAAGTCAGGAAACTATCATCTGCAAACTCTCACCGCGTCCATCAACCAAAATTGAATGAGCGAAATCACAGAGGCAGGTCCTTAAGGATCAACGGGGTCTGCCTTGAGGGTGCGCTGAACTACAGCAACCCCAACCAAACAAACCGCACTCCAGGAAACTGTTGAAAACAGAGTTGGTCAGAATGGCCTTAGCCTGGGCAACTACTGATTTTGATGGCAATTAAGAAATATTGGAACGCGAGTGGTCAAAGATGAATCGTGTTATGGGATCAGGGCCTCTGATGCTTCTAAACAGATGACCTTTCCTGCACAGCCAACTGGGGAAGGGGAAAGTGTGAGATGTTGCAATGAGCAGTATGGTACTTGCTACATTGCGCACTGATGTTGGTACTGTAGGGAGGTGATGCTCTTGTGAGCTATGGCAGGCGTCTGCAGTACTGGGCTCAACTTTTCAGGGACTCGGACTTGCTCAATTAATTATTGCTTTGCGCGTTAAGGACATAGTATCACAGCATCTTCCAGGGCTACATTTTGTTCCTTGCGCAGGATCTTCAACCTGGATCACTAAAATGATTTATTTGTTATCAATATGAAGAACGACAGCCTGTGGTCAACCTGTAAAAAATATGTATCAACATTTTTATCTGCTTGGAAATGTTTGCTCTTTCTTGAATTGAATCAGTATCTACAATCTAAAACAAACACTATACATTTTTTACTTATTCTGGAGTACTACAATTAGGCTCGGTCAGTGGCGGCTGGCATCTACGGGAAGGGGGAGGGTGCGCGCGAGCTCAAACAAAATAAAAAAATTATATAAATGGCTAACATCAATGGGGAGGGGGAAGGCGGGTGCTCGCGAGCGCAAACAAAATAAATAAAAAAATAAATGAAACACTTACCTAGCTTCCGCACCGCACTGGACCTCTCCTTTCTGGAACTGCAGCCCGGCCACCAGGAAACTCCCTTGACCAATCAAGGCGCTGCTCTCATTCTGTGAGAGGAACACCCTGATTGGAGGGAGCGGCCTCACTCAGCACTCAACAGTGCCCTGGTGTAGCCTGCACTGACTCTAGCCAGAGATGTTTAAAGTGCACATGTGTGGCTGGCCGTCGCAAGACGGCCAGCCAAAAAGACATGCACACTTTAAACAGTACACATGCTGCTCACCCTCCTCCCAGCTGCTGTAACTCAGCAGCAGCCCCGCCCCCATCCTGATGCTCTGTTCAGAACGGGGGATGAAAAATAAAATGGTAATGAATTACCATTTTATTTTTCAACTCTGGGTCTTTGGGGGTATTTTAAGTGTGGCAACGCTTCTCCACTCCAGCCAGTGGTTGCAGGTGGGGCCCACCGGCACTGATGTTTGGGGCTCGGTACTTAATTTCCTCAAAAGTCTTTGATCCAGTACAATAGAGCAAAAAACACACAAGATGGGAAAGAAGGAGGAAGAGAAAGATGGGAAAATAGTGACAATGATGAAAGCAAGGATGAAAAAGAAACTGCAAGAGTGACATAATAGGCTGAGAGGAACTGGACATGGATTAAAGAGGCATGAGGTTGAATATAAAATTAGCTAGCATTCGCGCCAAGAATTTTCAATTCTATTAAGGACACGGAGGCGAGGATTATGCTTCTCTTTCTATTTATTGCCACACACAGCAGCCAATGAAAAACTTGTATTTATGAAAATAAACTACATTTCCCATGATGCTCATGGTATACATCACATCCTGTAGAGCCCCATAAGAGCCACCATTACCGGAACTCGTCCTCTTTCTTTGCTTCAAACAATAAAAGTCCAACATAATAACTTAAGTCCAACACAATCCTCCAACGTGGAAGAACCAGTCCAGCTGGGAAGTACGTCTTCTTAACCAGGATTACACTTAATCCATCTTCTTCTCAGATCCTGAAAGAATGAGAGACAAAACAACCCGTAACTTCTGCAAAATCAGAATATATACACAATGGGTGGGTAGCAATTACAATACTGTAATGTAATCGGGTGGGATAATCCTCGCCTCCGTGTCCTTAATAGAATTGAAAATTCTTGGCGCGAATGCTAGCTAATTTTATATTCTATTACAGGACCGGAGGCTTCGTATTATGCTAGTTTAACGCTGATTAAAA
The DNA here is from genome assembly GCA_963921515.1 of Calotriton arnoldi. NCBI lineage: Eukaryota > Metazoa > Chordata > Amphibia > Caudata > Salamandridae > Calotriton > Calotriton arnoldi. Next base: position 241,748 of record CAWUFW010008624.1, on the reverse strand, counting down.
ACCACAGAGGATATATCGCCCACCGGTTTATAATAAAACTGTTTAAATGTTGATTCAGAGGACCAATCTGCAAAATGCATGATATCTTGTACAGTAGAACGCAACATGAACGTCTTAGAGGCCATGGCACCTCGGACAGAATGTGCCCCAAACACTTGAGTATTAATACCTGCTTCTTGCATAACAGATTTTAACTATCTGGTTATAGTAGCCGCAGTGACAGGTTTGTAGGGTTTTTGTAAAGCAATTAATAATTGCACCACACCATCAGGCCGAAGAGACCTGGTACATTCTTCGTACGCTTTAAGGCAGTGAACAACACAAAGCTTGGGATTACTAGGAAAAGCATGGTATTCAACATTACGTGACATTGTCTTTGTTCTGGAAGTAATGTTAAAAGAAACTCCTTCAGGAGTAAATACTCTACCTGTAATATCTAGAGCTTTGATATCCGATGAACGTCTACACGCTGCCAAACATAACAGCATGGCCAACTTGGAGGAGAGTTTTTTCCTTGTCAACATATCGTTGCTGGGCCATTTATTGAACAAGGAAAGAACTAGCGAAACATCCCACAAAGAAGAATACTTTGGCTTGGGCGGATTAGCTACTCTAATACCCTTCAAGAGTTTGCAAACTAATGGATGCATCCCTATTGGTTTGCCCTCCATCTGAGAATGACCCGCCGAAATGGCTGAACGGAAATTATTGATGGAACGATATGCCAAACCATCAGAAGCTTTTTTGGACAAAAAATTTACAACATAGGATAAGTCTGCCCCCACGGGATCCACGTGCTGTTCCACGCACCAACGAACCCAGCATTTCCAGGCTGAAGAGTACCTTTTCCTGGTGGAAGGGGCCCAAGCTTGGTTGATAAAGCCTGAAGCTTGTTCCGAAAATCCTGGCATGTGCCAACGTTGCCGGAAAGTCTCCAGGCCATCAGGGACAACTGCCCCGATGTTACCATCGGGTGCATTTCTCCGTGAGGGCCCTGGAGCGTCGTTGAGGACAAGGGAATCCTCCTGGGAAAATCGCAACTCGCCTCCAATAATAGTGGGAACCAAGGTTGCGACTTCCACAGGGGAGTCACCAAAATCACTTCCGCCTTCTGGCGCATTACCTGTGTGAACACTCGGGGAATCAGGATGAAGGGAGGAAAGGCATAATTCAGATTCGGTGCCCAATCCTGTGAAAAGGCATCCGTCGCCAGAGCCAACGGATCCGGCCTCCAGCTGAAAAACTTGGTCATTTGACGATTCAGTCTGGAGGCAAATAGATCTATCTCGCAATGTCCCCAGATTGCCTGTAGCCATTGCACTATCTGGGGTTGGAGTTGCCAATCGCTGTAGTCCTTGAGATGTCTGGAGTTCCAGTCCGCCACTACATTCGATTTGCCCGGAATGTACTCGGCTATGATTGAGATCTGATGACTGAGGCAAAAATGCCAAAAATCCTTCGCTATTTCCACTAACAGGGAAGACCTCGTGCCTCCCAACTTGTTGATGTATTGAACCGCCGATATGTTGTCCATCCGCAAGAGGATGCAACACGAGACTTGTTTGGGTGACAGAGTCCGGATCGCGAACGACCCTGCAAGGAGTTCTAGACAATTAATGTGGAGATCCAGCTCGCCTAGGGACCAACGCCCTCCTGTGGAAATATTTCCGCAGCGCGCACCCCAGCCCCAACGGCTGGCGTCGGACTCTATGATGACTTCTGGCAGACAGCCGAAAATGGCCCTGCCGTTCCATGCCTCTACGTGGGCAAGCCACCACTGGATCTCCTCCCGTACTTCCCGGGAAAGGGGGACTAGATCTGTGTAAGAGAGACCTTTCTGCAGGTGTTGAATCTTGAGCCTCTGAAGTGCCCGATAATGTAAGGGCCCTGGGAAAATCGCTTGAATGGAAGACGCTAGAAGGCCCACTATCCTGGCAATCACTCTGAGTGAGACCATCTGTTTGGATAACAGGGAGCGAAGCTCCTTTTTTATATCCCGAAGTTTGGAGCGTGGAAGACTCAGCTGAGCCCTTTGAGAGTTTATGACAAAGCCCAGGAAATCTATCGTCTGGGTAGGATACAGAACTGACTTCGGTTCGTTGATCACGAAACCCAGGTTTTGTAAAGTAGCAATGGTCATGCGTAAATGCTGAGTTGCCAGAATTGGAGATTGCGCCATGATAAGAATGTCGTCTAGATAAACTATCATGCGAACTCCCTGTTCCCTGAGATAAGCTATCACCGGTTTCAACACCTTGGTGAAGCACCATGGAGCCGAGGAAAGTCCGAAAGGAAGGACCAAATATTCGTACCATCGGTCCCGCCATTGAAATTTCAGGAATCGGCGATGGGGAGGAAAAATGGGAATAGACAGATAGGCGTCCTTCAGGTCCAAGCGGACCAGCCAGTCCCCTTGTTTGAGGAGATACGCCAAAAGATGGATGCCCTCCATCTTGAAGTGTTTGTAGGTCAAATAATGATTGAAGTCTTTTAAATTGAGTACCAACCTGTAATCTCCGCCTTTCTTCTGTACCAGAAAAATATTGCTGCAGAAACCGCGAGGGCCCTCGTTGCAATACGCTATTGCGTGTTTCTGCAGCAATTCTTCGATTTCGGAATCTATAAAATCGCACTCTAGTCGGGAAAAAGAAAGCTGTCTGGGTTGCCTGACCTGGACGGGGGTCTGAAAGAAATCGAGATGAAAACCCTGAATTGTCTGCAATATCCAAGCATCCTGAGACAGTTGAACCCAATTGTGATAAAAGAACTGAGTACGCCCTCCCAGAGGTAATACAAAATTGCCCGGAGCACTTACCTGAAGATTCAGGATTTTGGAAGCCTCCCCGGTAGTATCCTCTGTTGAAACGCCTTTTGTTAAAGCGCTGCCTGGTGGGGTAGAAAGTGCCGCCACAGGTGGAGTCCCACTGTCCCCTGCCTCGACCGAAGTGTCCTCTCTGAGGACCTTGGGAGAACTGTCGGCCAAACGAGCGTCCTCGGCCTCGTCCGGCCCTGTTGAAAACACCAGCTTGAAAAACTCTTTTAATGCCTGACTGCGCCTTATCCAGAGTTGTGAAGGTGCCCACATATTTGGCTACGTCCTTGACGAAACGGTCCCCGAACAGGTTCCCGTCCGCTAGAGGACCAGGCTCCGCCGCCGCCAACTCCGTGAGATTGGAGTCCATTCGCATAAGAATCGATTTGCGCCGCTCTGTGGAAATGGCACAGTTGGCATTGCCCAAAAGGCATATGGCCCGTTGGGTCCAGCACGCCAGGACATGGGGGTCGACTGCAGTCCCGGATTCCTGCGCCTCTAAAGCCATCTCCAGGACCTTAGCTAGAGGGCCTACCACATCTAGGAGTTTATCCTGACATCCACGCCAGACGCGATCAATACCCTTTTTGGGGTCCTTCGCGAACTTCTTTAAGAATGTCAGGAGGCTGGAATCTATATCTGGGGTCTCGGCTACCTTATCGGAAATATCCGGTCTAGGGCATTCCGACCGGAGCCGGTTGCGCACCTCCTTGTCAAAGCTTTTACGAAGGTTGTCGTGTAAGTATGCAGCAACCTCGGGGGCAGGTAACCAATCAGACGACCTGGGGTGGACTATCTCCGCTGGATTAAAAGTAAAAGGAGTGGGAGTAGCCAGGGGCGTTTCCGCGTTCTTTGATTTCTTCGTTCTCTTCCTGGGAGGGGACTCGTCCGGGGTGTCAGTGCCCGTAGTATCAGGGTCAGTGTCAGTGTCCCTAGCCTTCGCTTTGTCAGCATCAGGGTGAGGAAGTGAGGAGTATGAGGCGGAGTGAGGCCAGGACTTAGCTTGGGGAGCGTCAGTGGGATTGACTGTGGGTGCAGTGAAACCATGACGTTTAGCAAATTTCTCAAGCTGTTTTGTTATTGGTTTCAAGGCAGTAGCTAGTGCCTGTTGTACAGTTCCCGGAACTGCTTTCTCCAGGGCCTTGTTGACCGACTCCTGGACAGAAGCGTCCAGGGCCTCAACAATGTTGTCCTCTAAGGAAGGATTAGTAACTTCCTCTTCGTAAAAGACATCATCCTCGTTATAATGCACCCATTCCTCCATTGTGGGACCAAATTTAAATTGTTTGTATTTGCACTTAAGGCAAAAGGTAGCGAGGAGTAGAGGGGGGGACCAACCCACAGCACAAAATCAAAAAGGTACCTAGTCCCTCAGCAAATGCTGTATCAGAGTTGTTGCAGCCCACAGGGCGTAATTGGTGCCAAAGAGCAGGTTTCTTTAAAGGAGGTGTGCTCCCTCCAGGCCCAAAGCTTTGTTGCAGCCAGTCAGGCGTAGGGGATGCTGCTCGGGGAATAAAGCAGGGGAAATGCTGAAAACGAAAGAAAAACGGGCAGTAGCGACGTGCGTAGCCCAATCCTACCAAAATATAGCCCAATTGGGCTACGCACGTCGAAACACGAAGAAACTGCAAGGGGGGGCTCCTAGCGCACTCGGCCTACAAGGGGAGCCTCTGCGCTTGTAATATTGAATTTATTTGTCACCGCCGTAGGCGGAGCGGTACCTGCAGAGCGAACGGGGAGGAGAGCAGCACAAGCGCTGGCCGCGCTAATCTCCGTCTCGAAAGCGGGAAATTTAAAAGTGCTTCCCCCAGCGTCCGACACACAGCGCGTACCTCCGATGGCAGCGGGGCGCCGCAGGTCGTCAGGAGACCGCGCGAGGAGCCCGCGCTGCCAAGGCAGAAGCGCTACAACAAGCAAAAGCAAGTAACATTCAACGCGGTAATCGCGTACACATTTTTAAAGCGGCGCAAGCCGATCAAAACAAATTTACATATCTCAATGAGGAGAGAGCGTAAAATGCACTTAACTGACTGCGTGAGCAGCAAAGAAAGAGGACGAGTTCCGGTAATGGTGGCTCTTATGGGGCTCTACAGGATGTGATGTATACCATGAGCATCATGGGAAATGTAGTTTATTTTCATAAATACAAGCTTTTCATTGGCTGCTGTGTGTGGCAATAAATAGAAAGAGAAGCATAATACGAAGCCTCCGGTCCTGTAATAGAATCAAGGCTGAGCAACCTTGGTATTTGGCAACCCGATCTTCAACAGTACCAGCCGTGGGCTACTGAGTGAAAATTGGGCACAGCCACCTATTCTTTTAAAATGAAGCACAGGTTATTGTTGGGTTCTGTATCTTTTAATACTAGCACATGCCACCATGACTACGGGTTCCATGTTAGAATGGTGGCATGTGGAATGGTCAGGAGAGCAGTTGGTGTTGGTGACTGCTCTGACCAGTCGCTTACTTTGAACTTCAATAAAAGATCTTTCACTTACATGACGAGCCTTCTACTTCCTTTCACTGGCGACGACTGGATTCGGACCCTCGACCGGCAGAGCACACCCCTTTCACTTTGGAGGGTTCTTCGTCTCACATGCCGTTTTTCCGGTGCTGTTGGATCACCTTTGGATGCAGTGAGCTTTGCTCCTTCCTCTGCAACATTTGCGGTGAGCATTGTTCCTCCCTCTGCAATTTTGCTGTGACCGCCGTCTTTTTCGCTCCCGGTGTTTCCCCCTCATTGTCTGGTTGTTCAAGCCGCACTGCTGTAGCCTTTGCTCGCTGACCCGACTGACTCTTTTCGACATCTGTGTGCTGTCCCGCCCTTCCTTTTGCTTGCCAGTGCTTCGGGGCATTTTCGGCAGTATTTTGGCCCTACATGACGTCACCGCCATCTCTGCGGACCTCAGCCAGCAACCGCCTTCCTGCAGCCTAGCAACCATAACGCCTCAGCGAGCAGCTGCTTTGCGGTTGTCGTGGTAACCACCAACACTCTATGTTCTTTGCACAGCACGACGCACTCTGCTTTCCGTTTGCCGTGGCAACCATCTAGACTCTACGCTCTTTCCGCACTACGAAGCATTCTACAGTTGATCAACCACCACGCAGACGTACGCGTCCTTCAAGTTGTGTATCGGTGATACACACACCCTTGCTTTACTCTCGTTTTCACATTCAAGTGCATGTCGGTGATGCGCACACCAGTTACTTTGTCTTATCTGTGTTTCAGTGTCGCTCATTCAGCGCTTTCAAGTGCACGTCGGTGACGCGCACACCAGGTATTTTGGCAAACTGTCTACTTGTCTAAATGTTCATTGGGCATTTACTTCTCCCTGCGTCTCGGTGATGCGCACACCTTAGTATTTCCTTTGTGTTATTATTAGCTGCAAAAGTGTTTTAACCATCATTTTTTTTCTTTCTTCATTTTCTCAACTAAATTGTTCTCTTTAAGCACGCATTTTAAAGCAGGTTTTATCTCTTTTGCCTGCACATTTTGCATATTTGTTTCTTTCCTGTTCTACCATTTAGGCACTTATTTGCTAAAATGCAGCAATCTGTTCTTCCTCCATCTCCTTTTCTCTCCACCCCTGGTAATCCTCCTGTGGAGGGGGAGTTGTGGTTAGAAGGTTTTGAAGCTTATCTAGAAGCCATTGAGGCAGAAGTTTTTACACAAAAGAAAAAATTAGCTTTATTGCGCCACTCTTTGGGCACAGAAGGAAGAAAAGTTTTAAAACATTTACCCCCGGCTGTAGTTATGGGGGAGGGTGACCGCGCTGAGAATATGTTTCTGCCATAAGGATGATGGATGCCAGGTTTAAAAAGAAACGCAACATCATCATGGAAAGGCATAAGTTTTACATGAGGAAACAATTGCCTGGCGAACCTGTTGAGGCCTTTTTGAGTGATCTTAGGGTTTTAGCAGCTACTTGTGAGTACAAACCTTTTGAGGATGAAATGTTGAGGGACCAGTTAGTTGAGAAAACCAATAGTAGAAAGATTCAAGAAAAACTTTTAACAACAGAAAATGTAACCTTAGACAAAGCTTTAGAGATAGCCAATAATGTTAAAACTACAGCTATGTACATGGACCAAATGGCTTTAGAAACCAAGATTCATGCAGCTACATTAGACAAGGTTGTCAACAAGAAGGACATCAAGAGTGACAAACGTAAAATATTAGAATGTTATAGGTGTGGTAGCAGGTATCATTTGGGGAATGCTTCTTTCTGTCCTGCTGCTGATAAATATTGCGCGAAGTGCAAAAAGAAGGGACACTTTGCAAAGGTGTGCAAATCTAGACCTGCTAGTGGCAAAACCTCAACCAAAAAGGTTCTGTCTGTTGATACCATATCCGAAGTGGATTCTAACTCAGACAGCGAGGATGGATCTCAGCTTATGATGATATCTAATGCTCATGTTGATGAGTTTTTGGGTGTTGTACATCATCTTCACAATACCAACGATACAGTTAATGATCCTGATGTTTTAAAGCTTCAGCCTACTAGTGTCAGGCGACCGTATTGTCAAATTGGTGTAAATGGTAACAACATTTTTATGATGGCTGACTCTGGTTCCTTCTTCAACCTAGTTGGTCCTGAGGAATGGAACAGATTAGTTGATGTTCCTTAGAGAAAATCCCTGGTCAAACCTGTAGCTTATGGAGGCAAGCCTGTTCAGGTCTTAGGGGAATTTGATTACTCTCTAACTTTTAAGGGGCACTGTACTCCCGCCACCGTGTATGTGGCGAAAAATGGGACTTCACTTCTTGGATGGTTGGAACAGAAAAACCTAGGCATCATTTTAGATCCCAATAGTCCTGAGCAGGTTCTCCTAAAAGATGATCTTAAATCTGTTTTCACTGTGGGGGCACATGATTGGAAAGCATCCTTTCCACGAGTTTTTTGCCAAAGCCTTGGAAAAATAAAGGGATTTTATCATCAGATAATTTTGAAGCAAGGTGTTCAGCCTGTCGTGCACAAGGCCAGACGGGTACCTCTTGCCATGAGGAAAGAACTGTCTCTAGAACTAGAATCTCTTTATCGCCAAGGCATCATCGAGCCCATAGAGAGTTTTGAGTGGTTGTCCCCAGTGGTTTTAGCCAGAAAAGGGAATGGGGCCCTTAGAATGTGCATAGACTTGCGGGATCTAAATGACAGGATATGGGTGGACAGACATCCTCTACCCAACATCACAGAGATGTTAAGTTGATTGAAAGATGCTAAAGTTTTTACTACTTTAGACATGTCCTCCGCATACCATCAGATTACACTTAAGAAAGAATGTCGTCATCTCACATCTTTTGTGACTCCTTCTGGTGCTTACAGGTTCAAAAGAATGCCTTTTGGCCTTGCTTCAGCTTCAGCTGTATTTCAAAGGGTCATGGAGGCAATGTTTTCTGATGTTCCCAATGTCAAATGTTTTCAAGACGACATTTGGGTTTACGGAAAAGATGTAGAATCTCACGACAAAACTTAGGCCATTCTGTTATCAGTTCTAACTGACCGAGGTGCCACTTCAAGGGCAGAGAAATGTAAATTTGCAGTGGACGAAGTGGATTACCTGGGTTACAAATTGTCTGCCAGGGGGGTTGAACCGAAGGAAGATTTGTTGATGGCCATAAAGGGTTTCCCTACTCCTCAGAACAAGGACCAGCTCCGATCTTTTTTTGGCATGTTAGAATTCTATGCTAGGTTTATTCCAACTGCAGTGACAAGACACATAACATGAGGTTGCTTATGAAGAAAAATCAACAATTCCTATGGTCCTCCATTCTAGAGAATGTATTTCAATTGATAAAGTTAGAATTGAATAATGCCATCCCTTTACAGCCTTTTGACACACATGATCAGTCCATTGTTGTCACTGATGCCAGCCAGTATGGTTTGGATGCCGTTCTTCTGCAAAAAAGAGAGGGAAAGGAGGAAGTAATAGCTTTTACCTCTTGCACGTTAAGAGTTGCGGAGTCCACCTACTCAGTTGTTGAGCGTGAGGCTCTGGCTTGTTGGTGGGGTGTGGATTATTTTAGGCAATATTTATGGGGTTCAGAGTTTGTCATCAATATGGACCACAAGCCTTTGGTTAATTTATTTTCAACTAAGGGAGCCAGCAATGCCACTCCCCGCATTGCCAAGTGGCATTACAGATTGATGGAATTCCATTTTCAACTTGAATACATTCCTGGTGTTAAAAACATTTTTGCGGATTGTTTATCGAGGTTACCTCTTTCTAATGAGCAGGTTGGGGAGCGGTTGGAGGATGAATTTTGTATTGTGGCTTCCTCAAGGGATTCTGGTTTGAAATGCATTTCAGAAGAGGAGTGGAAGATTGCGGTTCAAGAGGATGAATCCATTCAACAAGTTATTGGCATGTTAGGTAAGGGTTGGATACCTAAAGACGGTGAAGTGAGTTCATTAAAACATGTTTTTCCTGAGTTAAATATGCATTCAGGCATTTTGAGAAGAACGGATTTGTTGGTTGTGCCAATTTCATTGCAGAACAAGGTTTTGGTTCTGGCCCATGAAGGTCACGTGGGTGAATGTATGACAGAATATCGACGGACAGAAAATCGACCTACAAAAATATCGACACAGAAATATAGAAGTCAAAAATATCGAAGTCCAATCTACATAAAGGTAAGTACAAAAATATCGAAAAAAATATATAGTTGTCAAAAATATTGAAGTCCAATCTACATAAAGGTAAGTACAAAAATATCGAAAAAAATATATAGTTGTCAAAAATATCGAAGTTAAAAATATCGTTTTTTTAAATGTTTTAATAATAATGTAAAATTAAGTAAATAATACATATAATTAAAAGAAATATAGTTAAAAATATTAAAAGATATTTAAAAATAATAACTAAAGGGCCCATTACGATACCCGGCGTAAAAAAATCCGCCAGGCATAGAAGCGGCAAAAATCCGCCCGCACACACCGTCTGAACACCGACCACGCCATTACGATTACACAAACCGAAAACCGCCATCGGCGGAAAAATCACACAAGATACCGCCCGCCATCGTCCGAGTCGGAGTCAAACCGCCCGCCACGGACGGAAACACGCACGACAACACAAAACCGCCCGCCCTCACGGCCGACACACCACACGTGAGATTACGATCGCACCGCCATGAGCGCGGGAAAACTACAAATATACCGCCCGCCAGCGCAAACAACGCCGATGAGAATCGACACGGCAGAAGCCATGGCGCCCACGTCCCTGCACAGAAACCATCCGCTGACAAAACCAATCGCACACAACATGGCCAACAAGTCCACACAGCAATGCACGCACAAATACACAAGCACAGTACACATCCCGAAAACACCCCCTGGACAAACAAAAACTACAAAGGCCAGAACCCCAGACACAACACACCTGAAAACAACAGACCATGAGGACACACCCACATAGGTAAGTACAAAAGCAGCACTCCCACAGACCACAACCCCTTGCAACATTGCAAACTAGAGAGGAGAGGAGAGGACACAGTAACATAGCAAGGACAGCAGCACACCACAGAAACGCACACATCACAACCACCACCACCACCACCACCACCAAACACCGGCACCACAAACCCCCTGCACATTACACAACACACACCGCACCAGCACCACAAACACCATGGCACCACAAAGAATGCCCAAGTTCACCCCCATTGAGCTGACGGTCATGGTCGACGAGATCATCAAGGTGCACCCACAAATCTATGGGAACCTGGTCCAGCACACACCACTAGCCACCAGAAAGAGAATGTGGAACCGGATCGTAGACCAGGTCAATGCAGTCGGGACCCTGCCCAGGAACAGAGTTGAAATCAACAAACGGTGGAATGACGTCAAGAGCCTGGTCAAGAAGAAGGAGAGCAAGAACAGAGAGCTGGCAGCCGTCACTGGCGGAGGGAATCCCGCGCTCTTTAAGACCTTCAAAGCGTGGGAGGAGAAGGTGCGAGTAATCATACATCCGGAGATCCTCGCCGGATTAGCAGGGGGAGTGGAGGCTGGTAAGTACAAACTAATGTATACCAGCACACCGCTATGTACTCACATGCACTACCACCATGCCACAGCTCCCAGGGACAAACACCCCCATGTCCAGCACACAATACACAACACATCACACACACATGCAACAGACACCACCACACACAGCCCAAACCGAACTGTAAGATACGTGGGGACATGTGTACACTCAGCCAGCCACGTAACCACCAACAGGTCCCCGAGTATGCCAGAAGCGCCACAACGAGCACCCACCACACCCATGTGTCCGCCATAGCTGCACTAACCGACAAGTAACAGGTAAGTGGCAGGAACACAAAATGCAGTGGGTGGGAGGGTGGACAGCCCAAGTACAACACACACCAGGCCCCTAGTCCCACAGCACAGCAAGGAGGAGCATCCCCCACACCCCACAGCCACGTGTCAGCCACCGCAGTGCACACCGACAGCCGAAAGGTAGACATCACGGTCCACAACAATCGGTGTCAGTGGGTGTCCAGCCACCACCACGACCCACAACACCCCCCCACCCCCACAGACCTGCAACATGGAGCACCCCCGCTTAGAACCATGTGGCATCCAGTACAGTGCACGCCCGAACAACCTGCAGGTGGGAAACTGGACAGGGCTGGATTACTGGAGGCATGAGGACCGTAACACGACCAACACATGGGACATGTCACGTAGCAGACGAACACGCAGCACCGCCCACCGTCACGAACAAGTGAACAATGTGCACACGGACATGAACCACAGACTCACACCTCACATGACCCATCACAGACACAGCAACACCCAAGGAGCCACGTCTGCATGCACAAGCCACACTGAATATAGTACCACACGGCAGCCACTGTGCAACCCATCACACACAACCGAAACACCATTGAAGTCCTGTTCATGTAGCCCCTACTGCCTGTCAACCACACACCCCACAACTACGCCTATGTAAGACAAACAACACTAGACGCAACAGAGCGGAACAACATAAATGCACACGAACACCACTGAACCCATCAAACACACAGACACACCATGCACATACAACATACCATCCATCCCATCCGTCAGCCCCAGTCTCATGAAAGGCATGTCATCCGCACAGCTGCCACACATACAGCAGTCACGCTAAGATACATGCCCATGACCAACCATGTGCCAGAAGTCAATGAAGCGCACGCCACACTGTGAGCAACAACACACAACATGGGCCACACCCCCCCGAGCACTGCAGTGATGCACATGGCACAGGGCAGCACGCACACCAAGGAGATGGGACAACTGCAATACGTTGGCTGGCACACAACCATCACTCACTCATAACGATGCGTCCAATGCCATGTCCAGTAATCACAACAGACAGCAAATATGCAGGGTATGTCAGGCATGCACACACCTCAGACCATGCACTGTCATGCTGCCACAACACATGTCACGTTCGGCACCCATGGCTCACAGCATGTACCCCAAAAGCATATTCCCTCCCAAATGCGAATCTGGGGCATGGCCCCCATGTTGCCATATGCGTTCCTAAGCGTTCCATTTGAACCCCAAAAGCATATTCCCTCCCAAATGCGAATCTGGGGCATGGCCCCCATGTTGCCATATGCGTTCCTAAGCGTCCCATTTGAACACCAAAAGCAAAGTACAAACCAGACCCAGGATGGGCCAGGAGCCCGCATACACCAGAGTCACAATAAGTAGGGGCACAGCAACACACCCATCGGCATGGCCAATCCGTCCCATGCCACATGTGCACAGCACACAGTCCCATTGCCAAGCACACACAACTACAAATGGTACAGCCACACACACGCCTCCGGGAAACCCATGTACGAGATTGCACGAACTGTTAATGTCAGACGACAAATCCATACTTCGCCAGGTGCAACACAATAACAAATCTCATTCTCTCCACAGGTGACGAACTGCTGGATGCTGGGGATGGAGACAGCAGCCAGCACAGCCAGCCTACAAGCCCCCAACGAGGACACACGGATGTGGAGGATCTGTCCTCCTCTTCGGACACGGACCACCAAGCAGGCCCATCTGGTGTGGCAGGGCCCAGCCGCTCCCCAGGACCCCTCCTACCCACCAACCCATCATCCTGGGCTGCTGAACATTCCCAGCCCCCTGCTGCCACTGTCGTTGCGGCCACACCCACGGACATTGCGGCCACACCCACGGTCATTGCGGCCACACCCACGGTCATTGCGGCCACTACCACTGCCGCAACCGCCACCATCGCCGCACCGACCACCACCGCCGCCACCACCACCACGTCTTCGCTGGCACCAGCCCCAGCGCAGGTGGTGGCCCGGCCGACTGGATCCACCCTGGGAGCCACAGCGAGGACCGTGGTGAGCAATGTGGCTAGTGGGCAGGCCGGTGGCAGCAGTACCGGTAGGAGGAGCAGGGTCAGGGAAACGCAAGTCTCCCCTGGGAGCCATGCCCTGCCTCAAATGGCCAGAGTCCTTGGGGCCTATGAAGAGGCCCAAGGACAATGGGCCAGGTCTGCTTCAGACACGCGGTAGGTGCTGGGGGTGCTGAGGTCCATGGACGCCCGTATGGGCCAACTCGTGGACCTCATGGGCCAGCTGGTGGTGAGGTCACAGCCAGGGACAGCAGCTCCACCACCGCCACCACCTGCCGGGGCGCAGGGTCGTGCAGCTGTGTCCAGTTCCCCTGCGTCCACAGCCAGTGAGCACACCTCAACCACCAGCAGGTCGCAAGCAGGCACCCCCTCGCAAACGTGGAAGGGGCCGTCCGAAGTGGAAACAGATCTCACGGGAGGACTTCGCACGCTCCAGACGCAAGTGAGGCAGCCAGCCAGCCTTCCTTGACCACCCACTGCATTGACTTGGACTACGATCCCACTCCACACAGCCATCTGGATGGCATGTGTCTGTTGGACCATGGACATAGAACCAGTGGGTACACCCTGAACATCACGCAGCCATGACCGACAGCTCATTGTCACTGCACGCACCACTTTTGTCATCACCTTACACACAATCACATGTCACAGTTTGAAATAAATGCACCTCTTACACAAACTGCTGTTTGTGCCCTGTGTTTTATTTGTACGGAATACAACGGCCACCTTGGGCGGAAAGGCACCTGATGCGTGGCATGGCAATGGAACCGGAGGGCCTGTAGGGACCTAGGGGTGGGAGACAGAACAGGAGCACATTCAATGAGTGTGTCACACACCCATCACACAGTACATGTCAACAACTACAAGCAATGTACACACATCGCACAGAGCAATAGGGCACAATGCCACAGCCACCAACAGTGGCATACTACCCTGGCCATGGAGCGCTGACACACAGCACGCAGTGAACAAACGGCCACCCTGACACAGCACACACACACCTGCACAGATACAGCCACATCAGCCGTCGTACATGGACACTCACCGTCAAGTGAAGTAGCGGGCGATGAGCTGCTGCCGCACATTACCAGCTTCCTCCTCTCCGCTGTCCTCCTCACTCGAGCTGTCCTGGTCTGCGGGCTGGGGCCCTGGTTGATCTCCGTCATCCACGATGAGGGGGATCTGCTTCCGAATGGCCAGATTGTGCAGCATGCAGCACGCCACCACTATCTGGCACACCTTCTGTGGGGAGTACGCCAGCGCACTCCCGGTGCGGTCCAGGCACCTGAACCTGGACTTGAGGAGGCCAAAGGTACGCTCGACCACACGTCTGGTCCTCCCATGTGCCTCATTGTAGCGATCGTCTGCTGGGGTGCGAGGATTCCTCAATGGACTGAGCAGCCATGCCCCATTCGGGTACGCAGAGTCACCTGGGTGTGAGGGACACAGAGAACCGTTGCTATTCCAACTGGACAGGGGACAGCATCGCACAACCAGCACGCTACACCACTCCACATACTCACCGACAATACAGCCACGATCCTGTTGCAGATTGGACATCAGTCGTGGCAAGATGCTGTTGCGCATTATGTGTGCGTCATGGGCCGAGCCTGGGAACTTTGCACACACGTGGGTGATCACCATGTCCGCAAGGCACACCACTTGCACATTCAGGGAGTGCGTGTGCTTCCTGTTGCGGTACAGGTGCTCAGTGGCCTGTGGTGGAACAAGGCCAACATGTGTGCAGTCAATGGCTCCAACGACGTGTGGGATTCTGCCAAGGGCATAGAATGCACCCTTCACTGCCGCCAATTCACGAGCCCTGGGGAAGCGGATGTACCTGTTTCGGTACAGCATCATGGCTGCCAGTACATCCCTCAGCACCTTGCTGAACATGGGCTGGGACATCCCTCCTCCACTGCCCACTGTGTGCTGGAATGACCCAGTGGCGAAGAAATGCATGGCGGCCATCACCTTAGCCGTGGGGGTGACAGCTGTCGGATACACCCTGCGGGGACGGAGATGGGGTTCCAACATGGCACACAGTCGATGCAGGGTTGGCCTGTCCAGCCGAAACTTCCTAATGACCTCTGTATCGTCCATGTCCGCCAGCAATTGGTATGGGCGGTCAATGTTCGGTCTCCGCCTAGGGAAAATGGCAGTGGACACATGTCAAAGCAACACAACACATAGCAATTTCGCATACACATCACTGACATGACTGAGCAAGCACATGAGCCACAGCCCAGCTGTCAAGCTGGGACGGCACGGCCACAATACACTTACACAGGTCTCCCAACAATGGCAATGGCTAGTGATACAAACCACTGCCATGTGCATGCACATGGGGATCTAGGCCCCAATGACTTGCGGGGCGTGCTGATGGGGACTGACTGCATATTCGTCAAGCGGCAACGCCACGGCAACATGAATGTCTGCTGAGCATGGAACTGCTTCCGAGGCTGGATGAGTATGGCACACGACGACGACGATGTGGGCACAGGCTGAGCGGCCAAAACAAGTGGGACCTGTGGCACGAGGGGATATGAGACAGTAGTAGGTGTCAGCACTGCACCCTATGTACAGCACTGTACGGATCACACCTCCCGAAACATTGACAGGTGTCCACATTGACAGCCCCATGCCAAGACGGCTGTGTGCTTGCAGTCACACGTCACAGGTGAGAGGTTACATTGCACGTGCCAGGTGGCAGACGTACATAGTGGGAGCTGGCATGTGTGTGCATGTGTCTCCTGTTCAGGATCCACCAGATGGGCGCTGACTCTGTACTGACCATTGGACACAGCATGTTCCGTGGAAGGCTTGTGTGTGTGGGATGGTGGCACTGGATGTGCCTCCGTTGGGTGGGGGGCCATGCACAGGGCGGGTACGTCGATGATTGCGCATTGTTGGTCACGGTGGGTGCACCCACTAAGATGTGTTGCCCTGTGTTCAATTCCTATGTCCGCATGATGATGGACTGTAGATGTGGGCAGACTACACATTGGTCGATGTGCTGTCTATATGCATGTGCCTTCACACCAGGCACAGCTGCCCCTGCACATGTGACCCCTGCTGGACTCGCTGCTGGGTCTGTGGAGCTGATGCACCTTCTGTGCGTGGGGCGGACAGCTCTCCTCACTTCCCTCATTGCGCATGTCATGACTTTGCCGCAGGTGACATGGATCATGGAGGGCCCACATGTACGCGTGGGTAGGCTACACATGATTGTTCACTGGTCGCCACCCCCAGTCAGTGTTTTGAATGGGAAGGTTGTCGTGCTGGTGGTATATTCGATGTGGCGGATGGGCGGGCCTAGGTGCGGGCTTACATTCCGGACATGGGGGTAGTTGGATTGGCGACTAGTTGCAGTACACACGGGACACGTCTCTTCCTTTCCACATCTGGGTCATCCCTTGTACTCACTGACAGTGATACAGTCATCTTCGCCCCAGCCCTCATGTCCTCCCCTCGCTCCCCCAATATACATGTGCACCTGCGAGGCTAGCGCTTGCACAGGCAGCCCCAAGCTCGCACCAGAGAGGGCAAGGAGTGTATGTGTGGGTCCAGTTGCACGAGTGGGCTGTCTCAGGGTATGATGTGTTACGGGACGCCGTCCACCTGCGTGGTGCCCCAAATGGAGACCCGGCCTGCATGGACTATGCATCACAGTCTTCGCCTTCCGGATCCGCCACCTGCGACACCCAGTGGCTGTGGCTGCCCTTGCGGCCAGGCCGCGTCCGTCTGTGACTGATGGCCCACACATTCACTCTTTGGCCTCTCTGGGGAGGGCTCGGGGGTGGTGGCGCACGCGCTTGCACTTAGTCGCAATGGCATGTGGCGTGGTTGGTATGATGGGCAATGGATGGGATGGTGCGAGCCACCTCCCGTGACGTCAGTGCTGCTCGTGCTGTGGTGCGTCCCCCTACACTTCCATCTGACTTGTGCCATGCTAGACGTTGAGGTTCTATTGCCTGCGTGATATGACCAGGAGGAGCGCGAGGAGACCTCTCACACACCATGCTCCACTGCCATCCCGTGCCCTGTATCGCCTGTGCGGATTGACTATGTTGGGGTTACACCTGGTCGACTGGGGCTGTGTGTGCCTTGTCAAGGGGCATGGCGGGCGCATAACAGGATCCAGCTTGTCCACAGAGGGTGGGCTGAGGTGCGCCTGGTACCGCTTTGTACGTGTGCCCGGCTGCTGTGCACACACGTGTTCACTCCCCCCGACAGGTGTCCTCTCACAATGCCCAGGGAAGCGGTGGTGTACTGTTCATGACCCCTCCCAACACGGCGTGCTCCAACTTGGCATGTGCGCATCTACCCGTCACACCCACCCACCTGAGCACTGCGTCCATACGACTTCACACGACACATGTGTGTCTTCCACAGTTGTGCTACTCATTTGCGTTGACATCCAATACCAGTGGACTACATAGTCATGTCACGACTGCCGTGTACTTCACATACTCTCATCCTCTCTCATTCGTACTTGTGAAATGAGTCAGCGGAGACAGTTTTGGTTTCAAACATTATATTGAGTCTTCTGTCCTCTGTGATGCAGTATAGTGGACACTACTGGCAGCGGAATACATGTTGAGGATATACTGAGCATGATTGCAAATGGGATAGGGTGTGGGGTTACATGTGATTGGCTGTTGCATGTGGGCTTCAGAGTTACATCTGCTTGGCCAAGGCTGTGCTAATGTACATTTACGTATAGCTGCGGAGCTGCGGACTTTGACACAGACGGTATACATGTAGCCTACCAGACCGCTTGGCATCATGGGCACAGTCCATCTCAGTTCCATGTGACAGGTTTGCTGCGGTTGTTCCTCATGCACGCGTGCATGTGAGATGACATCAGGGCATGTGCTTGCGTGCATGCAGCGGCGTGCCACTTGTTGTTGCAATGTGGTGGTTACTGGACATGTCACAGTCACTGGGGTCGTGTTGTTGTTGTATGCACTTGTCGTCCATGCAAAGGTCCTGGTATGGGATTCCCGGGGCGGGGGTGGGAGGGGTGCAGCACCCACAGACTCCAGGCGACCTATTCATGTCCACTGAGCGGTGTGTGTGTCCATGGGCGCTGGATCCATGTCGTGTCCTGGTTGTTCGTGCAGTTCCGTCCATGTGGGTGCGATACACAGACCCCATGCCACTGCCTCCCACGATGCATGCGGTGTTCCTGGATGTGATGGGGAACAGTGTGCATGTCCCGGTCATATCCGATGTCATGGCGATGTCGTTGATGGTGTGGTCACAGTTGCCGGTCGTTTGGTATGGCTGTTGTGGTGGTGACTGGCCAGTCCGTGCGGAAGCTAAGCATGGGTGCGGGGTTGGACATCATAGGTCAATCGGGAACCTGCGTTGTGGTCCGACGAATTTACAGGTTGTCAGGTATGCGATGCCGTCCAGCAGGGCTTCCATGTCATTGGTGGTGTACATGTTTGCCAGCCAATGTAGCGGATGGTGGCTGTCAAGGTGTTGTTCGTAAGTTGTCCCTTGGAGGACCATGATGGGGCATGCTGGGTGACATTCGATGTAGCTGTTCTCGATGATCCGTCGTGTGGAGGCACAGTGGTCCCATTTCAGTGCGGGTGCGATGTTGGCCACATACGCCATGCCCCCATAGGCAGAGCAGGCCCTGTCGTGTGCGTCCAGAGGGAGGAGTAGTGGTAGCAGGTCCGCCTTTAGACATGCCGGGTTGGAGAGGCACATCTCCACGGGATGCTGGTAGGGACACCTCCGACAGTAGAAGACGGGCATGACGCAGCTGAACAATGTGATGCGGTAAGTCAGTCGGTAACTTACGTTCAGCAGGGACAGGAGATCGCATCCCAATATATGTATCAGGTTGGTTTTGTACAGCTTGACCTGTCCGGCGTAGTTGGGTAGGTGTGTTGCGGTTGCCATTTCGCAGCGGTGCGTTGTGGTGGCGTGCTCCGGCTGTGTGTGCAGTCTGCAATGTGCACGCTCCGAGGTTGCTGTGAGCTCTGTGTAGTCGTAGGGAGACAGGACTTGTGTTCTGTTGGCTTGTGCGGAGGACACGGGCCCTCATCCCACATGCTTCTCAGACAGTTCAAGGTCAGTGATGTGTGACTCCTTCCAATTAACTTGCATGTGGCCGACATGGGGGAGTGTTTTCTTTTTTCTTCCCCGTCCGTTGTGTGCTTCTGTGATATGCGCTATCTGCCCTGTGGTCGGTCTCCTCGGCATGCCTGTGTTGGTCTTTTCTTGGACAATGGCTGTATTCACCGGCTTCTTTCGTAGGGCTGTGGTTTCGGAGTTGGAATGGAAGGTCATTCAGTGCTGTCTGCTCTCCCTTGTGTGGGCGGCAGGCTGCCTTTCCGCTCTGCGTTGGGCCTTGTGTGTGAATGTTATTCTTGGGCCACCTGTTGTCGGTCCCCGGGCTCTTTGGTGTTCCGTTTTATATGTCTTGTTCATATGTGCAGGGTGGTATGGGTGTTTCAGTGTGGTACTGGCGTTCCTCTTCCCGAAGGGGCCCTGCTTCTCCTAGTTGGTGTTGCCGCCGCTGTGTGCTACGCCATGTTTGTTACACTGGGGTGTGTCCTGCTGTTGCGTGACTTCACTGACATGTGTGCGTCGGTTGTGTGGCGTTGGGTGTTGTCCGTGAATTGGGCGTTGGGGACATGTCTGTGGCAGGCCTGTCACGTGTCATGTGCGTTCGGGGTGGGGCTGATGTGTGTGCTGCTTGGTTGTGTCCCTGTGTCTGTGTGCGACGCTTGCATGGCGCTGCGGTTGGCCTCTGCGTTGTCCGCATGTGTGGCGGCGTCATCGCCGCTTTGGGGCCGTGACGGGGTCGTTGGTTCCTAGTCCCAGGTGGTGTGTACACATGTGTTACGCGATGTTACGATTTGGCCTGTGTGTCATATGTGGATGCAATGGTGGATGTGTAGTGTACACGCGGGGGTGGGGGTTGTCCGCTTTTTCCGCCCTTGCACTGTGTGCGCTGTTTGCGTGCACTTGTTGTGTGTGTGCCTACCTGCGTCTCCGCGGTACGTTGCGTCCTTGGTGGTGCATCAGCAAGAGCATGGGGAGGGCCTGCAGTGCTGGATTCATGCTCGGGGAGCCGCTTCTTCGTTGTCCGTGCTCGGCGTCCGTGTTACCGCTTCGGTTTGTCGTACGGTGTCTCTTAGCCGTGGGAGCCGTTTGTTTGCGGCATCGTAATTTATGCGCCGGGCGGGACGTGATTTCGTCGGACGGTGTGTGTCAATTGTGCTGCGCCGCTACGTGTACGGACGCACTTTGATGGCGGACGGTGTTGCTGGCTTGCCGGCGGTGTTTGGCCTACTTTTCGCATCGTAATTGGGCGGGCGTGTGGATTGCTGCGTGCCGGCGGTAACTGGTGGTTTTTGCATCCGCCAGCACGGCGGTTGTGCTTCCGCCCGCCATCGTAATGACCCCCTAATACATTAAATGTTAAAATAAATTAAACATATACATATAAATTAATATATATACTTACTCCACATAGTGCAACAGTAGAGAAAGCGTTGGTTAGCGTAGGGGTAAAAATTACTATTCCCACTCCAGAGAGTGCAACAGTAGGGAAAGCGCTGGATAGCGTAGGGGTAAAAATTACTATTCCCACTCCAGTGAGTGCAACAGTAGGGAAAGCGTTGGATAGCGTAGGGGTAAAAATTACTATTCCCACTCCAGAGAGTGCAACAGTATGGAAAGCGCTGGATAGCGTAGGGGTAAAAATTACTATTCCCACTCCAGTGAGTGCAACAGTAGGGAAAGCGCTGGATAGCGTAGGGGTAAAAATTACTATTCCCACTCCAGAGAGTGCAACAGTAGGGAAAGCGCTGGATAGCGTAGGGGTAAAAATTACTATTCCCACTCCAGTAAGTGCAACAGTAGGGAAAGCGCTGGATAGCGTAGGGGTAAAAATTACTATTCCCACTCCAGAGAGTGCAACAGTAGGGATAGCGTAGGGCAGTGGTTCCCAAACTTTTTCGACCCACGGCTCCCTTTTTCTATTGGCCGTAGGCATCGGCTCCCCATTATGTTACTTTTTTTTTATGGGTGGGGTTCTGTGAGCCCGGCCTCGGGAGAACTTCCATTTTTCTCCTTGAAAATATTTGGCATGAAGCCAGTGAAGGTATTATAAACATAGACGTAACAAAATAAAAAATATAACAGTTGTTTAATAAAATACTTTTATTGGTTTAGTCACAGTGCATTCAAAATAAAGTGACCCTTACAAGCTAGTGCAGGCCATGAATTGTGATGACTGCCCAGCAGGTGGCTCAATAATAGACAGTGTACAACCCTGCCTGTTCATAGGTAGCAGGAAATTAACCTGGGCTCTTTGTTATTTAATTATATTAAATATTTGTATTTAACTGCACCAACAGGTAAAGTTCAAGACTGAGGAGACCTAAACCCAAAAGATGTTGAGGAAAGTCATGTCAATGACCTCTTAAAATTGTACTGCATTCTACTGCCAAAGGCTACATTATTCACTATACATGCCATTCCTCAAAATTACCAAAATATTGAAGGTAAAAAAGAGACAAAAACATCTGAAAATCTTACACACTACTTCTGAACCCCACTTGCAACTCTTAGATTTAGTTATCCACCACTTGGAACAGTTGGACCCCCCCTCCCCCTTGTTAATTGGTTTAATAGGAATATTTCATTTTTGGAATAAACTGCATTTTTAGGCCAATTCAAAATTCCCTATAGATTTCTGTTAAGACTAGGATATTTCTCAATCAGCACAAAATGTAGTTGACGTTTCCCGACATTGCTCCAGAGAGGGAAAAAAGGCCAGTGATCACTGACATGCTCTGAATATGGTGGGACTAGTTTCGAGTAATGTTAAGACATTTACATTTCAGCAATTAATTAGGAACATGTTCAGTATTGGAGCCTTGAGGTTTATTTATCCTAATAAGCTCAGATTGCTCATATCGATCACCTCAGATTTTGTCATCTTTTTATGTTGTAAAAGTGCAGACCTCCTGTTCAGAGAGACCGTGATTTCTGTGTTTAAGAGCTATGTTCAAATCTGCACAGAACTGTAAATGAAAATACAGGGCACAAATGTATTCTCCCAGAAATATTGCATCTCGAAAGAACATCTCTATCAAATGCCAAAGTAAAGAATGAAACCTGTAGGGAGCTGCAATAAAGCTTCAATATTCTTACCACATGTGAAAACGAAATTTACGTCTGGAGGGGGGAGTCTGCATCGTAAGACTTTTTTCCTGCAAGATGCATGTCTCGGGCAGTCCGACTTATTCAGCCTCTTGTTTGTGAAGAGACGAAAAAAATGCTAATGGATGATCAGAGGGTGTCCTAATGTTGCTGCCCGCTGAGTTCTGATGCGAGGGTGAAGGTGGCAGGGTTAGGACTCGCCATCTGCCACTGTGTGCGCAGCTCTGATTTTTCCCCCTTGAGTAATGATTTGCAGCCATGATGTGCGTATTGGCAGTGCATTGATAAGATCTTTATTGGTTGTTTCTGTTGAAGTCGTTATCAAGTCAGGCTTTGGTAGCAGGGGGCTCTACAGTTCTGAAGAAAATGTCAAAGGCCTTGCACAGTGGTTCCCAAACTGTGTTTGCGGCGCCCCTGGCTAGTTTTGATGGCGCACTTGGGTGCCGCGTCGCACAGATTGGGAACCACTGGTGTAGGGGTAAAAATTACTATTCCCACTCCAGTGAGTGCAACAGTAGGGAAAGCGTTGGACAACGTAGATGTTAAAAATAACATACATATAAATGAAATAAATATTGTAATTAAATAATGATTTATTAATAAATTTAGAAGACAAAAAACTACAAATATATCAAAAATAATAATTACTTTAATAATATTAAATACTTCCCATCCTATTCCCCAATAAACACACAACACACTCCACATAAAATTTCACACAATTAAATTAATTTTCAATTAATCAATTAATAAAAATTAATTTGCAATTAAGAATTAAATAAAAAAATGTCAACAATAAATATGTAATAACAATTAATAACCAATTATTAATTAATTAACAGAAAAATAATTATCAATACCAATAAATAATATTTAGTAAAAATTAATAACCAATTAAAAATTAATTAACGAGAAAATTAATTATCAATACTCAATTTTTCTTAATTAATTACTTAATTACAAATAATTTACTTACCACCCTATTCCCCTAAAAACACACAACCCACTCCAATAATAAATTAATACAAATAAAATAATTATCAATTAATAATAATTAATTACCAATTAATAATTAATTAACAATACATTAATTATTAATAACAATAATTAAAAATTAATAATTGCTTAGTTAAAATTAAATTACTTCCCACCTTATTCCCCTATAAACCCACAACCCGCTACAGAAATAAGACACAAAATTTAATTAAAATAAATGAATAATTCCTAAAAATTATTATTTAATTTACTATAATTAAAATACTTCCCACCCTATTCCCCTATAAACCCACAACCCGCTACGGTACTAAAACGCAAAATTTACTTTAAAAAAATTACTAATTTCTAAAAAATGTATACATATATTTAAAAAAACAGTACAATACTTAACAAAAAATATAGAACACATACATATTAAATACATACTAAAATACGTAACACTCATAAATATCGATATTATTAACATCGATAATTTAACTATCGATATTACTAACATCGATATTTGCAACATCGATATTTCTTACCTTAACTTCGATATTCTGGTTGTAGATATTCTTGACTTCGATATTTTGTCCCTACGATATTTAAAACTCGATATAACTGTGCTTCAATATTTAAAAATCGATATTTTGACTGTCCACCCACGTGGGTATGAGGGCGATGAATAGGAGAATTAGAGAAGTTTTTTGGTGGCCTGGGATGGATCGTGCAGTTGAACATTTTGTGAGAGACTGTATTGCATGTGCTGTCGGTGACAAAACTCAAGTCACCTTTCCCAGTCCTATTGAGGCGGTGCCTGGCCCTGACAAACCATGGTTCAAGTTAGGCTTAGACATCATTGGACCCATGTATGTTTTGAATGAACGGAACAGGTATGGTTTAGTGGTGGTGGATTATGGTTCTAGGTGGCCTGAAGTGAAATTTGTGAGGTCTGCTAACACTGAAGAGGTTATGGATTTTCTCTAGTCTCTATTTTTGAGGGAGGGTGCCCCAATTGAACTCATCACTGACAATGGGGTGCAGTTCATGTCTAAGGAATTTCAAGGGTTTTTGTGTCATTGGGGCATCAAACACATCACTACTTCGCTATATCATCCCCGCAGTAATGGCCGCTGTAACAGGGTCATAAAAGACAGCATTCAATTGTCCGTGGCTAATGGTTTGGATTGGAAAAAGGAACTTGTGGATTTACTCTGGGCTTTGCGTACGACCACTAATGCTAGTACCAAGGTATCTCCTTTTGCACTGTTAAAAGGCAGACTGGCTTCCACTGAATTGGTCAGACCCTTGGATTCGGGATTTGAGTGTTCCTTATGTGAAACCTGAGTTTGTGAATGCTAATTGTGACAAAGCTCAGAGCAAGTATGCTACTATCGAGCCTATCAAAGGAAGAAAACAGGCTGTTTTCAAAGCAGGGGATTGTGTTAAAGTGAGACTTCCTGGTCTTGTTGCCAAAGGTCTTTCCAAGTTTTCTTGTCCTATGCAGATCATTGCATTGAGAGGCAGAACAGTCAAACTCAGTGATGGGAAGTGGTGGAACATGGAGAGATTGTCTAAGCAGAGATTTGTTGGTGACCATAGCGTGAGTTTCTCTGTTCGAAGTGGCCCCAGTTCCACCACTCAAGGTGAGCCCAGTTTCAATGCTTCTGCAAGAGAAAGGAGACCACCTGTTTTGCTCAAGGATTATGTTAAATCTTGATGCACGCTTGTTGTTTTTTATCTATGTTAAATCTCATTGTGTACTTTCATTTTTCTTTTGTTGTTTTTCTTCTTTTGCTTTGTTTTTAAATTTTGTGCAGTCTACAATTATTCTTTTCTCCCTATTGTAAGGGAAGAGATGTGAGGGGGTTCTGTATCTTTTAATACTAGCACATCCCACCATGACTACGGGTTCCATGTTAGAATGGTGGCACGTGGAATGGTCAGGAGAGCAGTTGGTGTTGGTGTTGGTGACTGCTCTGACCGATCGCTTACTTTGAACTTCAATAAAGGATCTTTCACTTACATGACGAGTCTTCTACTTCCTTTCAGTTATGCTGTTATGATATGAAGTGGGGCAACAATTTTGAAAGCTACAAACAATACCATAGCAGTGGTTCCCAAACTTTTTCGACCTGCGGATCCCTTGACCCACTGGCCATTGCCTGTGGCTCCCCACTTTTACTTTTTTTGGAGGGTGGGGGGGATGTAAGCCCGGCCTCGGGAGTACTTACATTTTTTTCCCTGAAAATAACTGGGATGAAGCTGATGAAGGTATTAGAATCATTTACGCAGGGTGTTTCATATTACTAAGGCGGTGCCTCTAATAAAATATTCCTAGTTACACTTCTTTGCGCATGCCTTTTTTAGAGTACTCTCTCAAATGTTTTTATCCCACTTTCAGTGCTAGATAGCACCCCTATGCATGTAGGCCCCATTGCCAAAGTGTTTCTGCGCTTGAAGAATATTTGCATGCACTTCCATTTCTCCCCACATCATATGTGCCAACACCCCTGTCTCAGCAGGGTGACTCATGATTTTTTAAACCACATACAGCTTTATTTTTACTGTCTCCTCCCTAAAATTGCCTTCACAACCAATGCAAGACAAATAAATTCCTCTGATTTTTAAACGTCCCTCTTTCTTGCTTCTAAATATTGGCATTATGCTGTATATGGTGTTTTACTTCCCTGTGCTAAAGGAGAGAGCAGGCCTGTCTAGAAATGTGTGTGTACTGAAAGAAATATGTACTGGAAGTACCCATGGTTCAAGTACAAGTGTCAATACTTAATAATACTTAATGGGGCATATTCTCAAGGAGCCATCGCCGAGTTAACAGCACTTTATCGCAGCCAAAGTTGCGATAAATGTATCGCCCCATTCACAAGCTGGTGTTAACAGCCCATAACACCAGTTTACCCGCGATAGCAGCCGCAAAAAAACATCGCCACAGCTGACCCCGCAACTATCGCTAATGAGATGCAGAGTAGGCGTTCCCGTGCAAAAAGGCACAAAAACACCACTCCGCAACATTCTCAATGACCAGCCAGATCGGCGACAAGACCACAAAACAGGCGATAAGGCGCGTTAGCAGCAGGAAACTAACACCTGCTCTGACCTGGTGCAAAGTCAGACCACAGCCTGCACCACAAAATGGAGCCCAGCCCAGAGCCACACCTGAAGGGCAACAGATGCCATGGAGCCACTGATCATGCAGCTCGGAACCCCAACAGGGCCACAACACCCACCGCCACCACCCCCATGACCCCCACTCCCTGGGCATCCCCCCCCCCCAGGCCACAGACATGCCACATCAACCACACGGAGTCATGTACCAAATAATCCGCCTGATGTCGCACAACCACATTTGGTGACATGCATGTGTCGTCACAAAAATGAGCATCACACATACACCTTCGATGTAACAAATGAAAATTTATTCAAAGAAACACAGAACAGAAATGAAGACACATGGCGGCTCCCTCGGGACAATCCGTAGGTCACAGCCTGCAAGACAAAAATCATGATGAGAAGGTGTGTCTTGCACACATCAAAGGACTGAGAGAGAGCGAAGGAGAGAGAGAGAGAAAGAGAGGGAGCGAGAGAAAGACGGACAGAGAGGGGGAGCGAGAGAAAGACGGACAGAGAGGGGGAGCGAGAGAAAGACGGACAGAGAGGGGGAGCCAGAGAAAGACGGACAGAGAGGGGGAGCCAGAGAAAGACGGACAGAGAGGGGGAGCGAAACACAGATAACAGAAGAGACGGACAGGGAGAGAGAGTGCCGACAATGCGCACCCAGGCCACACTGCTCACCTGCTGCCACCGGTGTGTCTCCAACCACGTGCCGGTATGTAGTGCAGTTCACCAGGTCACACATCTGAAACAGATCCGTCATCTGAGACAGAGTCCAGATACCTGAATGGCAAAGTACATACAATTGCACAAGACGTCATCGCCTGTCCGCCCCTGCGCACCCAGGCAGATGCACCCCAGCCCCTCCCGCCGCCCAGCGGTGCATGACCGCCCCTGCGCACCCAGGCCTCACTGCTCACCTTCCGCCCTTGGCGTGTAGCAATGAGGGCCCACCATGTGCCGCTGCAAGCCACATGCCCGGGGCCCGCGGACATGGCACCCTCCACATCATGCAGCCCCGCTCCGCAGGCCACCAGGTCTCACATATGATTCTGGGTCTTGATTTCGCCATGGCAGAGGACATACCAGATCACCCGGCATTATTGCAGGCTGCACATCTGCTCAGCCCTTGAGGTGCCACTAACTCTGATCCGGGATGCGACGCCACGTGGCGGTAAGCCCGCGCTGCCCGCTGGCTCTGGCCTACACTGCGGTCCAGCAGGGCACACAAATCCTGAGCAGTCCTGACCGCCGGGACGGGGCATCATCGCAGGCTGCACACCCGCTCAGCACTTAAGGTGCCCCTACCTCAGTGCACCCAAAGTCACCGTCCCGTGGCGGTGTGCCTGTATCCGGTGCCACCAAGTCTGTGTCCCAAAGTCATGGACCCTGTATGAATGGGTATCGTGTTGCGGACGCCATCATGTCACCTCCGGTCCTGCGGAATGTGATGTTGCAGGGCCCGAGGCCCTCATGCCTACATTGACACCACACGGATGCACCCAGATAGAGAGTGGAAATGGCGTCGAGCATGTGCGCCCGGCCCTTTTTATTGGCAGGGTCACATGTCCTGTGATGTGTGTGCTGGATGGGTGTGGTGTGGGTGTACACCAGCCATGAGGGAGTGGCTGTGGCATGCTGACAACTAGACCTGTGAGCAGCAGATCACTACAAGAAAGACATTGGACATGTAGGGTTGCCATCCCCCCCTGTGAGCGTATGCGGAGTGGGCTGGCCTGGCGTATGCCAATCCAGCGTAAGGGTGTGTAAATGACCCCGGGGCCCTGGGCGTGGTTCCTTACTGGGCTGGACAAGGAAGTAACTCATGCGTGTGTCCCTGTTGTTGTGTCAGCACCACCCGGACCGCATTCGGCAAAGTGTCACCCTGTGACCCCTGTGCTACGACATGAGCCACATGGACGTAAGAGGAGTCCAGTGAGCCTACATTCATCCATACTTCCACACTTGAAAGACCATAGACATGACACATCTGTGTGAATATGACTGTTTAATGCACATTCAGTGGAGTGTTGCATCTGGAGCAGTGCAAACCCCACATGACGATGTTGTCCCGTGGAGGGCCAGCCAGGGTCCTTCAGGGAATGACAAGTCCAAAGGAAGAGGACGAGTTCATTCCGCAGTCTGATTGCTGTGTCAATGGCGATCAAACAGCATATGGCAGTCCATGTCGAGGTCCAAGGTGAGTGTCGCAGAGTGCATCGGGGGATAGTGGAAGGTGATGATGCAGAGGGCAGTACCAAGCTGAAGCCGGACCTATGGCTGAGATGCATGCTGCTGCGTCCTTCTTACCACGAGGGCAGAATCATCCGCATCTTCGTCCTCTGCTGTTTCATGTGCCTCACGTGTGGGTGGTGGTGTTCTGTCTCCAGCACTGTGTGGCAGTGACACATCAGGGGGCGGAGATGTGGATGGAGTGGTGGCAGCAGCTTGCATCCGCGCCAGGCCATGAGGATGGTCCTGAGGTCATTGAGGAACCCAGCTACCTCTCGCTGGTGTGCAGCCGTGGCAGCCGCTCGTTCCGCATTCGCCCACTCCATGGTCTCCATTAACCTCCGCATGTTTCCCAACTCCCGTGTGACATCGCTAGAGCCACTCGGACTGGACAGTTGTACTAATCTCTGAGTCAGGGCTCCAGCGATGTCAGCCATAGTCCATTGGAGAGCATGGAGCGGACTGTGGGTGTCCGTTAGGGACCGTGAGTGGTCCCTGATGGGACTTAGACACCCACGTATGGCATCTAGTTTGTCTGCCATGCGGTCGAAGCCCACCCGCACCTGTTCAGCCAGATTCTCCTGGCACCCCAAAACACGGCGTTGGAAGGCCATGTGTTCTTCGTGGGGGTCCGAGGAGCCAGCAGTGGTGGTGGGTGCTGCCTGCTGTGTGGTCTGTGCAGGGGGTGGGGTCTCCTCATAGCAGCTGGGCTGCCCAGCTCCTGGAAGTGGGCTGTGTAGGCTGTCCACGAGCAGTTGGAGGGCGTCAGAGTCGAGCTGTGGTGGTCCTCTTCATCTTCAGAGAAGAGAGGGTCGGGCTGCTCTGCAGGAGGTGTTGATTCTCCCTCTGCAATGTGAAGGGGAAATGCAGTTTAACAATGTGTCCACATGTATGTTGTCGCATTGTACATGTCTTCATACAGACAGCATGACTGTGTACATTGTGGCTGTTTGGGAGGAGCTGCCTATTTGATGGGGGACAGTGGACATTTCGACAACAGACGTGTGTGTGTTTGTACTTGTACATTATCAACGCACATTTCCCTGCAATGCCAAATGTTATTGGCCAGTGTCTGCACCCAAGCGGCGCCAGTTGTGTCCTGTGTTCTGTTGTAGGTGTTTTGCGGATTGTGTCACATCGTTGTCAATGTAAATGTGCTCTGCATGTGATGTGTGTGCTGCATTTTGGGGGAGTCGCCCCTGCAGCTCAGATTTTGCTGCCCCTTATCCCTTTCATGAGGTGTGCCTTTGACTTCTGTGCTTGTACAGTGCTGACATGTTGCATACTTGGGTACATTGGTCTCTTCGTGGGAGTTGGTGGTCTGGGGCATGGTTTGTCCGCAGATGTGCTGGGCTTAATTGTGCATGTGTGCCATTGTGCCCATCTCCCCCGTCCCCCAGGCCCTGGTCGTTACTCACCCTGTTGCTGTTGTGACGGGTCCTGTTGAGCAGTGTCCGGGCCCCCAACTCCTGCCACCGTCTCCCCACTGATGACTGTGGACACCATTTCCTCCATGTCGTCCAGCTCCTCCTGTGGCGCTGGGCTCCCACCTCCAGTCTGCATTGCTGCCTTCAGGTTGTTGGCGAGTTTCAGCTTGGTTTTGCGCTTGACATCATTCCAGCGCCTCTTGACCTCGTCCATTGTCCTCTTCAGCACTCCGACTGCATTCACCTTGTCCACGATGGACTGTCATATTCCATTTTTTGTTGCCAATGACACAGTGGAGGTGATGAACAGTTGTTGATGGTGTTCTGTCACCTCCATTATCAGGATCCTGTTTTCCTGCGGACTGAACCGCTTCTTCCTACTCTTCTTGTCCTTGCCCTTCCCTGACCCCGAAGTCCCAGGATGGTCCTCCGGGGGGCTTGTGGGGTTCTGGTTCTCCTCCGTACTTGCTCCGGCAATGTCCATTGTGCTTCACTGTTGTTTGGCATTTCTTTGTCTGGTTTTGTTCTATTTTTATGGTGATTGTTCCCGCCTGACGCGTGTGAATTGCAGGCCTGTAGCTGGGTTTCGCTGATTTTCGTATCGCGATTGGCCTCATCGCAGCTTTTTCTGCGTTCGTGTTTCGCATTTTTGCGGTGTGGCGTTGATTTTAACGCGGTCAGTTGACGCGTTATCTGGAGACTATCCCATGGTACCGCCGTGTTGTGAATACTTGGTTAACACGGCGTAAATTTCCCGCGATGGACTGCGATGTTGAAGGTTGCGTTAAGTAACTTTTGCGATGGTTATCACACGTTTTTGGGAATATGCCCCAATGTGTTTAATAGACAGGACAACTGTACTTTCCTGATAACTTGCATTGGTGTAAAATGCATTTGGAAAAAAACAAACTATTAACGAGTCTAACAAAATTTATCAGGCATCTTCTGCTTACTTTGGGAGTGTTGGAATGTGGGGATCTAGTGAAATATGGAGGTCATCTCCATCGACATGCCATCAATT
This sequence comes from Calotriton arnoldi, assembly GCA_963921515.1. Taxonomy (NCBI): domain Eukaryota; kingdom Metazoa; phylum Chordata; class Amphibia; order Caudata; family Salamandridae; genus Calotriton; species Calotriton arnoldi. The sequence continues at coordinate 210,571 of CAWUFW010008624.1, read as the reverse complement.
AAGCACTACGTTCCCAGCTTTACAAATCATCGACATCATGCGTTTAAGTCTAATTAGTTTAACTGAAGCCAACAGACCCTTCAACATTAAATGCATTAAAGTGCTTGGTGCACGGCTCCCCTGGATAGGTCTGGCGGCTCCCCAGGGAGCCACGGCGCACAGTTTGGGAACCATTTGTACTATATTGTAAAGGTAGGAAACGCCTTGCATCGGGGCAAAGAGCACGGCTGATAATTCACAATGTTATCAGTTATATTATCACACATGAGCCTATCATATTCAATGAGTCGGCTTGTAGGGGAAATATTCTTTATTGCAGTCTTTTTAAGAGAACAGTATGACTGTTATCATATCAGGTACCATCTTTAGAGTTTCGTTACCATCAATAACACTACGGATGCTGCCACCAGGTGGGATTTGTGGTAAAAGGCTATGGAATCAATGGGGAGGTGTAAATTTGAATGAAAAATGAAATTAAATTAAATAAAATGTCATAAGGAATACAGAATTATGAATATTGGCGGGTACCCACATGCTTTCAGGTAGGTGGAAATGTTAAGAAAAGCAGTGGAGCAGTGTTGTGACACACATGACTTAGAAGGATGACAGTTTCAGTTCCTCATTGGCACAATTTATACGGCCATATTAATGTGCGATTGTGTAAGAACTGGTTTGCACTCCTCCGTTTTCACAAGTGCAGCTTTGTTTCTGTGACTTAGGTGCCAACTCACCAACCTACTGTTGTGATTGCTGCTGATGCTCGAATTACATTTTTTATCAGTTTGTGTACATTTTATGAAGTTGTTCCTAACTGAGAGTGTGAAAATTAAGATTAGATTAGAACCTTTTACGCCATACTTATCAATTTATTGTTAGGCTGCTCCTTTTCTAATGTTTTGATGATTATATTTTAAACTGTTATATTTTTGAGTTTTACTTTGTTGCGTCATACGTTGCAGTGTTTTATCTTGTTGAAATACTTCATTTGTGGGAGTAAGTTGCTGTGCGCTTGAGGTGGTCGGCGCAGCACCTCGATCCGTGGATGGAATAATAAATAAAACGTACCTAAAATGCATTCATGGCCCTGGATGCCCCGACTGACGCTCACCCAACTCTTGGAGGCTGCACCAGAGTGGCGCTGAACCTGGGAAGCCTGCTCGCCTTTAGGCGACTCGCAGCCGCTGCTTTGAATCATTCTCGTCCTCTTGGCCTAGTTAAGGAAGTGAAGGAGTGTGCTGATGTACTTGCTGAGAATGAATTAAATATTGACAATGGTGTTGCAAGTTTGGGGAGTGGTTCCCTAGAGGACAAGCGGAACTCTGATCAATCGGGGATAGCCATTGAATTAAATAATGCACCCTCGAGTTGTCTTCCCCCTGGCACGCATAACACCACTAGCCCTGACCTGACAGAGCTGCCCTGTGCAGATAATGATCAACTCCCAAATCTCATCCAGCGACCGGCGGCCCAGCCGTGTGGGGGGGGGAGAGGCTGGAAATTACGACTCGGGTAACTGCTTCTTTTTGCTATCAGATGGGGCCGAATGGTCAGTGGACTGGTCAGGTTCCTCTGTTGAATCTAGTGAGAACAACAGCGACCCAGATGAGGGCAGAGGGGCTCCCACCACGACAGCATGCAAGGTGGTTAAGAAGGCAGGTTGGCAAACATCAGGGGGTAAGGACTTGATATGGGACTATTCACCCACCGAACGCCTAACTGGCTCTTCCCTCATGTCCTCACAGGATATTGCTGGCTCCAACTCCCCCACACTTGATGCTATTTACCAGTCTATATTGATGCACCGTGAGGAGATGCGTCAAGATAGCCGTAAGGCCCAAACCACACTAAGGAAAGTCCAGGGTGCGGTTACAAAACTGGCTAAGGTATGCAACACCATAATGAAATGAAATGAAATTTGTACTTGTAAAGCGCACTTATACCCCCAAAGAGGTGTCCTGGCGCTGTACGCATACCGCTGTGGAACCCTTCCTGGCTTTTCCCTGTGAAATGTCCACTCCTGGGCACCCCCATGGTGAAGCCAGGCATCCCAGCGCTGTTGGGGCCGTTGTGGAGATTAAGCAAGCTATTGCCCAGAGTTGCAGAGTGGGACCCATGATTAGAATAGGCACCGAGGCGAGAATTATCAGGTCCGAGGAAATTGAGCCCAAGACCCGCCGAGGCAGGAATTGAACCCTGGTCCCGGGCCAGATCTCTGCATCAGGGTCTGCCGCTCTAACCATTGAGCCACACTTCTCCCATAGGGGAGCACCTGACAGATCTTGAAACAAGAACCGCCGCTGTAGAAACAGACTTGGCAGCCACCCATGTACGGTCAGGGGCACACGAATACCAGCTCATTGATATACAATGGAAGCTTGAAGAACAGGAGAACTGCCAGAGACGCAATAATCTCCGGCTGCTAGGGGTTCCGGAAGGGACCAAAGGCTCATATACCTGCAACTATGTGGTGGAAGTATTACGAACCGCCTTTCCAGAGCTAACTGGATGGAACTGGTTGCAAGAGGTGCAGCGAGCCCATAAAGTACCCTTTGTCTTGAGACAGGCGGTCAGAGAGGACTCCAAGGCACGGGCTATCTTGGTGTATTTTGGAAACTTTCTCTTAAGGCAATCAATCTTTTAGAAAGCAAGGCCTGAAGCGAAGCGGTCCAGTGGCAATGTCTTGTTTTTTGTCTGACCCGACTTTTGCCACATCACGGTTGAAAGACGGTGGTGGCTACGGCAGTTAATCAAGCCTTTTCAGGACAAAAACGTACAGGCATATTTGGTTAACCCTGCATGCTTGAAAGTGATTTGGGGGAGGGGGGGCAAACACGATTTTTTGCTTCTGAAATTAAGGCAAAGGAATTTCTAGTTGAGATCAAACTATATGAATATGGCCTTTCATGAGGCTAACTTTGCATACACTAACTTCTGGCTTGCTGTGATTTTTGTCTTCATCCCTTTCTCTTTTTCTGCCATTTTTTCTCTTATGCTCACCTTTTTCTTAGATGTGTTCCATGAAAGGTCTTTATAAGGGGAAACAAAGATTTAATTATTGGTGGAACCACAGGTGTTGGGATTTGCTGTTAGATTGATGGCCATGTACTATAATAAGAAATGTATGCATTAATTATCACGGGTCGCAGGTGCTGCGTTCATCTCTTCACATACTGATGTGCGGTCTGGTTGCTTCTCAGGGTAGGGGGGGTTTGGGGAAGGGAGGAGGGAGTGGGCTCCGAAGGTTGGGAGGCCGGGGTGGAAGGGGTTGGAGATCAGTGTATGGTGGGTTTAGTGGTCATGTGGGATGAGTGTAAGGGGGGGAGAAAGCTCAAACATTTTACCCAGAGACGGAGTAAGGAGGATCATATCAAATTTTTACCTAGTAAGGCTGAGAGCATGAATGTTACGGTATTTCGACTACTTTCAGATTGGTAAAATAACTATATGTTCGGTCAATGTAGGTGGGCTGAATGATCAAACTAAACGACTATGGGTAGCTGAGTTTTTGAGGGCAGCTGCCCCTGATATAGTATGCTTGCAGGAGACGCATCTCCCATGGGACAGGAGCTAGCTATTATCAATCAGAGGGTATGCTTTACTGGTTTGCTCCTCCCAGAGTTCTAATACTAGGGGTATGGCCATTTTAGCTAGGCCTAAAATGGGGTCGATAAGGCGTAAATTGGCGGACCACCTAGGCAGGTGGGCCCTGGTTGAGCTGGAATGCAGGACTAACCATATGCACCATTTATGGTTCAAATCAGGATGATCCCAAAGTACTGAAGGACCTTGAGGTGGAATTAGCATCCTGGCCGTGCCCGCAGGTTGTTTGCGGAGACCTGAATATACATCAGGCTGTGGGGAGCACTTTAACCCCACAATATCAGGGGAAACAACCCAGAGTTTATAGGGCGCTGTCTTCACTTATGGTTAGCCATGGCCTAGCAGATATCCGGAATATAAAACACCCCACGGACCCGGGCTACACCTATTTTTCGTGCCCGCTTAAGAAATCCAGCTGGATTATTTCTTAATATCAAGGGGCCTGTTAGATAAAGTGGGGATTAGGAAGCTCCCAAGATAGTATCAGATCATAGCCCCTTGGCTTTAGAGGTAGCTCTCCATGGGAATCTAAAGCATCAGTATAAATGGACCTTTGATAGGAAATTGCTGGCGAACACAGCCTTTGTCGAGCATATGAAGAGATGGACACTTGGTTATTTTGACTCTAATAGATAAAGTGCCCCACGGGGCGTAGTATGGGATTTCTTTAAATCAGGGTTGAGGGGAGAGATTATTAGCTTTGTTGCCCACACTAGGAGGCAGCAGGAAGCCGAGAATGAGAGGCTACTGGGGAAATTAGCCGAAGTAGAACAAGAGCATGTGGCAAGGATTACTCAGGGACTGGAAGCAGCGCAAACCCAGCTCAAGATCATAATGGTTAAAGCAGAGATGAATAAATACTATACCCAGAGAATAGCCAAAGAGTACCAGATGCATAAGAATGAGACTTATGAATATGGCGAATCAGTAGGGAAAATGCTTGCCCTACGCACGAGACAAAAAACAACAAGGAATAGGATAGCCACAATTAAAAAGGATGGGACAATTTTTACAGAGGTCACTGATATAGTTCATGTTTTCCAAGAATTCTATCAGGACTTATAGAAGGAAGATAACTGTGCACTCCGGGACGTCTTTCGAGTAGCTTTTGGGCCGGACCCTGGGACAAGCCTAGACCAAGCCACCAGAAACGAATTAGAAGCCGACATTTCATTTGAAGAGGTTTTAACTGCATTACATCAGCTACCTTCAGGGAAAGCGGCCGGTCCAGATAAAATACCACTTGAGTTCTATAAAGTACTTCAAGCAGAGTTAGCCCCTCTTTTGTTTTAGATTTGTTTCTGGGAGTTTAACACAATGGGCTACTGCCGGAGTCATGGAAAGGCACGGATATCATCATCTTCCCTAAGAAGGACAAGCCCCTGGATAGGCCCAACTCGTATTGACCAATATCATTGATAAACACGGATGCCAAGATATATTCTAAAATCTTGGCGGTTCGGCTGGGGAGGGTCACAGCTCATCTGGTGATACCCTGGCAACATGGGTTTATACCAGGCAGAGGTACACCCGACCATGTAAGCCAGGTCATAATGTTACTCGACGTTACAGAAGAGACAGGGGGACAGATGGCTATGGTCCTCCTCGATGCTGAAAAGGCTTTCCATCGGATGGCTTGGAACTTTTTATGGGGCATATTAAAATCAAAGGGCTTTGGCCCCCGAATGATCACCGCTATTAAGGCCATGTACCTAGATCCGCAGCACGGCTCCAACTAATGGGCGAAGAGTCGGGAACCATAAAGGTGGCTAGGGGTCCCTGCTCCCCTATTTTGTTTACCCTCTATATTAACCCGTTTATTGAGAGAATTTTATGCAATCAGAAAATAAAACCGGTTGTCTGTAGGGGCTATGAAACCAAGGTGTTAGCATATGCCGATGACATTGCCGTAGTAACCACTGACCCTGAAGGTGCAATCAGGGAGATTGAATCTATGGCTGGGGAGTATGGACAGGGCTCTGGTTATTTATTGAATAAGTGAAAACTCAAATTATTTGTACGGATAACATTGCCTATTCTGATATGCGACGCGTGGATACAGCCACGTGTTTAGGTGTTAGAATCAGTCCCAAGGTAGACACAATTAGCCAGATCAATTTTAATCCCCTGGTTAGAAAGATTTCTACTGATCTAAGACGTATGAATGGTCTACATTTATCAATAATTGGTAGAAGTAACATACTTAAGATGATAATGCTCCCAAAGATATTATATTTATTTCGATCTTTACCAGCAGCGATTGATGGACCAATCTTGAAAATATTGGACTCCATTTTTATAAATTTTATTTGGCAGTATGGGAAGGTGAGGCGCTCTCTAAAATTCCTCTCTCTTGCTCGGGAACAGGGCGGTTGGGCTGTTCCCAACCTCACGCTGTACTACTGGTCGGCCCTCCTACAGCAGATGCGCATACTGTTCTTTGCTGAAAACAGTGATAGGGCAAACCAGTAAAGCCCTATGACTCTTCCAACTATCTATGAGCTCGCTCTAGGGAACACGGCAAATGGAATGCTTCTGCAGCAATTCGAGCCAAGCTACTTTAAGAAGGTGCGATTCAAGCTCATACTTAATGTCTGGAAAGTATGGAGCAAGGTCCGTAAATGTATGAAGATTCCAAAATATTGTAGATATACACTGTTGTGGCGATCCTCTCTCTTCCCACCTTTATTTTACGATGTTATGGTAAGACAATGGGAGCTGCATGGCCTAACAAAAATAGGGAATATCCATGCTTTAGATCAAGTCTGCTCTTTTATACATTTGCAGCAGGTGTTTGGTATCCCCGATAGCTCATATTTTAAATATGTACAAGTAAAGGAATTTTTTAATAATCGGAGGGTGGCTGCATCCCTGGATAAAATTCCTCGCTTGGAGGCAATGGCCCGCACAGATTGTAAGATAATAAATATCTATAGTATCTTGCTTGATAACCTTCCGGACGACCTTGAAAAGATCGAAGCAAACTGGGCTAGAACGCTAGGTGACCCCTGACATTGACTTAGACAAGGCAATAGGACTAGCTTCAAAGATTTTTCTGTCAGCTAGCCTGAAGGCACAACAATACAAAACGGTATTTAATCTTTACTTTACCCCGACCAAGCTTTTTGGGTGGGCAAAAAGGGTAGACGATAAATGTCCCAGGTGCGGGGATGGTCTGGCCGAATTGATCCATACGTTCTATAGCTGTGACGAGCTATCTTCCCTAAAGAGTACCCTGGAGTCATTTTGGGAGAGATTGTTTGGGCGAAGGATCTGCCTCAGCCCTTCCCTGATGATGTTAGTTCACGACAATAGTAGTAGACTAGACACAACCTAGGCCTCCTTTGTTTTTATATCAGTTGCAGTCGCTAGAATGCTAATAGCAGCTAGATGGAAGGACCTAGACCCCCCCTCGTTTCAGGCCTGGCTTGCTCGACTGATAGGTATATACAGCCAAGAAATTGCACTTTACATGTGCAAGGGTAGGTAGGCCAGGAAGCTGGGGCAAAAAATCTGGTCCCCTATTTCGGTCTGGCAGAACAGCCATAGTGGTCCAATAGACCCACCCACCCCCTGTATATAGTAGACCTCTTTCCTTTAACCTATTCATTAATTTATGGTTAGAATATACCGGAAGTATTGAAATGGATGACCTCCCATTTTAACTTATATTTTCTATCTTTTATATAAGGCTGTGTCCACTCAGGCACCCATGAATAAGCTGCTATATAATGTAAATACTGATGAAATTTATCGATCATGTTTTTGTAATCATGCTCAATATTTGCCCATTATTTGTGTGTATTTATGACTGTTTGTATAATGTACTTCGATTATGTGCTCCTATTTGGGTGATAACATTAATAAAATAAATAAACATTTTAAAAAGAAGTGTATTTTATAATAAACTTTTTAAAAGCAATCTTTAAAAAAAATACTTCATTTGCAAAATACTTTTAGATTTGGAATTTGTAGATTTGCATTTAGGTTGTCTTGCATTTCAATGAATGTTTATTTGTTTGTATTTTATAGCAGCAATCGATCCAAGGTTGGGTAATCTCATTTTCAATTCTGAATGTTCATAGTAACCTTGATGACTATTTTGCTTTATAGAACATGTTTTCATCCAGATGTGATTGGTTTTTTGGGACCTGTTGTTACTACTTTAAATATTGTGTTAATGACGATATGTTATTAAAAATAAATATGTTTTCTGTAGCTAGTGTGAAATCATTCCATGTAGTCCCAGAAAAGAATCAAGGGGCCTGATTCACAAAGGTAACTAACACTTTTAAGTAATTTACACTTTTGAGTAAGTGTACTACTATTTGCTTATTCACAAAATCCGCATGTAAGTTACTACTAAACAAATCTAGTAGTAAGTACAGCAGGGAACGATGAGATCCCTAAATCTTAAAAACATATTTACAATGATTGGAGGGGGCCAAGCAAAATAATGAAATACACCAACAGTAACACTATTAAGTGTCTTTAAACTTGTCTGAGATATTTTCATTAATCATGGTACAAAATATTTAAATATCACAAACTACAAGTTGCAGATATGTGAAATTATTAAGAGGCCACCCTTTATTGATAATCATATCTTGCAGCAAAAGTGTAGAAATATAATTTACTTTCAGAATCCAAAAAGTGTATTTTATTAACACACAGAACAGTTTAACCTTAGTACATCACATTATATTAGTGCATTGAAAAGTATTTTTTTTAAAGCAATAGTCTTCAAACATGAATTTGCAACCATTCATTCTTTTCCCCCACCTTGACAATAATGTCAATAGTGAACTAAGAAGCAAGTCAGTAGTTCAATGCGCTCTTTGGGCTGGGTTCCTATTATACATGAAAAGCATTATAGTTTATTCAAACAAACACAGGAGAAGGTTTTGTACAATGCACGTCCAGAAGTAATGTTATTCAATGTCCTTTTATATATAACAATGAAGAAAAAGGAGGGAAGAAAAATTAAACAATTGTCTAGGGTCACACAGTTTGGTAAAGTGGTGAAGCCGGTATTAATCCCAGGTTTTCTGGTTCCACATTGTGCAATTCAGCCACTGGATGAATATGCTTCACTTACCCTACAACTACTTTACCCGCACCGCCCCCCCCAGGAACCCCAGCTCTGATGGCCACCCTGCTGGCCTCAATGCGGCCCTCGGTCACATCACAGACAAAACCTTTTGGCCCCTGGGAAAATGTTTATGAGTACCCATGTGTTATAGAGTGACTCTCTGCGAAAATGAGGGCATGTTAAACATAGGAGGTGGGAAGTACTTTAAAACATTATTAAATATTGCTATTGTACGATGATGACCTGAACACAATAGCCTGCTATTTAAAAGTGACATAAAAACTAGATCCATTATCATGACATTAATTATTACCTGTATATAAAGGCTTCCCTTGGTCTTTTTTTACAAATAAACAAAGGATACACTGTGATTCTCAATCCCCCAGGTATAGCTGTCGATTCAATTAAAAAAGATTTAAGCCTTGAGTTGAATTTCTGCTTCTTTGCTACAAGTTGAACAAAAAATAGGATCCACCTAGGCCATGGCCTGATTGTACGTGTGCAGCAGGGAACGATGGGATCCCTAAATCATAAAAACATGTTTTTACAATGCCTGGAGGGGCCTAGCAAAATAATGAAATGCACGAACAGTCATACTAATAAGTGGCACCCATTTTTAAACATGTCTGAGATATTTTCATGAATAATGCTATGAGATATTGAAATATCACAAACTACAAATTACAGATATGTGAAATTAATAAGAGACCACCCTTTATTGATAATCATATAACGTTTATGCCATGTTGTGGATTTCCAGGCACAAATATCCTATTAATACCATAGACTGCATCTAAAAGTAATTAGTCCCAATCACGCTGTGCTTAATTTGTAAAAGAATAAGGGCGGGGGCTCAAAGCTTTACTCAGAAGCCCAGGGGCAGTGTTATGGAATGTTGGGGTGCCAAATACCAAGGCTGCATGGCTGTAGTGTTGATTTCACAGTAGGCCTCTTTAACCCATCATCATCCTCTCCCTGCTCATTCATCTAATTCGTGCAGGTTCCTGCTTTCTCCATTTGTCATAGTTTTCCTGACTTTCTCTTCCTCCTTCATGTCTCATTGTGTATTTTTCTCTCTCTTGTTCTGGGTCAAAGTCTGTTCGATGCTTGTCCCTCAGAATGAGTGCCGGTGGGCCCAACCTGCGAACTCCAGCTCAAATTCAGCACTGCAGTGACATCACTTTTCACTTAAGAAAACGCGAGTCTCAACTCATTCCACCGTCCGCGCACCTATGTCTCTGAAATAGGGCTATAGCGATACGTAAGAATCAGCCATGACAATACTTGAGCTTTGTATGAGGAGATTACGAAAAACATTTTTTTATATTTTGAATCCTAGTCCAAATGCAGGGGAGATATAGTCAAATGAGAGGAAGCTTTATTATTATCATTTCCTAATCTAGAAAAAAAGTGATTAATTAGACCCTATTCCAAAAACTCTCCCAAGTTTGAGGGCGTGATTGTAGCATTTAAATGGATACACTGAAATCCCGGTCTCCAGTATTAACTTTTCACCTTAGATTCTACTGCTCTCTAGTGATACTCCTTTAGAGACTATATTTTATCTTATCCTCCAATCTGTAGGGACTACTTTCTAGACCTACATTCATTAAAAGCTACACTCAATTAGATCTCACATTGCCCTACATACCCTACATTCTACCACTACTCAATTCAAGTCCCTTTATATCATTAGACACCATATTCCAGTCATTCGCCCTGACTAGTTACCCTATATCATCCATCACAATGTACCAAATTAAACTAGTTGCCAAACCCAATGCTTTGCAAATCACTCCATTCGCTGGACTTTGGATTTTACCAATCTCTACTTTCTATTAGACGCTAGAGTTCAATAGTCCCTGCTCTCTGCTAGACACTACATTCTACCACCACTGCTTTACCCCAGAGAGTATATTCAACTACTATAGACTGCAAGCCGTTATAACTTGCTAGACCTTACATTACTCAATACACATTACTTTTCATTCAACTTCAATCCAGAATATATACCGCAATACTTTTTCTGTTACTGTTAGGCCTTAAACACTATCTCCAACCACTACAATCAGGTAGAATCTACATTCTGCTAGGTGCTATTCTCTATTAGGCATTACTTTTGCAAACTCTGCATTTTAACAGGCACTACATTTGGTTTATATTTGCTTCCAAGCACTATACAATGACTGACTGCGCTTCTTGCTTCTTGCCTCTTGCCGGTCTGCCACCTGTTTCCTTGCCTCAGCGGGACCGGAGGGGGCACTACAAGGCCCAGGACTGTTTGCAGTCACCAGCATCATTGACCAGCGCCAGGAGGCGCTTTAAAATCGGGCGCGGGACGCGAGCGGGCGTGCCCGGGCCGCGCCCGGGCTAAGGGCGGGCCCGTCTGCGCCCGTCAGAGCCCGTAGGAGGCCGGGCTGGGCCCCCCCTCTTGGTGATGTCATCTGGGGAACTGGACCATCATGGTCCATAACGGACTTCGTTGCATTTGGATTCATCATCTCTGCCACTCACCAGACTTCCAAGGCTTCAGTGGTGCAAGGTAAGCCCCATTGCATCACGTTACAACGCTTCGCAAGTCTTCCACTTCCAGGCTCTTACCATTACTGTTTATTGCCAACTCCCACGTGGCCCGTGAGTAATAAGGGACCAACCAAAGATAGAGCCTTAACATTCTGGTCAATCATCTACTTCCTTTCCTATTCGGCCCAGGGTGGGTAAAATGGGCAAGCGCAAGACGATCGCGGCTGTGGTTCATGCTGCGCCAACTACCAGCACTATGGATTGTTTTTTAAGAAGAGCAGCGGGGATTCTTGAAAAAGAAATTGATCTTGTGTCCCGTAGGCTATCCCGGTCCCCGGCGAATCTTCTTCCATCATGTGCCTCTAATAGCGGGTCCCAGGGTTCGGAGGAGGGTCTTGAATTGTTAGCCACCTCGCCACACTTTACCATCTCGGAGACCCAGCCTGATCGTGACGAGCCAACTGTGGGGCCTACATCAGGGAGTAGGTTACCTGTTCAAACCAAAGCCCCCCGAGTAGTTGTCCAGGGGGTGCAGTCCTGTGGATCTGGGGCTAAGCTTAAATACACCACCACCGGGGCTAAGGCGAAACGATCTAAAGTGGACACACCTTCGCCAAACACCCAGAGCGCAGTACCTGTGACGAAAGATGATTTGGCTGTCATGTTAGAGGCTGCTTTGAGTTCACTTCTTGACCGCTTGGATCTTAAGTTGGAACCAATCAAACAAAGGCTGTCTTCCATAGAGCGGGACCTTCTAAAACTGTCTCAATCACTCACAACATCCAATTCTACCCCCCGCCCTGGCGACGCAGTGGTTGTATCTACGGGTCGGTTTCCGTTGCTTCTGCCTTAAATAAAACGAACATCGCCCAAACCTCCCATCTTGTGAGCACCATCTCCCTACCTGGCCCTCCTGCAAGCACCGGACAACTTCTACCCTCTACAAGTGGGCTGCAGGAGAGGCCATGCCTTCAGTTGCTACCCAGACTAGAGGCCAACTTTCGTAGAGAACCAATCTCACATGTCAGAGGGGCAGAAGGGGATGCCCCAATTTCCTCCGCTGCTAACCAGGACAGAGTGCTCCAGGGTCCAACCTCTATTCATCTACCCCTGGAAGCAACACTGTACGTTGTGGTGTTAGGTAACGTGCCAGCCCTAAAGCCGGATACCATTGAGGATTTTTATCAATTAAAGAGTAAGGTCCTTCACTGGCTCAACATCAACACCCCCTTGGGCTTCAGAGTGGAAAGGGACATCCTCATGGTCAGGAGGGCGGCCTGGATAGGAGGCTTGAAAAAGAGCTGTGACGGCGATTGTATAATCATTAACTTCAACAACCCACATTTGGCAGAAAGGATCTTACATGACACTAATCACGTAATAGAACAGGCCCTCGCTCCTTTATAAGAGCACTTCCCTTGGGTTATTTTTACCCCCCTTCATCTACGATGTGGCACCTGAGGAAACTTGTGACCCCGACCCAATTGGGCTGGCCCCTACAACCACCTTCGGTCCCTTTATTTAATTCATTTGAGCCCCTGGGTCAACTAGACCAATGTGATTGACTCGGTGGTCAGGGCTCAAGGAAATCTACTGTGTTCCTACAAAAGGACCCAAAGGACAAGTCGGCTAAGGTGAACTGTTGTAGCCACACGATGAGTAACAACTTCTTCAACATCATCTCTTGGAACATAGCTGGTCTGGCAAGCAAGTTTAAGGACCCGGGGTGGTTAACCTTCATTAAAAAATATGATATTATTTGTCTCCAAGAGACATGGACTGTTGACAATACTTACTTTTTGGAGGGCTTTAAGCTTTTTAACATCCCTGCAACTCAGTCAAGGGTGGATCGTTCAAAAGGGGGTCTTGCAGTTTATGTATCTCTTGGTCTACGAGGTGATTTTGTGGTATTAAACATGGATAACCCGTGTCTCCAGGCGTTATCCTTTTCCTCAGGGTCTCACAGACTAACGCTTTCGAATTTCTACAATGCCACTTCTCTTCTCCCTGAGGTGTGTAACGTCACCCGCTTATGTTCATTTTTAATGAATGGCAAGGTTTTGTCCCGTAATCCCGGTAATATAGTCCTGGTAGGGGACTTTAACACACATATATGTGGAGACTCAAGGCAGGGGGGCTCATGGGCTGGCGAGGAGTCCTCTTGTCCTCTTGTAGACGGGGTGCACTTTGAACATTGCAGGCAGGGGGAGAAATTAAACGCATTGGTTTGTGACCTGGACTTGCAATTAACCATAGGAAAATTGACCCCGTCCAGGCGATATCTCATTCCAACTTTTAAGGGGCTGGGCCGGGAACCCTCGTTTATTGACTTCATCCTAACCTCTAACCCCCTTTATTACCTGATTTCAGAGTTTTCAATAATAGCCAGTAGTCATAGCGATCATAACCCCTTATGTATTAAAGGTACCTGGCCCTCTCTTGATCTAAAAAGACAGACCATAGGAGGAGGGGTTCTACGGGCAACAGACGGAGGGAGACGTCTTAGATGGGGGCAGATCATCCCAGATACCCTGTGCAGATCTTTATTGGAGATGCGCGGGAAGGAATTTCAGATATATCAGAATGCGAAGGTAGAGCCAGATGAGTCCATTATCCATGCCTTCAAAATAATTGCCGGCTCTGTCGCTGACTTATTGACTGTCCCATTCCAGGGAGATCAGAGGGAGAGGGGGCCTAGATGGTTCAATTCAGATTGTTCACTTGCAGCTAAGTGGCTGAAACTAGCTCTTCACGCCTCTCCGAGGAATGCTGTGTTAGTCAAAATCCGTAGAAAGCAGTATAAATTAGCACTCAGTAAACGCAGGGCGGCCTTGAAGGAAGAAGCCTGGGGCAACCTCATGGAAGCATCAGCTTACAAGTGCAGTGCCAAGTTTTGGAGCATCATAAACAGTCCCATTCTGGGAGAAGAGGCCGCTAATGTTTTAGAAGCACACATCACTGAAAACGGATGGGTCAGTCACTTTGAGGACATGTTTAAGGGAGACTTGGCCCATCCCCCTTATTTAAACTTGGGGGTCCCCAAAAAAAACTAGTAGTCTTGGAAGAAAAAGTAAGGCGTGGTATCATTGGCCTGACACGTAACAAGGCCCCAGGCCCCGATGGAATCCCACCTGATCTTTATCTGTCAGATGTGGCGCTTTGGGCTCCAGTACTCACTTCCGTAATCAACGCAGTAGCAAGGCTTGGCACTCCGTCCTCATGGGCAACTTCCATCATTGTGCCAGTTTTTTAAAAGGGGGATAGGGACAGCACCGTGTGCTACAGACCGATCTCTCTGATAGATTCGGTGGTAAAAGTGGTCGGCAGGATATTGCTGGATAGGTTATCGACCTGGGCTACCGACAACAATATCTTGTCGGACGCCCAATATGAATTTTGCCCTTGTCGTTCTACAACTGAACCATCCTTGAACCTCTTCCTAATTTCCAGTAAATATACAGTTGCTCGTAGGGGTACCATCTTCCTGTCTTTCATGGATCTGTCATCCGCATTTGATTGCGTAAACAGGGGCAAACTTTGGCAGATCCTATTAGTCTTAGGGGTAGATAGGGAGTTGGTCTCCTTTCTCTACGATCTTCACCGGGACACCAAAGCGGTAGTGCGTTACTCGTCGAGCTTGAACGTATCTCGCTCATTCCCCATAAGGAGCGGAGTCCGTCAAGGCTGTATATTGGCCCATTTTCTTTTTAACCTCTATATTAATAACTTGGAGAAAATCCTCCTGGAGACCAAGAATGATTATCCCCGGATCGGACGGCGCGGTCTCCCGGTTCTGCTATACGCAGATGACGCCGTCTTGATGGCGAGGACAGAGAGGGGTTTACAAACCATCTTATCATCATTCACCCAGTTCATGGGAGATTTGGAATTAAAAATCAATAACTACAAATCATACATCATGCAACTGGGGACGCGGCCCACTCGATCATATGTCTTTAAGGTAGGGCCCATCCCTATTCCTAAAACATCTGTTTTTTCATATCTGGGGTACTCCTGGACGACAAATTGAACTGGGTCTCACAACTTACCCGCAAGAGAAACGACCTTAACAGGGAATCTGCCGCAATTTTTAATTTTGCCGCGAGACTGGGTAAAAGACCGGTGGGGGCTCTCCTGGAGCTCTATAGGGTAAAGTGCCTGTCAAAAGTACATTATGGTAGCGAAATCTGGGGACATGTAGATGTAAAGGATGTCCAAACATCGGAAAAAAATTTATGAGAAGGTTGTTGTCAGTCCCTCAGGGTATCCCCTCTTTTATTGCCCAGGAAGAGTTGGGTATGCCCTATATCACAGACCAGATAGCTTTTAGCCCGCTGTCACTTTGTTTAAAAACATGGGTTAAGGAGGGGGATTCGCTAAACAAGGCAATCCTTATAGACTGTCTATCCCTGGATCAAGCACTAAAGACTCCTTGGTTGAAATATATTAAAAGAAATTTAACAAATTTAGGAAGAGGTGACCTCTTTTCCAATCCTGAGGGCACCCGTAAAATAGACATACCCACCCTGAAGATGGCATTTAGCACGCGCCAGTCCACATTAAGGGAGGAGAGGGAGCTCATGAAGCCAAGTCTTCGCCACTTTGTTATACTAAGGTCAACAGCGAAAGCGGAGCCGTATATACTTGGTTTAGTGAATGCTCACAATAGATTTCTTCTGACCAGGTTCCGGTTTGACTTGTTTTATCTACTTCTTTCTCACCCAAGGGGCGTAACCAGAGGGCAAGTACTCCCGCCCTGTGGCTGTGATGGTACATCTCCGCAGGAAATGCTTAATTTCACCATGTTTTGTCCATTTTATGACACCCCGAGAAAATCATATTTAATTCCCATCTTGAAACAGGCCAACTTTTAACAAGTTCGGCCTGCATTTATATTTCTCCAGATGTTGACAGGCAATACCGTATTTCATGTTTTAAGCTTTTTAAAATCTGCCATCAAACTTAGGGCAAGCTGCGATTAGTTGGGTCGCCCCCTACCTTCACCTTTTTGGCTCATGCACTTGTATAGCCAATAGGGCGTGGACCTGGCTATTGACTTTTATGCATTGTTTTTAGTAGTTTTATTTTAACATTATTGGTGTCTGGTATTTTAGATGCACTTTGTATATATTAGACAAATTATGAATTTGCATAGGCTTGTCCTTGAGATTGTATATATTGTATTACGCTATTTTATCTTGGTTTTTACATTGTGCTTTTATGGTTTTCTTGAACATGAAACCGAATAAAGAAATTTGATGATGATGACTGACTGCCAACTCACTATCTTAGGCAATCGATCAATCAATATATAACTTTATTTCAGCTAAGCCAAAAAGGTTTTCAACAAAATACTATAAATATGCACTTTCTTAGACACTATGAAGGATTATTAAGGCAGTACTATTATTAGTACTCAAAGGTCCTCACTGAATATTTTATCATTCTAAGTGCTGTAGTGTAGAGACTAAATATATATTCAAGCTCTGTTTATAATTGCAGTTGTTTTGTCACTTCAAACACCACTGTGTGTTTCAGGCGTATCCAAATGCTACGCTGCCACATGTAAATGTTAATTTTTGATGTTTTAATGACCTATTCTGCCACAAGTAATTGGAAATCATTTTAACCTAATTTTAATGATGTTCCTACATATATATTTAGTTGGCTTTGAACAAGAAGGCCCAACTGCAGTTAATAGGTAGGAATCATCACAAATATATATTGAATTACCTCTTAATTGAAAGTGGTATCATAATAAAAATGTTTTTTATAGTAAGTAGAGTGACTAAAGGTGATCAAGGAATAAGAGAATCCTGAAGGTTTTTAACAATGTAAACATAAGGGAGTATAGAGCAGGGACTTGAACTGCAATATCTGACTCTGAAAAGAGACAGGTTTCATTGTCTGTCAGCTGAAGAGACATTAGACCTTCCTTCTGCTTGGACTCCGCTTTATAACTAATCAGATGTTGACAAAATAAATGCATTGGATAAAGAACTGCAGGAAGTATCTACCTAGATGGATGTATTATAACAGGATTGTAAAAATGTAACTACTAATCAGCTAAGCATAACTGGCTGCGGTAGTTACCAAAAGAAATGATTAAACTAAAGCAATCCTTACACTGAATAGCACCAAAAAACACTCAAACTGATTGCAGTGCAGCTTTGGTCAACTTACAAAAGTATCAAACTGCTTTGAGCGAATCCCAGACACAGCTAAGAGATAAATGCCTGTAATCAGCAGAGCCACAAGCGCTCCAGGCAGAGAAACAAAACGACACCTATAAAAATAGAATACACTGTGAGGTTTAGAGCCTCTACAATTAAGCAAAGAGTATGCAGGGTTCATAGACCAACATGAGTGAAGAATCTGAGACCAAATTAGCCCTCCTCCGATAGAAAACGAATAACTTCCAGTTACAGCACCAATAGGGAATGAACCTAGGCCTTAGAATATTCAAGCAAATCATATATCCCAAGATATTTCAGGCAGTACCAACAGTGTAGCCTACTTTGGTGCTACTTTGCAGATTAATCCATGTCTAACAACCTGAGAAGGGGACACTCATGCAAACAGACCATCACATTTAAGAGTGACAGCCCTGGCATAGCTTATCATATGGATTACTCCAGCGAAGAAGTTTTTTTCCCAGGCAGATAATCTACTGTAGAGCAAACAGGGGGGTTAGACATGAGTATTATCTGGAGTAGCCAGGAGGTCACTGGAACAGCTGAGTTTGGGAAGCAGACAGGGATTGAATCAGGCAACAGTTTTAGATGCTTTATAGAGAAATACATTGCTACCCAAGTAAGTTGAACGATGTGGAAAGGCATATATATCGCTTCACTTTATGCAGCATAGAAACATATGAGTTAAGAACAGAGACAATCTGCTTTGGTCAACTGTGAATCAAATTATAGCACCTTGGATAAAGTCCAAAGAAGGAAAACATAAACTTACAAAACAAATTCTGCAGGAGGGCCCCATCATTTTGCGGCACGCCACTGGACACAATAGCGTTAAAAGGGGCCAACATTCACTGGATGATTATTTGGCTTTATTAGAAAATCTAGTCACCACCTAGGGCATTCGGGGAAAGACACATAAGATGCTGGATACACCTCTAAAAAATTGATATCCGGAGCAGTGAATTTAGAAAATGCATACGTTAGCCTCCTTGAGAACATAAATACACATTTGACTCTGGACTTTCGTGTAATTTGACATTAGAATGAATCATTTAAAATACCACCAGTGATAATGAGAGAGATAAGACCGCAATTGCAACAAAATAGCAATGCATACCTTAAAATCCCCATGAGTTACTCAAAGTAGTCAAAGATAGTAATATCACCAACTGGGTGTCATATTATGAAATGCAGAAGACCTGTTTTAGACAAGGAGGAATCCCTCCACCACTCAAGAGACTAATTACTAAGAAATTCTCCACAAACCAATATCACTGTGTAAATATTTGTGTGTTCTATCTATGTACACCCAGATAGCAGATCATTTTCCTAAACCAAAATGTAGCAAACGACCTACAGGGGCAGAAAAGCAGACTGAACCTTGGTCCCAGTACAAACAAAAGAACCAATGGGCATATATTTCCCTTGTCAGATTTCAGACTCTTCTAACTTCAATATATATCCAGATTCAGGTCCTCAAAACTAAAAAAATAGGAGGATTTTCAATGCTTCTCAAAGGAAATTCCTAAAATAATCAGAATTCTCCCCCTAGATCAAACCATTCAAGTCAAAGGAAGGATGCCCAAAACAAACTATAGAATGGCAACTTTGTAGGTTTTCAAATAAACTTCTGGTCAGGATCACAACAACATCTCCTTTTTCCCACCAAGTAGGAAACAAGTGTAGACTTCAAAGGAAAAATCCTCTTTTCTTAATAAAATGGATACAAGACAAAAAGATAAGCAATTAAAAAAAGAATCTTTTCTCTGTTTAATTTTAGACAGGAGGTCAAAAAGAGAGAATTCTGTCAGATCAATCACCAAATGCCCAGTCTGTAGTGTATAAGGGATACTTTAATTATAGCTGGTTCTACAATTTCTTCTGTTGAAACTCTTGTAGACATATGTTCCATAGAAGCCTTCTAGAACATAAAACAATTGAGGACAGAAAAAAACTTAAAAGAGTTGTAAAAGACTCATTTATTTGACAATTGCATAACAGTGATTTTGCTTCTTAAAATACAATGATGGGGTTATTTACTCAAACCAAGTCCTCTTGTATAAAACAAAGTATAACAGAGCACAAAATGATTTTGGGAGAGATTTCAGACTAGAAACTGACTGGAATTAACAGAGAACTTCCATTCTACCTCTAACTCAGAACAACCGTTGGCACATTCAATCAATCAATCAGGGGTTTGTTAAAGCGCGACTACTCACCCGTAAGGGTCTCAAGGCGCTAGGGGTGGGGGGGGGTGCAGGTTCCATTCCATCAAGGAGGGGGTCTGTCGAAGAGCCAGGTTTTGAGGTTTCTTGCGAAGATGGGGAGCGATGTTGTCTGTCTAAGGTGGAGCGGAAGGGCGTTCCATGCTTTGGCCGCGAGGAAGGAGAAGGAGCGGCCTCCCGATCTGGTCTTTCTGGTGCGGGGGACCACGGCGTACGAGAGCTGGGCTGATCGTAGGGTCCTTTGGGATGCGTGGAATTTGAGTCGGCTGTTCAGATATGCTGGTCCGGTGCCGTGGAGGGCCTTGTGTGCGTGGGTGAGCATTTTGAAGGTGATTCTCGCCTCGACGGGGAGCCAGTGGAGTGTGCGCTGGTGCTGGGAGATGTGGCAGTGTTTTGGCAGGTTGAGGACCAGTCTTGGCGGCGTTCTGGATGTTCTGTAGCTTGAGGGTGAGGTTTTTGTTTATTCCGGCGTAGAGTGCGTTGCCGTAGTCGAGTCTGCTGGTGACCAGGGCGTGAGTGACGGTCTTTCGGTGTTCGAGGGGGATCCATTTGAAGGTCTTACGAAGGAGACGGAGGGTGTGGAAGCAGGAAGACGAGACGGAGTTGATCTGGCGGTCCATTTTGAGCTCGGAGTCCAGGATGATTCCCAGGTTGCGTGTGTGGTCCGTGGGGGTTGGCGGGTTTCCGAGGGCGGGGGGCCACCAGGTATCGCTCCAGGCATCTGGATTTGGGCCCATGATGAGTACTTCTGTTTTGTTGGTGTTTAGTTGTAGGCAGCTGTTTTTCATCCATTTGGCGACGGCTTCCATGCCTTCTCAAAAGTTGCATCTGGCGATGTTGGGCTCGTTGGATAGGGAGAGGATGAGTTGGGTGTCGTCTGCGTATGACACGATGTTGAGTCCGTAGGTTCTGACGATGGGGGCGAGTGGAGCCATGTAGACGTTGAAGAGCGTCGGGCTGAGGGAGGAGCCCTGGGAGACTCCGCAGGTGGTAGGTGTGGGGTCCGAGAGGAAAGGGGGGAGTCTGACCCGCTGCGTCCTGCCGGAGAGGAAGGAGCGGATCCAGTAGAGGGCCTTGTCCTGGATTCCTGCGTCGTAGAGTCTGCGTATTAGGGTGCGGTGGGAGACTGTGTCGAACGCCGCTGATAGGTCGAGGAGGATGAGGGCTACTGTTTCTCCTTTGTCCAGTAGGGTGCGGATGTCGTCTGTTGCGGCGAGGAGGGCGGTTTCCGTACTGTGGTTTTTTCTGAAGCCGGATTGGGAGGAGTCGAGGATGTTGTGTTCTTAAATGAATGTGGCGAGTTGGCTGTTGATGGCTTTCTCGATGACTTTCGCTGGGAATGGGAGCAGGGAGATGGGTCTGTAGTTTTTGAGGTCGGTGGGGTCCTCTGAGGGTTTCTTTAGGAGGGGGTTGACCTCGGCGTGTTTCCAGTCGTCGGGGAACGAGGCGGTCGCCAGGGAGCGGTTGATGGTGTGGCGGAGCATGGGTGCGATGGTGTCGGCGGCTCTGTTGAAGATGTGGTGGGGGCAGGGGTCCGTGGGGGCCCCTGAATGGATTGACTTCATTGTCTTTAGTGTGTCTTCGGTGGTGAGGGCTGTCCAGTCGTCAATCGCTGGTTTCCGGGTGTCGGGGGTGGTTGGTGAGGGTTCAGTGTGTTGGTTGTCTTCGTCGAAGTTGTCGTAGATGCTCTTGATTTTGTGGTGGCAAAAGGTGCTGAGTTTGTCGCAGAGGTCTTGTGAGGGAGGGATATCGGTAGACTCGCTGGTGGGTTGGGCGAACTCCTTGATGATGCTGAAGAGTTCCTTGCTGTTGTGCGCGTGGGTGGAGATTCTGTCTTCAATCGCTTTTTTCCTCGTTTCTCTGATGAGTTGATGGTGGGCGTTGGTGGCGGCTCTGAAGTTGTTGCGGGCTTCTGTGGATTTGGTGTTCCTCCAGGCCTTTTCGAGGCGGCGGCATGTGCGTCTGGACTCTCGAAGTTCGGTGGTAAACCATCTGGCTTTCTTGGCGTGGGTATTGTTGTTTTTCTTGAGGGGGGCTATGGTGTTGGTGCTGTCCGAGATCCATCTATGCAGGGTTCGGGCTGCGGTGTTGGGGTCGTCGTTTTCTGCGATGGTTGGGGTGGAGTTGTTGAGTGAGGAGGTGAGCTGGTCGTCGGTGATTTTGGTCCAGTTTCTTCGTGGGAGCAGGTGCTGTTCTCTGTGGATGGTGGGTGTTCTGAAGGTGAAGTGGACGCAACGATGGTCGGTCCATGGGAGTTCGGTGGTGTGGCTGAAGGTGATGGAGTTTCCTGCAGTGAAGAGGGGGTCGAGGGTGTGTCCTGCTGAGTGCGTGGGCTCGGTCACGATCTGGCAGAGTCCAATGTTGTGGAGGTTGTCCAGGAGGGATGTGGTGTTGGGTCCAGTTGTTTGTCGAGGTGGAAGTTGAGGTCTCCCAGCAGGGTGTAGTTGGTGGATGCGATGGTCTGCGGGGAGATAATGTCCGTGATGGAGTTGGCGAAGGGTCCGCGGGGTCCAGAGGGTCAGTAGATGAGGGTTCCTTGGAGGGTGGCGGTAGGGCTGGCCAGTATCTTGAAGTGAAGGTGTTCCATCAGTTCTGTGGGCTCGTCGGGGAGTGTGCTCAGGCGGAGGCTGGATTTGTGGACGATGGCGATTCCTTCTCCTGGGCGGGTGGGGCGGTCCTTCCTGGAGATCTTGTATCCTTGGGGGATGGCGATGGCGATGTCCGGTCCCGAGGTGGTGTTGGTCCAGGTTTCGGTGAAGAACGCTACGTCCGGGGTGGTGCTGTCGAGGAGGTCCCAGATTTCGGTGGCGTGTTTGTGGAGGGATCGGACGTTGAGGAGGATGCATTGCAGGGTTTTCGGTTCGGTTGTGTTCTTGTGGGCGGGTTGTGCTGGATCCGTGTTCTTGGCGGTGCTGCAGGTGTGCTGGCAGTGGTGACAGCTGAAGGGTCCGTGGGTGTTGGCTGGTGATGCTAGCTTGCAGTTGTTGTTGCGGCCTGGGTTGAGTGCGTGGAGTGCTGCTGGGTCGTAGCGTTGGCGGGGCGGAGGTCCAGGGTTCCTGGCGCTGGTCGCGGTCGGGTCGCGGACGGGCACAGACAGGCTTGCCTTTGATGCGCCTTCGGCGCGCCAGTGGCGCACCCGCTGCCCGGCCGCACAGCGGCCACCATTAAGTAGGGGTCAGGGAGGTGCTGGACAGCTGGGAGGCGGGAGCGGGGAGGTGAGCTGGATTGGGCCGGTCGCGCTGGGGGGGGGCCGCGGGGGCAGCAGCGGCGGGGAAAGGTAAAGGGAGGAAATAAGGGATAAAGAAAAAAGGGAATATAGGCAGAAATAAGGCACAAAAGAGCAGAGATGCAGAAAAGTGCAGAAAGGTGAAAGATAAAAGACGGTAGAAAAACGAGTGAAAACGAGTGAAAGAGCAGAGCGAGAGGGAGGGAAAATGAGCAGAAATAAGGCACAAAAGAGCAGAGATGCAGAAAAGTGCAGAAAGGTGAAAGATAAAAAAGGGTAGAAAAACGAGTGAAAGAGCAGAGTGAGAGGAAGGAGACAGAGGTCCACTGGACCACCAGGGATGAGGCGCAGGGAAACCTGCGGGTGGAGGAGGGCCTCGATCACCAACACTCGAGAGTGCAGGGGCAGGGGCAGGCCTCACTTAATGGTGGAGCTGCGAGGGTGGGAGAGCAATTTCACTGACAATGAGTCAGTGGTCACGGACACGGAAATGCAGTTTTGATGTTATAGTTGCACGCAACTTCAAACAGACTTTAAACTAAATTGACAACAGTAATACATAAACACATCAAATATTAAAAAATGTTGGCACTGAAAAACATACTTATAAAATATAAATGCTAAAAATGAATGCAAAGCAGTCTGCTAAAACAAAACAGTGTGTGAATTTAAACTTCGGAATACTGTCAGTGCTCAAAAAGAAAACAATAGAAAAAATAGATAACAAATCGACACAGTGGGGAATAATTACTAATAAATGGATGGGGTTTGGCAAATTAAAAGAGGGTTTCATGGATGGTCAAGCCAATATAAAAACGTATCGACAAATGAGTAAGTTATTTACAGTTTTAAAAAACACACCGACATCCACTGCAGCAGTAATACTGACAAAACAGGCTTAAATCTACTCCAGCCAAGCCCAGGAGAAAAGTAAGCATCAGCACATGACCAACAATTTGTACAGCAACACACTCCAATAGAAACCAGTGGTGGCAGAGAATAACACTAAAATTAACAACACATAGAACAAAATATACAATAAATGAAATTACTTTTTATATTGCATCTATTTGTAAAAATATTTTTAAGTAATATATGTATAACATACTTTGAAATATTTAATGTTTTTAACTATTAAATAACATTGTAGTGTAATTCAAATTTTAACTAACATTAAAATTAATTTATGATAATCATAATTAAAAATATAACTTGCAACCAAGCTTGTAATATTTTCAGTGCAACTGATTCTGTTAAGCGGGGAACTAACATTGTAATTAATATTTTTTTTTAAAATAATTTAAAAATAAAACATTCATTTAAAATAAATTAAACAGGATGTTATATTTGTAAGCTCATGCTTTGTGTCTTGTTCCTGTCATAATCCTAGGAGAGAAGAGCAGTTAGGGAACAGTGTATTTATATTTTTTAATTCAATCAACATATATTAATTTATTTTCGTTTTTAATTTTTCTATTAATTTGTAAACAGTGATAGCCGCCCTGGTGGTGGAGATTTCCACAAATAGTCTGAAAGTTGCTAATAGAAACTTTCTGTTCATAAATTTGGTCATAGGAGTCTCCATACCCTCATTTGAGAGGTGGAGACTAGTAAATCTAGGCAGACAGAAATGGTGAATTCCCTCCATGAGGCGATCTCCACCTAGTTGTAGTTAACTTTGCGAATAGGATCCTAAGTTTTTCGTCTTTTATGGAGGCCAGTGGCATGTGCCTATGAACACTGTAGTTGCCATATGGGATTTAAGTTAATATTTCATAGCTCACCTAGACTGGTCATGCCCATTCATGTATTCCACTGATGACAAAATTGAATGGTACAGCTCAACTGCAATAGTTCAGTTTACTTTACTTCATAGAAGTCCCTTACAAATCATGATGCTTTTGGAGTTTATCAGCAGAGTTAATCTCTAACTCATTTTGTTGTTTTAGGCTTTGAAGATGTTTCAAAGTTAACAGTGCTTGAAGCACTATGGGCAAGAACCTTGTATGTCTTTCTGTTTCACAGCAGGATAAACAAACCTTTGACAGCGACTTTTTATTAAATATTCACCTAGACAGGAGTCTTGTACTGGGGGATTTTACACTGATGCAGTCTACGTTGCTGTATTTTACTTTGACCACATAAATCATTTGCACAGTATTTCAAGTTTATATGGCATATATCTTTAACCCATGCTGTTTATTCATATCGGATATGTGGCACAACATGTGCTTTATTTTGTATGAAATGATAATTTTTCATTTCAGTGTGTGGTAACTAATTGAGTAGGCACAGCATAAGGTGGATTTATTCCATTTAGTTCCATGGTGGTGATTGATTACTAGATGTATGATCTAATTATATATTTAGTGATAACTGAATAGGGAAGTTGGGGGGTGTCCAATAGCTAATGGAGTGAGACGTGTGGATGGCCAGCTCCCATGAGGCCGCCCAGAATCTATACTAATCCTTGC
The DNA here is from genome assembly GCA_963921515.1 of Calotriton arnoldi. Taxonomy (NCBI): domain Eukaryota; kingdom Metazoa; phylum Chordata; class Amphibia; order Caudata; family Salamandridae; genus Calotriton; species Calotriton arnoldi. The sequence continues at coordinate 185,237 of CAWUFW010008624.1, read as the reverse complement.
CCCAACGGTCTGAAATTTTGCTAAAGAGGTGAAAATAGTCCCCTGAAGGTGCGATTAATTGGTTTACCATCGGAGCTGCTGTGACCCGTAGCATTGCAGTGCCGAGCCCAGCGACCCGCTCCTGCACCAACTTTCAAGATGACATCTGCCTTCATGTGGCACTGAAGTGAGCTATGAGAGGGGGTCTGGTGACATTGGAGGAGACCAGTCATTGGAGGGGGACCCCACGTCAACAGGAGTCAGTCCGAGTGGAGAGCTAGGTGGTGGCCTCTGCCGTGAATAGGCGATTGCGAGCAAACAACAAGGGCCTGCTCCTTGACCACACATGAGCAGTCAGCCTCATCCAGCGGACAGACCAGGGAAAAGCTGCCTGAGACTTTCTGCTGGTTACATGTGATGGCGACACAACACTTGGCTCCTGTACCAGGCACTGCATATTCCTGACAGACACACTATACGAAGAGGGTGGCGTAGAGGACGTCTTCATCTGACAAAGCCAGAAGAGGCCTTCATGAGCTCCTTCATTCCCTCCCACTTGCTTGAGATACAGTTGGCTGACAGCTGCTGAGCTTTATTACCGATGAGGCTGATGGGGACTGATTAGAAGTGCCATCAGAGGAGATCCATGACCAGAAGAGGCCCCCACACCAACATAAGACGGATGGAGAGGAAGGGCTAGCGGTGAATTCTGCCACAAATGGGCGCATGAGAGTTGACGGAGAGGGCCTTCAACGCGGCCTCACATAAATGGCCGGCCAGCCTTCGAGTGCCCAAAAGAGTCACTGAGTAAGAGAGAGATGGCATGGCCTGAGTCGTTCTACAAACCGTGAATGACTGGAGTCTAGCTAACGGTTCCTACACTGGGCCCCGCATGCTCCAGGTGGACATATTGCACGAAGGGAGGTGGCCATAGATCAGCTCTGGCTGACAGGGCAAAGGGAAGCCTTCACGGGCTCCCTTGCTCCCCCACTCATTTAGGCATTGCTGGAGGGTGAGGAGACCCTTATTCTGGACTTGACCGGGGAGCGTGAGGGATGCTGTAGGGGCCCGTCTGTCTTCCGCCCCCTCTCCTCTGGCCGCAGGAGGCACAAGAGGCAATACTCTCAGTGTTGACCTGAAGGGAGACAGTTGGGTCCTGGGTGGCGGCCCCATCCTTGATGGACGTCACTAATACAAACCTGGCCCCACCCACCGCCACAAACTGCCACATATCTCCCCCTGGTGCAGATCGACATTATACCCGACGTGGTGTGACCTAACACGAACAACAGTGGTACCCACCCGCCATCAACATGCCCATCAGATCAGACCCTGGAGTGTCTAGACCCCACGCTAGCCACAGCCTCTGCACCAGAAGCGGGAATCACCTTACGCACACTGCTAAAGGCAACAATGGACACCAAGACGGCCCTTGAGGCCAGAATTGATTCAGTTGCACTTGACCTTACACTGGTACGTGCAGATCAGTGAAAACTGGCTGACAGGGTTACGGGAACGGGTTGCTGGCTCCAAAATCTGGAATACACATCCAAATGAACTGCGTCAGCTGACCAACAAACTCTCTTTTCGTACAGCTTTGAAAACCTGGCTCTTTAGTAACTAATCTTCCACTTTAGTGGCCTCTTGGCTACTATGATGACTGTTCCTACCGCTGGGAGGCCTTTGGGTAGCCATACGCTCTACAAGAATCATAGAATAGAACAGAACTCACCATTGCAGAAATCTCTCCTGAAGCAGTGGAGTTCAAGAACCTATTTGCTGAGGTGTTAGAATGGGTAAGGTTCCTTGAAAAGAGGGCTGAGGATGCAGGAGGTAGGTCATGTCATATTAATCTGCGTTTCCAGAGAGAAGCCAGGGCAGAGGCCCCAGGGCAGAGGCCCTGCCGCCATTTTAGAGGAATGAATCAAGACAGCACTGTACTCGGAGGAAATCACAGGATGTATTTTGCAGTCAAAAGAGCCTACCCCAGGCCACCAGCCTAGGCTTGAACAACCACTCAGGACTCTAAAGGTCAAGTTGCTACACTTCAAGGATAGGTATACTATCTTACAGAGAGCTAGAAAAATGTGCTGGGCTTCATCGACTATACTGTGGCAACCCAACAATATCGTAATTCATTCCGACCAATATGTTACGTAACGGTCAGAGTGGCCGTCTCTGGAACAGGGGAACCAGGTTGGAATCTTGGCGTCGGCTCACCATCCCGTGATTCTTGGCAAATCACTTAATCTCCCTGTGCCTAACAATAAATGAATGTATCCTTGTGTAACGTAACTGGTGCTCATGTAAAGCACTCCAATACCTTCGGGTCGAGTTTGCGCTATATAAAACTGCAAATAAATTAAAACCAAGTTGCGTCAGCTTAAAAACCCACACACGCTGTTGTTCCCGGCACAAATAAAGCTCATGGTAGGTGATCAATCCTCATTCTTCTCTGTCCCCATGGAAGCTTAGGAAGGGGCAGAAACGAGAGACACTTCTGGAGGGTGGAAATCTGCCCAAACCACCAAACCAAGATGCCCTCCTAAAGGAAACTGTGTTTGGCGTAACACCAAGAGCGGCCCTTATCCCTCCCATGCAGTGGAGGGTCGTGATGATGCTCTGGCAACTGTGGCAGCACTGGCACAGATGAACCATTGTACCAACAGTAAGGTGGCGAGTGGCAGCGACTACGAAGCAACGCCCAAGAAGGATCCAAGATCTCTGATGATGAATTGCCCCAAATCACACCACAGCTGGCGGACGACCTGTGATCCCAAGCTAAAGTGGGCCACGCAACTTGGACCGAGGGGATGATGCTCGGAGTCACAGCTATCTCCCGCCCCCCCACCCCCCTTTTCTTTTACAGATGGTGACATACCTGTAGAGGTTGATCTACAGCTTTCTGTGATCATTAGATTCAGGGTGGCTTGGGAGAACGGCGCACATTTTATTTTCCCTCCACTAGCCTGAGCACCAAGATGCATCAAAATTAATGTTTTGTTTTTAAGGAAGACACTGCATGGCCGGTAGCAATGCAGGATGACCAGTTTCTGTTGACAATGCTGGGCATGAGGCAGTTTGCAGTCCTGCCCTGGGAGGGGAGTTTGTGTTGTGGTTTGTTGTGGATAGAGGGCCTACCACTCAGCTGCAGTACAGGGAGATCTTCTAGCCAACACACAGGAGCCACCTGCGCCACCCACACTACAACTCGGTTTATATGGGCGCCACCGTAGGGATGTCCTCCAAGGCTGCCTCCATGCACTGAACCTGGGAAAGCGAGTGGTTGCTGGTATGGGACGGGGGCCATGAGGCAGATGGCCTCTAGCTACACTTTTTTGACGTAGAACGCCTGGGGAGTCCCACAAAGAGACACATAATTCACACATATCTGAAGCAGCAAGGAGTAGAAGTGGCTCTACTACAAGAGACCCACCTTACATTACAAGAGGGTACAAGGCTCCAGTGGCTTGTGTGGAGTAGCAATCTAGGTCCGTCCGGGGATTCCCTAATAGGTCACGGAGTGTAAGCTAGACTAGGAAGGTCATTATATCTGCTTATTCGGCAGGTTGGATGGCAGAGCGTTACATTAAATTAACTCATATGCTACCAATAATGGGCGGATGGCATTTTTCGAACGGGTGGGCAAGTTTTTTTTTGCCCGATACCCCCAGGACCCATCCCTCATTGGTGGGGATCACAACTCTCATAAATGCTAAACTAGATGCATCATGTGGCACTCCAGTCCAGAAGCTGGCAAAGATACTGATGCTCTGGATTTGGCAGACTGCTGCAGGGCATGAAACCAACTAATACAGGAATATTCCTTTTTTTCACCCATACAGATGCTCCACACTCACACATACCTGTTCCTCACCACATCCACCCTGACCACACGTGTATTGGGGATTAGAACATTGGAATGTTGGGAGCTCCATTGAAGACAATGGAGTTGCTCTGGGCCTATAATGGCTGGTATAAGCCCAGCGCTCCAACATTCCAATGTCTGTGTTTTGTTTCTCCATTTTTAATTTAGAACATTCTACCCTTAGTGGGTGGAATGTTCTAATAGCCTTATAGCTCTTCTGCCTCAGGCTATACCGGTTGTTAAGGCACCTCTCCCTCGCTATAGGCCCTCGCCTGCGGCTCGGGCCTATAACTCGGGATCAGGGCCTTTAACAGCCGGTATAGCCCTCGGCAGCGGGCTATAAGGCTATATTAAATACTGAACAAGGACTTCATCTGACCACAATCCATTGTTAATGACTCTGGAGTGGGGAGATGGTGTTGCTAGGATACCGACATGGAGGTTGCAGGTATCTATGCTGCATATGCCTTATTCAGGCATGCAGTATACGAGGGAATTCCACATTTTATTGACATCAATACAGGATTCATGTGGGACACCTTTAAGGTGTGCATCAGGAGGATATGCTTGAAATCCAAAACAGGGGTTAGCAGGGTTCTGAAGGCCCAACTCAAGAACCTGGATCAGGACTTGACATCAAAAACTTGATGACACTGACCAAACCCAACCTCCTGCCTAAATTAAAGCAACAACAACCTTTAAACAAAGAATTGAGAGACAGGCTCGCCTATGTTACTATCAAGAATTTCTAGCCCTTAGTCACTCTGAAGGGGACAAGACAGGTTGCCTATTGATGAGCCTGGTTAAAGTCACTGTGCTGTGTAGGTCATTCCAGCTCTGAGCAATGGCGATGGAAAGATTACACACTTTATGATAAGCATTAATGCTTTATTCGCTGCGTACTACCATAGCCTATACACTTCATGTACACCACAGCATGAAACACAGATGGGCCAATACCTAAAGGGGGTGGCCTGATATCCGACTTACTGAATTTGTATTGGGAGGCGTATGCCAGAGGGCGTCTATCACCGATTGCGAGGGAAGTAGTGATTGTGGTGCTGCCCAAGGTGGGTTGTAGCCTGCTTAAAGTCGGGTCCTACCCTCCTCTCTCACACCTTAACCTTGGTTGTAAAGTTCTTGGAAAGTGTCTTAGCAAAAGGATGCTCAAGATGTTGCGCTACTTGATACACAATGTTCAAGGTGGGTTTGTACCAGGCACAACAGTGTCGACGACATTAGATGGTTGTTGCACATTCTTAGTAGTGCCACTGCTGACTCTACCAAGTCAGCTGCAGACTCCATTGACATGGAGAAGGCTTTCGATCTATAAAATGGAGCCTTCTTTGGTCCATCTTAAGATATATGTGTTCTGGGGACAGAATTATCAAATCAGTGGAGCTTCTCTACTCAGCCCCTACAGCCCGGGTCAGGACAGAAGCCGTGATCTTGGAAGCTAAGCCGGTGCAACAGGGGATGCGTCAAAGCTGCCCCGTTTCCCTACTACTATTTTTGCTTGTCGTGGAGCCTTTAGCATACTATATCTGAGGTAGGGGTGCATGGGTGGGGATTGCAATTTAAGTCCACACATGCACCATCTCGCTTTATGCAGATGACATTTTATTATTCATGCATGACTACACCTCAGGCCTGCTTATATTATTTGATGAACTCCATTGATTCGGGACATACCTAGGTGTACACTTCAATGCGGACAAGTCATGCCTTTCTGTTACCGGAGAAGGGTGCTATGTGTGTGATGCCCGACACAGTTCTTGGTCTCCCGGTGGAGCACGCTAAGTTTCAATACCTGAGAGTAAAGGTATATAGAGAACACCAGGATGTGCTTCAGGACAATCTTGGGTAGGCGTTGACTTCTGCTAGGACCGACATAGGCTTTTGGTGCAGGCACCCATTTTCAATTATATGTCAGGTGACTCTTGCCAAAATGGTGCTCTTGCCCCGATTATTATGCTTATTTGCCAATTTCCCTCTACATCTATGCCTTCACTTCTTCCAGAAGTTGGCTTCCTTGCAGACAGCACTGGTGTGGGAAGCAAATAGGAGAAGAGTGGCACAAGACAATCTATACCTCTCCCAGAGCTGGGAGCCTCCATTGAACATGCCTATTTCAAAGGCGGATTGGCCCCTATAGATGTCTGCAAGCATTTACTCAACAAGAAATGGCCACCCCCGGCCCGCCTCAGCTTTGCTGCAAACTGCTTGTTACAAATGGCATGTGTAGTCCAGACGAAGCCCCAGCATAGTGATGTATGCTCCTGAGGTCACACTGTGGTCACTCCCACGTTTTACCCAACCAAAAAAAAAGATGGACAGATCTCTTTGGACCCGAGCAGGGATAGCCACACTGGGTGACTTGTACGACTCTGGCTACCTCTTACCTTTTGATGAGGTAATACAAGTGTATGACCAATCAATCAATCAGGGAGTTTTAAGCGCGCTACTCACCTGTGAGGGTCTCAAGGCGCTGGTGGGGGGGGGGAGAAGCTCCAGTCAGTTGAAGAGCCAGGTCTTGAGGGTCCTCCTGAAGATGTGCAGGGTGGGGGCACATCTGATGTCGATTGGGAGCTCTTTCCAGGTCTTGGCCGCGATGTAGGAGAAGGTTCTTCCTCCCGTCCTTGCTCTGCGGATGCGCCGGGGTTCGGCGAGGGCCTAAGACCTCCCCTCAGGGCAATTTCTGATTCATGCAGCATTGACTAAAGCAGTAGCACTTAAATTGGGGGAGGGACAGAGCCACCAATTGACGCACTCATGCAGATGATATGCACATTGGGTAACAGCAGGCAATTCATTACATTAACCTACAGAGCAATGATGGCCACAACACAAAAATGGTGGCCTCCCAGAAAACCAAATGGAAAGAAGATCTGTGAGATACATTCACAGAGTTTGAATGGAATTGAGTCCTGCAGAATGTTCATTATAACTCGTAAATGCCTGTCTCAAACTTATTGAATTTAATTATGTTCACAGAACATATTTAACCCCCACACGCTTACAAACCATGTACCCCCAGACACCCCTAGTATGCCGTCGATGAAACGAAGAAGGGGCCACATGTATTCACATGGTTTGGCCTTGCGGGATCATCGGGCATTGATGGAAAGAGGCTACCTCTTGACTGTCGGAGTGGACAGGTAAAGGTGGACAGGATTCCCCAAAAATCTACCTATTGGGACTTGTGTCAAGATCTAATGCTAACAATTCTACTACCAAGTTCATAGGCTTAGCAATGGCCCTCACCAAGCACCAGATAGCCATTACTGGAGATACCCATCTGCTCCAAACTTGTGGCACTGGAAAATGGATCTCGCAAGCATGCCAAAGTCTGTTAGATGTGAGCTCACTCCCGACCATCAAGGCCTAGGGCGATGCTTCACTGGGAACCGCTCCTTAGAGCTGTTAATCTCAAATTAAGTGATAAGCTGCCCCAGAGGCCAGACTTGTTGAATATTATGGTTCAAAGATAACTGTATATGGTGCTTGTTTGCTGGACTTGGCTTTTCTTAGTTGCGTCTTCCAGAGGTGTGCGTTGGTGGACCTTGTGGTGTGCCCTATACTCAGCATGATACCATAACATGTGGACTCTGCAGCTGAGTGAGGTACTAAGTGGGGAAGGGACCTTGGTGGGTGGATTATTCATTTGTTAGTTGTTGGTATTGAATCTTTACATGAGCATTGGAACACTAAGCTATCGCCACATGGGCTGATAAGTATTGGAAATACCAACCCATGTGCGCTGTTGAGTTTTTTTATGACCTTATTTGTAACTTTGTGTGGCTTATGAAAATGATAATGAAGACCAACTTGAAAAAAATTAGTAGGTAAGTCGATTTACCCAACCTTGGAGGACATGTTTTTATCCAAAGGTGTTCTCATTTCAACTACTACTTACTCCATTCATTTTTAGGTCTCGTCCACAGAGCGCATGCACTGTGATACGAGACGTATTGTTTACTATTCAGTGGGATAACAACTGGCACATAGCATACCATTGGTTGTTTTCATTGTCACTCTCATTTGCAGTCTTTCGATTGCTTACCTCCTGTAGGCTTCCCTTTCTTTCTTGTCTTTAGCTCCTCCCTGGAGCATGGATGAAGTACGTTTTTTTTCTCATTTTTGTTCCTCCTCATCTTCTTGCAAAGCACTACTTTTTTTATAAGCATTTCGGTATTAGTCCTAGACATGCAATGTGTTTTCGTGCTTTTAACACTGGCATGCAGCTTTTCATTTATGTTGCTTTCACCCTATCGGGCGCATCTTTCACCGATTTAGTCATAACGAGACATCACTCTGACACATTAAATTATGCTCTGTAATTACAAAACAAGGGGGCGAATGCTTTCAAAAGATGCGCTTTTATTTGGAAAAATGTTTTCAAAATATGCTCTTTTATTTTACATTGAGTTTTCTTTACAATTAATCAATTCATTGAACTGCATATATTTGCACATCTTTCAAATTTTCTGATGTTTTACGGCTTCTTATTTATGTAGGCTTCACCCAATCTGCCATCTCTATCAACACTTTAGTTACTTACACCCACAACTGTACTACTCTATACCCCTCTACTCTATGCTACTTCACTATACGCCACTCTACACCACTCACCTCTATGCCACTGTACACCACTCCTTTCTATGCCACTCCACTACACTCTACGACACTCCACGCTACACCATTCTATGCCACTCTACTCTATGTCACTTCACTTTACTTTACGCCATTCTATGCCATTCGATGCCACTGCACTCTAGTCTACGCCACTCCACTACACTTTATGCCACTTCACTCGACTCTATGCCACTCTACACCACTCTACTCTACGCCCCTCCACTCTACTCTATGCCACTCTACACCACTCAACTCCAGTATACGCCACTCCACGCTATGACACTCCACTCCACACCACTCTATGACACTCAACGCCACTCCACTCTATGGCACTCTACTTTACACCACTCCACACCACATCACCTTATGGCACTCTACGCCACTCTACTCTAGGCCACTCCATTCCACTCAACACCAATCCACTCAACTCTACACCACTCTACTCCAATTCACTCTACACCACCCCACTCTACGCCTCTCTACTTTATGCCTCACTGACTACAGTACTCACATGGGCAATGGACCGCACTTCACGGTGGCCCCCTCCTAGCACTCTACTCCATGCCACTGTCTTTCACACCACTCTACACTACTACATGTTATGCCACTCTATGCCACTGTACTCTATGCCACTCTTTGCCAGTCCACTCCACTCTATGCCACTCCACTACATGCCACTCTACTCTATGCCACTCTAAGCTACTCTATGCCATTTCACTCCACTCCACTCTACACCACTCTACGCCACTCTACCTGACTCTATGCTTCTCTATGCCACGCCATTCCACTCTATGCCACTCCACACAAAGCCACTCTACACCACCCTAGGCCACTTCACTCTAAGCCACTCTACTCTAAGGCACTCTATTCTATGCTACTCCATTCCACTCTATGCCACTCTTCTCTATGCCACTGTACGCCACTGCACTCTACTCCACTCCACTCCATTCCAGTCTATGCCACTATACTCTGCTCCACTGTATGCCACTCTACTCTACGCCACTGTATGCCACTCCATGCCACTGTACTCTACTCCATTCTCCTCTACGCCACTCTACTCTATGCCACACCACTAACATTTAACCATGCTGAACAGCAGCTACGCTGTTGTACAACATAGCTAAAAGACATTGGCAAAGACAATAGCTCTCACGTAGGCAAGACGTACTGGCTTTGCCAATGCTTGTTGTGCTGGTGGCCATGTCTCACTAAAAATCTCTTTCCTATTATCACTGTGTAAGTAGCCTGTGTAACCTAGAAAAACTCTGACTTCTATCGGGCAGATGTCTACAATCTTGGGATGCGGCATTAATTAACCTCTGTAGCATTGACACCTGTTCGGCCATAGTTTCGGCAGCCATGCCTCACACCTTAAGACCTCAGGTGCTAATAGATCTTTGGGCGAATTCAGGGACCCTAAAACAGAAGCACCGCTGTGTAGTTTATATTAAAATGATATCACTGACCAGAGACATTTTAAGGCATGGGCAAAGTGGCTTTGACCCAGGGCCCCAGCATTGCAGGGGGGAGGGGGGGGGCCTGATAGAGCCAGCTATGTTCTGCAGAGAGTCTTTGCCCTAATGACCTTGAATAATTCTTAAAGAGATTATTGCAAATAGCGTTTTCCTTTAATTTATTTTTAATGTGGGTGATGTGTGAGAGCCTATTACAGACATTCTGCAGACAAATGTTGTGTTTATGATTCATGCAACATCCATAAAAAAGTTCCTTTTAGATCCAAACAGGAATTTAGATATGAGAAATGGGAGAGTGTCACAGAGATTATTTGCAGTAATAGAAGTCTGCTGCTGCTGTGTTACACTATTGAAAACACACATCACTATCCCTGAATATTAGATGTAAGCACATTTAGAATTTGGAGGAGTGTGCCTGTACACTGTCAGTGACCTGGCCAAAGAAGGCAGGAAAGAGCTGAAACTGGATCATAAATTCAAAGCTGATCCGAACAGGGGCCCCCAAAATACATTTGGCTCAGGGCCCCCCAAAATTCTTAAGATGCTCCTGCCACTGACCCACTGTTGTTCATGGCTCATGCATAAGGGCCCCAGCCTTATCCCAGGTGTCCGGGCCCTCTCACATGCATGGGTTGATGTGCGGCCATGAAGGAAGCCCTGGAGAGTCAGTGCAGAGGGATAGTAGTAACCCATGAAAAGGAGCTGTGTTGAGAGGCTGGGAGCAAGGGGGGGGGCCCTGCTGGAGCCAGCCTTCACTGCCCGAAATCAATACCGAACAATGAAGTGCTTTTAACCCTTGCCACGCCAGGGAGACACTGAACAGCAGAGCCCAGCGCTGTCACGAATCAGCTGTGTGTGTGGGCGGCAAATTAAAGTGAAGATGAACAGAAGGTGACAAAACAAGCGGCACGTGGTGGTGTGCATCATTTATAAACTAACACTTCTGAGGAGAGTGTTCTTCAGATGGGCCCACCTTTTCTGGTTCTTCTTCCTGAAGGCCGCTGTCGCAGTACAAGAACGACGCTGTGTGCGTTATCACACACTGTGCAAACTTCTCCAAACGTGCTCTGTTCGTATCTGACACTTACGGGTTCGACTCGAGCTCAGTTACTGGGCACGATCGTGTGTGCACTCTAGTTTGTCTAATCACTGCGCTCAGTGGTAGAACAGGCTTGAAGTGTACATTGTTCTATATGCATATCGATTGCACGACTTTACACGCTCTTCTGTATTCTTTGTATATCACACTTCTTCCTGGGCACACTGTTCTATACACTACCTGCATTGCAGGGTTGGATTGGGATCAAAAATAGGACAGGCACCCTAAAAACAAGCATTTGCAATGCAATAGGTCTCGCATTAACGAGAGTTTAAGCTATTGGCAATGCAATAGTTTAAACTCTCGCAAATGCGAGACCTATTGCGTTGCAAATATTTGTTTTTTTACTAGCGCCCATGCAGCGCTTTCACATTCATGAAGGCCGCGCCCTTTTCTTTAGACAACCCGCGTCTAAAGAAAGGGGTATGTCTGACATTAAAGTGAAACCGCGGCATGGGGGCTTTGACAAAAAAAAAGCATCTGTTGGTCAAGTTGACAAACAGATGGGTTTTTTTGGGTAAAAGCACCAATGCCGCGCTTTCACCTTAATGTCAGCTGCGTACTTTTCTTTAGACGCGGTTTGTGTAAAGAAAGGGGCGCGGCCTCTATGAATGTGAAAGCGCCGCATAGGCGCTACTAAACAAAAAAATAAATAAATAAGTGCGGCCGCTAAATACGGACCATGCTGCTAAAAAAAAATGAATTAATAAAACGCGGCCGCTATAGTTAAAGTGAACCGCCATTAGTAAAAAGTTAAATAAAAGCGGGCAGCGTGCTGCGAGGTAGTGGGTGGAATAAGGGAAGAGCATTAAATAAAATAGTGCTCACCGACTTATAAAGCAGACCATGTAACAACACCAGTAAAAGGTCTAGTCGTTATGGGAGGTAACAACTGCAGACAAGGCGGTACCAAGGAGGGACTAACAAGCCTAATAACGACTTGGCAGCCAGCGTTTACAAAGGACAATGGCACAAGCCTAATAAAAATATGGGCGGAGAGTGGACGGGGCTTCAAAGCCATACTCCACTACTGCATGCATCGCAGCAGCGCATGCGCAGCCCAGGCTCGACCTAAAAAGTGGCCCACATTTGCGGATTGCACCTTTTCGCAAAACACTGCTTCATTGTTTTAAGTATTATAAAAAGGAGGAGGGCTCTCTAAAAGAGGCATGTTTTCTTAAATTCACAGAGATTTTTAAAAAATGCGAATGTTGCCAGGACTCTTTGTGCACGGATTAGTTCACAATGGTGAACCACACCTGAATATAGGTGAGATCACTTCTTCTCAGGCCCCCTGCTTAATACAATAACTAATTAATATATTACAACTAATGCTCAATATATTAATGGGCTGGCCCAGCGAGAGACTGGGAATGACACCTCTGCCTGGTTGGTAAAAGGGAGGTAATAGAGGCCCATCTGCCTTCAGATAGGCCGCTCAGGCCCCCACTGGGCCGCTGTCAGCATCTGAACAGCACAGATAGAGCCTAATTCGGCCACCACGCTGGCCAAAAGAGTGGCACACAGCTGCAACTCAGATACCAGCCCATCGCCCATTTCCCGAGTGCCCCCCTTACCAACCCGACCCTGCTGCATTGAGCTCTCATTGGCAAATCAGTCTCAACGTGCAGATATTCCTGCCCCATGGGTCATCTCTATCAGTCTGCTCAGCCTTAAAGCATCCTTGCTCCCAAACAGAGGGCCACATTTTTTATTTTAGAGCACAGTTGTCATAATATATTGGCATAAAGCCATCTGTTTTGCAGGTAATTCTGAAGATAAGCCTGTTAAATAATTCGATACATCTTAACAGGAAAAGTATCTTGGTGCGTTATTTTTCAGCAGCCGGAAATCATGCTGGTGCCAACTGGAAAATGGTGTGCTGCTCTGCTGATTTCTGGGCAGGGTGGGAGGTGGATCCTGGACTGAAATGAAGCCCTGAAATCAGCGTACTGCCCTCCAGCCCTGATATGTTTTAAGGCACGGACAAAGCGGTCAATTGCCCCGGGCCAACACCTTCCAAGGTGGGATCCTGATAAAGCGAATTGGGCCATCAAAAATCTTGTCATGATGTTGCTCAGAAAAAACAGCTTAAGCAAAGCATACTTAACTGAAACTTAGGTCCAGATTTACTTAGGGTTTTCACTGGGGCAAAGCCATGGAAAGTGACACAAAGCAGCACACCTTGCAATCGTATTTACTTTCCAGTGCAAAAGAAATAGTGTTTTGCACTGCTTTTCTCCAATTTGCATCAAGGGGTGTTACTTAGGTGTAACCTATGTGGATTAGTGTACGCGCCTACTAAGGTAGCCAGCTCAAGACTTTGAATCAAAAAATAGTGCCTCCTTACAGAAACACAGAGAAACATTTTAATTTCTCCATACATTCCACACAGTGCATGTGCGCTGCAATGTACAGCACAGATACAATGTGAGGAATTTTTAAGAATTTGTCTACACCTAGGATTTTTACTGCAACAGTATGCTTCCAGTACAATTCCCATGCTAGAGAGCACGTACGCATCTCTGCACCATGGTACAAACATTGTGCATGGAGCTAGGCAGCCTGTTTGTGGGACATCGTAGGGTAGTGAGCTGCAGAATGCAAAAGGCCATTTTAATAAATATTGATCTGCACTGCCTTCTCCTGACAGTGCAGCAATTTGATTGCTGCGCTGCACTAAAAAATAATAAATCTGCCTCCTAGTGTGCATGCCCAGCCTGCCCAGAATTAACCCTCCCACTCTCAGACAATTGGTGGCAATTGAATTAAAAAAAGAATCGTTCTGTATCATTTCTCTCCCCTTACCTCACCTTACTTCTTTTACTTTAGCCATCTCTCTTAACGTATCTCGACTTCGCTATGTACCTTCTTCTTCTCTCGCTATTTCAGCTCTCACTACCTCACCTTCCCCTCAATACACCAAATATTTCTCACTCAATTTCCTCTCTCTCTCTTTACCTCCCTCCGATTACCTTGCCTCTCTCTAATTCACTCTCTGTGCCTACATCTATATCTATCGCTCTTGGGCTCCTCTCTCTACATCAACTTTAAACCTCATCCCTCTCTCTGTACTTTATTGCTCTTTTTCCATCTGACCTCCTTGTATCTCTCCTCCATCTACTTCACTACTCACACAACCTTATCTCGATCTTTACCTCTCTCTTCTTTCCATATCACTACAACCTCACCCCCTCCTTACCTTCCTCTCGGCCCTTTCTCTACCTCCCCACTCCTCCGACCTCTTTTTCTCCTTTCTCGCTCTACCTCCCATCTCAATCACTACATCACCTCTTTCTTCCCCACCACTGAATGTATGACGTTACTACGACATACAATCCCACGCAGAAGGTTACAATGCGGATGTTACATCGTCCGCGTTGTTACCACGCATGGTTTTACATCGCAAGTTGTTTCTACGACTTGCACTAGATGGCGCGCTCGATTTAGGAATAGTATAAATTACTATTCCTACTCCAGTTAGCGCAACAGTAGGGAATGTGTTGGATTTAAAATCCAACACATTCCTTGGTGTTGCGCGCCATCTAGCGCAAGTCGTAGAAACGACTTGCGATGTAATGCCATGCGTGGTAACAACGCGGACGATGTAACGTCCGCGTTGTTACCTACCCGCGTGGTGTTGACAGCGTTATAAACGCTGTTTCCCCCACCACTCTCCCTCTCACTACTTTACCTCTCAGTTTACCTCACCATTATTTCACTACTCTTCACCTCCCCTTTCGTCTTGACTATCATTCTCAAACTCTTTCATAGATCCCTGTCTACCTCACCACCTCTTCCTCTCACAACTCTTTACCTCTGTATAAGCCTCAACTCTCAATCTTTATTTAACATTACTTTCAATCTCCTTTTTCACTCTACTCCACATTTGTCTTTCTATTCTTCACCACGCACCCTACCTTTCCCTCTTCCCCACTACTCTCTTTACCAGGCTTGTTTTTTATACATCTCCTTATTTTGCTCCCTCTTGTATCTGTTTGTTTTCCTTGTCTCACTGTCTATCTCTACCGCTCGCTACATTTACCTTTCTCTAATTCACTTCTTTTTCCACTTTGCTTCTTTCTCTATCTCAACCCTTGGAGTACTGTACTCCTCTACCTCTCTCTATATATCCTTCTCTCCATCTCTATCCCTCTCTGATTACTCCCT
The DNA here is from genome assembly GCA_963921515.1 of Calotriton arnoldi. NCBI lineage: Eukaryota > Metazoa > Chordata > Amphibia > Caudata > Salamandridae > Calotriton > Calotriton arnoldi. Next base: position 170,011 of record CAWUFW010008624.1, on the reverse strand, counting down.
AAAACCTCTCCTGTTTTTCTTCCTCTCATTCTCTACATACATCTTGCTCTTTCTAACTCTTTTCTTTCATTCTGGCTCTCACCTTTCTCTATTTACTTTACTTCTCTCCCTACCTAACCCATACCTTCCACATCATCCTTGCCCCTTCTCCCTCTAGCTATACCATTCTCTTTATGTCTCTGTCATTCTCCTGTATACAACTCCATCCCATTTTTCCTTAGGCAGCAGGGTCACTGGTAACTCTCTAGCCAGAGAAGCGTACAAACATAAACAGGAGAACGGGGACCCGGCAAGAAAAGAAAAATTAGGATAAATGTATTAGATTTTATTCAGTGGAAAGGTGGAAATACTCAGCTCAGCACTCTGATCTTCACTGTTATAGAAAGAATACCAATATGAGAGGGGATTTGTGATTGCTATTCGGTAGATAACATTATCAATGCGTGTTCATGCTTTCTTTTGGTAGGGGTTGGATGCAGGCATGGCGCACACCACGCAGGCAGCTTTGAGCTTTCAGCTGTTTTGGCATGCCCGTTTCTGAAAGTTTAACATAGAATCCAATAATATTTAGCATCATGAGGGCGTAGCATATAAACTGAAGCAGGGAAACGAATTCAAAATTGTTCCTGACAGGGGGCCTCAAAATATATCTTGCCTGGGGCCCCAGAAATCCTTAAGATGTCAGTGGGTCCAGCCCACCCCGTGGTTGTCTGTTATTTGCTTGCTTTCCATAACCGTATCACCCTGCACTTCCCGTCACGTCGTTCGGCGCGTAGCAGAGATAAAGCCCTCGCTGTGCACACTTCCTTTCACATAACAGCCCCAGCGATAAAAGCATTGACTGTGCGGTCTTTCCGGTGGCGTCATTCCGTCCTTATGTAATGTGGGCGGTCGGCCATTTTGTCTGGCTCTTGGAAGAGAGCTCTGTGGTGAAGTCAGTTCAGTGTCTGGAGATGGAGGCTTCTCTGTATCTTTTTTTTCAAATTCTCTAGTGAACATTTGGTTTAGTTCTATTTTTTCCTGCTGATGAATTTTCCTAGAGGAAGTGCTGGGGGAGGATATGGCAGTGTTGGTCTGAAGCCCGAGATTTGCTTTTTCTGGCTTTTTTTCTTCAGTGTGTTTTCTTACAAGGCAGGGTATGCAGTCGGAGGCCCAGGCGGAGGAAGGGGGCTGGAAAGGTAAATCTCCCAGGAATGTGGGAGGTCAGGGCCCGCCGCACAAAGAGAGGCGTGTGAGGGGACGGGCTGCACAACAGGGACACTGTAGCTTGTTCAGAGGGAAACAGGCTGGCTGTATTAACCAAGGGGAGGGGGGAGCGCGTGCAGTAAGGGGATATGGAAGAAACAAGCATCAAAGGGCCGAGAGATGGAGAGAAAAGAAAGCGCGAGGGGGAGGGAAATGTAAACAGGCAGAGGAAATAGGAACCCCGAGGCAGTTTAATGCGCAGCGAACGTTCTGCAAATGGGTTCATTCAAAGGAACATATCAGAGGGGGCACAAGGGAGTGGGGCGGGGTGAAAGAAGGAAGATTGAAACAGAAAGGGATAGAATGACAGAAGAATAAAATAGCAGAGAAAAGCAATACAAAACGAAGAGGCAGGAAAAGGGGCCGAGTGAGACTGAGAGAGGAGGAAGGGTGGAATGGGTGGAAAGGAGGCACGGACAGGAATCTTAAGGGCTTTTGGGCCCTAGGCCAAACCTATTTTGGGGGCCCCTTCAGAACCGGCTTGAATTTATGATTCAATTCCGGATCTTTCATGCCCTCTTTGGACAGGTTACTGACAGTGCATAGGTGCAATTGTTCATATTCTAAATGTGTTTACATCTAATAATCAGGGATAGTGATGTGTTTTTTCAATATTGTAACGCAGCAGCTCACTAATATTACTGCAAATAATCTCTGTGATACCCTCCCATTTCTCATATGTGAGGTCCTATTGGGATCTAAAAGAAACCTGTTTTTATGGGTCTTGTATGAAAAATAAACACAACATTTCTCTGCAAAATGTCTGTAATAGACTCTCACACATCACACACATTAAAAATAAATTAAAGGAAAACTATTTAAAACAATCTGTTTAAGAATTATTGAAGGCCCTCAGGGCAAGACTCTGCAGAATAGAGCAAACTCTATCAGGGGACCCCTGAAAGGTTCGAGCCCTGTGCCAGAGCCCACTTTGCCCATGCCTTGAAACGTCTCTGGCCACACAGAAGGAAAGGGGTGAATAGCAGAGGGGAATAGAAGAGGCTGGCAAGAGAGAACACAAATAGATGTAGGGGTGAAATTAGGTTGATGCCAGAGATTAGGGGTTAGAGAAGATGGAAACGGAGAGAGGAAAATGGAGAAGAGAATGGGCGGGAGGGAAGAGGGGAAAAAGGAATAATGGAGGGAGAGGGACACGAAGAGATGGAGTGGATTAGAAGAAAGTGAGATACTGGAAGAGTGAAATAGAGAGAGGGAAAAGAAGAACAGGAGTTAGAAAAACAAATAAGTGCCGCAATATGAAGGGAAGGCATGAGAAGAGAGACAGAGAGGGAGGAAAGAAAGAAGAGCAGAACAGACAGCAAATGGAAAAGCAGAATTAAGAGGCAGGACATCTGGGAAGGAGAGTAGGAGAAGCAGAAAGAGAAACATAGAAAGAAGGGAAAAGAACAGACAAACGAAAATAGGGAAGAAGAGGAGAAGGAAAATAGGGAAAGAAGGAAGATAAGATGAGAGAAAAAATGGATATAGCTATACAGAAAAGAGAAAAAAAAGAAAATAAAGTAAAGGGGGCAAAAAGATTGAAAACAGGGATGAGAAAAAGAGACACAAGGACAGAGAAGAATAACTATCTGGAACAAAAAATGGAGAAAGGTATGAGAGAAGAATGAAAACAGGGATAGATGTGTACTCAACGTCCCCAAACAAACCTAAAGACTATAAACATAACGGGTACTATTCTGGGAAAAAACATAAGAGTACGAGCAGAGGTGTAAAAGTACAGGCGGAGAAAATCTCAGCCTCTACTTTTACGATTTATTTTCCATTCACTAACATTCCTTGTAGTACATGTGCAAAGCATTCTCAGGCCAAGGTTTCCAGGCGAACTACCCAGATTGTCAAGTGATGTGTACTATCCCCTTCTACAAGCATAGAAGTATACACAGGGAAAATAGGGCCTCCAAATGCACATTTTTGTAACCATGGAGAAAGTTGGTCTCTTAAACATCCAGCAAATTTGGAATCCATTGCCCTTTAATCGTGGAGGGGAGTAACTCCAGCTCTGGGCTGGAGTAGATTTCTGACCATTTCCAGGGAGAGAATGAGTTGGGTTTTTTTATTTTATTTTACAGAGTTTTATATAGCACGAACTTGACCCGAATCGGGTATCAGAGCGATTTACATAGCACCAGTTGCATTACATGAGGACACATTCATTTTTGTTAGGCACGGGGAGATTAAGTGATTTGCCCAGAATCACAGGATGTTCAGTGTCATTGCTGAGACTCGAACCCAGTTCCCCAGATTCGCGGTCTACCACCTTAGCCGTTAGGCCAACTCATCTCCCCAAGTTTGGGACTTGTAATTGCAGTAAGCAAATGCATTTAACCCTATCAGGAAACACTTTATGACTTCCTGACAGGCATAAATGAATTATGTTTGGTCTAAAAATGACATTACCGTAGAAAATACCTTGGTGAATAGGTCCTGAAAAGTTTAAAAACAGCACTAACAAGTTTAAACACAGCTTAAACACAGCTATACACAGTGCAAATACTAGACTGCTACACACATTTCACACACATCTATACAGAGCAAAAGTAAACCTATTCACTCTTATACAGAGCTTCCACAAATGCAGATGTAAAAATAGTAGCCACATATTTAGACACACAACAGTCCAGCAACTACACACAGCCTGTACAAAAACCTACACACAACTCATCCATAAAACTCACAAATACACACATCAACACACACCAAAACCAAAAACTCAGACACATTTACACATGCACCTCTACAGTAAGCAAATACACAAAATACATAGGTCATATAGTGCACAAACACATAAAGGCACAACACACATTTCCATAAAATACACACATCATCAAAGTTGCAAATAGAACAAGAACTTCACAGACATTTTTTTTTCAAAACTTCAAATGCTTGCAATGAGCGTAGCTTGAGAAGCAGCCACGGCCGGCATGACTTGCGGGTGGGGGAGCGGGGGGTTGCGTGGGAGGGTTAATTTAATAATTACAAAATATCAAACTTACCTGCGTCGTATCTGCTTCTGCTCCTGCTCTCCTGCCTCCGGCAGGAACAGGGAGGAGGCAGCCAGGCTCCCACCCTTAAGCCAATCACAATGCTGCAAGCAGCGTTGTGATTGGCCGGGACGCCACCCAGCAAGGGGCTAATGGCCCGGCCATGTTCTCCATTTAGGCTGCATTGCAGCTTGCATTGGAGAAGGGTAGAGTGTGAATGACTGGTTTGATCGGCCCCAGAGGGCCGACCAAACCAGTCATGCGCACTCAGGAGTGGGCACACCACTCCTCCCCTGCCCAGCCCTGCCCGCAGAGCAGCCCCGCCCACAACCAAACCCTTCTGCTTTCTCACAGTGCGAGAAGCAGAAACATAAATGGTAGTTATTACCATTTTTTGTTTCTGCTTCTCACACTGCGAGAAAGCAGTGGGGCGACCCTCCTCCGCCCTAGTGGAGGAGCCGCCCCTGTTGAGAGGTTTTAAATACAAACAGGGGGAACTTTAGTGACCCTTTGCAGAAGTTGGATAATCTTTCTAAAACTTCCAGGTGTCACGAGGGGCAGGTAGTGGACAGACATTGTCCAGCAGCTATGCTCCAAACTCCCACCGAGTCCCAGGCTCGCCCCTTGACATGTTACAACTAGGTGTGGGTGGAATGCTTCATTCCCCCCAATGGAATTGGTGGAATTTGACGAGTCTGCGTTACTTTTGTAATGCAGAGTTCTGGCCAAATTCCGTCAATTGTCGTGTGGTGGAATCTTTTTCCAGCAAGGCTCCAGAAACATGAGCAAGTGGCATCCCCTAGTGCCATTTTCTATCGTGGGTGTTCGCAGACAGTCACTGTCGAGAGCTGCCTCTCGAGTAGATTTGCTGTCGTTCGAGTAGAAAATCTTCTTGAATTGCCGCCCTACCTGATTTTTCAGCGCTGCTCGCTCTACTGGCGCAAAATTGCAGTGCGAGTAGCACAACATGCTTATTTTTGCCCGTTAATGGAGCTCGGCGGATTCTCGCAGAGTTTTTATGTAACTCCACGGAACACCACGAGTTCCAACCACCCCTAGTAACAGCCCATTATGCTGCTGAAACTTACTATCTACACTAATTCACCCTGCTGCTGTCCTTGCCAGAGAATTCAACTGCAGTTGCCCCACTATACAGAAGGACAGGGCTATCTTTGAGATTCACAGAGGAACCTATCACCCTCCATGGAGCAGCATCCACCCAGTATGTAACGTAAAATGATGGCCCCACTGCATAATGTGTAGCGGGTCCCCTGATAAACTCATATACCCTCAAGGCATAGAGCATAGAGAAGGTGTTCAGATAGAGGCTTAATAAAGTACTTTTAAGAGCAGATCGCGTGGATTGAGAGGGGTGAAGTGGGGATCTATCAAGCCCTACAGTGGGGGGTTACAAGTGCAGAATGAAGTTGTTTATAGATACAAGTTGCTTATAGATACAAAGTAGAACCTTGCTGACTTTAGTATAGTGACAAGTGAAGCATGCTTAGGGTGAATACAGATGACTTTGGTGTAGAGAAATAGACCAATTTCATAAAAATCTCCCACCCATCCCGCCAGCACCAACCCCGTTGACAAGTTCTGCGGCAATCTTGACTTGTCAAACCTGGCCAAAATGTTTTATTGACAGCTGCCACCTTGTGGTACCTCTGAAATGTAAAACCGCACATTGAGATCTAAATACTGTACAGTACTATGCAGTGCTTTACATGAGCAGGTACTATCCCGTCCTGAGAATTTGCACTTTTTTAGTTTGAAAGGGAGAGTACCTTCACTTCTCAGCACTGCTGCAATACATTTAATGGGAGAGTACCAGCACTTCTCAGGAGCTAACAGGCACTTTAAAGAATGAGTACCTGCACTTTTATTTTTCCATTTAAAACATTGGTGTTATGAGATATTGGAAAACACAGCATAAAAGAATTTAAACTTGTTTATTCACTAAGCGCTTACTGCCACAGATGTACAAGTTTGTAACGTTGCAGGTAACAGCTACCATCATCCAACTTGATTGTATTCAATGAAGTTCAGTGAGCTGTGGCGCAGCAGCCAGAGCGGCTGACTCTGGAGAGTGGGGCTTGCAGTCCGTTCGCTGGTGGCAGCTCAGCTCAGCATCATGTGACTCTGGGCAATGGCTCACTTAATCTCCCCGACGGCCCCCAGCACCTTGAAACCCTTAAGGGTGCTATGTTTGTGCTTTACAGATACGAATTATTATAGAGAACGCATAAAAAATGAGTCTTTCAGTCTCACCTTCAATTGAGATTATTCAAGAATAGGGGCAACGCAGAAGAATACAGAACTTGGTTTATCTCTCTTCTGAAAGGATGCTATATTTCCTCTCCAACATTGAATATTTGCCTCTCATCTGACAGCACGCTCTAAAGTAAAAGGACATCTAGAGCTATACAATACTCAGCAAATAAATGATGAACCTCAGAAGCATGAAAGGCAGGATAAGCCCGCCGGGATTAGAAATGTGACCTTCCTATCAGACAAATAAATATCTCAGCAGCAAACCCTGAACCCGCTGAGCTCTCTTACAATTACAACACAAGTAACATATTGCCGAATCCATCTGAGTAGATGGCGGAAATGTGCAAAGCAGAAGCCGACCTGCCCCCTCGCCTCAATTTCAAGGCCTGTGTTTACGCCAGGGCCCGAAAGGAGAATCTTTCATCGTCTGAAGAATGAGCCTGTGTCCTATTTTCATCCCTCGGAGGCGAGGCCTTTGAATCGTGCTCCGAGCTGTCAGCTCTCTGTGGGTTTTAAGCCCTGATAAAAGCATTCCCTGGCCTGCGTCGGAGGGCCGAGCTGAGCCCCTCCGCCGGTCAGACACCTGAGCCGCCTGAGCCCGGGCCTCAAAGGTTAGACGGCTCCGCCAGGCTGCTGTTGCCATGGCGACCGAGCATATTTATTTATTTATTTACATTTTTCCATGGCACAGTTTAGCGAGTGGGTGTCAGCGCGTTTGACGGCGGTAGGACGGTTTTGAAATTCATTATTTGCTCGGCGGTGAAGTGGTCCTTACATTTTCCTTTCTGACAACAAGGCAAAAATGGGGGACAGGCGGTCTACTAACAGTGGATTTCATATTTCATATTTTTTCCCCACTAAAGGAGCTCGCTGTGTTCTCAACAACAGAGCCAGAGAAGGGGTAGGTAACACGTGCATTGCAGACTATACATGGACCCAGAGGCTCAGCAAGGGGGCGTTATGGGTTGGGGTTGGGGTCCCTTTGTGCCCAGAAGCACAGCAGTTGAGCAGTGCAAGTGTACACCCACCAGCTCCCAGAGCCACAGCAGTGAAGCAGTATTCTCATGTATCCAGAACCACAGGTGAAGAGTAGGGTTTGCGTGCACCCTCACCGAGGCCCAGAATCACATCAGGAAATAATGTTTTCATGTGTCCTGACCAGGGTCCAGAATCCCAGCAGGAAAATAGTGTTTAGTGTACCATTCCTGGGGCCCAGAACCACGTGAAGAAGAGAGCATGGTTTATGTGGCCCCTCACCGGTACCCTGAACCACAGCAGAAGAGCAGTGTGTACGTCTACCTTCGCCGTGGGCCATAACCACAGCAGTACAGCGGTGTTTACATGTACCATCGCCTGGAACCATAGCAGGAGTACAGTGGCTTACCTGTGCCTGCAGAGTCAGGGGCCCAGAGAACCACTGTGTGTACCCTCTCCAGGGATCACAGCCAAAGCAGGAGAGCAGTGCCCAGAAAAACAGCAGGAGTGGAGTGTTTACCTGTGCCTTCAATGAGGCCCAGAAGCACAGAGGTGCAGTGCTCTCTTGCCCCCTCACCTGTGCCCGGAGCTACAGGACGAGGGCCATAAGAGGCGGTTTGTCTATGCCCTGCAGAACCAGGGCCCCCCACTCTATGCTCCTCTACTCTACGCCACTCTACTGTATGCCATTCTACTCTACGCCACTCTATGCCACTCCACTCCGTGCCACTTTACTCTTCACCACTCTACTCCATGCCACTCTACTCTATACCACCCTACTCTAAGGCCACTTCACTCTATTCTAGACCACTCCACTCTACTCTATGGCACTCTATGCCAATCCACTCTGCACCACTCCACTCTATGCCCCTCTACTGCACCTCACTCTATGCCACCCACTCTATGCCTCTCTACTCTACGCCACTCTATTCTACACTACTCTGCGCTACTCTACTCTACACCATTCCACTCTACGCCACTCCACTCCATGCCACTCCACTCTATGCCACTCTACTCCACCTCACTCTATGCCACCCACTCTATGCGTCTCTACTCTATGCCACTCTATTCTACACTACTCTACGCTACTCTACACCATTCAACTCTACATCACTCCACTCCATGCCACTCCACTCTACAACACTCCCCTCTAGTCTACGCCACTCTACTTTGCAAAATGCCATTCTATAGCACTCTACTCCACTCTTCTCTATGCCAATGTACTCCACGTCATTCTACTCTACCACACCCAACTCTATGCCACACTACTTGATGCCACTCTACTCTACACCACTCTTCATCACTCCATTCTATGACTTTGTATGCCACTCTACTCTAAGCCTCTCCATTCCATTCTAAACCACTCTATTCCACTCTCCGCCAGTCTACTCCACTCTAAACCACTCTAAGGGTCTCTATGCCACTCTACGCCATTCTACTCTGCTACTCTACTCTACGCTAGTCCACGCCACTCCTCAAAATGCCACTCTTCAGCACCCTAGACCACTCCATCCTATTCTACTGTACGCAACTCCACATCACTGTATGCCACTCTACTCTGCTTTATGCCACTCCACACCACACCACTCTACTCTACACCACTCCATGTCACTCTACTCTATGCCATTGCATGCCACTCCACTATACTCCACGCCGCTCTACTCCCTGCCACTGCACTCCACTCCATCCCACTTTATGCCACTCTACTCTATGCCACTCTACGCCACTGTACGACACTCTGCATCACTCTATGCCACACCAGTTTATGCCACACTTCTCTATGCCACTCAACACCACTCTACGCCACTCTACTTTAAGCCACTCCATGCCACTCTATGCCACTCTATGCTACACCACTCTACTCCATGCCACTCTATGCCACTCCACTCTATGCCACTCTATGCCATGCCCCTCTACTGCATGCCACTCTACACCACTCAACCTTACTTTATGCCACTTTATCTATTGTACACCACTCTACTCTACACCAGTCTACTCTATTTTACGCCATTCCATGGCACTCTACTCTACGTCACTCCACACCACACAGAGCCACTCTACGCCACTCCACTCTTCGCCACTCTACTCTATGCCTCTCTACTGTATGCCACTTCCCTCCACTCTATGCTGCTCTACTCTAGGCCACTCTACTCTGCAGCACTCCACTCTACACCACTGCACTCAACTCTACACCACTCAACTGTACTCCACGCCACTCTTCTCCCCTCCACCCTACTCTATGCCACTCTATTCTATCCCACTCCATGCCATTCCACTCTATGACACTCTACTTTATGGCCCTTTATGCCACTCAACGTCACTCCACTCCAGTCTATGCCACTCTAAGCCACTCATGCTATTGTCAGATGCCCCCCACTTTATACTTGATTCACTGCACCCCACTCCTCCCATCATTACATATACTTCCACTTCCCCCTTACTAGTCCTCCTATAATCATGACCTAGCCCCACATGCCACCTCCTCTCCCTTCACCCTCCTCTGCTCCCCCTACCTCTTTACTGTCTCCCCCCCTTCCCAGTTAACCCATGTTAGTCCTGCCAACCAACTCCGGCTATGGCCTAATTTGTACCTTTGACTTTCTCGACCTTGTATTGACTGTTCTTGGCTTATGGTTTTGATTATTTGGCACTGCTTTTTGTACAAATGTTATTTTGCAACTTGCTCCTCTCTTAACCCTTGTGAAGCGCTCTGATACCTTTGGGTCTAGCCAGCGCTATATAAAACTGTTTAAATAAATAAAAATAAATAAGCCACTCCACTCTTGGCCACCGTACACCACTCCACTCTATGCCACTCCATTTAACTGCGCTCTACTCCTTGCCACTCTACACCACTCTACGGCACTCTACTCTGTCACTTTACTCTACGCCACTGCAGTTGATTGCACTTCTCTCTACGCCACTCTACTCTATGCCACTCTACCCTATGCCGCAGTACTGTATGTCACTCCACTCTACTCTACGCCACTCTATTCTCAGTGGTGCTGGAACCATTTTTAGAGTGGGGTTACTTGCAGTGATGTCAACTCCCTACAGGCACAGAGGATATGTGGCAGGTTGTCTTTGAAAACTCAACAAATTCTGTCAGGAGAAACATTTTTAGGTGGCCCTTCATTGTTCATTCTCCATCTAAACTCTTTCAAGTTTTATGGGGGGCAACACTTCCTGCACCCCTAGTTCCTATGCCAATGTCTACCCTACGCCAGTTCACTCTACTTCACTCTACTCTATGCAACTCCACTCCACTCTAAGCTAATTTAATGCCACTCAACTCCATACCACTCTACGCCACTCCACTCTACGCCACTCAACGCGCTCCATTCTCCTCTATGCCACTTTACTTTGAGCCACGCTACTAACTTTTAGCCATGCTGAACAGCAGCCACACTGCTGAAGAACATGGCTTAAAGACATTGGCAAAGCCAATAGCTCTCAAATAGGCGAGACCCACTGGCTTTGCCAATGCTTGTTTCAGGATTTTATGTGGGCGAATCCCTCCGGGTCTTAGACCTGGTAGTAATTTGAAACAGACATTGAAAAGGGTTCTTATCAGGCCCTATATTCATGTCCTTACCTTTACTCGTAAAAACAGTGACCATTACCGAACAATTAATTTTAAAAACATTATCGTAATCCAGGTCAGTGATTTAGTTCCTGTTTATATTTCACTTGTTTTACTTAATTTTGCACTCTGTTAGAGTGTTAACTATTTCCAGGAAGCTGTGGTTTTGTATTTTTTTGCGTAGCATGTTATTCTTGTATAGTGCATACTTTAAACTGAGTTACCTCAAGGTGTTTATGACGGGACACGACTTAGAGCTCCGGTGTTGAAAGTGAAGGTTGTGCGAGTTTCTTACAGTGCCTGTCATAGGATCAAAAAGCAGTTCAGATTTAATAGTCATCCAATCCTTGGCATCTCTGCAGAGAACACAGAGACAACCATGGACAAAGCCAGTTGCCCTGGTTGGTTCTAAGTGCATGTCAGCTGTGTTATATATCTGGATGCAATAATGTAAAGCTCAGAGAGTAAACAACATCACAGTCGGGTGGCACACTATAGAAATCATGGTACTTTAGTTTATGTTTTAAGCCCTGCCTATAATTACATAGGCCACACTCCTTTTAGAGACCCTCTCACACACACTTTTTTCATACCACTTAAAGACCTGACTTGTTCCATTTGAAGGTGACCAGGCCTAGCAGTTTGGGCTAAACTGTTTGTATTGGAGCAGAACCCAGACTGATTTGCAAATGGCTGGTCTCTTTCTAAAGTGCAGGGGAGACTGGTGTTAAGGGGTGCAAGAGGCGTGCCCTAGCCACCCTAAGGGGAGAGGCAAGAACAGGGTAAAAAACACAAGGAGCAGCTGAAAGTAATTCCTGGTCCGCGACAGTGTGTGATTCTCTTGGGTGAAGTGTAATGAACTTTGCAGATGTCATACTGCGCAAGTGCCAGCCGGGCGAGGTTTTCTTCAACCTGTTGGCACATGCTCCAGCACTGACATCATATGAGGGGGAGCGTTGAATTAGAATGCAATTGATCCGGTTGCTTTTTGGGCGTATAAACAGTGGCCCTGGGAGGAGTTAGCAAAACTCCATTCACTTCAATGGTTGGGGATGGGGCAGGCCGATGAGGAGAAGGAGATAGTGGGTGGCAAACATTTGTTGATCATCACAGAGGGGCAGGCTGTTGGAGATGTTCAGGGTGATGCTCTCCTTGCAGTAGCTTTTGTTTAATACTGCATGTGGTTTCACTTTCAAAATAAAACATTATGGAACTGAGTCCGAGCCTGTTCCTTCAGAGTGCTCCTTATCTCGACTCGTTTGCGGCACATGCCTGGTACAATAGGATATTTTGCATACGTGCCTCATAAGGAGGAAAACTTGGACTATGAGCTAGGTAACATCGGGCCATGTTTATCTCTTTCAGCGTCGATTGAACTTTGCTTAAAACCACATACTATACACACCTCGAGTAGAATCAATATGAGTACATAAAATATGAGAACTGCACGAGGCACACGTGAAACTCAATCTCCCAAGTAGACCTATTGTCAGATGCAGGGCTTTAAGCGTGATCAGAAAACTGGGGGGGGGCGGGGTCCCTTAAAGGTGCATGCCCAATGTAATTAAGAACCTGGCTTAAAAACATGTAAGCTAAAAATCTGTGCTTAGCATAGTGTGCTGCCAAACTAGTATTTTGCTGCTTCTGACATTGCATCCAGATATATAATACAACAAGCAACATTACACCTACAACAAGTCAGGAGTGTTGGCTTTGTCAATGGCTGTTAGTTGCATAAGATAAATAAGTAACAACTATGGATTTGTTAAGTAGAATATTGAAAATGCTTCAGCTCTGACATGATGAGACTGTGAAAGCAGTTGCAGCTCCTGGAGGGAGTTCCGCTGGCGGTGACGTGGGCGGGGGAGGGCAGGGTGGGGGTAGAAAATGGAATCTGGCCGAACCAAGGTAAGTTAGCAAATAATTAAATAAAACAAATTTCGTAGCGCGCACTGCATCGCATTTGGCGATGCAGCGCGCCCAACGAAATTCGTTTTATTTAATTATTTGCTAACTTACCTCCGTTCGGCCGGATTCCGGTTTTTACTACCCCCACCCTACCCTCGCCCCCCCCACGTCACCGCCCGGCGGAACTCCCTCTAGGAACCGCTACTGTGTGAAAGAACTATAACATTCTGGTTGAAGTTACATTAAAGGCAGTAAAGGGTGATGCTGCTGCAGAGTTCAGATTTTTTTTTCACCCTGAGGTTGAGGGCAAAAATGAAGAGCCCAATAGGGATCCGTCTCAGCACCTGCTTTTAAGAACTGCCGGTGCTCAGCACTGGCAGGACCCGGCCCGCTTAAAGCCTTGGTCACATGTGCAATGAGGTAATATTACTGTGCATTGAAGGGGGAGGAACAAACACACACACACACACACAAACAGTGCTATGATTTATTATACTGTTCATACAAACTCGCAGAACTCTGCTGCAGCTCCCGGCCCTCATTTGTTGGGATTATGAAACAAAAGATTAATTTTATATTTGTACCCATTTTTTATTTCATATTTCAGTCAATTAAAATTTAAAATCAGCTGTGCTGCAAGCACATTTTTTTACAAACTGCGCACTGACTACATATTTTGGTGCTCTTTGCTCAAAACAGGTTCTCATGCATGAGGAATGCCTGTACACGTGTGCGTGTGTGCATTGGCTTCACACATAACTGAACGGATTAATGTTGTAGTCCGCTGGACTACAGGTATGGGTGCTACAAGGTGGTGGTTGGCGCTGGATAAGGTTGACAATGTTCATTTCAGATGTGATGGTGGTTATAGTCGCTCTGGCTGGGTGTGGGGAAGAATAGCAGCAGTACATGGCACTTGCCCCTTTTATTTATTTATTTATATATATAAGTTTTATAAAGCGCTTGCTAGACCCGAAGGTGTCAGAGCGCTTTACATGGTCAGGAATGAATCCAGTGAAACAGGAACACAATAAACACATGAGGAGAGATACAGTAGATAACAATACACAACACAGCACAATAACAAACAAGCAAATAGCCATCTATGACATAACTTTCACTCCTGCACACGAGATAATAGACCAAGAACACTAGTCTGAGAATTAAAGTATTTGTTGAGGAGGAGGAGTTTCAGGTCTCTTTTGAAGCCATGGAAGGAGGGGTTGCATCGCAGATTGCTAGGTAGAGAGTTCCATATGCTCGGAGCATTTCCGGATAAAGAGCGAGACATGATACATGATTTTTTTAGATCGGGATGTAGGAGCAAAAGTGTGTTGGAGCTTCTCAATGATCTAGAAGACCCTGCTTTCGTAAGCTTGTTTTCTATGTAGTTTGGGGAATGCGAGTGGAAGGCTTTGTGGATGATACAGGCAGTCTTGTAAGTACATCTTCCTTCGATAGGAAGCCAGTTGAGGCGCTTGAGAGCAGGAGTGATGTGTTCAAACTGTTTGACATCAGTAATGAGCCGGGCTGCCATGTTTAGAACTGATCTCAGTGGTGTGAGGTGAGATTTTGGCGTCCCAGTGAGAATGGCATTTCCGTAGTCTAGTTTGGAGAGGACCAGAGATTGCACCACAATCTTGAAATCATCTGCGGGTTGAATGGTTTGAGCTTCTTGAGGTGTTTTAGTGCATAGAGCGCTCCTTTGGCAGAGTTTTTTTTATGTGTTCTTTCATTGACATGTTGTTGTCCAAGCAGAAGCCCAGGGATTTAGCGGAGTTGGATGGAGTGAGAGAACAATTTAAGGCATTCAGGTAGCTGATCCATTCGTGAATAGGAAGATGGTTGCATTTGGGGGAGAATAAGATTCTTTCTGTTTTGTTGGGGTTTAGTGTAAGGTGATTAGAGTGAAACCATGAATCAATCTTGTTCAGAGTGACATTTAGATGTTGACGTTTAGATGTCGAATGTGATTTGAGTTTGTAGTAAATTTGAGTGTCATCCGCATAGAGGTGATATTTGATCCCTGCTTGCTTCAATATGACTGTAAGGGGTTCCATGAAGAGATTGAACAGGGAGGGGGGGAGAGAATAGAGCCCTGTGGCACTCCCAGGGTGAGCCATGTGGGTTTTGATAGACATGAGTTGATTTTGATTTGTTGCGCACTGTGTTGTAGGAAGGAAGTGAACCATTTGAGGCCGGTGCCATTAACACCAAAGCGAAACTTCAGAGATTCAAGTAGGGCTGGGTGACTAACGGTATCAAAAGCCGCAGATAGGTCAAGCAGTATAAGAAGGCAAGCATTTCCCTCGTCTAAGGATCTGAGAATGTCATCCGATATATTGAGCATGGCAGTTTCAGAACTACAGCCTTTCCTGAAACCGGATTGGAAGGTGTCAAGGAGGCTGGTATTATTACCATTTTTCTTTTCACTTGGGTTCAGAGTTCCTGCTTATTAGTGCTGAAAGCATTCGTCATAATGGTGTAGGTGTGACATACAGGTAAAAATAGGGAATATAGGTTTAAATACCTGCAGGGCTGACTGAACCTTTTGTCCTTCCATGCTCCGTAAAACTGGGGTAATCAAATGTCCAGGACCATTTAATACATTTACTCCACTTTTTATTTTCCTTGCTTGGAAAATGTGTTTTCAGCATTGAACTTATGCCATTTCCAAGTATGTGCAAGGCTTTGGCGAGTGCATTGTCTCGTCAGTGCGCCTTTTCATGGTGTTACTGGTGTTACTGACTGTCCTCATTGTGTTGCTGCAGAAGAAGATGAAAGCTAGAGACTACAGGCTAAGAGGTAGGTAAATGTGTAATTTTGAATGGGTGTCAGTTAGCGTAGTCTTGTGCATGCATGTGGCTTCTAGTACTTACATATGTGTATGCATGTGTATGATCAGGGCCGGCTTTAGGGCAGTGCGACTGGTGCGGCTGCACTGGGCGCTGACCTGGGAGGGGGTGTTGACTTCGGGGGGTTGACTTCGGGGGGGCTGTGGAGGGGGGGGCATGTCTTTGGCAGTAACTCACAATTTGAAAGTACCTGCTGCCAAGTTCCCTGTACGTCCAGCTTTCAGGCAGCTATAAAAATGTCAAGATAACTCTTGTGGTTAATGCTCTTGCTAGAGAGAGAGAGAGATCGGGATTTTGTCTAGTGGCAGTTTTGACTCTTCATGAAGTAATGCAGAAGAGGATGTCTGGGGGGGTTGCAAACATTATTGTTGCACCGGGCGCCACCAGCGCAAACGTTGGCCCTGTGTATGATTGATTTCTGGCTGCGGGGGTGAACTAGAACTAGCAGGGGGTTATCAGCAAGAATTGAAACAAACCTTTAACTTATCTGCGGTAGAACCATAAGCATCTAATTAGCTTCAAGAGTGCCCAAAGATGCATTATGCCAAGCACAGGGACCACTGTACTAAATGGAAAGAAAACCAACGAGTAGGGGATTGAGTGATGTTTAGTTGTGAAGATATGCATAAGGGGGACCCTTAAATGGGATAACTGCTAATGGAGGTCTGGCCAACTCCAGTCATAAAGAAACCATAGTAATCAGACATGCACAGATGCAAACCAAGTAGAGTACAACACTGTGATTTGGAGAGCGTGTGATACACGATAATAACGTATTTGTTTTTATTATTAATTGATTTTGCCTGATGTACACATTGATGTAATTTGTCCCTAGGCACACATGCGTTTTTGGTTCCTATGGATCAGCATGCTTGCAGTTGTAGACACCACTTCTCTGAAAGTGAAGACACCTTTGAAACTTGCCTTAAGGACCCAATGGCAGCTCCAGACTGTGGAGATCAACTTGTTTTAAATTCCTCCGTATAAGGTTGGATTTGAGTCAGAGTATGGAAGCAGACAGAAAAGTTACACAGCTGCAAGAGGGCATGCTCTTACTGGGAATATAATCATCAAAGAGCAACAATGGCTTGGAGCACCTCTCGGGCGTCTGTAACCTCCATGCATACTTCATGTGCAGGTATATCACTGAATGTGTCACTGAATTCCTTTGTGAAGTTAAAGTGAGTTGAGTCTGCAGATCTGTGTAAACCCGGCAGTGAGGTAGTGGGAAGGGGGTAGAGTCAAATGGTGAAATTATGTATCTGTGCATCAGTGTGTGGATGTGTGAGACTGTACAGTTGTGTCTGTGAGTAAGCATATGTGCACACTTGTATATGTTTGGTCAAGTAAATGGGCTCAGATATGCCTAATGGGACCCATCTTTGACAAACTGTGCACATTCTTGAGGAGATGCTGCCATACCCAATATGAAGGGTCATCCATGACGTATGGTGGGGACCGGAAACGTATTGGAATATATCATTAGTGCCACCTCAGAATCCCTGGGCCCGATTCACAAAAGTAATCTGAGACAAAATCCTAACTTTACGACTTTCGGTATTCACAAAAGGCATTTAGGAGTAGTAAAGTTAGGATTCCTAACTTTACTACTCCTAAACTGAGACAAAATCCTAACTTTATGACTTTCGGTATTCACAAAAGGCATTTAGGAGTAGTAAAGTTAGGATTCCTAACTTTACTACTCCTAAATGCCTTTTGTGAATTCCGAAAGTCGTAAAGTTAGGATTTTGTCTCCGATTACTTTTGTGAATCGGGCCCTCTGTTTTTATCTTTTTTTTTTTTATGTGCTGTAAAATGCAGCAACTAGCTCTGATTTTTGTGGCAACATTTTATCAAAGGCAATGACACTCCAGGACCCATTGAAAGGAAGTAGGTCTTGCACATTTGCCCAGTCTAATTCATGGAAGGTATTTAAGCCTCACTACTTTCAAAGATCACCAGCCGCCACCGCTAAAGTGACACAGTGGGTAAAAAAAACGACGGACTTGAATGTTTACATAAGTAATGATTTGTGGCTGAGATTAATTCAAGCATCGCATCCTTCAATTTTGTTTTTGACAGACACAGCAAGATGGCACACGTTCCTTGTTGTGTCCTGCAGCCCTCGCAGGAAGGGGAGACCCCATATATGCAACAGGACGCTGACACCAGACAAGGTCAATCATTTCTGCAGTGGGCAGTCCTGCATAGCTGCCATTAGCTTGCAGGTGAATAAACGGGAACGGCGTGAGAATAAAATTTATAATGCAATCCGCTGTCAGTCTTTCAGACCCTAGTAATATCTGCACTGCACTGCACTGTCTGCAGGCTACGTGCACACATCCAGGGCACGAGTCGGGGTACCACGCGGGTGGACGGCGTCCCCCCACTTATTTTCCAGGGTGGACGCCGTCCCCCCTGCCAAGAAGCTGGGCCCCACAGAAATATGCTGAACGTGTCCCGGTGTAATTTTCAGACACCGGGAAACGTTCAGCATGTGACGTCATGAGGTCATTTGCATATCGTCAGTCCCCCCACTTCTTTTTATAGGACTTGTGCCCTGCACACATCTGCGCGCCTCGGGTTCCCGCTTAACATTGCAGTCTACTTCTCTGTCTCAGAAGGTCCTGCCAGTAAACATTATAGGCCCGTGAGCTACACCGATGTATATCAGTTTTATGATGGCACCGACAGGCATCCGTAATGGCCTCGGAGGAGTTGCAGCCACGTGCGTGCAGCTCGCGGAAACGTGCTCTGACACACACACACGCTCTGATGTCAGCGTCCTCGTTCTCTGCTGGAGGCCACGGGCGGCCTGATTGCGTGTCTGGGATTTAAACATTCCAGGCTGACACCCACCAGCCTGCTCACAGCTACACGCTCTCGTTTCCTGGCCTCCTTACATCAATACATGCGGTTAACCCCCCACCCCCCCTATATATATACGCCTCCAGACTG
The DNA here is from genome assembly GCA_963921515.1 of Calotriton arnoldi. NCBI lineage: Eukaryota > Metazoa > Chordata > Amphibia > Caudata > Salamandridae > Calotriton > Calotriton arnoldi. The sequence goes on along the minus strand of CAWUFW010008624.1, from coordinate 151,211 downwards.
TCTCACACCTATTGGCCCTGGCAAGTCGCTGCAGACTCACCCTTTTTTTTGCCTCCAAGACATCTTCTCCACTAGCTCCTTTGCCACACATGAATGAATAAACTCTAAAACTTGTGTAACCACCTCTCCGTCTTTGCAGTAGAAAATGCAGTGCAAGGTTCCTCATTGGTACTTAAAATCAGACAGTTGTAGTCAAGGTGAAAACACATGAGCCCTATTTACAATGGTGAATGTACACGTGTAGATTTTACTCCTGCATCTAGGTTAGGGTCACCAAACGTCCCAGATTTGCCGGGATATTCAGTTTTTTACCAACTATCCTGGCAGATTTTGGCAAATTTAGAACAAATCCCGGTTTTCAGAGATAGTCCACTAAAAACAGAAGGAGGCACGTTTTTATGTGTTTCAAGGTCAGACGAGTTACCAGCTTTTATCAGAAAGCAATTTAATTAACATGCATGAAGCAGGGTTTAAAAGTTGCATTTAGTTTAGACCCTTAGTGCCTCGTTGTCCGTGTTTCTATGTTGATAAGAACTGTCATTTAAGTGTTCAGTGCCCTTCCTCTGATGTCAAATTGTAGTCCTTCTTCTATGTTTTCTACATTTCCCGGTTTTGTTTTTCAGAATCTGGTCACTCTAACCTAGGTGTAAATCTACGCTTTTTGGCTGTTTACCATTTCTACGCATAGATTTACACCTAAGTACAGACTTGCATGTCTCCAGACCCTGAAACAGTGGAAGCTATTGCACAGAGCAGTCAGTCTTAACTTAGGGGAATGTGTAAAGTATTTATGCTGTACCAAAACTGTAATAAAGTCAAAATGCAATACAATAAAAATTCCACACAAAATGAGAAAAATAGAGTAACATTTAATGAACACTATGACACCAAAATGACAAAAATGCAATAAGGGTAACCGGAGCTTTTAATTTTTAAAGTTTTAAGTAGGAATAGCACCAAGAAACATAAAGTGCCAATGATAGTCAATGGTCGCCGTAGATCGAAACCTAGGCAGGTTGGATACACCAACCAAGTTTGCCCTGGTCAAAGATTTTATTTTCTAATTTCTGACTTTAGTCATTTAAGTGCCAATCCACCACAGAAGTACACTTGTAAATACCCCAGGCCCTCAAGAGAGTCACTTAGAGACTCACAGGGTGTCGGCAGAGGCCAACAGTAGGGTCCAATCCAGTTCCAGTTGCCATGGATCAGCTGGGTAGTTGCAGGAAAAGGCCACTTGCAGATTGTTGAATCCCTGTAGCTTTAACAGAAGGTCATTCTTCAGACACCTGGAGTCCATTTCTTTCTCCTGGGAACAACAGAGGGCAGTTCCAGTACTTTCAGGGCTCTTCTCAGGTCACAGGCAGCAGTCTCGGTCCTCTTACGATCTTCCTTAGGTCCAGGAACGTTCTGAAGTCAGTGCCTAGACAAGCCACATTTATGGCTAGCACGAGCTAGTGGATGAGAATGACTCCTGGGCACGCCCTTACCAATGGGATAAAAGTTCCCAGGTCCAACCCTGTACACTTTGGGAATTTTCAAGATGGGGAATGTCTTTGACCACACTGAACTTGGGCTCTGAGAGCTAGGTGTGTGTGTGTAGGGAGTGTACTGTGGTAATCCTAGTGTCCTCCCACATCTAACAGCAAAATCCAGTTTGAAGCAACTACAGTACACCAATAAGCCCAGAGACAGAAGTCTGGTAGAACAAAGCAGGGTTTTCCAGCAACCAGACAGTAGATACACACAAATTGTTTGACATCTTGGTTCCCTTCCTCAAGTGCACCCCTAGTGTTAAATTTAAAAATTAGCCGGCCTGTGAAGCAGAATTTGACATTCAAGCAGGATTTAACACTGTAATGTCAAAAAGAATGCTCACAGCCCCAACCTGCATATTCTCCCAGGTTCAGAGGCATCAGCTCTGCCCATTCAGGTGAGAGCATTTTTGCTCCTGGAAGGCACTTCACACCTTTTTCACACCTATTCAAATGCTAATTACTGGCTAGCGGAAGTGGGAGAGCAATAGCAAATTTAGGCTTCAGAAATGTCAGGCATGGAAAAGCTAACTTTCTAAAAGTTACTTTACCTTAATATTTATTAAAAATCCCACTTCCCCATTGAATTTGGATTTTTAATAACCATTAAAAATATTTGTTTAATTATTTTTCTAGCTAGTCACATTCCCAAGATACAGTATTAGGATTTTTAATCTCTTATCTGGATTTCTACATAGGACATATGTAGACATAGGCCTGTCACAGTGAAACATAGCTTTTGGGTGCCAGTCAGTGTAAGGACTTGTTAACATTACATATCTACATGTTCTTCTTTTAAATACCATGCACCCTGCCTTGTGGGCAACAAGGCCCTACATAAGGGTGACATTAATATTTAAAAGGGAGGTTTTGACATGGCGCGGCTTGCCAAAGCAGCATGGCGGGCGCATAACCCAGGAGCTCCCGGCATCGGTCCCACCTTCCTTCACCATCCTGCGGAGCCCGTCGGCCCCAAAGCTTAAAGATTGCAGGGACGCAGCTGGTGCACTGCTGGGCTGCCCCCATAGGAGCGGCGAGTGCTGGTGTGCCACCTAGACAATGGGGAGTTTCGCAAACTGTTCAGGGCAGGGAGGACTCAGAGCCGCCTGACCTGTGGCTCCATACAGTGAGTGGGGCCTGCAGAACTTCGCTGGCGGGGTCGGGGCGAGGGAGGAGAGACAAGCCTCCATGCGGCTGCGTGACCCAGGCACCTCTGTGAGTCAGAAGGGGCCCCTCAGTCGCGCAGCAGGCGTCAAGAGAGTTGACTGCTTCTGGATTGGATGGAGCGTGGATGAGGGGGGGCCCAGGATTCCTGCAGCGTGTTCACACCAGCGGGGATCCCTCGTTCACAAGCTGATTGCGGCCTCGTTTGGGGGCCAGGCGGGTGTCGCGGAGTGGAGCAGCAGAGCGGGCCCGGGATGGTCGGGCTAGCGGTTGGATATAGGGGGAGGAGAAATCTGTGATCTTCCCGTTTAAGGGCCCGCGGACAGGGTCTCTTGAAACAATTAGCCCAAAGGGGAGTCCTTAAAAGGAGTGGCCAGAAGCAAACACCTAGGACAGCATGGGGCTGGTCATGCTGCCTCGCCCACTAGTCTCCAATCTTGGACTGGGTAAGCGGGTCCCGCACAGAGCATGTATCCATGCTTATGAGAGCAGAGGTCGGTGCTGAAGACCACATGGAGGCTGCTCGTGCTGCCCCACCTGTTACACTCTGGCCCTGGGTGGGGCAAGCAGACCCCACACGCACCACATATCTATGCCTCTGTAAGATGCTGATGGGGTCCTTGAGAGACATCTCTGCAGCCCCCCTGCGAAGATAGGAACGGCGACCTGCTCCTTACAGCCTCAGGCCCAGGAGCGGGGACATAGTGTGTACCAAACCAGCCAGGACAACAGATCTGTCAACAGGCTCCCCAGAGCACCACTCGGAGGAGGCGACTGATACATCTGGATGGGACTAATTGGATGCTATCTGGCTGCCATCAAGCCCTCCAGAGTCCGCCTAGAGACGATGTTGAAAGCAGTGGCAAGAAAATCAATTTGCTTCAACATGATCATAAAAAGGTCTCGGCTTGAGTTGCCCTCATTGAAGGAAGTGACCCGAAATGGGCCACCCGGGTCACCCCCGACCACCTCTCGGCCTTCCCAAAAATGAAGAGTCGGGATGACAGTGGAGAATACAATCTAACACCTTTATTAGTACATACACTGCAGTGGAGCCCGGTCTGACCAGCCTCATGGGATAGCTGTCGAGGAACTGGCCCCAGAACACTTTGTAAAACAAAATAAGCCTTCCAACACCTCTCAAAACCCCGCCCCTGATGGAAAAATACTGCTAGGGCAGAAAACTAAACAAAGAAGGCACTGAGGGATGAGCTACCACCTGCGGAATGGGTACACGTTATCAGGCTCCCAAGGCCATCTTACTCGGTCTCAGCTCTCTGTAGTGTGGGAGCATAACTATGTCCAGGGGTAGGCATGCAAAGCTGAAAAAACTATTCTCTTCGTGCAGCTGGGTTCCAACCTTGGATGAGATAAGGAAACTTTCTGTTCAGCCGCTTTTGCTGAGGCAAACAGAGAGCGGGGGCACAGAGGCCGGGTTTTGCTTACAGCGTAACATGGCGACTACAAAAAGGAAAATGGCGTCTCAGATGCTAACTTTAGCCTGCACAACTTTATGAAAAGCTGGACACACACACACGTTTGCAATAGCGATCAATATGAAATAGCTACATGAATGCTAACACAACACAGTATACATCATGGGGGACTGGGCAATGGGACATTCGATTCCAAAACCTCGGACACAGAAACTAGTTGTTGTATTAATCACCGGTACTGGCATTGCCTTATCCTGAGTAATATTGCGTAACTGAAAGGACCTGAAATATTCAGTAACGTTAAAGTCTTGGGAATCTACCATCTCATCCATAAGCCATGTTACATTTTTCTTCCTTTCATATACAATCATGCAGGCATCGGGATGTAGGGTGTCAGTAGTCCCATCCCTTCCCGGGGTAAATCCTTGGTGAGTTGCTATATAACCCAGCACAGCCTCATAATCAAGGTATGTCATATTCATTGCATCTGAATGATAATGGATATATACCATGGTGAACAACTGAAACCAGGCTTCACAGCTGGCCAAATAAGAGAGGGGCAAGGACAGTAACAGGTCATTTTTATGCATTACTGAGGGGAGTAAGCCACAAACCCAACAATCGGTGACATTGGTGGTATGGTGGGCCTGATGCAGCATCTGCAGGAAGACATTATCCACATAAGTCTGTCTATGTCTTTCCTTATGTGGAGCCAAAGTGACAAAGACATGTTCAGGGGGGGCCATAGTTGTTTCAAGCAGGGAATGCACAGGATGTCTTTCTTCCAGGAACCATAGGATCCTTAACACTGCTACCAATGCAACGAAAACTATCACTAGGAACACTATCTTAGTCTTGGTGGGCCAGCTCGACCAAGTTGGGCTATGTCGGTCAAGACGGTGTTCTTCTAAAGGCTGTTCTTCTTCCATAACAATGCGGCCAAAGGGGTACATTATATATATATATATACCAAACTATCAGAGGAAAGTCTGTGCTATGGAGACAGAGATACAAAAGAAGGGAAAAATGGAAAAAAAATAAGAAAAACACACCGTTCGGTGTCTGTAGAGTCTTATTGTTCATTAACGATGGTGCTACCGAGCACTTCACGGTGGGGCTGCCCGGACACAGCCCTTTCTGTCTTTTCGCTCAGGATAGGGCAGCTTCCCTTCCGGGAAGGCACCCCCCCACTTATCCTGTCCAATGCCTCAGACAATGCACCAACCTCTCCTTCCCTGAACTACTGTTGGTACCACAGACAAGGTACATGGACCCTATTCTTCATCCATGAAGTCCATCCCTACTATCCTGACTTTCCCTTGGGTGCACTATCCCTTCGCCGGGGACGCAGATTATACCTAGCTACTCCAGGCACTGTCTCATCACGAAGAAGGATCTTCAATTCAGGGGAGACAGGGGACTGAGACTCAAGCTCCTGCGGACCAGATGGAGGAGAAACCTGGGCAGCCCTTATTTATGGCGGGGTCGCCTCATTCAAAACAGGGTCGTTCTCCTCTTCCGTCTGTGTCCAGGTCAATTTGGCATCAGAAAAAGAACAAAGCGAGGCACCTGCTCCGTCTCGTGGTCCCCTATTCCTTCACGGACCCAGTTGTCGTAGGGGAGGGGCAATGGGACTCGCCGGCAGTGCGATGAGTGAAGCCAATGCTTCCGGCTGTTCACCTTCACCGCCGTTCTCGTGGCAAGCAGGACCAGCAGGGGGCCCTTCCACCTCGGCTCCAAACACCCTCGCCTCTGATAGTTTCACACTAGGACGAAGTCACCGGGCTGGATGCAGTGCCCGGGCCCCTCAGGAGCTGGCGGGAGTGCCTCATGTATCTGTTGATGGATAGAACGCACATTTTTAGTCAACTCACACAAGTAATCAACAAGCAATGGATATTCAATCTCAGAGAAGTGGCGTGGGCGGGGGACGCCCCACACATTTGCGGGGCGCCCAAAAACAACTTTGTATGGGGATAATCCTATTCTAGAATGGGCTGTCACTCTCGTGGATAATAGGGCAAGGGGTAGCGCGTCAGGCCATTGCAATCCTGTGCTCTCCCTGATCGTTAACTTCAACTTGAGAGTACCATTGTACTTCTCAACTAAACCGGCTGACTGGGGGTGATTCGCTGCATGAAACTTCTGCTTAATGTGCAGACCATCGCACACCAGCTGAATCACCTTTGCATTGAAGTGACTCCCGTTGTCACTCCAAATCAAACGGGGCAAGCCGAAGCGCGGGAAAAACTCCTTTAAAAGGGCCTTTGCCGTCGCTATGGCTGTGTTCTCTTTAGTGGGGTAAGCCTCAATCCATTTACTGAACGCACAAACAACCACCAGCACATATTTCAAGTTGTTAACTCGTTCCATTTCGATGTAATCCATCTGGAGAACCTCGAAAGGGAAAGAAGGGGGTGCAAAATTACCAGGAGGTGTAGGGGTACCTTTCCCAGGATTATGCGTCAAGCAGACCATGCAGTGCTTCACTAGATGGGCAGCTACTTATTTTGCTGTACGGGGTCCAGTAACCTGCATATTCCTTTTACACTAATGTGAGCTGGGCCATGTGCCATTGTAACTACAGGGAATACATATGCATCTGGTAACATCCATCTCTGCTTTTCCAATTTATCAGTCCAGCACCCCTCCTCGTTTAAGCGTCCCGTACTCTCCTGTCACGTCGGCAGCTCCTCAACTGTTGCCTCACTCTGGATTTCTTTCACATTCTCTAGGGTGTCCTCAAACATCCCATTGTCAGGCACCCCTCTAGCTGGCCCTGCCAGGGACATTCTCTTCATCTTGGACCTGGCTGTCTCTTTAGCTGTCTGGTCTGCAAACGCATTTCACCTCCCCACATCGTCAGTAATCGCTTTATGGGCACTACACTTCACTATTGCCAATCGTTTGGGAAGTGCCAGGGCTGACAACAACCTATGTATCAAAGGGCCATGTTGTATTTTGGTGCCGTGGGAAGTCAGGAATCCCCTCTCCGCTCAGAGCTGCCCAAAATTATGGGCTACTCCGAACGCATACTGGCTGTCAGTATAAATATTGACAGCCAATCCCTCACTTAACTCACATGCTCGCAAAAGAGCAACCAGCTCTGCAGCGTGTGCTGATTGGTAGGGAACACATGATGTTTCAACTACAGTGCGCAGCGTAGTAATAGCATATGCTGCGGTGGTGGTGCCATCTGACAATTTGAAATAAGAGCCATCGACATATAGTTCCCCTTGCGGGTCAGATAAGGGAACGTCAGTCAGGTCTACCCGTCGCTTCGTCTCCTCCTCTGTCCGGAATAAACAATCATGGACATCTGCGTCTTCATTTTCCGAAGGGAGGGGTAGTAACGTGGCTGGGTTCAGAGTGGCACATCTTTTAATTGTGATGTGTGGCGCAAACAGAGTCAATTCATAACCGGTCAGACGAGCACTGGTAAGGTGCTGCATCTTTGTCTTATTCAGAAGTGTGTCCACAGCATGGGGTACCATTACTGTGAGATCAGTATTGAGGACGAGCCCTGCCGATTGTCGAATAGAGACAGCAACGGCCGCGGCTGCTCTTAAACAGCTCAGGAGGGCTCTGGCGACAGTATCAAGCAGAGCAGAGAAATAAGCACACGGCCTCTGCTTACCTCCAAAGGCTTGTGTTAACACAGAAAGCGCACATCCAGCCATTTTGTGTACGTACAACACGAAAGGCTTCTGGTAGTCAGGCGAACCAAGCACAGGTGCTCAAAAGCTTGCTGACATTCATGCGTCCAGGGTAAAGGTTCATGCACGTCTTTAGTGGTTAGCTGCAACAGTGGCTTTGTTAGTAAAGAATAACCAGGTATCCAATGACGACAATATGAGGTGATGCCTATGAAGGCACGCACATCCCTCTGAGTCTTGGGGACGGGCATCTTAACAATGGCATCAACTCGCTCTGGTGTAAGCCTCTTTCCCTCCTTCGACAGCAGGTGACCTAAATACGTGATCTCCTGTCGACAATATTGGAACTTTGAAAGGGACACTTTATGTCCATGCTGTGCCAAATGTAGCAACAATTTGACTGTGGCGTCTTTGCAACCCTCTTCGGTATCGGAGGCTACCAACAGGTCGTCCACATATTGCAATAATACGTTACCTGAGGGAAGAGAGAGGGAATCCAACTGACCTTTCAGGGCTTGACTATATATACTAGGACTTTCAGTATACCCCTGAGTAGCTCGACAGAATTGGAAGCTCCTGCCGGCCAATGTAAACCCAAAAAGGTGCCGGCTGTGCGGGTGGATGGGAATGCTAAAGAAAGCATTTTTCAGGTCAATTACAGAAAAGAATTTGGCTGTAGAAGGAATCATTGTTAAAAGGGCAGTAATGTCAGGCACCACCGGAAACTGAGAAACCACTATTTGTTAACCTCCCGTAAATCAATCACAAAGGGATAGACATCGTGTTGAGCATTAGGGGAATCCAATGGTGTCTTTTTAAGGATAGGGAGAATAGGGCTATTACAGACATTTGCAACCGTCTCTTCAACCACCCCTGATTTGATCAAATCCTGTATAATCTGCAACAAAGCCCGTTCCCCCGCCTGGGGTATTCTATACTGAGGAATACGAGGTAACACAGCATTCGTTTTAAACATAATAGAGACTGGTGGTATCTGTAACAACCCTACGTCCGTATCTCTCGTTGCCCACAATGTGGGCGGCACGTCTTTAAATTCAGGAGGAAGCGGTGCATCTTTTGAAAAACACTGTTTGGTACTAGCTACATCCGGTCCTATTGTCATATAAACACCATCTGGAGAACATGAAATTGTGGCATGCAACCTTTTCAACAAGTCCAATCCCATTACATTTTCTCTGCAATTCGTTGTCAATAAGAATGGCAAGTCCACAGTGAGGGGGCCAATAGTCAAAGCAAGGAGTTCGGAGATGGGGCTCACAACCGGTACACCTGAAAAACCTACCGAGACATTGTTATGGCCAGACAGGGCTGCCCCGGGGACCAGTGAACGAGAAACAGAGCTATTCATTGCACCTGTATCCACCAGAAACTTCTTAGCCGAACCATGCAAATCCGCCGTGACATTAGGACCACGCTGATCTACAGGTATTTGAACTGGTCCCTCACCCTGTCCTTGGCTGTCCTAGTTATAGGACATCCCTGACGCCTCGTCCAGGTCATAATCATCGTGATAGTACTGCCTTCCCCGGGGGTCATCAAAATAGTTCTGATCAGAGCGACCCCCCTGAGGATCCCCCACCCTGAACCTCATCGTGACCGCCCTCACCATGACCCCGTCCACCTGCACCCCGACCTCTCGGGGCTGCGACCTTCTGCAACAAGTCCGGACACTCACTCCGCCAGTGCCCCTCCTTCCTACAATACGCACACTGGTTCGGCCCCACCGGACTGCCACCTCTGCCTGCGCCACGCGACTGTTGAGCCGGACCAGTGCCACGTCATCTACCAGACCCCCTTGCTGTCTGTTGCATTAGTACCTTAGTCTTCAACTCCTTGTTCTTCTTCTCCGCCTTCTCCTCATTTTCCCTATGCTCATAGTACTGAGCCATACTCAATATCACGGAAGGGGAGGAGGTAGTCCAGGTGCTCTCAGAAGCCTGAAACCGAGTTGCAATCTCAGGAAGTAGGTTCGTAACGAATCTGTTAACAAACAACTGGACACCTCCTTCCACCGACAAATCTTGCCCACTGAAATCCAGAAACACCCCTTCAAACCGAGTAAAAAAATCTGACACACTTTCATCCTTCTTCTGACGACATGCCGTTAACTTATCCCAATCTACTCGTCTGGGCGGAATGAGACAATGCATGTAAGTAATGATACGACTCGGCAAAGCTAGTATCTCAGCCTTAGGCTTTTCACCAGGCTTTCACTCTTTATCCCATGCCCTAATCTCATTCCAAGTGCCACCCAACTCTGCAACATGGTCCTGTGTATGCACCTGCCTCCATATGTCCACTGGTACCAACAACCCGAAAAACATCTCAATATCTGCCAGCGTCATCACCGTCGATGAGGCGGCCTCCGTTAATTCTTTGTAATATGTAGTTGGATTTTTCCTAGGGTCCGGCAGCTGACTCTTGAGGGCTAACACCTCGCTCCTTTTCCACAGAGTGTAAACCCATTGCTCCTGAAAACGGGCCTCCACCCGTTGTTGAACAACAACATCCTGGTCATTGCGCCGTTCTGGGATCTCAGGATGGAAAATAGGGTGAACCTCCCTCATCGGGAATTGGGACACAATCGTCGGTGTGTTCTGATGCAACCTACCTCGATAACCAATCATCGTCGCAACATTACTAAGAACATCATTAGGGGCCATATCAGCGGCGTATACACGGTTGCGAATGTCATATATTATTTGTGGTGCCGCACCTCTGAAACACAGTTCCCACAACCCTATTAATGTAGCCGACATATGCTTGAGAGCATGCTGTTGTACAAACGACTCAAAATCTTTCAACACACTCCACACATCCTCTACACTGTAGATCGGACTCCGTGCCCACTGTGCAGCCTGATCAGCTACCATCTTACGTCATGGGGGACGGGGCAAAGGGACATTCGATTCTAACATCATGGAGAAGACGCTCACCAATCTTCACCCTCAGGCCTCTGATTTCCTACAGCAATCATGGGATCTCACGGAGTGGGTGAACTTCCTAGAAGCGATGGCTGAAGACAACAAGCATTGGCATAGCCAATAGGTCTCGCTTTTGGGACCTTATAAGTATTTAGTTATGCAGCACAATATCCTTGGTGCAATAACATTAACTGTTGCATGGCTAAACACTTATAAGGTCCCAAAGGCGAGACCTATTGGCTATGCCAATGCTTGTTAAAGTATTGCATTGTAATTGTATTGTAATTGCATTTATATAGCGCTTACTACCCCTGACGAGGCATTCATAAACAACTGTTGTATTGCTCATTTCTAAATTAGACACCATGGGGCAGATTGTCATAAGTGCCAATGTTGACAATCAAGTGCCGGTGCCATGCACCGGAAACCACCGGCTCAAATTAAGCACTGCCTACAATGCAATGTTAAGTCATACAGCAATGGAAAAATTTAAATACACATTAGTAATGGGGGCACGTGGTTGCTAAGGAACCGTGAACAATATGCAGTGTGTTAAGTAAATTAACTACGGTATTGATATTACCCCAATAACAATCACAGAGCTTCCTTCTATTTTGTTCTGTACATAGAGCGTCTGTGCAAAGTAGCACAGGTTTACATGAGAAAATGACAGAAGGAAGTGGACATAAAGCAGTTGCTTAGGATGAGGGTGGAGCAGGGGAAGACTCAAGATTGTAGTTTAAGGTAATACAAGCCATAAACTTAGCAACAACTTGTCTTCTGTGTCGCCCACTGTAGTAGTAGATGCACCGTCTGTTAGGGAGCATCATAGGGCATATGGTACTTTCTTTCTTGTATTTCTAAAGAGGTTTCTAGCAGTTACCGTCTGTTGTGGGCATCATTCAGTACAAATACTTAACTAGGGATCTTTTTCAAGGGATTGTTTGTTCATTTCAAGCTAAATTGTGCTTTACCCTTTTGACAGCTTGCAACTTTAATGCAGTAACAAACCATTTTTCTGCAGATACTGTGCGGATTTTGCATGCTACGGGCCTTTTTGGGATATGTAAGCATAGTACTGAACACTGGACGGTCTGCAGGGTTTAATGCTTAAACTGGCATACCGGTAGTGATAATTCATTACATGTGCTTTGGACGTTTCTTGTCACAATGGTTCCCAGCCCCGGTCTAATGCTTGCCGTGGCATGATATGAGTATATTCGGAACACTAATAACATTATCACAGCTCTTTGCGAGCTCAACCTGTACTCGTAATGTACCTGTAGGTCTACGTCCATGCACTCACTCATCCATTCATCAAGCCACTCATCCATGCATGCACTCACTTGTTCATCCATGTACTCACTCACCCATTGGGTATCCAAATGTTGACTCGTTCTCACATTCATCCACTCCCACTCCCCATCCACAAAACCACACGCATAATCTCTGCATGAGATGAACATGCGATTGCACTTTTAAAATAGCAAGGCTGTCTTTGCCAATGCTCGTTTTTGATTTTTTTCCAGCAACACATGCTTTTTTGCACGTCTAATCTTCTGCTTAAATACACAGCAATAACCTCCATAAATAAAACTTGGGGGAGGTCCTTAAAGGCAATTTAAATATTACGAAACACACAAAGATCATGACGTGCCGGAGGCCAGAACTTATGACAGATCTCCTGGGTAAAAGGCTTTCCGAACATACATTGCTAAATCGTTACTAAATGGAGTCACTTCCAAGAAGGCAAATCCTTTAACGTACAGTGCAAAGTGGGATGCAGATATAAAGCCCGACTTAAAGCGCACACATTGAAGTTCAAATTTGAAAGCTTCCTAGCGCCGCAGGCAGTGTCTCCTTTAAATAAGATTTATATTCTGAAAATGCACAGTTAATACATGACAGATTCGTTTTCAAACGTGACAGAAGTCCCTAAACACTCTTCTAGCCACAGAAAAACGATGGATTGGCGCAATAATACGCACCCGACAGTTCAGGCCCGGAGCACCTCACTGGCTAAAGATCACACATAAAAAAGGGAACTAAAACAATTGTGTTCCTTGACAAAAAAAATTAAAGCAGTGTCTACTGAAGGGACTGCTGCTCCACAGACAGTCCCTATTATAGCCGGCCCGGGAGGAAAGTTCAAGCCGTGGTCATGGAGATGGGCGCTGGTTTTTAAGGTTCCTGCTGCTGTGTTTTTCTTCCCAATCCATCACGTTTTAACAGGTAGAATTCGGTAGTTTGCACGGAAAAGCACTATTGGGAAACTCCTCGCAGGCAGTGTCGGCCCCGCGCTGGACTTTAAGACATGGCGCCGGCTTTGGGTTCTTGCACTGTTCTTTCTACGGTTATGTCTGCGGTTGAAAGGGAGCAGGCATGTGGGGGTGACGCCTGGATACAGAACGGCTTCATAAAGGTTTGGGGATTGTAACTCGCATGTGCATAGTGCCTTTCACCAGTCTCAATACTAAATTCTATTTTGCACACTAATTTTGCAGGTAAAAAATGCCCAAGGTGTAAAGAGAGTTGTGGGGGGGGGGATTCCACATACATGTTTTTTGTTACGAGTGCATCTTAGTGCGTAGTGCCTACAATTCTCACGCTCAGGCGCATGTAAGCGGTTCGTATTATTAATTGACAGTCAGCTCAGAATGGAGAGCCTTTGTTTGTGGGACTGTTTTTGCCTTCACTCCATGCTGGCCTTTCTTAACAAGCCCGGGCCGTTGTGTGCGCGCGCTCTAAAATGAAGAAAAAAGCATTTGCAATTAATAGGTCTCGCATTTACGCGAGTTTAAGCTATTGGCATTGTAATTACAGTGCCTGTTATTTTTGTTTTTGTTTTTAAAACATAAATAAAAGGCATTGTCATTTACAATGCCAATAGCTTAAACTCGTGTAAATGCGAGACCTATTGCATTGCAAATGGTTGTTTAACTTTAAAACTGAGCGCGCGCAGCTTCAAGGACACCACGCTCGCTTTTTGTTTTTTACTTTAACACTGAGCGCGGTGTCCTTGAAGCTGGCGCCGCGCTCAGTGTTAAAGTTAAAAAAATAAAGAAACCGAGCGCGGTGTCCTCAAGTGGCGCTGCGCTCAGTTTTAACTAAATGTGAAGAGGAGTTAGATTGGCAAATGCCTCGTAGTGGCTTGATAGCAGTCACCGAGGACCGCATGCAGCCGATAAACTGTTGGCTGGCCCGGGCCGGCACCCTGCTACACCTATGACCACAGTGCAGCGGCCGCTCGTTTCCTTCTGCTACCACTGCAAACAGGTAGGGGCAGAGAACTCGTTGGCAGGCTGGCTCGACCCACGAGAATCTATGGGTTTAATCAGAAACGTGCGGGGGAGTTAAGCCTCTATGACGACCCAGCGTGATTGGATCCTGTGTAGCGGTATACACAAAGAGCGACTAGCGGAGGAGCGGTAGAAATAAAGTGAACCAAGCATATGCTCCAGATTCGAGTTTGACACCCTTCTAGGAAGCGCGCTGGCGGTGGTAGCCTCGCACTTCAGGGCAGAAGGTAGTCCATCAAAAGCTTTAGCAACAAGCCAACAGAAAGGCTGCAGACACTACAGAACAACTAGAAAGAGACGCGCGAAAGTGAAAGCAACTAAAAAAAAAGGAGCGGGGCGAGCGCGGCAGCCTGCTGAGCTGACCACACGCTCGTGCATCGTGCGGGTAACCGCACGGAAAAGGCCATTGTGCACGAGCGTGTGGTCAGCTTTCAAATGCCCCTTACATAAAGTCTCGCAGAGCAACGCTTGCGCGCTACTCAAGGCTCGACCTAAAAAGAGTAGAGCCAGATGAAGCAATGTCCACATTATAGGCCTTACAGAAGGCTGCAAGGGATCCAGCATGGTGGACCACCTGGAGCAATGGTTTAGGGAGCTGGTCCCGGCTGAGGAACTCACCCCCTTCTTCTCCATTGAGCATGCCCATCAAGTCCAGACACAGCGTCCACTGTCTGGGGCCCTATCACGCTGTGGTCAAGGTTTTACACTTCAAAGAACGCAATGCAATCCTTAAAGCGGCCTGCTGGGCTAACCCCATTCTTTGAGGCAATCACCAGATTCTCCTGTTTCCCTGATTACACCCTGGCAGTCTAGTACAACAAGCCTCATTCTTGGGGGTGAAACTTAATCTGAGAGACCTAGGCTTGCAGTATGCACTGCTTTTCCTCTCCAAGCTGAAAGTTATCTACGACAATGAGTCCTTGTTCTTCACTGAACCCTCTGAGGCCTGGGATTCGCTGGAGGCTACAATGCCATGCAGGATCGTGCTGGAGGACAGACGGGGACCCCCTTGACGCGGACAGGGGCGCCGCCGCTGGGAGCGTAACTTCTGACCTGGGATATCATTAACCTGGAGCACCCTATCACCTATGCAGGTCTGAGATGGACATCAATCTGCCCTGGAGGTGGCGGCGTCCCATGGTGCGGCCTTGGGGGCTCATTCAAACTCCTCATTAGTGGCTTCGGAGGCAGGGAGCTCTTGCTGCTCTACCCGATCGGGTCGAGGGGAGCCTCACTCATGACCTCTTAATCTGTGGGAGAACTCAAATGATCTTATAATGCGCCGCTGCCGGGGGAGGATCCGGCCCACACCCGCCTATGGGGACTCCGGGCTTGTGGAGATAATATGATTATGTCTACGCCATCAACAGCTCCCTGGGTCACGCAGGATCCTACCCAAAATCACATCATCAGGGACCCAGCTGGGAGGCACCCCCTGACCCTCTCTTTCCTGGCACCCCAGCCCCACTCTGGATGGACTGGACAAGTCGTTTGGGCAACAGACCATTGCCTTTCAGCCCGCAGGGCTGTTATTATTTATAGTTTGATGTTTGTTTGCCTCTTAACCTCGTAGTATGATGGGCATCGGCCCCAGGTTGTACTCTCTCAGACGGAGTTCTCTTATCTCTACCCTTCCAAACCTTGATTTTGGCCTCCTTTGCCTCCACATGGGAACTGAGGGGAGGGACTGCTGCTCTAGGCACGCAACTCTTTCCTCTTACAATGCGCTCTCCTGGAATATCCAAGGGATGTACACCCCTACCAAACACCACTGCGTACATGCCATTTTGTTACATAGAGGGATACACATAGCTCTGTTGCAGGAGTCAAACATCACGCTCCCAGAGGGAGTCCGAATTCAGAAACGGTGGAGGGGTCAGGGAATACACAACAAACTACTCGGCATATGCAAGGGGGGGCCCTAATATGAGTAAAGGCGAGGACCCCAGTGGAGATTCTGTCGCAGGGAGTGGACTCGGAGGGTAGATTCGTCCTCCTAGAGGCACCCCTAAATGGCAATTGTATCCTAATTGGTATTATTTATGCCCCTAACACTGAAGAATCTCAATTCCTACAGCGGCTGTCTCTCAGCATGGCAAAATGGGAACATATCCCTTGGCTCCTAGGTGGGGATTTTAATGCAGTATTGCACATAAATCTGGATCGATCACACCCACCAATCCCCATGGCCCCCTCAGTTACCACCGCTAGGAACCTGAAGAAGTGGCTGCAGCAATGGACCTCGACAGATGTTTGGCAGCAACAAAACCTGAGAGAGCGACTTTACTCTTTCTATTCGCTAGTTCATAAAGTCTACACCTGCCTTGACCTCATTGTTTGTTCGCATACACTATGCCCACACATCACCTCCCCAGACTATTTGGGTAGGGAAATCTCCGACCATAACCCCCTAATACTAGGCCTACAGTGGTAGGTGGTCATCAGGAAAGAGCATACAGATGCTGGTTGGAGTCTGACCTACCTTACTCTGGGAATTAGATGTAGCTGAGCACAAATACATAGAGGCAGAGCAGAGACGGGCTGCTACTCCCAGGCTCCTTCCGACTCTGAGTACTCTCAGGGAAACTGAAGTACAGATACTGGAGCGCCTCCGCTGCTTAGATACTGCAGCCCACACCGCTAGAGTACACTCCAGACAGATCGGGAGGATGCTGGCATGGCTAGCTAATAGGGAAACCAGGCACACCCCCAGGGACCACAATTCGAGCACCAGATGGTGGGCTTTTGTACGCACAACAGGCCATACACGATGTCTTTATTTCTTATTATACGGATCTATATTAGCCCCCGGTGGAGATCTTCTCTGAGGTTCTGACGCAATTCCTAGGGCCTATACCCCTTCCTAGACTCTCCCTATGGAGCGGGAGGACTTAGATGCCTCCATAACGCTTCAAGAGGTGAAAATGGTGATAACAGCTCTATCTACCAGTAAGCCTCCCGGGATGGCCAGCCTCTATAAGGTATCCCAAGGGGAGCGAACTGCCAGGCTGCTAAAATTATATGAGTCAGTGCTGGAGTTGGGGAGCCTCCCACCCACAATGAGAGAGGCCTCTATGGTCTTGCTACTAAAACCTGGGAAAGACCCCTGGATGTGACATCCTATCGCCCCATTGCAATCCTGAACATCGACTATAAAATCTTAAGTGCAATCTTGGCCCATAGAGTCTGGCAAATTTTGTTGCAATTGATACATAAGGACCAAAATGGGTTTGTCCCAGTGAGGAATGCGCCATACACAATGTCTTTACTTCCTAATATACGGACCTATCTAAGCCCCTGATGGGGACCTCCCCAGAGGCTCTGGCACAATTCCTAGGGCCTATACCCCTTCCTAGACTCTCCTCTATGGAGCGGGGGGACTTAGATGCCCCCATAACACGTCAACCGGTGAAAATGGCGATAATGGGTCTATCTACCAGTAAGTCTCCTGGGACGGTCAGCCTCGATACGGCATCCCACGTGGAGCTAACTGGCAGGTGCTAAAATATTATGAGTCAGCGCTGGAGTCAGGGAGCCTCCCAGCCACAATGAGAGAGGCATCTATGGTCTTGCTACTAAAACCTTGGAAAGACCCCTGGATGTGACATCCTATCGCGCCATTGCAATCCTGAACATCCACTATAAAATCTAAAGTGCAATCTTGGCCCACAGAGTCCGGCAAATTTTGTTGCAATTGATACATGAGGACCAAAACGAGTTTGTCCCGTTGAGGAATGTGTCCATGTGTGTTCCTCATCTTTATCATGTGTTGGAAGTGACCCAAACTACATGGCCCAGTGCAGCGGCACTAGTATTAGCTATTCACAAAGCATTTGATTCCCTTAATTGGGACCTCTTATTTGCGGTCCTGGAGCAATACCATTTCTCTACATTCCGACAAGGGAATGTCTCTCCACCCAACAACTTCAGCCATGGGAGGAGTCAGGTGTGACCTGTGTGGGAAATCTGTTTCAGAACCGTCCAATACTCTAGTTTGAGGCACTAACTGAACACTATGCCCTCCCCAAAGTCATTTTCTCTGATATGAGACCCTGAGGGGGACCCGAGGGGATCTATGGGCAGTACATGATATCGAACTGGAAACACATCAACTGATACAAACGTTGCACACAATGTGGGAGGATCGGAGGCGGATCTGTTGGATCAATACGGCCCTCATGGCGCACACCAGAACATCATTACTCCCCTTTTGAGATGCCTTGGAAAACGATTTTGCAAGACCGCTCAATGATAAAGAATGGGAAATACCCCTGCAAAGTGTCCCACAATGCCTGGCTAAAATTAATCTAACTCTACATTTTACCCAGGGTGTACCTCTACTCTAGCTGGCTGGCTCAATTCCCTACGGCGACAGACACTTGCACCAGGTGCAACGTTCCCGGGGAAGACCTGCGCCACATGCTCTGGTAGTACGCTCAGCTTCGGCACTATTGGTCCATGGTAATCTCCCGCATGGATTAGGTCATGGGGATACTGGGCATATACACGTGGGAGCCCTGGGCCTTTACGCATGACCACTCAATAGGAAAACAAAGACGCAGTTTCTAGACCTGGCCCTCATCAGGCCCGGTTCTAGCGGGTGGGCCAGGCCCACCCAAACATTAGCCTGGCCCACCCAAACATGAGCCTTGGCCCTCGCAGGGACAGCTCGAAGGCCAATAGAAAATGGGCACTTTAATTTAAAATGTTCCTTCGAACGTTGTTTTAATTCCTGTTCTGGGAGCTGCGTGTTTGGGCCTGGGCTCTTTCTCACAGGCACCCCCAATCACGCATCTCCTTTTAGAAAGGTGGGCTGTGTTGTGCAGATACAATAGGGGCATGGCGAAGGGGACAAATTCTTTCTTTGGCACCAGCTGCGTGTATATTTCCTTTTCCATTCAGTGCTGCAGAAAAGAAGTTTGTTTATCCTGAGTCACCTTTCCTGACCCCTGCAGCTACTTACCAGATCCTGTGAGGCAGAGTTCTATGAACCAAGTAGGAAAGAAAATATGTGACTATTTTTCTTATTTTGAAAACTGCATAGGCCCAGCAAGGCACATACTTTGTGTATGCTTCATTTAAATCGTTTTTATCATTATTGTGGCCATGGATGCAAGACAACAATAAAAATGTCCAGATAACTGGTGATTAATGATCCTGCTGGAGAGCAATCCTTTGTGTGTTGGTAGTTTTGAAATGCAGATAAACTGTATTTTATGTGGATAGCTCAGTGGGTTACTGCGTTTGTCACAGAGATTCTTGTGTTACAATCCTATCATAGAACAGTGACCTATGAACTGTCATCAAAGAGTTGCATACAAACCTGAATGTTATAGTTAGAACTTAATTTTTTTTTGTGTTGCGATATAGTTAGAACGGATCACCGACAGAATATCAAGGAGAAGAATATCGACTTGCCACAATATCGAAATAAAAATATTGAGTGACAGAATATCGACTTCCTATCTACAAACAGGTAAGTACAAAAATATTGAATCCTAAATATCGTTGTTAATAATATAGGGGCCCATTACGATGTCGGGCGGAAGCACAACCGCCGTGCTGTCGGAGGCAAAAACCGCTAGTTACCGTCCGCCAGCAACGGCCCACACGCCCGCAAAATTAGGATGTGAAAAGTCAGGCAAACACCGCCCGTAAGCCTGCGGCGCCGCCCGCCATCAAAGTGCGCCCGTCTACGTAGCGGCACGAGCCAATGGAGACACACCGTCCGACGAAATGACGTACCGCCCGGCGTACAAATTACGATGCCACAACCAAACAGCCTCACCGGCAAAGAGACACCGCACGAGATACCAAGGCGGAAACCCGACTGTTCAGTACGGAGACTAAAAAGGCGGCCCACCCAGAGATGAATCCTGCACTCCAGGCCATCCCCATGCTCTACCTGATGCACCACCTAGGAGTGAACGCGCCATGACGACGCAGGTAGGCAGACACACAACAAGGGCACGCAAACACTGCACACAGTGCAAGGGCGGAAAAACTGTACATGGCCCCCCCAGACACCCTTGTGTGGACAGGACACATCCACCACTGTACCCACACATGTCCCACCTGTCAAAATAAAACAACTCGCAACATCCTGGGCACCCACTACCCGGGACCAGGAAGTGACGTCCCCGTCACGGCACCGCAGCGGCGATGACGCAGGTACACATGCGCACAACGCAGAGGCCAACGACAGCGCCATGCATGGGCTGCACACAAACACCTCAGGGTCACAACTACACACCCCACACACCAGCCCCACCCTGAAGGCACATGTCACGTGGCCTTCCTGCATCAGTCATGTCCCCAACCGACAACTCACAGTTGTCAACCTGATGTCACATAAGTGTCCCGAACAGGGGAGTAATGTGATGGCAAAATAGTACACACCCTTGTGTGCAAAACATGGCGAAGCACACAGCGGCTGCTACATAACAGCGCAGAATATGGACCTCGTCCGCAAAAGGCACGCCAGTCTCATCCAAAAATAACTATACCATCCTGCTCGCAATATCAAGCCATGCAATGTACAAAATTGAAAAACCCTGCTGCCTGAGAACAGGTGTTTCCAATTACTACACCCACACAGAAGCCCCAATGTATAGCGGAAACGCAGTGTCCCGCCCACACACGGGAGAGCAGATAGCACTGAATGGCCTTCCATTCCTACTCTGAAATCACCTTGCAACAATTTATGCAGGAGAATGGAGCCTTGTACCAACAAGAAGCCAAACAGAGCCATGCAGATTAAACCGTCCACTGGCAGATAGCGCCCAACATGAAAGAAAGTTAACACAAAAAAAATTTATACCACTCCTCCATGTGGGTCAAATGCAAGTAATCTGGAAGGAGTCAGACACCACTGGCCTTGACCATTCATTGAAGCATGTGGGATGAGGGCCTGTGTCCTCCGCCCAAGCTATAACCCAAGTCCTGCCGCCGTACAACCATTCCAGAATTCCCAGCATCGTCGGAGGTTGCACTCTGCTGACTGCACAGGCAGCCGGAGCACGCCATCACATCACCCTGTAGCAAAATGGCTGTTGCACCACTGCTTCCCAACTACGCCGGACAAATGCAGCTGTACATTGAGAGCTTGCTACAGATAATGGGCTGTGAAAATCTGGCTATGCTGAACGTAAGTTACCGAGTAACTTACCGCATTGCAATGTTCAGCTGCGTCATCCCCGTTTTCTACTGTTGGAGGTGTCCGTTCCACTGTCCTGTGGATTTATGTCTCTCCAACCCGGCATGTCCAAAGGTGGACTTGGTACACTTGTTTGCACCCCTGGACGCCCACGACAGGATCTGTTCAGTGTATGGGGGCATGGCGTATGTGGCTGCAATCGGACACACACTGCAATGGGACCAGTGTGCCTCTACACAACGTATTCTGGATCACAGTTTCATCGAATGTCATCCAACATGTCCCATCAGGCTTCTACAAGGGACAACTTACGATGAACACGTTGCTAGCCACCATCCGCTTCATTGGATGGCATCCATGTTTACCACCAATGGCATGGATGCCCTGCTGGAAGGTATTGCATACCTGACAACTTGTCAATTCATCGGTCCCCGACTCAATACCCCCAATTGAACAATGATGTTCAACACCGTACCTATGCTTGGCTTTCGCACGAAGTGGGCAGTTAGCGGTACAACAACTATACCATACAATCTGCAACAAACACCTCACCATCAACTCCACTTCCATGACATCGGACATCTTCGGGACATGCACTCTGTTCCTCACCATATCCCGTGTCTCTGCATGAACAGGGGGAGGCAGAGGTATGGGACTTGTGTACAGTAACCACATGGCCAATACTGCACGAACAACCATGCCATAATATGTATTCTGCGCACCTGAACACATGCACCTGTCAGTGCACACTTATCTGTCTGCTGTATTACGTGAGAACTGTCACCTCACCATCGTCTGTACTTCCGTGCCAGGACTTTTGCATGGACAACAAATGCAACCCCCTACAACATGGCCCTAGTTATTGTGTCATGTTCAGTAGCCACCACATTGCAACAACTAGTGAGACGCTGCCGCATGCATGTAGGCTCATGCTCTGATGTCACCTCTGACGCAGGTGTGTCGGAGTTAATATTGTAGTAAACCTGTACCATGGAACTGAGATGTACTGTGCCTATGATATCAAGCTGTCTGTTAGGCAAAATGAATACTGTCTGTGTCAAAGTCTACAGCTCCTCAGTAATTAGCAAATGTACTTTAGCATAGCAAGGGCAAGGCAGTTGTAACTCTGAAGCCTTCATTCCACAGTCCACAACTAATCACATCTACCCGTACCCCCTTTTGTATGTGTAATCATGCTAAGTATATCCTCCACATGCATTTTGCTGCCAGTAGTGTCCACTATACTGCATCACAGAGGAAGTAAGTCCAAATACATGCCTTGAAGCAAATATGTGACTCTGTAGAATTATTTTACGAAGACAAGTACGAATGAGAGAGGATGAGAGTGTGTGAAGTACACGAGAGTCGTGAGATGACCATGTAGTCTAGTGTCATTGGATGTCAATGCATATGAGTTGCCGCAACAGTGGACCTAGTGAAATACTACAGCTCGTGGGCCTGGACTTGTCAGACTCTGACGTGGCCCAACAGATCATCACATTAACACTGACGGCCTGGTCACTACAAAGCACAGTCCTACATATGTGTATAATTACCTTCACAGTCTGACATCACACTCATCAAGCAAAAGTAGGAGCCACGCAAAAGCATGCTACAGCAATGCATGACAAAACACACACACGATATCAGTGTGGGTGGGCAGGACTGCACAGTGAGTAAGAACTGCAGAAATTCACATACATGCTCAATTGAACAAGGCACAATCTTGACAGTCACACACCCTGCAGACACACAATGTCCGAAACATATCAAGTAGGAGTCATCCTGAACTGCAAGGACACACCCACACACTGCACACTGTGCAACATACAACACACACATGTGAACACATTCACAGACCTGAACACGGATACAAACATCCACCATGGGCCTGGGTAACACATGTGTGTAGTCGACATTGCCAGAGCGCACACACACACACCAACACTACCCCAAAGTCACACCACTCACACCACACACACCTACACCTCCCAAATGCACACATTGAAAGTAAGCCATGTGCCCAGGCCCAATGTCCATCACAAGACTAATATACACCTACACTGCTGGCCACACAGCAAGTAAGCTCATACATACCCGCATACTCTGCACATTCTACCTGTCATCATGTGGCTAGACTCACACCCTGTGCTTTGCTTGCACGCAAACATGACACGGATACATTTTCCCTGAAATACCACCAAATACATGCAGACAATCCGTGTCACAAAAATACTCATTCATCACACACACAAGTAGCAGAGTCTGAAAGAAGTGAAGTCCCTGCCACGTGTACAACACATTGGAATGTGAGACCAGACATTGCAATTGTTGAGGTACCATACACGGCATGTGCCTCACTTAACCATGCACACACAGCAACAACTGCAATAAGCAACTACACAGACACAACCGACTACAGGAACAGCATCCAGACACAGATTACATAGACAGGCGGCAATATTGTTCAACACCAGGGACAGTGGCCAGTCAGATGTGCCGAGTAGTGACACGAAAAGCTGCGTATGCAATGTGTGTGAGTGTACCCTGACATGGCCACCAACACTGCCATGGCAGTCACAATAGCCATCACAGCCACCACTGTGTCACAGGTAGATGTGTGAGTGTGCCTACCATTCAAACAGGATGCCAGTTCGACCCGGTGCTGTCTGTGTGCTACGGGACAGTTGGAGGTCCGCCCCTGAGAGAGAAGCACAACTGTGGAAGACACACATGTGGCATGTGAAGCGGGAGTTCCGCTTGGTCCAGGTGGGTGGGTGGCACGGGTAGGTGCACACATGCATTGTTGAAACAGACTTTGTGGGGAGGATTCCGGAGGGCTAGATTTCCACTGTGTTGGGTATTTGGAAAGCCCACCTGTCTGGGGATGAATGTGAACTCGTGTGGGCACAACAGGCGGGCACACGATCAATGCTGCATCAGGTGTAGACGTTAGCCCTCCCTCTGGGGACATGCTGGATACTGCTGTGCGTCTGCCAGGCCCTTGCCAAGGCACTCACATCCCCTGTCCACCAGGTGTACCCCCTACATTGTCCACCTGCACAGGCTACCCAGGGCACGGGATGGCAGTGGAGCTTGGTGGGTGGGAGGTCATGGCGCCCTTCTCCTGGTCACATCTCGCAGGCAACACATTCTCAGTGTGCAGCAGGGCACAAGTCCTAAATAAGTAGTGGGAGGACGCAGACGTCACGACAGGAAGTGACGTCACGAAAGGTGGCTTGCACCATCAGACTTATTGCCTCCCTTCGCCCACCCCTTACATGCGATTGCAACAGAGAAGCCAGCGCGTGCACAAGCAGCTCCGAGCTCGCCCCAGAGAGGCCAAAGAGTGAATGTGTGGGTCCATTTGCTCCAGTTATCGGGCTCGCGGTAAAATTAGTGGTGGGACGCCGTCCACCCGCGTGGTACTCCGACTCGAGACCTGGTGTGCAGGCAAAGTGTCCTATTGGCTTTGCGATATGTGTGAGTTGCATGACACTCGTTGGCGGGGGATGGCTCGGAGGCCCATCACCCTGAGGCCCATGTCTCACCACATGGGTCCCTTGTCAATGGCAGCAGTTGTAATGACTATGCGCGCCGGGGTGGGTCTACCTTTCGTCTGGGATTGTGTTTGCGGCCTGGACCGCTAGGGCAGCCACAGCCTCTGTGTGTTGCATGTGGTGTATCCGGACTCCGGAGGCTGTCATGCATTGTCACTGTTGTCCAGGTCTCGAGTCGGGGTACCACGCGGGTGGACGGCGTCCCCCCACTTATTTTGCCGCGAGACAGATAACTGGGGCAAATGGACCCACACATTCACTCTTTGGCCTCTCTGGGGCGAGATCAGAGCTGCTTGTGCACGCGCTGGCTTCTCCGATGCAATCGCATATAAGGGGTGAGCGAGGGGAGGCAATGAGTCTGACGGTGCAAGCCACCTTCTGTGATGTCACTTCCTGTCGTGACGTCAGCGTCCCCCCACTTATTTTTTTAGGACTCGTGCCCTGCTGTTGTCAGATGTGCCACTTCCCAGGGGGGTGGAGAAAGGGTCAGGAATGTCAGCCTGAGATTGGCCCAGTTGAAGGTCCACCTTGGCTGGGGGGGGACAACCATTGGACAGTCTGGTGTAGCCCACCCACGCGTACATGTGGGCCCTCCATGAACTATGTCACCTGCGGCAAAGTGATGTCATGGGCAATGACGTTATTGAGGAGAGCTGTCTGCCCCACGCAGAGATGGCGCATAAGCTCAACAGACCCAGCACTGAGGGCAGCAGGGGTCACATGTGCAGGGGCAGCTGTGCCTGGTGTGAAGGTCACTCTACCCTTCATCCCTGTGCTGACACGTGCTGCACCAGTGGAAGTAGATGGGAGGGCGGGCATTGGCCTCCGCGTGGCTGAAGAGGAGCCAGAGTCCACGTCCCCTGTGTTAGCAAAAATGGATGCATCACCTCTGTCCTCAGATGACTCAGAAATTGCCGTCTCGGCCTGTGATTCATCCAGCACACGTCTGGCCCCTCCGAGGCGCTGGTCACATCTGTCTCACTCAGCACCTGTGCAGCTGCTACATCCGATGCCACACCACTGTTGACCGTCCCCTGTCCCTCAGCACCCACAGGAGATGCCACATGAAAGAGAGTGAGGTGGCCTCACTCATCTGGCATCAATTAAACAGACATGTGCAAGGGAAGCAGCACAGAACATACCCAAATCCACATGTTGCACGATACCTGTGCAATTGCATACAGCCACCACAATCAACACGTAATGGCTGGCGTACAGTTAAAGAAGCCGCTAATAAGTGGCACATGTGTTGTGCACATAGCACTACACCCGGCCTGTGTCACCCTGCGACCATAGCCACAAATCGCGGTGTGCACACCCACTGTCCTGATGGTGGCAAGGATGACCACTACGTAATTAGGCCAAAGACATACCTGCATGGAGCAGAATGGAAAACCACTCACACAGACTGCAACATGACAGGCCACAATGGCCATGAGCCCATGCCATCCACCTGTCGTTCACACGAGCACAACTGCTGTTGCACAGTGTGCCGGATGTGTAAGTACCAGAGATATGAGGTGAGGCATCGCACACATATGACCGAACGAAATCAGAGTAGGCACAGTGCCTCAAACATACATGTGAATTGCCACTCCAGCCTACTACAGGTTGTTCCTGAGGGCTACGACTCTGAGTGCATTGAGAATGCAGAGTGCTCAAATTACATCTTGAGCCTCAGGAATAGCATATGCATGTCAGATGCACACAGCACAGAGTACACTTACAACCCACTGCATCACACAACAAACATCACATTACCCAAATTATGGGTAGGCTGTGGACACATGCTGCTTCTCACAGCAGAAGACACCATCCCACAATACTGTACACTTGCTTGCTGCTGATGCCCCTACAAACATGCATCCGGCACAGGCTGTGTGACTGTCAAGATGCAGACCATTACTGGTGAAATGCAGCGCCGTGCTGACCTGACAATACGAGGGGGCATCCCCCGATTCATTATCGCCACGTAGTAGCTCATCCGGCAGATGACGTCACACCCTTTGTGGAATTGGCTGCACTGTCGGTCACACATACACAGAGGCATCAACTTGGATGCAATGGCTCATCACAAGGCCTTGGGCTGGAGGAATTCCAACTGCAGGGATGGTACACAAGAGGCTTGGAATATCACTCATACACTTCTCAACATCACCCACATCCACCAATCACAGCGGCATGCTGCTGACCCATCCCAAATACTCAGAGACGTGCAACAGAGCCAAGAAGTAATCGGACATGGCCTAACAGCATGTGTACACCACACGTGAATGCATGCTGCTGGGAGTGTGTACACAGTACCTGTCCATCCCATTCACATGCAGGTTGCCAGCAGATTGAGCAATGTGTAGTCTGCCCACATCTACTGTCCATTGTCAGGTGGACCAACACATAGATCACAAGGCAACACATCTTTGTGGGTGGACTCACTGTGTCCAACACTGCGCAGCCCTCAACGTACTCGCCCTGTGAATGGCTCACCCCGCAATGGAGGTCACATTCAGTGCCACTATCTCTCACAGTAAAGCTAGCAACAAAGTCTCAACCGGATTTAATGGAAATTAGTATTTATGTATGTTCAAAACATTACAAAGAAACAACAAGAAAAAGGGGAGACTCCAAGTAATTTGTTGAATGTGCTCATGGCATCATATATTAAAAACACATTTTATACATGACAGTTATATCAGCACTGTAAGCAAAAATGTAGAGGCAACCCAAAGAAACTTGGTGCACGTTGTGCTCGTGACAAAGGTGACGGCGCAAGTGACAAGTGAAACACACAGCAATAAGCGCAAAGTGATAAAGTGATCTAAAATATATACAATTAATTGGTTCAACACAATGATTTTAGGATAATTTGAACAAGATTTAGAACAATTCTGTGAACCAAAGATGAATGTGCGCCATTAATTGCACTGGTAAAGTCGGTCGACGGCGTTTCGATCCTAGTTAATCTGGATCATCATCAGGACCGGGTAGCCCAAATTATAAGTGCTGAAAAACACAGGGGTCGGAATTCAATACTATATCAAAACAAGGGAGCAGCGCTGTAAAAACGTCTGCGAATGGTCACAGGACCGCCATGAATGCTCTACTGGTTATTTGTCAAGGGTAGCGTAGGCAAGGTGCATGGTCGGAGCCCCGATCCACTGCAACAATGATAGTTGTAGATTCCTAAATGATTCTGTGGAGTTTCTAGAATGAATCCGTCAGATAACTGAGTATCAGCCGGGCCGCCACGTATGTGTACGGTGTCCTCCGGTGTCTCTCTCACACACATCCCTATCACAAGGCATGGTGTGTCCAATCGACAGGGCTGAGTTTGCGCATTTCAGGAGAGTCCTGAACAAAAGACACATGTAACCCACTGTACAGTCAGTGTTGTCTCCTTCTAGGATTGTGCGGTCAATGTGCAGCCCAGGTCTGCTGCGACTGAGAAGGCCAGCAGGGACCCAGCCAGCCATTCACACAAGCAATGACTGCCCTGAGTCCTGCATTGCCAAGTGGCTGCGTCACTGGATGTGTGACATGGAAATGCCATGTACCACCACTCGTGAGGGACATGTATGGGAAAGCGCCAGAGAGCCTACATACCCCTTACACCTGTAGTTAGCATGGTAAGCAGAGCATGTTGGAACCCCACAGGCTCAGAATCATAGTGCTGCTGATCAACGACATGTGTGTCCCCCACATGCACTCCCACACACACTGTAGTTGTCTTACACACACAACTTTTGCTATAAATAGCCTTGGGCAGTGTGCGTGGAGCTCGGAATCCATGATCTCCAGCTCCTTGCTGGTGAGTGGTCCTGGACATATCTTCAGAGTCGTCGACATGTAGGTGGACATGTGGCAGCAGCGGCAGGTGTTGTTGAGGGATGCCAGGCAGCAGTCCCTGGAAGCTGTGGTAATGCCGGTCTCCCTCCCACACTCATATAGCCCCCTGGGGCTGTTCCAGTGGGTCCAAGCTGCTGCAATTGGTGTACCATGTCTGCCTACTTCAAATGCACACAATGGCGTGCACCGAGCTGTCCCGGTACGCTTACCTCTATCGTCGAACACGCAGGATGCAGTCGCGAGGGCCATTGGAGTTGGCCTCAAGGGCCTGGTCCATGGCGGGTACAGTTCGCTGGTGCCATGTGGAATCCACAGTTGAATGTGCGCCATGCATTTGCAGGTGTGGCCATGATTTGTGTGTGGGAGCATGTCCACACTGGACAGGGCCACTTCATGCTGTGTGCATAGGCATTGACGGCCAGTGCTCAGCCTCCACATGTCTGTTGGCACATCATCATGTACACATTAGCATGGGAGCATGGGATGTGCATATGCACACACATGCCATATTTCTCAATGTACATCTCCCACTTGGCACGTGCAATGTTACGTGTTACTTGTGATGTGTGCTTGCATTCACACAGCTGTGTTGTCATGGAGTTGTCAATGTGTACACCTGTCAATGTGTGTTGGAGGTGTGATACGTACAGTGCTGTACATTGGGTGAACTAGGGACATCATTGACTGTCTCATATCCCGTTGTGCAACAGGACCCACTTGTTTTGGCCGCTCAGCCTGTGTACATTGTGTTGTTGGTGTGTGCCATACTCACCCAGCCTCGGAAGCTGTGTCTGGCACAGCAGCTAGGTATATTGCCGTGGTGTTGCCGCTTCCCACATATGCAGTCTGAAATCATCATGATGCCTTTCAAGCTATTAGGGCCTAAATCCCCATGTGCATGCTCATAGCAATGGTTTGTGTCAGTAGCCATTGCTATTGGTAAGGGGACCTGTGTAAGAGTATTGTAGCTGTGCTGTCCCTACTTGTCAGCTGTTCTGTGATTCTATTGCTTTGTCAGTAATTTTAGTTATGTGTATGTGAAAGTGCCATGTGGTGTGTTGCATTGACATGTGTCCACTTCCATCTGTCCTAGGAGGCGACCAAACATACATTGCCCCTACCAATTGCTGGCAGACATGGAGGATGTGGAGGTTATACGGAAATTCCGTCTGGACCGACCCACCCTGCATCACCTATGTGCCATGTTGGAACCCCACCTTTGTCCTCGCAGGGTGTATCCAACAGCATTCACCCCCACGGCTAAGATGATGGCTGCACTGCATTTTTTCGCTACCGGATCTTTCCAACACACGGTAGGCAGTGGAGGGGGTGTCCTGTCAGCCATGATGCTGTACAGGAACCGGTACATCCGATTCCCCAGGGCTCGTGATTTGGCGGCAGTGAAGGGTGCTTTCTATGCCCTTGGTCGCATCCCCCACGTTGTTGGTGCAATTGATTGCACCCATGTTGGCCTTGATGCACCACAGGCCATGGAGCACATCTTTCGTAACCGGAAACATTTCCACTCCCTGAATGTGCAAGTGGTGTGCCTGGCGGACATGATCATCACACACGTGTGTGCGAAGTTTCCCGGTTGCACCCATGACTCGCACATCATGCGCCACAGCATCCTCCCACGATTGATGTCCAATCTTCAACCGGACCGTGCATGGATTGTTGGTGAGTATGCATACTCATGTAGCGTGCTGGGTGTGACATGCTGTCTTGTATCCTGTTGGAATTGCAACGATTCTCTGTGTTTCTCACACCCAGGTGACTCAGCATATCCTAACGGGCCTTGGCTGCTGAGTCCACTTCGTAATCCCAGGACACCAGCTGATGTCAGATACAATGAGGCACATGGGAGGACCAGACGTGTGGTGGAGCGGACTTTTGGACTCCTGAAGTCCAGATTCAGATGCCTGGACCGCACCGGGGGTGCACTGGCATACTCCCCACAGAAGGTGTGCCAGATAGTTGTGGCATGCTGCATGCTGCACAATCTCGCTATTCGCAGGCAGATCCCCCTGATAGTGGATGACGGTAATCAGCCAGGGCCCCCGCCTGCAGACCAGGCCGTGTCCAGTGACGAGGACAGTGGAGAGGAGGAAGCAGTGAATGAGCGTCAGCAGCTCATCGCCCGCTACTTCACTTGACGGTGAGTGACCATGTACGTCGGCTGATGTTGCTGTAGTTGTGTAGGTGTATGTGCGTATTGTCACGGCGGCCTATTGTTCACTGAGTGCTGTGTGGCAATGGTCCATGTCCAGGGTAGTATGCCACTGACAGTGGCTGTGGCATTGTGCCCTGTTGCTCTGTGAGATGTGTGTACATTGCTTAAACTTGATGACAAGTACTGTGTGATGAGTGTGTGACACACACATTCAATGGACTCTTGTTCTGTTTTTCACCCCTAGGTCCCTACAGCCTCTCCTGGCCTATCGACATACCACACTCCTGATGCATTTCTGATCATGGTGACGGTTGCACATCCTTGATTAAACACAGAGCAGATACAACAGATTGTGATCCAGGTGTATTTATTTTGAGCAGTGACATGTGATTGTGGGCAAGGTGATGACAAAAGTGGTGCATGCTGGAACAATGAGTTGACGGACATGTCCGCGTGATGGTCAAGGTGTACCCATGTTGTTCTGGGTCCACAGTCCGACAGACACATGCCATTCACATGGCAGTGTGGGGTAGGATAGTAGTCCAAGTGAATGCAGTAGATGGCCACCGTGGCTGGCTGTCTCACTGGCGTTTGGAGCGTGCAAAGTCATCTCTGGACACCTGTTTCCTCTTCGGACGACCCCTTCCACGTTTGAGAGGGGGGGTTGTGTTTGTGGGCTGCTGGTGGTGGCTGAGGATTGCCCACTCGCTGTGGACGCAGGGGAACTGGATGTTGCACGGACCTGCGCCCCAGCAGGTGGTGGCGAGGGTGCTGTGGTTGGCCTTGATTGGGCCCTCACCGCCACCACTAGCTGGCCCATGAGGTCGACAAGTTTGCCCATACGGGTCACGAATTGGCCCATATGGGCGTCCATGGACCTCAACACCCCAAGGACTTCCCGCGTATCGGTAGCTGACCGGGCCCATTGTCCCTGGGCCTCTTCATAGGCCCCAAGGACTCTGGCGATTTGCGGCAGGGCTTGGCTCCCAGGCTCTGATGGCGTTGGCCTGACCCTGCTCCTCCCACCTGAACTGCTGCCACCGACCTACCCACTCGCCACAGTGGTCACCCGGGGCCTCGTTGTGGCTCCCAGGGTCGATGTCGACGTGCGTGCAGCCCCTTGCGCAGGGTGAGTGGTCAGGGAGGCCCTGGTGGTGGTGGTTGCGGCAGTGGTGGTGGCCGCAATGACCCTGGCAGCAGGGGCCTGGGACTGGTCACCAGCCCTGGGAGATGGGTTGGTGGGTAGGAGGGGTCCTGGGGAGCGGTTGCGCCCTGCCACACCAGATGTGCCTGGTCGGGAGTCCTCGTCCGAAGAGGTGTCCAGGTCTTCCACATCCGTGAGTCCGGCTGGAGGGCTTGTGGACTGGCTGTGATGGCTGCTGTCTCCCTCTCCAGCATCATGCTGTTCGTCACCTGTGGGGCGGAGACGAAAGGTTATTGTGTTGCACCTTGCAAGGTTTGTGTTAGATGTCTGACATTCACAGTTGGTGCACAGTTGTGCACTGATTTCCCAGATGCGTGTGTATGGCTCTACAATGTGTGTGCGTGATCAAGGCAATGGAATAGTGTGATGGGTGCACATGGCGTGGGACGGATTTGGATAGCCAATCGGTGTGTGTTGCAGTACCCCTACATTTTGTGGCTTTGGTGGAAACGGGTTACAGCCCCATGAACGCTTTGGAGATGAAATATGGTTTTGGGGTTCAAATGAAACGCTTAGAAACGCAGATGGCAAAAGGGGTACAGCCCCATCAACGCTTTTGAGGTGAAATATGGTTTTGGGGTTCAAATGAAACGCTTGGAAACGCAGATGGCAAAAGGGTACAGCCCCATCAACGCTTTTGAGGTGAAATATGGTTTTGGGGTTAAATGAAACGCTTGGAAACGCAGATGGCAAAGGGGTACAACCCCATCAACGCTTTTGAGGTGAAATATGGTTTTGGGGTTCAAATGAAATGCTTAGAAACGCAGATGGCAAAAGGGGTACAGCCCCATCAACGCTTTTGAGGTGAAATATGGTTCAAGCGCAGATGGCAAAAGGGGTACAGCCCCATCAACGCTTTTGAGGTGAAATATGGTTTTGGGGTTCAAATGAAACGCTTAGAAATGCAGATGGCAAAAGGGGTACAGCCCCATCAACGCTTTTGAGGTGAAATATGGTTTTGGGGTTAAAATGAAATGCTTGGAAACGCAGATGGCAAAAGGGGTACAGCCCCATCAACGCTTTTGAGGTGAAATATGGTTTTGGGGTTCAAATGAAATGCTTAGAAACGCAGATGGCAAAAGGGGTACAGCCCCATCAACGCTTTTGAGGTGAAATATGGTTCAAGCGCAGATGGCAAAAGGGGTACAGCCCCATCAACGCTTTTGAGGTGAAATATGGTTTTGGGGTTCAAATGAAACGCTTAGAAACGCAGATGGCAAAAGGGGTACAGCCCCATCAACGCTTTTGAGGTGAAATATGGTTTTGGGGTTAAAATGAAATGCTTGGAAACGCAGATGGCAAAGGGGTACAGCCCCATCAACGCTTTTGAGGTGAAATATGGTTTTGGGGTTCAAATGAAACGCTTAGAAACGCAGATGGCAAAAGGGGTACAGCCCCATCAACGCTTTTGAGGTGAAATATGGTTTTGTGGTACATACTGTGACATATGGGTGCAGAAGGGGACATGTGTTTTGGCCACACGACACTGCATAGACAAAGGTGTGTGTATGTCTGACATCCCCAGCATATCTGCTCACTGTTATCATTTAGGGACATTACACTGCAAGCATTGTAGTGAGTGAGTAATGGTTGTGTGCCACACAACGTATTGCAGATGGGACAATTCCTTGGTGTGCGTGCTACCCTCAGCCATGTGCAGCAATGCAGTGCTCTTGGGGTGTTGACTATATTAGGTATGTTGTAAATCACAGTGTGACGTGCGCTTCAGACACTGCAGACACATTATTGGTCATCGGCAGGAATCTTTGCTGAACTACTGTATATGGGACAACTGTTTAGATGATATACCTTTCATGACACTGGGGCTGGAAGATGAGATGGATGAGATATTGAATGTGCATTGTGTAGCTGTGTGGTTCATGGGTCCAGTGGTGTATGTGACATTACTGTGGTTCCACTCTGTTACATTGAGACAAGATACACTTACATGGGTGATGTTGTACGATGTCAACGGAACAAGCAGACACAACTACATGGACAAGACTTCAATGGTGTTGCTGATGTGTGTGATGACTGGCACAGTGCACGCCATGTGGGTCAGTACTCCAGTGAGACTTGTGCATGCAGACGTGACTCCTTACATGTTAGTGTATTTGAGATGGCTCATGTGGGCTATGACTCTGTAATTCATGTCTGTGTGCACATTAGTCACATGATTATGACAGGGAGCAGTGCTACCTGTTCCTCTGCTACGTGACATGTCCCAAATGTTAGTCGTAGTACAGTCCTCATGCCTACAGACACCCCGCCCTGTACAATAGTCTACCTACTTGTTGGTTTGGAGGGAGCAATGCAATGGCTGTCACATGGTTATGAGAGGGAGGGGTGCTCCATCTTGCTGGTCTGTGGGAGTGGGGGCCGTGTTGTGAGTTGTGGTGAAGGCTTACCACCCACAGACACCCCTCCATGTAGGGAAACATATCTACCTGTCGGGTGGAGTTGTGCACTGCAATGGCTGACACATGGGTGTGGGGAGTGCTCCATCTTGCTGCGCTGTAGGACTAGGGGCCTGGTGGGGGATGTGGTGCTGGCTGACTCTACACATGCCCCCATGGTTTTGTTTGTTGGTACCTTTGGGCTGTGTGTGTGGGAGTGTCTGTTGCATGTGTGAGAGATGTCTTGTGTATTGTGTACTGGACATGGGGGTGTTTGGCCCTCGGAGCTATGGCATTCTGGTAGTGCATGACAGTACATAGCGGTGTGCTGGTATACATTTGTTTGTACTTACCAGCCTCCACTCCCCCTGGTATTCCGGTGAGACTCTCCGGATGTAGAATGCCTTGCACCTTCTCCTCCCACGCCTTGAAGGTCTTGAATAGCGCGGGATTTCCGCCGCCAGTCCTGTCAGCCAGCTCACGATTCTTGGCCTCCTTCTTCCTGACCACGCTTTTCAGGTCGTGCCACCTCTTTGTGATTTCACCCCGGTTGCGTGGCACGTTCCCAACTGCATTCACCTGGTCTACGATCCTGCTCCACATTCTGTTTCTGGTGGCTACTGGTGTCTGTTGGACCTGGTTCCCATAGATTTGTGGGTGCACCTTGATGATCTCGTCGACCATGACCGTCAACTCAGTGGCAGTGTACTTAGGCATTCTTTGTGTTGCCATGGTGTGTGGTTTGCTATTTGTGGTGCTGGTGTGGTGGTTGTGTGGTGTGTGATGTGCAGGGGGTTCGTGGTGCCGTTGTTTCAGTGGTGATGGTGGTGGTAGTGGTGGTGATGAGTGTGAAGTGTGCGTGCGTGTGGTGTGCTGCTTTCCTTTGTGTCTCTCTGGGTTCTCTGATGGCGTCTTCGCTTTGTCGTAGTGCAAGGGATTGTGGTCTGTGAAGGGGCTGCTTTTGTACTGACCTATGTGGGTGTGTCATGATGGGCTGTCGTTTTCAGGTGTGTTGTGTCTGGTGTCCTGGGATTTGTAGTTTTTTAGTTTTGGCAGGGGGCATGTGTCTTTGGGATGTGTTCTGTGTTTGGGTATTTTGGCGTAGTTTGCTGTGTGGACTTGTTGGCCATGTTGTGTGTATTTCTTTGTTCCGGAAAGGATTTCCGTGCACGGACGTGGCAGCCAGGCCTTCCGCCGTGTCAGTTATTCATCACTGTTGTTGACCGTGGCGGGCGGGGAATATGTGGATTTTCCGCGACTCATGTCGGGGAGATCATAATTTCACGGTCGTTGTCTCGGTCGTCAGAGCGGGCGGATTTGGGTTTTCGGGCGGGATTGCGTCCGTGGCGGACGGTTAATCTTCTACTCGGACATGGACGGGCGGAATTTTGTGTGTTTTTACCGCCGCGGGCGGAGGTTGCTTCGCGACTTCATAATTGCTCGGTCGGTATTCCCATGGTGCAGGCGGGCGGTTTTCTCATGCTATCGTAGATGGCGGATTTTTTAATGCCGGTTATCGTAATGGGCCCCATAGTTTGCTAAAATATCGACTTTTTTAAATGTCTTAAAAGTAATATAAAATTAATGAAATAGTAAATATAATTAAGTAAAACATACTTAAAAATGATTAAAAAAGGTTAAAATTAATAAATAATAAATGTAATGTAAAAAAAAATAAACATGCATTTTTAATTTTTTATATATAGATTAACTTAATAAAATTAAAAAATAATTAATATTTTTAATTATAAAATGTTAAAAACATAATTTAAAATATAATTACATATATATATAAATAAACCTATAATATAAATATAAAAATAAATTATATATAATAAGTTAAAACATTAAAATAAATATTAAAAATAATAATAATATTTGACACTACATAAAATATAACAATACTGAAAACGTTGCATAGCGTAGGGGATAAAATTACTATTCCCACTCCAGCGAGTGGTACAGTAGGGAAAGTGTTGGATAGCGCGTGGATAAAAATTACTATTCCCACTCCAGCGAGTGGAACAGTAGGGAAAATGTTGGATAGCGGGTGGGTAAAAATTACTATTCCCACTCCAGTGAGTGCAGCAGTAGGGAAAGTGTTGGAAAGCGGGTGAGTAAAAATTACTATTCACACTCCAGTGAGTGCAACAGTAGGGAAAGTGTTGGATCGCGGGACGGTAAAAATTACTATTCCCACTGCAGTGAGTGCCACAGTAGGGAAAGTGTTGGATAGCGGGTGGGAATAATGTACTATTCCCACTCCATCAAGTGTAACAGTAGAGAAAGTGTTGGTTAGCGGGAGGGTAAAAATTACTATTCCTACTCCAGCAAGTGGAACAGTAGGGAAAGTTTTGGATAGCGGGAGGGTAAAAATTACTATTCCCACTCCAGTGAGTGCAACAGTAGGGAAAGTGTTGGATAGCGGGAGGGTAAAAATTACTATTCCCACTCCAGTGAGTGCAACAGTAGGGAAAGTGTTGGATAGCGGGTGGGTAAAATTACTATTCCCACTCCAGTGAGTGCAACAGTAGGGAAAGTGTTGGATAGCGGGTGGGAATAATATACTATTCCCACTCCACCAAGTGTAACAGTAGAGAAAGTGTTGGATAGCGGGAGGGTAAACATTACTATTCCCACTCCAGCGAGTGGAACAGTAGGGAAAGTTTTGGATGGCGGGAGGGTAAAAATTACTATTCCCACTCCAAATAGTGCAACAGTAGGGAAAGTGTTGGATAGCGTAGGGGTAAAAATTACTGTTCCCACTCCAAAGAGTGCAACAGTAGGGAAAGTGTTGGATAGCGTAGGAGTAAAAATTACTATTCCAACTCCAGAGAGTGCAACAGTAGGGAAAGTGTTGGATAACGTAGGGGTAAAAATTACTATTCCCCCTCCAAAGAATGCAACAGTAGGGAAAGCGTTGGATAGCGTAGGGGTTAAAAATAACATACTTATAAATTAAATAATTTTTGTAATTAAATAATGAATTATTAATAAATTAACAATAAATTAATTGAAAATACCAATAAATAAAAATTAATAATTACTTTAATAACATTAAATTACTTCCCACCCTATTCCCCAATCAACACACAACCCACTCCACATAAAATTTCTCATAATTAATATAATTATCAATTAATCAATTAATATAAATTAATTACCAGTTAATAATTAATTATCAATAAATTAATTATCAATACCAATAAATAATAATTAATATAAAAAAATTACCAGATAATAATTAATTAACAATAAATTAATTATCAATACCCAGAAATACAAATTAATAATTACTTCATTACAATTAAAATACTTCCCACCCTATTCTCCTATAAACCCACAACGCGCTCCAATAATAATTAATATAATTATCAATTATTCAATTAATAAAAATTATTTACCAATTAATAATTAATTAACAATAAATTAATTATCAATACCAATAAATAAAAACTAATAATTACTTCATTACAATTAAATTACTTTCCACCCTATTCCCCTATAAACCCACAACCCACCCCTAAAATAATACACAATTAACATATTAACAAATTAATTATTAATAATTAATATCAAATAATAACTAATTAATAAAAAAAGAAATTCCACATTAAACATAATTACCAATAATGTATTAATTATTATTAATCAATTTATAATTAATTAATAATTACTTAAAGGCCCATTACGATACCGGGCGTAAAAAAATCCGCCACCCATGAAAGCGGCAAAAATCCGCCCGCCTACACCTTCTGAATACCGACCCAGCAATTATGATGCCTCGAACCGAAAACCGCCAGCGGCAGAAAAACACACAAAATACCGCCCGCCCATGCCCGAGTCGGAGTCAAACCGCCCGCCACGGACGGAAAGACGCACGACAACACAAAACCGCCCGCCCTCACGGTCGAGACACCGCACGTGAAATTACGATCGCACCGACATGAGCGCGGAAAAACAACAAATACACTGCCCGCCAGCGGAAACAACACTGAAGAAAATGGACACGGCAGAAGCCATGGCGGCCACGTCCCTGCACAGAAACAGCCCCGGACTCAAACAAACACACACAACATGGCAAACAAGTCCACACAGCAACCCACGCACAAATACACAGACAAAGTACACATCCCAAAAACACACCACCCCTGGACAAACAAATAAACCACAAAGCCCAGAACACCAGCCACAACACACCTGAAAACAACAGACCATCAGGACACACCCAAACAGGTAAGTACAAAAGCAGCCCCTCCACAGACCACAACCCCTTGCAACATTGCAAAGCAGAGAGGAGAGGAGAGGACACAGTGACACAGCAAGGACAGCAGCACACCACAGATACGCACACATCACACCCACCACCACCACCACCACCACCAAACACCGGCACCACAAACCCCCTGCACATCACACATCACACACCGCACCAGCACCACAAACACCATGGCATCACACAGAATGCCCAAGTTCACTTCCACTGAGCTGACGGTCATGGTCGACGAGATCGTCAAGGTGCACACACAAATCTATGGCAACCAGGTCCAGCACACACCACTAGCCACCAGAAACAGAATGTGGAACAGAATTGTAGACCAGGTCAATGCAGTCGGGACCGTACCCAGAAACAGAGGAGAGATAAACAAACGATGGAACGACATCAAAAGCCTGGTCAAGAAGAAGGAGAGCAAAAACCGAGAGCTGGCTGCCACGACTGGCGGAGGGAATCCCGCGCATTACAAGACCTTCAAAGCGTGGGAGGAGAAGGTGCGAGTCATCATCCATCCGGAGATCCTCACCGGATTACCAGGGGAGTGGAGGCTGGTAAGTACAAACAAATGTATACCAGCACACCGCTATGTACTCACATGCACTACCACCATGCCATAGCTCCGAGGGACAAACACCCCCATGTCCAGTACACAATACACAACACATTACTCACACATGCAACAGGCACCACCACACACACAGCCCAAACATATCAACTAACAAAACCATGGGGGCATGTGTACACCCAGCCAGCCACGTAACTACCAACAGGTCCCCTAGTACTCCAGAAGCGCCACAACGAGCCCCCACACCCATGTGGCAGCCGTAGCTGCACCAACCGACAAGTAACAGGTAAGTAGTCGCAACACAGAGGCAGTGGGTGGGAGGGGGGACAGCTGAAGTACAACACCCACCAGGCCCCTAGTCCTACAGCACAGCAAGGCGGAGCACCCCCCACACCCACTTAGCAGCCACTGCAGTGCACACCGGCAGCCGACAGGTAGACATCCCGCCCCAGGACAAACGGTGTCAGTGGGTGTCCAGCCATCACCACGACCCATAACACCGCCCCCACCCCCACAGACCTGCAACATGGAGCACCCCCGCCCATAACCATGTTGCATCCAGTCCAGTGCACGCTCAAAAACAACCTGCAGGTGGGAAACTGGACAGGGCGGGGTGACTGGAGGCATGAGGACTGAATTACGACTAACACATGGGACATGCAAAGTAGCAGAGGAACATGCAGCACTGCTCCCTGCCACAACCATGTGAACAATGTGCACACGGACATGAACCACAGAGTCACACCCCACATGACCCATCACAGACACAGCAACACCCAAGGAGCCACGTCTGCATGCACAAGTTACACTGATAACAGAACCACACGGCAGGCACAGTGCAACCCATCACACACAACTGCAACACCATCGAAGTCCTGTCCATGTAGCCCCCACTGCCTGTCAACCACACATCCCACAACTATGCCCATGTAAGACATACCACACTAGACGCAACAGCGTGGAACAACAGAAATGCACACGAACACCACTGGACCCATCAAACACACAGACACACAATGCACATACAACATACCATCCATCTCATCCGTCAGCCCCAGTCACATGAAAGGTATGTCATCCGAACAGCTGGTCCACATGCAGTAGTCACGCAAAGAAACATGCCCATGATAAATCATGTGCCAGAAGTGAATGAAGCGCACGTCACACTGTGAGCAACTACACACATAACATGGGCCACACACCCCCGAGCACTGCAGTGATGCACATGGCACAGGGCAGCACGCACACCAAGGAATTGGACCATCTGCAATACGTCGTGTGGCACACAACCATCACTCACTCAACAATGCGTACAATTACATGGCCACAAATCACAACAGACAGCAAATATGCAGGGTATGTCAGACATACACACACCTCAGACCATGCACTGTCATGTTGCCACAACACATGTCACGTTCTGCACCCATGGCACCCATGGCACACAGTATGTACCCCAAAAGCATAGTACATCTCAAATGCGTTTCAGGGGGCTGACCCCCATTATGCCATCTGCGTTTCTAAGCGTTCCATATGAACCCCAAGAGCATAGTACAAACCAACCTCCACGATGGGTCTGGAGTCCGCATACACCAGAGCCACAAAAAGCAGGAGCACAGCAACACACCCATCGGCATTGCCAATCCGTCCCATGCCACATGTCCACAGCACACAGTCCCATTGGCATGCCCACACAACAACAAATAGCACAGCCACACACACGGCTCCAGGAAACCTGTGCACGACTGTGGATGTCAGACAACCTATACATACTTTGTCATGTGCAACACAATAACATATCTCATTCCCCCCACAGGTGACGAACTGCTGGATGCTGGAGATGGAGACAGCAGCCAGCACAGCCAGCCTGCAAGCCCCCAACAAGGACTCACGGATGTGGAGGATCTGTCCTCCGATCCGGACACGGACCACCCAGCAGGCCCATCTGGTGTGGCAGGGCCCAACCGCACCCCAGGCACCCTCCCACCCACCAACCCATCATCCAGGGCTGATGACCACTCACAGCCCCCTGCTGACACTGTCGTAGTGATACAAAAGGGGATGATGGACGGAACGTTTGAGCCAATCAAACACTCACCCCCAGTCAACTGATCTGGGTTTAATCCATCATCATTCTTTAGCTCACTCCACCACCCCAGTTCAGACATGGCCATATGCAAATCAGTCTGACCCTGTGCCTCATGGGAACAGTCCAGCCCGAACTGCCAAGCCATGTCTTCCCTGGACCGGAAACAAGCATCCTAGGACCGGTTTCTGGCATTCCAGCCGTCATCAGCCAGGCTTGCTTGAATCCAGTGGCAAAGTGAGCAAGGGACCCACGTCTGGGCATACCCCCACCAACTTAGGGCGAACAAAGCGATACAAAAGGGGATGATGGACGGAACGTTTGAGCCAATCAAACACTCACCCCCAGTCAACTGATCTGGGTTTAATCCATCATCATTCTTTAGCTCACTCCACCACCCCAGTTCAGACATGGCCATATGCAAATCAGTCTGACCCTGTGCCTCATGGGAACAGTCCAGGCCGAACTGCCAAGCCATGTCTTCCCTGGACCGGAAACAAGCATCCTAGGACCGGTTTCTGGCATTCCAGCCGTCATCAGCCAGGCTTGCTTGAATCCAGTGGCAAAGTGAGCAAGGGACCCACGTCTGGGCATACCCCCACCAACTTAGGGCGAACAAAGCGATACAAAAGGGGATGATGGACGGAACGTTTGAGCCAATCAAACACTCACCCCCAGTCAACTGATCTGGGTTTAATCCATCATCATTCTTTAGCTCACTCCACCACCCCAGTTCAGACATGGCCATATGCAAATCAGTCTGACCCTGTGCCTCATGGGAACAGTCCAGCCCGAACTGCCAAGCCATGTCTTCCCTGGACCGGAAACAAGCATCCTAGGACCGGTTTCTGGCATTCCAGCCGTCATCAGCCAGGCTTGCTTGAATCCAGTGGCAAAGTGAGCAAGGGACCCACGTCTGGGCATACCCCCACCAACTTAGGGCGAACAAAGCGATACAAAAGGGGATGATGGACGGAACGCTTGAGCCAATCAAACACTCACCCCCAGTCAACTGATCTGGGTTTAATCCATCATCATTCTTTAGCTCACTCCACCACCCCAGTTCAGACATGGCCATATGCAAATCAGTCTGACCCTGTGCCTCATGGGAACAGTCCAGCCCGAACTGCCAAGCCATGTCTTCCCTGGACCGGAAACAAGCATCCTAGGACCGGTTTCTGGCATTCCAGCCGTCATCAGCCAGGCTTGCTTGAATCCAGTGGCAAAGTGAGCAAGGGACCCACGTCTGGGCATACCCCCACCAACTTAGGGCGAACAAAGCGATACAAAGGGGATGATGGACGGAACGTTTGAGCCAATCAAACACTCACCCCCAGTCAACTGATCTGGGTTTAATCCATCATCATTCTTTAGCTCACTCCACCACCCCAGTTCAGACATGGCCATATGCAAATCAGTCTGACCCTGTGCCTCATGGGAACAGTCCAGCCCGAACTGCCAAGCCATGTCTTCCCTGGACCGGAAACAAGCATCCTAGGACCGGTTTCTGGCATTCCAGCCGTCATCAGCCAGGCTTGCTTGAATCCAGTGGCAAAGTGAGCAAGGGACCCACGTCTGGGCATACCCCCACCAACTTAGGGCGAACAAAGCGATACAAAAGGGGATGATGGACGGAACGTTTGAGCCAATCAAACACTCACCCCCAGTCAACTGATCTGGGTTTAATCCATCATCATTCTTTAGCTCACTCCACCACCCCAGTTCAGACATGGCCATATGCAAATCAGTCTGACCCTGTGCCTCATGGGAACAGTCCAGCCCGAACTGCCAAGCCATGTCTTCCCTGGACCGGAAACAAGCATCCTAGGACCGGTTTCTGGCATTCCAGCCGTCATCAGCCAGGCTTGCTTGAATCCAGTGGCAAAGTGAGCAAGGGACCCACGTCTGGGCATACCCCCACCAACTTAGGGGCGAACAAAGCGATACAAAAGGGGATGATGGACGGAACGTTTGAGCCAATCAAACACTCACCCCCAGTCAACTGATCTGGGTTTAATCCATCATCATTCTTTGGCTCACTCCACCACCCCAGTTCAGACATGGCCATATGCAAATCAGTCTGACCCTGTGCCTCATGGGAACAGTCCAGCCCGAACTGCCAAGCCATGTCTTCCCTGGACCGGAAACAAGCATCCTAGGACCGGTTTCTGGCATTCCAGCCGTCATCAGCCAGGCTTGCTTGAATCCAGTGGCAAAGTGAGCAAGGGACCCACGTCTGGGCATACCCCCACCAACTTAGGGCGAACAAAGCGATACAAAAGGGGATGATGGACGGAACGTTTGAGCCAATCAAACACTCACCCCCAGTCAACTGATCTGGGTTTAATCCATCATCATTCTTTAGCTCACTCCACCACCCCAGTTCAGACATGGCCATATGCAAATCAGTCTGACCCTGTGCCTCATGGGAACAGTCCAGCCCGAACTGCCAAGCCATGTCTTCCCTGGACCGGAAACAAGCATCCTAGGACCGGTTTCTGGCATTCCAGCCGTCATCAGCCAGGCTTGCTTGAATCCAGTGGCAAAGTGAGCAAGGGACCCACGTCTGGGCATACCCCCACCAACTTAGGGGCGAACAAAGCGATACAAAAGGGGATGATGGACGGAACGTTTGAGCCAATCAAACACTCACCCCCAGTCAACTGTCGTAGTGGCCACTACCACTGTTGTGGCGGCCACCCCCACGCTCGTTGCGGCCACTCCCACTGGCGCAACCACCACCAGGTCATCACTGGCCCCAGCGCAAGTGGTGGTCCGGCCGACTGGGTCCACCCTGGGAGCCACAGCGAGGCCCGTGGTGAGCAATGTGGCTAGTGGGCAGGTCGGTGGCAGCAGTACTGGTAGGAGGAGCAGGGCCAGGCCAACGCCAACTGTGCCTGGGAGCCAAGCCCTGCCGCCAATCGACAGAGTCCTTGGGGCCTATGAGGAGGCCCAAGGCGAATGGGCCAGGTCGGCAAGCGACACGCGGGAGGTCCTTACGGTGTTGAGGTCCATGGACGCCCACATGGCCCGAATCGCGGACCTCATGGGCCAGCTGGTGGTGGGGGGGAGGGCACAAGCAAGGCCAGCAACACCACCTCCGCCACCACCTGCTGTGGCGCTGGGTCGTGCAGCATCACGTTCCCCTGCGTCCACAGCGAGTGAGCACTCCTCAGCCACCACCAGCGGAACATCAACACCCCCCTCCCAAACGTGGAAGGGGCCGTCCTAAGTGGAAACAGGTGTCCAGAGAGGACTTCGCCCGCACCAAACGCCAGTGAGTCAGCCAGCCACCTTGACCACCTACTGCATTGACTTGGAATACGATCCTAGCCCACACTGCCATGTGAATGGCATGTGTCTGTTGGACTGTGGACATAGAACACCATGGGTACACCTTGACCATCACGCAGCCATGACCGTCAACTCATTGTCACAGCATGCACCACATTTGTCATCACCTTGCACACAATCACATGTCACCGCTGTTAATAAATACACCTTGATCACAATCGGCTTAATGTGTCCTGTGTTTATTCCACGATGTGCAATCGCCACCATGAGCAGAATAGCATCTGCTGTGTGGCATGTCGAT
Organism: Calotriton arnoldi; assembly: GCA_963921515.1. Lineage (NCBI taxonomy): Eukaryota > Metazoa > Chordata > Amphibia > Caudata > Salamandridae > Calotriton > Calotriton arnoldi. The sequence continues at coordinate 106,322 of CAWUFW010008624.1, read as the reverse complement.
GGGACAGGAGAGGCTGCAGGGATCTAGGGGTGAAAAACAGAACAAGAGTACATTCAATGAGTGTGTCACACACTCATCACACAGTACTTGTCACCAACTACAAGCAATGCACACACATCTCTGAGAGCAACAGGGCACAATGCTACAGCCACTGACAGTGGCATACCAACCTGGACATGGACCATTGACACACAGCACTCAGTGAACAAAAGGCCCCAGTAACAGAGCACACATACACCTGCACAACTACAGCCACATCAGCCGTCGTACATGGTCACTCACCGTCAAGTGAAGTAGCGGGCGATGAGCTGCTGACGCACATTCACAGCTTCATCCTCTCCACTGTCCTCTTCACTGGAGCTGTCCTGGTGTGCAGGCTGGGGCCCTGGTTGATCTCCGTCATCCACAATTAGGGGGATCTGCTTTCGAATGGCCAGATTGTGCAGCATGCAGCAAGCCACCACTATCTGGCACACCTTCTGTGGGGAGTACGCCAGCGCCCCCGGTGCGGTCCAGGCATCTGAACCTGGACTTGAGGAGGCCAAAGGTACGCTCGACCACACGTCTGGTCCTCCCATGTGCCTCATTGTAGCGGTCATCTGCTGGGGTCCGAGGATTTCGTAATGGACTGAGCAGCCAGGGCCCATTCGGGTAAGCCGAGTCACCTGGGCGTGGGGGACACAGAGAACCGTTGCAATTCAAACAGGACAGTAGACAGCATCCTTAAGCCAGCACGCTACACAACTCCACATACTCACCGACAATCCAGCCACGGTCCTGTTGCATATTGGTCATCAGTCGTGGTAATATGCTGTTTCGCATGATGTGCGCGTCATGGGCCGAGCCTGGGAACTTTGCACACACGTGGGAGATGACCATGTCCGCAAGGCACACCACTTGCACATTCAGGGAATGCGTGTGCTTCTGGTTGCGGAAGAGCTGCTCAGTGGCCTGTGGTGGGACAAGGCCAACATGGGTGCAGTCAATGGCACCAACGACGTGTGGGATCCATCCAAGGGCATAGAATGCACCCTTCACTGCCGCCAACTCACGTGCCCTGGGGAATCTGATGTACCTGTTCCTGTACAGCATCATGGCTGCCAGTACATCCCTCAGCACCATGCCGAACATGGGCTGGGACATCCCACCTCCACTGCCCACTGTGTGCTGGAATGACCCAGTGGCGAAAAAATGCAGTGCAGCCATCACCTTAGCCGTGGGGGTGAATGCTGTCGGATACACCCTGCGAGTACGGAGGTGGGGTTCCAACATGGCACATAGTCGATGCAGGGTTGGTCGATCCAGACGAAATTTCCGGATGACCTCAGAATCCTCCATGTCCGCCAACAATTGGTAAGGGCGGTAAATGTTTGGTCTCCGCCTAGGAAAGATGGAAGTGGACACATGTCAAAGCAACACGACACATGGCATTTTCACATACACATCACTGATATGACAGAGCAAGAACATGAGTCACAGAACAGCTGTCATGCAGGGACAGCACAGCCACAATACACTTACACAGGTCTCCCACCAATAGCAATGGGCAGTGACACAAACCATTGCTATGTGCATGCACATGGGGATCCAGGCCTCAATGACCTGTGAGGCGTGCTGATGGGGACTGACTGCATATCCGGCAAGCGACAACACCACGGCAACATGACTGGCTGCTGTGCATCACACTGCTTCCGAGGCTGGATGAGTATGGCACACACCAACGACGATGTGGGCACAGGCTGAGCGGCCAAGACAAGTGGGACCTGTGGCACGAGGGGATATGAGACAGTCATTGGTGTCACCACTGCACCCTATGTGCAGCACTGTACGGATCACACCTCCAGAAGCATTGTCAGGTGTACACATTGACAGCCCCAAGCCAACACGGCTGTGTGCTTGCAAATACACATCACATGTGACACGTAACCTTGCACGTGCCAAGTGGCAGATGTACATAGTGAGAGATGACATGCGTGTGCATATGCGTATACCATGCACCCATGCCAATGTGCAGATGATGACATGCTAACAGACATGTGGGGGCCGGCCACTGGCCATCCCTGCCTATGCACACGGCATGTTGTGGCCCCGTCCATTGTGCACCTGCACCCACACGCACATCATGGCCACACCTGCAGATGCAGTGCGCACATCATACTGTGTGGTGCACATGGCATCAGCGGACTGTCACCAACATGGGCCAGGCCATTACGGCCAACTCCGATGACCCTCGCGGTTGCACCCTGCGTGTTCCACTATGGAGGTAGGCGTCCCGGGCCAGCTGGGTGCAGGCCAACGTCTGCAATTGCCAATGCAGGTCTCAGTGCACTTGTTGCTCGTGTGAATGTCAGGCTGGGCCATGCTGCCCCTCTCAGTCCCAGCAAGCCTGGCCTGCACATTGACTGCACAATGCCAGTAGGTGACAGCACCGACTGCCTAGTGGGTTACATGTGTCTCCTGTTCAGGACACCCCGGATGAGCGCTTACTCTGCACTGTCTATTGGACACACCATGACTCGTGATAGGGATGTGTGTGAGAGATAGTGGCACTGAATGTGACCTTCGTTGCGGGGTGGGCCATGCACAGGGCGAGTACGCTGATGGTTGCGCAGTGTTGGTCACAGTGGGTACACCCACACAGATGTGTTGCCTTGTGATCTTCTTCTAGGTCAGCCTGACAATGGACAGTAGATGTGGGCAGGCTACACATTGCTCGATGTGCTGTCTATGTGCATGTGCATTCACACCAGGCACAACTGCCCCTGCACATGTGACCCCTGCTGCACTCTGTGCTGGGTCTGTTGAGCTGATGCACCGTCTGTGCGTGGGGCAGACAGCTCTGCTCAGTTCCGTCATTGCCCATGACATCACTTTGCCGCAGGTGACATGGTTCATGGAGGGCCCACATGTACGCGTGGGTGGACTACACAAGACTGTCCAATGTTATCACCCCCAGTCAGTGCTTCGAATGGGAAGTATGTGGTGCTGGTACTCATTTCGCTGTGTCGAGTGTGCGGGGCTAGGTGCGGGGCTACATGCAAGACATGGGTAGGTCATCGGCTTATCTACTAGTTGCAATGCACACGAGACATGTCTTTTTCTGACCACATCAGGGGCATTCCTTAAACTAACTGAAAGTCTTTTACACTGTCCTCATGGCCTCCCTCGCTCACACCTATATGCATTTGCACATGAGAAGCTAGCGCATGCACAAGCAGCTCCAAGCTCGCCCCAGAGAGGCCAAGGAGTGTATGTGTGGGTCCAGTTGTACATGTGGTCTGTCTCACGGTATGATTAGTGGCGTTACGCCGTCCACATGCGTGGTGCCCCGACTCGAGCACCGGGCAACATTGACTATGCATGACAGGCTCCGCAGTCCGGATACACCACCTGCAACACACAGAGGCTGTAGCTGCCCTAGCGGGCCAGTCCGCGTTCAACTGGAGCTCATGGCCCCATACATTCACTCTTTGGCCTCTCTGGGGCGAGCTTGGAGCTGCTTGTGCACGCGCTGGCTTCTCTGTTGCAATGGCATGTAACGTGTGTGGGTGTTTTGTCAATGGGTGGGATGGCGCGAGCCACCGTCCGTGACGTCACTGCTGCTTGTGATGTGTGCGTCCCCCCACTACTTCCATTTGACTTGTGCCATACTACACATTGTGGATGTGTTGCCTGCGTGATGTGACAAGGATGAGCGCGCCATGAGCTCTCACCGACCATGCTCTACTGCCATCCCGTGCCCTGGATTGCCTGTGCAAGTGGACAATGTTGGGGATACACCAGGTCGACAGGGGATGTGAGTGCCTTGGCAAGGGCCTGGCGGACGCGCAGCAGTATCCGGCATGTCCACGGAGGGTGGGCTGACGTCTACACTTGATGCGGCATTGTTCGTGTGCCCGCCTGTTGTGCACACACGAGTTCACATTCGTCACCAGACAGGTGGTCTTTACAGATTCCCAGGAGTGCGCCAATGTACTGGTCCTGAGTCCTCCCAACACAGCGTGTTTCAACATTGCATGTGCGCACCTACCCGTCACACCAACCCACCTGAGCCATGCGTAACTCCCGCTTCACATGACACATGTGTGTCTCCCACAGTTGTGCTACACATTTAAGTTGACATCCAATGACAGTGGACTACATGGTCATCTCATGACTGCCGTGTACTTCACACACTCTCATCCTCTCTCATTCGTACTTGTGAAATGAATCAGCAGACACATTGTTGCTTCAAGCCATGTATTGGGACTAATGTCCTCTGTGATGCAGTATAGTGAACACTACTGGCAGCGAAGTGCATGTGGAGGATATACTCAGCATGATTACACATAGCATAGGGTGTAGGGGTACAGTGATTAGTTGTTGACTGTGGGATGTGGGCTTCAGAGTTCCAACTGCTTAGCCGTTGGTGTGCTAATGTACATTTGCTAATTACTGTGGTGCTGCTGACTGACACAGACAGTCTACATTTAGCCTACCAGTCCGCTTGTCATCATGGGCACAGTGCATCTCCGTTCCATGTTACAGGTTTGCTGCTATGGTCACTCATACACACGTGCGTGGAGGTGACATCAGGGCATGGGCTTACGTGCATGCAAAGGCGTCCCACTTGTTGTTGTGATGTGGTGGGTACTGGCCATGTCACAGTCACTGGGCTCATGTTGTTGGTGGATGCACTTGGTGTACATGCAAAGGTCCTGGCACGGACGTTCAGAGGGAGGTGTGGTGACAGCTCTCACATACTGCAGCAGGACGATTGCTGTCCACTGACCGGTGCATATGTTCATGGGCGCAGGATCCATATCATGGCATGGTTGTACGTGCAGTTCTGTCCATGTGGTTGCCATACACAAATCCCATGCCTCTGCCTCCCCCTGTTCATGCAGAGTTACTGGATGTGATGAGGTACAGGGTGCATTTCCCAATAAGTATCAGATGTCATGGCAGTGTAGTTGTTGTTGTGGTGTCAGTTGCAGGTTGCATGGTGTAGTAGTTGTACTGGTAACTGCCTAGTCCGTGCGTAAGCCACGCATGGGTACGGTGTGGGTCATCATTGCTCAATTGGGGGTCTGGCGACGGGGCCCGACGAATTGACAGGTTGTCAGGAATGCAATGCCTACCAGCAGGGCTTCCATGGCATTGGTGGTGGACATGGTTGCCAGCCAATGTAGCGGATGGTGGCTGTCAAGGTGTTGGTCGTGAGTTGTCCCTTGTAGGAGCATGATGGGACATGTTGGATGGCATTCGATGTAACTGTAATCCATTATCCGTCGTGTGGAGGCACAGTGGTCCCATTGCAGTGTGGGTTCGATAGTCGCCACATACGCCATGCCCCCATAGGCTGAACAGGCCCTGTCGTGGGCGTCCAGGGGGTGGAATAGTTGTAGCAGGTCCGCCCTTGGACATGCCGGGTTGGAGAGACATAACTCCACAGGATAGTAGAAGGGACACCTCCGACAGTAGAAGACGGGGATGACGCAGCTGAACAATGCGATGCGGTAAGTTAGTCGGTAACTTACGTTCAGCAGGGCCAGATTGTCACATCCCAATATCTGTGTCAGGTTATGTTTGTACAGCTTGATCTGTCCGGCGTAGTTGGGTAGGTGTGGTGCAAGTGCCATTTTGCTGCAGGGCGCTGTGGTGGCGTGCTCCGGCTGTCTGTGCAGTCTGCAGAGTGCAACCTCCGATGTTGCTGGGAATTCTGTAATGGTCGTAGGGAGGCAGGACCTGTGTTATGTTGGCTTGTGCGGAGGACACGGGCCCTCATCCCACATGCTTCTCTGAATGGTCAAGGTCAGTGGTGTCTGACTCCTTCCAGATAACTTGCATGTGAACCACATGGGGAGTGTTATCATTTCTTCTTTCCGTTGTGAATGTTCTTTGGTGTTATGCGCTATCTGCCCTGTGGCCGCTTCCCTCTGCATGCCTGCGTTGGGCTTTGTTTGGTGCAATAACTGTTTTCTCCGGCTTGTTTAGTCGGGATGTGGTTTCAGAGTGGGAATGGAAGGTCATTCGGTGCTGTCTCCTCTCCCGTGTGTGGGCAGCAGGCTGCTTTTCCGCTGTACGTTGGGCCTTGTGTTATAATTGGTCCCACCTGTTGTCTGTCCCCGGTATCTTTGATGTTACGTATTGCATGTCTTGTTATTGGGTGCAGGGTGGCACCGGTGTTTCTGTGTGGTTCTGGCGTACCTTTTCCCGACGGGGTCCATATTCTGCTGGGTGATGTTGCCTCCGCTGTGTGCTTCGCCGTGTTTTGCACACAGGGGTGTGTCCTAATGTGGCGTGACGTCACTGACATGTTCGGGTCAGTTGTGTGACGTCAGGTTGGCAGCAGTGAGTTGCCGGTTGGGGACATGACTGTGGCAGGGCTGTCACGTGACATGTGCTTTCTGGGTGGTGCTGGTGTGTGTGGTGTTTGGTTGTGACCCTGTGTTGTTTGTGTGCGGCGCATGCATTGCGCTGCCGTTGGCCTCTGCGTTGTGCGCATGTGTGGGTGCAGTGGTGGATGTGTCGTGTCCACGCAGGGGTGTAGGGGTGGGGGCCATATGCAGTTGTCCCGCCCTTGCACTGTGTGCGCTGTTTGCGTGCCCCTGTTGTGTGTCTGCCTACCTGCGTCGCCGCGGTGCGTTGACTCCTGGGTGCTGCATCAGGTAGAGCATGGGGAGGGCCTGCAGTGCTGGATTCATGCTCGGGGGGGTCGCCTCTTCGGTGTCTGTGCTTGGCGTACGGGTTTCCGCCTCACTTTCACGTGCAGTGTCTCTTAGCCGTGGGAGCTGTTTGTTTGCGGCATCGTAATTTGTACGCCGGGCGGTACGTGATTTCGTCTGGCGGTGTGTCTCCATTGGGCTGCGCCGCTACGTGGGCGGGCGCACTTTGATGGCGGACGGCGTCGCTGGCTTGCCGGCGGTGTTTGGCTGCCTTTTCACATCGTAATTTGGCGGGCGTGTGGGCTGCGGCATGCGGGCGGTAACTGGTGGTTTTTGCATCCGCCAGCACGGCGGTGGTGCTTCCGCCTGCCATCCTAATGGGCCCCTTAATTACCACAATTAACAATATAAATTATTAAATACGAAATGATTAATTAATTAATTAATTTAAATTAAATTACTTCCCACCCTAATTCCCTATAAACCCACAACCCGCTACGGAATAAAATTACACAAAAATTAATTAACATATAAGTAATTAATTCCCAAAAATTCTTAATTAATATATTATAATTAAATTACTTCCCACCCTATTCCCCTATAAACCCACAACCCGCTACGGAACTAAAATACGCAAAAATAATTTAACATAAAAATCATTACTTTAAAAAAATTCCAACATACATTACAAACATAATATATACTTTTAACACATATACTAACACTTAAAACACTAAAAAAAAATCGATATTTTTTACAACTATATTATGACTGTCGATATTACTAACTTCGATATTATGAAAACGATATTTCTTACCTGCATTTCGATATTCTGTACCACTATATTTTTGTAAGTTGATATTTTGGCAACTCGATATTTAAAATTCGATATTTTGGCAACTCGATATTTAAAATTCGATATTTAGACTGTTTACCAGTTAGAACTTTCCCAGTTATTCTAATGTTGCTAAAAAGAGTTAGTTTGGGCAGATATACATTTTTATTAGTAAAGCCAACCCCCAACCACTGGGGTATGCTTTAAATCCTGAGTTTGTGCTTCTCCAGACCAAACCCTCTTAAAATATACTGCCCACCAGTATGGATGACATGATTCCTACACCTTGTAATCCTCATTGACTTATGTGACATTCCATATAGACTGATTTACATACTTGTATGATTTATTGTCTCTGTATAATGTGTACGTGATGTAAAGTACTGTGACACCCTACACTGATATGAGTAGCGCTATACAACAAATGAAATGCATATGAGAGAAGGGCTACGTAGAGATGAAGGGCACTGTTGGAGGCTGGTAGCAATGGTATCTGCGGAGAAAAAAGTCATTGGTGGGGCGCCCAAAAAAGCTTTTGCACTAGCGCTAAAGCCGGCCCTGCCATGGCCTTTCTGTTTTTGTTTTATTTAATTCGCAGTCTGGTCATTAGGGTAACTGTGGAACATATTTTAAAGTGTGTGCTAATTATATTTACTGCTATATTCAATGTTTTAAGTTTGAAGGTGATTTTACTAATGTTTTGTTACCGGGAATAATGAAAGTTTAGCTGGATGGTGGCTGATATGGGGCTGGGGTCCATGGCCAGTTGTGAGATAAGGTGCACAGGAGAGGGATGGTAGAAAAGTGCAAAATCAGGCCTGGAAGTACTTGTGTTGAATCCTGGCCTGCTGGAATTTGAGGGTTTGCACTTAGGTCTAGATATTGCTCTTAATTTCAAATAACTCTCCACATGCTCTGTATACACACAGAATCGATCTGTTGTATCATGGTGACTGTTTGCAAGTAGATATGATGTAATCTAGGGCTTGTAGGCTACCTCCAGAAGAGACAAATTGGGCCCGCAGTGGCCCACCCGAATGCACTCTTGGCCCGCCCAAATAGAAATTGCTGGAGCCGGGCCTGGCCCTCATCCTAGCTAAAAACCAGGTCACATCAAGCTAGAAGCTCATAGCTGCACCTAGCCCAGAACACTGACAGGTTGTCCGTACCCACTGGGCGAAAGCTGAGGCAGTGGCCCTAACATAGAGGAGGCCAGGCGTTTGCGACGATGCCCGATGGCTCATAGATGGGAAGCATTACTTCTTCAGCTTTCTGAGGTTCTGTCCGACTCCCTCTCTGAGTCGGTGGCGGTGACATAACCTCTGCCTCCACTGACAGGCATGGTGAAAATGGCTCCCCTTCCATAGCCCCTGGGATGGTACCCACCCCTTCACCTGGGCAGGGTCCAATGCCCTTACCAACCCGAGACTGGGGCAAGCCGCTAGCCTCTCCCATCCTACCTGAGGCCCATGGATCACCACCCCCTCCTCCATTTTATGGTCACCCCGTCTCCTGATTCCCTTCTACATTCCACATATTAGGTCCCATTCTCCTCCCCTGTGTAGAAAGAGGCATATCGTTTCTCATATTGTTTTTCATGTTCTGTAACTTCCTCTCGCAAGGTTGTATAAACAGCAACAACATATTTACCTGAAGATGGACAAACTTGGAATGATGTGATTGATGGTTGTACTAATGTTGACTATATGTTTGCGAAATATTCAATAAACAAATGAGTTTTACAAAAAAGGGAGGTTTTGACAGGTTGACTTGCACTTTTACACTGCCACAATCAGGCTGCACTGGTAAGCCTGAAGCCATGATTTACACTGTGAATGTAGTGGATTGCTATAGGAGCAGTATCCCCGGCAACTTTTCTTTTAAAAAGAGAAAAACAGTCTCTCATCTACATATCACTATACGGCTCAGAAGGTTATGTTTTTCATATAATTTTATTCACATTTTCACTGTCATATATTCAATTTAATTAATTCTTTCTCAAAATATTCACATTGGTATCATAACTCCAGGTCTCTTATATTGGATATTTTTCAATGCAGTTTTACTTCAAACACTTCAATCTCTAAACATTTGTACTTCATACCTCATACATGTACCAAACTTTCCATACATCCACATGCACACTAAAACACATCTTTATCGTCATTGGTCTTGAGTGTGTACAGTGTAACATTCTGTACTTTAACAGTCTTAAATTACTATTTATACATATTTATTTCTTTATCTTCTATTTATTTCCTCTAAAATTACCTCAGTTAAATTTTTACACTCTGTTGTGGCTTGACGACGCGTGTTTTGGCAAGGCACGCCTTCTTCAGTATGCCACCAATCAAGACCCTACTTTGGTTGCTGCAACCATATGTGAGATGCAAAGATAATGGTCTACAATAAATGCACCTCCTAAAGCGATTTACTATAAAGTGTCGAAACAAAGGGGACTGGGCATAGTCCTTACTGTATGGATCATAGAGAGCACCATGAGTTTTAAAGATTTCCTTTTCTGTCAAAGGAACGCCTTGTGATTGATGCAGGAAGTTTGTGTGCTCTTCTGAACAGCATGCAAATAATTGCCAGTGGAGCTACAGAAACCATGTCCCTGTGAGATTGTGTAAGCCAGTGGGAACAACCCATAAAGTAATCACATACAAACCTCCCACATCGATCACAAGGGGTATGCCCATAACGCTTTGTTTATTTTGTTGTCACCTTTCACGTAACTTAATGGTGGCGGAAATGAGGGGCATTGACCTGTGAGCAAGGCATGTGAGTTTTTGCGCCGAAACGTGTTGTGTTTTTGTGGCCATCACGATCGCACTAAAATAAATCGATTTTCAATCGCGCCCGACTGTTGCAGTTTTGAACCGGAGTGCGTGTTATTTCTTTGTAAGGAGAGTCGTTCTGGATTTGAACAGGTTCCTCACCCGGATGCGCTTCACTATCAAAGGGTCCACCATATGAGGATTGGTGAATATAGATGCATAATTGTGTTGCGATTGACCCATGGGAACACAATTACGGAGACAGACCAAGCCACATTGGACATTGGGAGCACTTCGGGCAGGGGGCCGAAAACCAGTTCAGGTGTAAGTTGCACACCATGTCGGAGGATGTGGTATGCTCGACAGGACTGTGCTGGTAAGAAGGCGTCCCTGCGGCACACAGCGGGCTTTGTTGACTGGTGCTTGCCAGAGACGTGTTCTCTGCATATGCGGCAATATTTATAAGGATACAGTCTTTATACAAAGCATCCTGCAGATGTCTTTAGGGTACACACTGGCAATGCTTATGTGATTCCCTAGATGGTATATTTGGCTCATTCATTTCATTACTATCTTGATACTGTGCTGATCGTGGTGTGCCAGTATGGCTAACGAAATGGACTCTAGGAGGAGACTAAAGGTAGATGACCTATTCACAAGGATAGATACACATCATGGTACCACTTCAGGCAATTCAGCAACATTGACTTTGAACCAAACATTCCTACAAATTGAAGAAATTTATGAGAATGAAAATTTCCAAATGGTGGGAAGCTGCCACATTAGTGAAAGTACTTGGAGTGTGAACGGGTTCTAAGGGTGCTGAGAAATTTAACTGCCCCATCGTACAAGCACCCCAATCGGGAAATGCTCAAAGAATGGGCGGCTAATCTAATAGATTGCTCAAATCGTATGATGAACACTCTGGTTAAGTTTGCCTGGCTAGAACCTGAAGCAATCTGGAAGGAAAATGAAGTAATTACACAGGAATTGAAGAAAAATGATACCAATGAAGCATTTGACAAAAGGATGGAAGATATTGTAAAGAGGATCAGCAAACACGAGGAAGAGATTCAACTCTAGAAACAGAGGACATTTTTACGCAACCAGAAAGATAACCAAGACGGCAGAGCGACTTTCAGCCACAGATACGACAATGTCAACAGAAGTTGGAAATCTTCTCAGAATCTAGCGACCTTGGAAAGTGAAAATCATTCTGAAACAGCTGGGTCTTTAAGTGAGCACAGTGAGATTGATATGTCTGAAAGGAGTACCAATGAGCAACCAGAGAGCAGCATATCCAAACCGGGAAATTTTGGGGAGGAACTACGCATGCTCCAACAAGAAAGGAATCAACAGAACTTGAAAAAGAATCGGGGCAAAGGAAGAGGCAGAGGAGGACGAGGCAGAGGATCAACAACAACAAAATTAGGAGAGGAGCAACGGCAAAAGCAGGAACAACCCTCATGGGAATAACTACAAGGGGCCAGAAGATCGGACAATGAAGTCAACACCTAACAATGTGGTAAATCTATACAAATGTGTTTTTTCTGAAATTGAAGTGAAGGTTCTAAAACTGGGTCTTTCATTTTGCCCAGTAAACAAATTTAATTATCCACAAAGTAGGATTGATTTGTTCCACTTTATTAGGAAACTCAAACTACATAAATGGTTTGCACTAAGAGATGACAAAATATATCCCCTACCAATGTGGATATACAGAGCAATTCAAACACTGGTGATGTAGATTTGTTTTTCACTGTGGCTGAGTTGGATCCAGGTAGTGTTAACACTGGGGATACATATCTAAAGTTGGAGAATATGGGGATTGTTCTGGGCCATAGTGAGCCAGTAATTTTAAACCCAAGTCAAACTTCAAACCCATTCTTCCACACGATGCTATTGACACGTTCGAATCCCTGAAGATTCATGATTTCAAAAAACTTGCTAAGCACAAGAGATGGAAATTAGATAATTTGACAAAAACTGAAAGGTTGGCAATTAATGATCCAAGGTAGGACCACAATATTGTCATCCGGCAATCTGACAAGGGTAGCAATGTTGTGGTCCTCTGCACGGAGGCTTATATTAAGGAAGGTTTACAGCAATTGGGTAACAAAGAATGTTATGTCTTGGTATCGAGAAGTGATGTTGAGTCATCTAAAGCAAGATTTCATGATTTACTGATTGATTGGAGAGATCAGAGCCTCATAGAGTGGGAGGAATATCAGTTTCTATGCAACAGATTTCCCACAGTACCCATCTTATACCTCTTTCCCAAAATACATAAGAACCCCAACAATCCTCCAGGTAGACCTATAGTGTAATCCAGGGTTTTTTTATTGGAAAACACCTCCAGATATATTGACTTCTATTTGCGATCACACGTTGCTTCCCTGCCTTCATATATTCAGGACAGCAATGGCTTCCTCCTGAGGATTTATGTTATACCTTGGGAGGAAAACGACTTGCTTATCACCCTGGACGTCAGCAGTCTGCATACATGTATAAGACATGCTGATGGTATTCAAGCGTGCAGGCACTTTTTGAGGGCGAGATCCCTATCCTTTTTATTCCATACTGAAATGTTACTAACTATGATTCAGTAATGTCTTGAGAACAATTTATTTTGGTTTGATAATAATTTGTACAGACAAACCCAGGGCATGACAATGGGCACCTGTACTGCTCCCAGCTGCGCTAACCTCTTCCTGGGGTGGTTGGAGCAGTAGGTGGTCGTAGCCATGGAAGATTACAACACCCACATTAGGCTCTGGTCTTGCTATATTGATGATCTTTTTCTGGTCTGGCGAGCTGACAAGGAACAAGCAATTAATTTCAATGCCAACCATAACAACAATGACCTTAACCTAAAATTTGAGAGGGTCATCAGTGAAACTAGGGTTGAGATTTGGACACCATAGTTGAGGTAACAGGGAAGAAACTGACCTCAAAGTTATACAGGAAAGGTACTGCAGGTAACACCTTGCTACATGCTTACAGCAGCCACTCTCCTAATCTGATCAACAGTATCCCTTATGAGGAATTTCTTAAGGCCCGGAGGAATTGTAGTTCTGAGACAGCATTCCAATCCGAATGTGAGACGATGTTCAAGAGGTTCAAAGTAAGAGGCTACAAGGACACTGCCCTGAGTAAGGCCCAGAGTACTAACAGAGAGAATTTATTAGCGATCAAACCCCTACACATGACACAAACTACTAATCAGGGGAGATTTATCACCACTTTTAATCATAAATCCACAGAAGTCCGTAACATTCTAAGAAAGCATTGGGATGTTCTCTCTACAGAGGGCACGCTATCTAATTTTTAGGAGAATACCCACATTTGACATATAGGAGAGGTGTCTCCTTGAGGGATAGACTCAAAAAGAATGAGGTAAAGAAATCTGGTGGAACTGTAAATGGCTTTTACAAATGTGCTAAATGTAAGGCATGTAGATCATGCCAGATTGTCAATAAATACTTCTCTCTATTGTCAGGTACTGAAAAGAAAATAGACAAGTTTCTCAATTGCAAATCAAATTTTTGTGAGTGCACCTTAATATGTCCTTGTGAAAAACTATAAGAAGGCAGCACTATCCATTCAGTCAAAAAGTGTGTGCTAAAACATATCCGTGCTATCAAGAACTCAGACTAACAGTACACAGTAGCGCAACATTTTGCCAATTCGCACAATGGTAGAAGCGAGTTGTTAAGATTCTTCGCTCTTGTACAAGTACCTGCAGGAAATAGAGGTGGTAATCTCACAAGAACTTTGAGGCAATTGGAATTAAGGTATATTTTTTGCCGAAACACTTTTGTTTTTTGTGGCCATCATAATTGCACTGAAGTAAATCGATTTTCAATTGAGCCCGACTGTTGCCATTTTGTACCGGAGTGCTCATTATTCCTTTGTAAGAAGAGTGGTTCTGAATTTGAACGGGTTCCTCAGCAGATGCGCACCACCATCGGAGGGTCCTAAATATGATGATTATTGAATATGGATATATATATATATATATATATATATGTATACATGTATGTGTGTATGTACATATAACGATTCTCATACAGCTTTATTGGAACGCGGAATTGAACACAGTCCACCACTTGTGCTTGAAGATTTTTATTCTAGTTGCTAAGTCGCCGTATATATACATTCAGTGAAAAAAAATAGAGGATAAAGTGCGCACACGCTATGTACTTTGATGTAATTAATGATGTCATTTCAGATGTCATCAGTGATGTCATTAATGATATTATAGAACATGTCATGAGGAATGTAATATGAGAGGTCATATCTGAGATCATAAGCAGTGCATAGTGAGAGCAAGTTATAGTTACTTCATTTAATTATAACTGGGGAAACAACATTTTAAACTAAAAAAAAACAGAGATTTACCAGTCATACACTATTGAGCTAAATATAACTTGTGCCCCCACCATGCCCAGTGCTGAGTGATGCAATCTGTAAGGTCATAAGCAGAGCATGGTCGGGGCACAAGTTCTAGTTAGCTCAATTAAATATAAATGGGGAATTTCAGTGTTTTTTTTTAGTTTAAAATGTTACATTGTTGGGGGCCTGGCCAGATCGCTGAACATGGCGGATGCGAGTTAGGGAGGCTCCTCGACCTGCCGTCATCCGCCTGAATCCTTGCAGGGTGGAGGTCCTGCAGCATCCATCCTCCTTTGTTATGGTGGTTGGCAGCCCCCAAGGTGTTTCTCCCCCTGAAACGCCGCTTACAGTGATACTGTTCCCTATTTGGGGACTACGGCGCAGAACTGGGCCTGCATGCCCATGACCAGTGCCACTGCGGATTCGGCGCACGCTGCAGATTCGGCACACCTGTGGGCTTGGCCCAGGCTTTGAGAGGGCGCGGAGACCGGCGGGGCTCCAAGGTGATGTTCCTGTGACCCAGCGTGGGCCCTGGACCCAGTTTGGAGCCAGACCCATGAGGACCTGGGAGGCTGCAGGAGCAGCGCTTTTTACTGGTGGTGAGAGTTGTGGCCTTCAGGGGTGTTTCCAGAGGAGAGACTCATTTGATGTAGGGGGCTCCCCCCGCTTTGGAGGGCATGGACAGGGCAAGAAGGTGTGAACACATGACGTGGATGGGGCCCCCTGCTGGGGTGGGGAACAAAGGCCGGAGGAGGTACAGTGGGCCCACTTCACCAACACAGTAGCGCCCAGCACTGCCACCAAGCCTCCCAGCACCTCGCTCCGCAGCTGGAACAAAGTATCCAAAAACCAATGGACCAACGCCCTCAACACCTCCCACCCTGACACCACAACCAAACTTCAACAGGCTGTCAAGAACTTCACCGCCTAGATCACCGACTGTGCCGACAGAGTAGCCCCCATCAAATCCAAGAGATCCACCAGACATGCCAGCTGGTACACTTCAGAACTGAGAACCACGAAACTACACTGCAAGCAACTAGAAAGGAAGTGCTGTACCAGCAAGGAACCCACAGACCGTACCACCTTCAAGACAGCACTCAAACACTACCACCAGCTCCTGAAGGAGACCAAGAAGAACGCCCTAGCCGACCGCATTGAAGATAGCTCAAACCACAGCAAACAGCTCTTCAGCATCGTCAAGGAGTTTTCCAACCCATCAGTAACTGAAAATATCATCACCCCCTCCCAAGAACTCTGCAGCACACTGGCAGACTTCTTCCATGACAAGATCTCCACCATCTGCAAACACTTCAAACCCCAACCCGCAGCCTCCAACATCCTCAGCCTCCTCGCTCCCACAGATGCTAACCCCGACCACCGGATCACCGCGTGGGACCAGCTCACCACACAGAGCACCCGTCCACTCAGGAGCACCCACGGACATCTGTCCCTACCACACGTTTAACCTTGGAAATAGGGCCATCAGCAACAAACTCACCACCATCTTCAACACATCCATTACCTCGGCCGCCTTCCCAGAAGAATGGAAACACAATGAAGTCAAACCCCTCCTCATGAAACTGTCCACCGACCCCAACGAGCTCAAGAACTACCGGCCAATCTCTCTGCTCCCCTTTCCCGCCAACTTCCTCAAAAAGGCCATCAACTACCAACTCATAGAATACCTGGAGGACAACGATCTTCTGAACCCATCCAAATCTGAGTTCCTTATGAACTACAGCACCGAAACTGCCTTGGTCGCAGCCACCGCCGACACCAGAACCCTCCTAGACCAGGAAGAAACAGCAGCCCTGATCCTCCTCGAGCTCTTAGCAGATTTCAACACATTGTCCCATCACACCCTGATCAAGAGGCTTTATAAGATCGGTATCCAAGAGGACGCCCTCAAATGGATCACATCCTTCCTCACCGGAAGAACCCAGAGGATCAGCCTTCCACCATTCATCTCGGTAACC
Organism: Calotriton arnoldi; assembly: GCA_963921515.1. Classification (NCBI taxonomy): domain Eukaryota; kingdom Metazoa; phylum Chordata; class Amphibia; order Caudata; family Salamandridae; genus Calotriton; species Calotriton arnoldi. The sequence goes on along the minus strand of CAWUFW010008624.1, from coordinate 89,686 downwards.
CAAGAATATCATCTGCGGTGTCCCTCAAGGCTCGTTCCTCAGCCCTATGCTGTTGAACGCCTGCATGACCCCCTGGCCAACATCATCAGAATTGTATTCATGAAAATGATGGAATGCACACCAACATGTTGTTAGTCAATCCTTTAGAATAATGCTCTATAGCAAAATGTTGCATGCTGACATGTTTGTGGTCTGCCCCAACAGCACTTTAATGATAATTTCGAAACAACATGGAGTGCCTATGCGCTCCATTTACATGCCACACAGTGAGAAAAATGCAGAGAAATCCATTGTTCATCAAATATTCCATTTTATTCCATTGTTTATCCAAATGTTACTTCACAAGTTTGTCACAACGTTTTCATTCTTCAGTTTAAGACAATGTGAATCACATATTTTTCTAATGATGGTGACATGCTAATCCAGGCCTTAATTATCAGCACGTGGGGTTCCGCAGCCCCATTAAAATACCCAATGCATTTCGGGCTCGCAAACAGCCCTTCTTCAGGGGTAGCTACAAAGTTTAAAAATAAATATAAGTGTGACATATGTTCTACAGCAGCTATGTAATCAATACACTTTGTGTATCACCATACTTTAGCCCTTACCCACTTAACTGTCCCACTGCTAACACATCCCAACCTGTGATAAAAATAAAAAACATAAAAGCACTGCATTACTTAACTCAAACCATGCTTCCCCTTTGTCCCAACTACGAGAGAACTTTCAAAACACTGCCACTATTGAGAACCAAAACACACGACCAGTTGCCCTTCTTTGCATATTCAGTGTTCTCCAAATGTCACTGTACCTGCTGTTTTCAAACCAAATGCTCGACAGACATGGGAAAAGCTTTCTATGTTTATGTTTTTTGTGAAGTTTCACAATCAGGTGGGGGATTCAAAACCATTAAGGAGGGAAGAAACAGACGTGACACCTACTGGGGTTTGAACGGCTGGATTTCGAGTGGATTAGTTGAAGCACAGACGTGCTGAAAAGTCGAAGGGAGATGAAGGTTCTGCCTACAACCTTGAGCACATCCCATTCATTTGTCCTGGTCAATGTAGTTCCCCAATTCTCCGCAAAGTGACCCTCCATCACCGTTTTTATATCTGCCCTGAAGGACGCGTGATATTAATATCCTATCCAGTCTACTGTACATATTGCGTACGTGTGAAAATAACTTGAATTCTGTTTGTGTAGGATATAGTGACCTCCAGGAGTCTACGCAATCCACTCTTGGCTGTAACCGCTGCCAACGATTCTGTCATTGCAGCCTTCGTTTGGAGCCTTGGAAGCGACCAGTCTAACGCTCCATTAAGTATACAATTGACATCTCCAGCCCAAAGGAGAGGAATTCCCACATATGGCGCCAGCATGTCGAGGATTTTCGAGAAGAAATACTTGTTATCATTATTGGGTGCATAACTATTAAACAAACATATTTCTGTTTAATCTAGGAGACAACGTACTAGAATATATATAACATAACGTGTATTTGTATAGAATGCGTTCACCCAGAATGGTATCTTGGCACTGAATAACAGATGTTGTTACCCAACTCAATGGTACTCATTTTATTGACCTCAGAAAGATAAAAGACTGAGTGGACCCGCTGTGATTTGAACCTGTGACCATGAGGTCGAACACAGTCCCCTACTGTGGACGCATTAGTCCACTGAGCCACCAGACACAGTGTCAGCCTATGCCTCCCGAAATTGAAATAGTGTTGTAGGAGCTACCCACACCCCTCTCATGTGTTGAATAAGTAGATGAATAGAACTGCCCTCTCCATTTTTTCTTCAATTTATCAGCTTCCGAGTTGACTAAATGTGTCTCCTGTAGCAGCGCTATTCCCACTTTGTAACACCCGAGGTAAGTGTGCAAACTGTAGCGTTTGGTGTAGTCATGTACACCCCTGACATTCTAGATCATATCTTTTACTTCTGCCACCATACTGACCTGTTCCTATGCATGAGTAACCACACCATGGGAGGTTGAAGATTGGGACAAACCCTCCCTCTCAATCCGTCCCATATCTTCCCGAGAGCCCTGCCGTATATATTGTGGACTGCCGTAAGTCACTCTTGCGTTGATGCTCTGCCATTCCCGCCAACATAACTGTAAACAATCGGTTGCAACTCCCAGAAACCTCCCGCCATCGAGTAAAAACCCTGAGCTGTGTAACTGTGATGTTTCCCCTGTGGATCACTGCTGAGTGCTTAATTTGAGCCAGTGGTTGCCCGTGGGGGCCACCTGTACTTATTTTTGGGGACCATCACTTATGTTTCCTCATCAGACACTTCCTAAGAGAGGGAAAAGCACAAAAAAGGAAAGAAGGAGGAAGAGAAAGAGAGAAAACCCTTCAGCTTGGGACAAGGCAGGAAACTGCAAGAGATAAAGGGCAGGCTGTCTCTGGCAATGGACTAAAGAGGCCTCAGGTGGATTCAGGACTGCCCATCCTTGGGATTTAAAAGTGCCAGCAATGTTTTTGGCACCAGCTCTCATTCTTTTGTTGTGAACCTACAATTGCAGGTAAGGTCTTGCATTCCTCGCACCGCGAGTCCCTTGGGCTTTACTCAGGCTGCAGAACACCAACCTCCCGCACCTCCTTAACTGAGGGCTGGTGGGGGAAGCGTTCCCCCTCAGTCTGGCCCAAGTTCAGGCCTGCAAGGCCTACAAGTATCTAAACTTGCAGCAGGACCGAACTCATATCAGTGCACTGCCATTATCAATGAGCGTCTATCACTCACATCATTGTTCGACAGCATTACGGCCACCTTTTGGAAAATGGTAAAACTTCCCACGGACTTGGGACCTACATGTCTTGCAGATTATGCCATACAGAGAGCCCTTAGTTTGTTCCTGGGCACCTGGTTAGTCCTCTGATCTGGCCCGATGCTGATTTCATATGCTGGCGCCTTGTATTGTCTCCTTCGAGTGGAGATCCCCCACGGTTTCCTGAGATTCCGCAGCAGGGCATTCCACAATGTCTGATGTGCCATCCTGCTCCATCCCCATCCCTCTGCTAATCCACTCAGTCTGGTTTTGCTTCTGTTCTGCTGGCTTTGGTCTCCAGATTTGTGATTCTCTCTGGATCCGCGTTCCCACTCCAGCCAATCCCCTACATTCTCAGGGCTGGTAAAGTAATGTGACTGCCCCCATGTATCACTCTAAACTTTGCTGGAAACAGGAACATGTACCCAATCACAATTTCTGTTTTACAGCTAAGAAGGATTTTCTCTAGGCCTGAACTTTTCGTGTGTATTCTGGGTAAATTCTAATAACTTGTCCCTCAAATCTAGGATCTCCGTTTTTCTCAGCCTATTTGATGCAGTTTCTGTCGCTGTACTTGAGTAATTTTGCAATTATGGCTCTCGAGGTAGCTCCTGGTGGTGAGCTGGACGGGGCCAGCAACCAATGGGCTCTTTCCACCACATAAAATGTGGACAGCCCTTCCAGACCCATGAACTCTCTGAGACAATTTGCCAGGAGCATTTCTTGGTAATTTCCTTCCTTATGTTCCAGATGAATCACTTACTTTAATCACATATATGTCCTCCTCTTCTGTTGTACCTTTCAACGTTCACTACTCTACAGCGCCCGGCTACTTATCTAAGATAGGTGAGCACAGCACAAATATCCAACATAAAATAAAGTAAAACATAAAATTAAGGGGCATATTCACAAGGACTTATCGCCGATTTATCTCCACCTTAACCCATCAAAAGTGGAGATAGATTTAACACCCCATTCACAAGCGGGTGCAAACTGCAGACATCGCCAGTATTCCCGCGACAACTGCCCCAAAATTTATCTCCACGGTGGACACCACCAACTAACCCAAATGAGATGCAGAGTAGGCGTTCCCGTGCAAAAACACACGAAAAAACCACAACACCACTTTCACAACGAACTGCCAGATCTGCGATGTGAGTCAAAACCACGCGATAAGCCGCGGTAGCAGCAGGGATTTAACACCTGCCTTTTGCTGGTGTTAAGCAGGACGACTACCTGCAGCATGAAAGGGAGCCCAGCCAAGAGCCACATCTGAAGACCCACAGATGCCATGGAGACAATGATCATGCAGCTCCGAGACCCATGAGGGCCACAACACCCAACGCCACCACCCCCAGGCCCTCCACCACCCCCAGGACCCGTCCCGCCCCCCCCACCCCCGGGAACACCACAGAGGCAGCGTACACAAAGACAGCGGACCCACCTGAAACACACCTGCCGCCCAGACCCAACGCCAGAGGAGGACATTGCCCACTACAGGCCCAAAAGGACAACCATCCACCGCATCCTGACCCACATCCCCCATCTGCTGACAGTACCAACCCAGCGGACAACCAACATCCCTCCGCAGACAAAGCTGCCACTGCACAGCACATGTCGGCCACTGGTACCATCCAACCCACAACTGCCAGAGTCGGAGGAGTCACACAGCCAGCCCCATCCAAGGTCATCACACCTGTCCTGGATGCCAACAACATCCTGGTACCCCAGCACCTCCACTTCACCCACACTGCGCAGGAGCAGCTGGAGACCAAGCAAGACCCCTACGCCATAGCTGGATTCCCTCACGTGTCAGGGCCAATCAACTGCACACATGTACCCCTCGTGCCCCCTGCCGACACTGCACACAACTACCACAACAGAAAGCACACGCATATCATGAATGTGCAGGCAACAGTGGACCGCCCGGGACTCCTCAACAATGTCGTGGCCAACTCCCCAGGCAGAGTGCATGATTCTCACATCTCCCGACAGTCCATCATCACCCAGCGCTCCCAGGATGGCACCCACGGAAATGCAGTGCCTGTTGGTAAGTCCAAAATGAACACACCTCCAGCCCACAGTCGTGCAACTCATGACACTGGCAATGGGCACGCAGCACAACTACATTCAACATGACACACAACATGCCAACCGACCAGACACGACAACACAACTCCATTGGGAATCTGGCCTTGCCATGCCCACAACCCAGCCACGGCATGGCACCACAGACACACAATAGCAAGATGTGAGGAGAGGCATGGAGCAGGCATGTGCGAGAGCGGCAAGTGACTAAGGAATGTGAACCTACCCAATGCCAGGTTTGGCGTGGAGGTGCCGGACAGACCACAGAGTGCAAACCACGGAAATGGCCATGTGGAGATCAACTGCTGGTGCATGGAGTGTAGTGGCCAGTGGACGCTACCATGTCCCCACAGGCTGAGGGGCAGAACGCGGAAATGTCGCACGTTACGTCCCCCCCTGCATGCGCGTGCGGAGTGCGTTGGACCTGCGTACGCCAGGCCTGAGTAGGGGTGTGAACAAAAAGCCCGTTGCACTGGGCGTGGTTCTCATTCGGAATGGACAACGCGTCTGCCAGGGCGGCACCTCTCAGCCCGCCACGAGTCCTGCGCCGAGCGCGGCGGGGCCTGCGTCCCTGTGTGCCAGCTGCACCCCGGGCCACTGGTCCCCAGGGCCGTCATGCCTGCCCCAGCGCACCAACGAGGCTCCGCTCACCTGCCTACACCAGCGTGTGTCAAAGAGGGCCCACCACGTGCCGGTGCAAGCTCCAAGCACCAGTCCCGCAACCTCTGCAGCCTCCGCAGACCATCGCTGGCCCCCCACGCTGGCCCACATTACTCCTTTCTCATTTACATACTCCACTGGCGTCCTCTTCGGCCCAGTAGGTCCAACACGTGGAACTGTGTCCTGAGTCCTGAATGGCAGTGAGCCCAAGTCCGTGGCAGCGGCCACAGCACCAGACTCCCTTCGATCAGTGAGGCATAATTCCATATCGCAAGCCTGCGACACGTGGTGCCACTAACCCTGTGCAACGCAAGCCGGCGACACGTGGATGAGGGCTCAGGCCTACACTGCGCTCCAGTAGGTACCACATATGGAAGTGTGTCCTGAGTCTTGAATGGCAGTGACCCCAAGTCCGTGGCAGCGGCCACAGCACCAGACTCCCTTCGATCAGTGAGGCATAATTCCATATCGCAGGCCTGCGACACGTGGTGCCACTAACCCTGTTCAACGCAAGCCGGCGACACGTGGTGCCACCAACCCTGTTCAACGCAAGCCGGCCACACATGGATGAGGGCTCAGGCCTACCCTGCGGACCAGTAGGTCCCACATCTGGAACTGTGTCTTGGGTAAGATGTGGAGGAGTCCACACCATTGGACACGCCTCATCGCAGGCGGCATCCCCTAACAGCACTGGTGCCACTAACTCTGTGCGCAATGAGTCATGGGCACTTTCTGGTTGGACTTTGGTGGCATCTGAGTCCATGGCCTGGTGGTTTTCTGCATCTTCATCTGGCTGGACCGGACTTGGTGTCCGACATGTGTCTGTTCCATTCATCCCCACCATTGTGACTGTTTCAGCGGGGTTTTGCCCTCTGCCTCATGCCCTGGGGGTACACCTTCCACTGTCCACCGAGACAATCCGCGAAAAGCCCCTTTGTCATCTACGGAAACCTGCCCTGCTCTCGTGACCCTGCCCCAGTGCCCCGCAAGACAGCGGCCCGTGACGATAGGCCCGTGCAGGACGCTGTGCATCCGGGGCCACTAACTCTGTGCAGCACAAGTCATGGGGCCTTTATGGTTGAATGGTTGTGTCCTTTACGATGTACACTGTTGTCGATTTCTGACTGCACCAGGCAGCCCTTGCCGGCTGGTGTGCACACACCCACACACATCCAACACAGGTGTCACTCGATATGTGTGCCTGCTAATAAATGTGGCCGGGCGCACGTGCCCGTAGCCATTCACACCATCTGAGCAACTGTGTCCGTGTGGTCATTGTGTCAGCATGTTGGGCACGGGCCCTGCAACATCACAGTGTGCTGTCTTCAGCGGACGATACCATGTCACCTCAGCGTTGGAAGTGACCCTGGACATGTAGCTTTGCACGCCCCCCCTGCATGCACAAGCGGCGTGTGCTGGTCCGGCGTACGTCAGGTCAGCACATGGGTGTGCTGATTCGGCAGGGGGAGCAGGGCGTGTCTCGGACCTGGCCTTGGGCAGGATGTGCGGTAAGTGTGTATCTGTGTTGAGGTGTTGTCGCCACCAGGGCCACAGTAGTCTATGTTGCAATGTAGCATGCACCAGGAGGGCGGGCCCGCACGTACGGGGAAATGTAGGAGCACAAGACCGCTCGGGGTCTTGGCACATGCATGCCAGGTGTTATGTGTAGGAATCCTGCGGCTGCATGAGTCAGTTGCCTAGCCTCATTCGCAGCGCGATCACAGCCAGCCATGGACTGTACACCTGTGTCCGCCCTGTCCGGACCATTGGCCTACACTCACGTGGCCGCACACCTTCAAAGGCCAGCGTCACGGTGTTGTTGGCATGCCGCTGGGCATGCGCGGACAGGCATGACAATGGTGTGCCGTAGGAGTGCACGTGATACAACCGCGCAGTGCACACAAGTGTGGGGGCTCGTGGGAGGGAGAAGCAGCTGTGAGGCAACGTAACACACAGTGAGGCCGCTCATGTGCCATGTGCTGGGCATGTCATCCATGATTCCCAGGGTCAAAGACATCCCACCACACCCAAGACAGGTCTCTGTACATATCCTGAATGCATGCAGATGGTGTAGTTACTGTAGGGATGAAGGTTCCTTTGTCTGTACTATCAGGCGGTGGCACATCTGCAGCTCCGAGCTGGGACTTGCATGTGGCCAGCACCCCCTGACAGATACGATAGCATTTACTTGCGACTCCCACACTAGAGACCAACGAGTACACATCCCACATGCAGAAGTCCTTGGTCGTAGTTAGCGTGCGTGAGATGGCCTTGACACGTACTCTCACCCCACCCCAGGCCTGCACCCGTTGCACACAGACACTGCTCATTGCTCCGAGCTGTGCCATTTCATCCACAGGACTGGCGCAGGGCAAGCCAGTGCCGCTTCAAGCAGAGCCACTGACGCTATGGCAGACCATCCCGGACACATGCTCTCGACTCCAGTCACGTGGACCTGTACAGTGCATGTCTGCTGCATGTACTGGGGGCACTGCCGTTGGCAGTGCTGCGGATCAGTTACCGGCTGAGCTTTCGCCTTGCGAACGTCACCTGCGTTCAGCCAGTGTTGCATTGTCGCTTGTGCATATTCGAGTGGACCATGGATGTCTGCCTCTCCAACGTGACTGTGGCTGACCTGGATTTCGACGTGTGTGTGCGCCCCTGTTGGCCCACGACCAGGAGTGTCACCGTGATGCCCGTTTATGGCATGCATGGATGTTTGGCATGCATGCTGGCAACTGGACCTGGGAGATTGCACGAGTCATCGTGTGCAGTGAGCACATTGAGCAGCTACCCGATTGGGCTTTGGTGCACATTGGGGCCAGGGGTTGGAGTCAGCACATCTGTCCGGGTCAGCTGATGGATTACGTCGACGACATGTCAGATGTGGTAGACAACTGTAGTGTAGTTCCTATGTCCCTAATAGGCTCTGCGCATTGGACTAATATAACCTATAGGCTTGACATAGGACTAAGGTCGGTATGTCCCTATCGAGTATATTAAACTTAATTACTTGTGCTAGCTAGCTCAGAGGCCACTAGAAACTCCTTGAGAACAAGAAGGGAGTAGTTTCTGGCAACCGAAAAACATGACAACTTTGTTTCCCTTTAGAATCGGAACACGTCTCAGAATCGTGGAAACAATAGATAACAGTTTCACTCAGTCAATCGTGCATGCTTAGTTTCTACAGAGTTACACAGAAAGGAAAGACGGGCGGTTCAATAAAAAGGGTTTTATTGAACAGTCTTGTTTCTTGTGTAAGAGATATGTGCTGTTACGATCACAAGACAGTATGCAAGATAAATAATGTACAGCGTAAGCAGTAGAAATAAATAATACTGCGCTAGCATTATCTTTTAGCATATATTCACGTACATAAATAACATGAGCTAAAAATGCGAGTACTCATATGATGCGTCTCTAAGCTAGTTCTACCCCAATGTACCTAACCTGGTCTAGGTGTAGGGAAAGGTAGAAGTAGGTGGAGTATTCTCTAGTCTGATATACTAAGAGTATGTTAAGTATAGTACGCCAAGTATGGTATGCCAAGAGTCCCTCTAGGTTCTAGTCAGCTCCATACCTTGAGAATGAGAGAGGTGGGAATCTCTTGCCGGATCTGGAACTCTAACACCCCGCGAAGGGAGTCAGAACACTGGAAGCTGGATTCGTCTGCGTGCAGGAATGACACCGTCTTCTCAGTGCGTCAGGCCGGGATATGGGCTCCTCTGAAGTCGAGGTCTCCTCTAACTTGCTTGGGCAAGGGAAGGTATATTTATACCTGGTAGGTGTCTTGGAATGTTAGCATTGACGTGAAGTCGGACAGAGGAAGACGTCAGGAATGAACCCTTAAGGTATAACGGTTCATACATAATAGATGAGTTCTTGGAGAAATCAATAGTCCTGTGCTAGGGGAACTCCCGAAGCTTAAGGGTCTGGTTTCTAAGAACTCGTTGTGACGTTAGGGTGGACGGATGTCGGTGACCATGCCTGTATTTGGAGTGCACGGTTAATGCCTAAATAAGGACAGGGATTCTATGCCTATATAAGGGCAATGCGAATTGTGCCTATATAAGGACATGATTCAGGAAAACCTATATACGGACACCTAAAGCGGAATACAACACCCACTCCACTTTCGAATGAACGATAATACTAAATGCTAAACATTTAAATGCTAAACATAAAATTGAGTACCACATGTTGCTAAAAACATTTCTAAAAGCATTTTAAAAGAAGCTCAAAACTGTTGAAATGCAATAGGTACTGTATATTTAAAGCATCGGTTTCATTCTAAGCATATAATGGAAGTAAAATGCAACGTGAATGAAACAGAAATATATACATATGACGAAATGGTCGATAAGTTCTTAAAATCAAAGCCATTGCATATCATGGAATTAAATGAAATGTTAGACAAGTAAGGTGACAATGTGTCCCTGGAAGTATTCAAAGAAGTCTGTTTTATAAGACTAGTTCTACTGTAAGCAGATTGTTCTTTTGCCATGTCATTTCTATCGAGAACATTTTTTTTAAAAGAAAAAGTTCAATTTCTGGGAATAGTTCCAAGTTTTGAAAATATGAAGGCCAAATTTCATTGTTGCCCTGGTACACTGTGAGCCGAATCAAAGTCAGTGTATGGGCCTGGCGTAAACATTAGATCATCTATTTCCGTAGCCAAAATATCGTCCACCGAACTTGGTGACATTTGGAACACCTCGTTCAGAAGGTTAATTGCACAGAGATGAGAAACATCGCCTTCAGCAGAAGAAACAATGTTCGCGTCGGTTGTTACCTGTGTGCCTGTTGATCCATCTCGTACCTCAGCATCAGCCGGAAGCGTCTGTGAGATCTCAATGAATGCCGTCATCAGGATTGGTAGCCTCTGGGGACAACACACAGCATGGGCCGTTATCGGGTCCAGCAGAGTATCAATATCCGTTGGCATGACTGATGGGAGTGTTAGACAGGTGTCTAGCATGCATTCTTCACCGCAAAACAGGCAGCGTAGAACAGGTAAGATGCAATCTTGCCAGATTGGTCTGAATGACAGGAACCACGTTGTATTAAGTTCCCGTAGACGAGGCATGCCCAAAAGCTGTACTATTCGCTCACGGCATTTCCGTTCAAGGAGGGCTTTCTCCACATCGCTCGGAGTGATGTTGGCGAATAGGCTTGCCATAGCGTAGTAGGAGGAATAGAAACAGAATTCCTGCAACAAGTGCTAGAATTAACGGCACACCACCAAACACCGAATGTGCGAAGTTTGGGATGATTCCGAGGACAGCCTGGAAAGGTGCTAATAGTCCGGAACAGATGGTCTTAAATACATGTACAATTCCGCTTGTATCAGACACGTTAAAGATACGTCCTATCATTTCTACGAAATGTATAGGGCAGTTTGTACGAATTAAAGCCTGTATCTCAGCCGAAGTCCTTGCAACTTGTAGGTCATAGGTTTCCTTGGCCGAGGTCAAAGGCACTGATTGTTGTATAAGCATGGCTTTCATTCTGCTTAAAGTATCAAATCGTATAAAAGAGACATTCAACGAAGGCCATAAAGGTGACTCCCTGACTGTGTCTATTGGGGCAAACAATACTTGCATACAGCAAGTGACCCTGGAGTTGACCGTTACTAGATATGGGATGCCTGGCAACATGCCACAGCAACCCTGATCATTCAACATGAGGTAACGCCCATTAGAAAGTTGGCCAAACGTTGGATTAATCACAGTAGCCGGTGTACCCTGCTGGTGGCAGGACAAATTTGCCACAGAACCATTACAAGCCCCGTGTAAAGATATGTCCTGACAAATTAGTGAACCGCTTAGTGCACTTTCACAGTGTGTACCCTTCAGAAACACTTCACGATCCCCACTCCAACATCTATATGTGTAAGGTAAATTCCAGGATGTCTTAATGTATTCTTTGCCCAACCTTTCATATTTGCCTGCTTGCATCTGTTTAAGGCAATACTGAAACTGGAAAGTAGTAACAGGTAGACTAATTTTGCCATGAATAAGCCATTCTGTAGCTGGTTTTTCTGCCACTGTGAATGGTAATTTTTCAAGTTTTTCAATGCTGAGTACTGTATACTTTGCTCCCCTTTGTGCCAGTTCGATCTGTTTATCAGTTAGATTGTATTCTGCAAACAGAGCCGTTGTGTTGATAAAACGCCAAGGCACATAGCCCGCACGCAAAGATTGCAGCGTCCAGCTTAATAACACAATAGAACGTAACTGCGATTGGCCTTGTTGTAACATGGCTAAATCTTGTTCCAGTATGGAGATAGCAGAGGATACAATACTGTCCAATGAATAAATTCTGGAGGACAAAGTTGTTAACCCATTGTCGACCACAGAGAGAGTTTTCTCTAAGTTAATACGATCAAGTTCACGTATTCGTTCTGCGGCCTCCATCTGTGACAACTTCCATGCTTCACATAGATGCCGGCATATATGAAACGTTTTTGACGCAGTTTTCTTGGTCCAAGCAAGAATTCCCTAAGGTCTGCATCTTCTTTAAGTAAAGATAAGTGCTGTTTCACATCCTTAAGTGTAGATTTTTGCAGCCAATCGAGGCATAATTTTCCTACAGTGTATGTTGTTACTACCCCCGGATGTTGTCTTTGGACGTATCGTGGGTCTGGCCTCTGAATAGTAAACGCCTGTGTTTTATTCAGGAATCTCTTTTGACAGTTGTTTGTGTCTGTGGGCCAGATCAACCATTTTCTCCAATCAGGATTTGTTCTGTTGAGTTGTAGTATTGTGTCAACTGTAACCGCTGCCTGTGTATTGTTATTACTGGCAGGTGTTGGTACAGAAGGAGTTTTCATGTCTTTGATCTTGGCTAACCCAAGGCAAGACGTTTGTTGGACTGTGTCATTCAAAAACATTATTTGCTGAGGGACGATACAGGCTCTAAACAAAGCTTCTATCCCCTGCACTTGCCAATCTTTAGTACCCCAGACAGATTTTTTGTCTATTGTGTCTTTCCACAAGTCGAAACCATGTCTAGACAGTTGGGCAATAAATGCTGCAGAGTAAATCTGTTTTGTATTAGTTAACATAATTTTCAGTCCTGTTTTGTTTACATTTTTATAGTAAAATGTTTCTGGATCAGATGTATTGTATCCTGAAAAATATGGAAACCTTTTAGCAAATGTTTTTGAACTACCTTTCGGTGGTGTAGGACAATGCTCCCATTGGTTAAACATAAACACATTTCTAGGTGTTGCAGATTTATGCAAAAAATGATGACCATAGTGGTTATAGCAATACAGCTGTTCATAGTCTGATGAACCCTCTAAATATTCATTATTAGAAAATGCAGCAGACTTTTCTAGGTCAAACATCATGTCATTTACAGTTTCAAAGTCCCAATCATCAGAATAGGTACTGGATGAAACAAAATCACTTAGTGAAATCTTAAATAAATGTGGAATGTTCAAATGTTCCGTAGGGCCGAAAATATCGAAATCAGTTTTGTCCCACACTATACCATCCTGTATAGGAACGGCTGTGATGTTCACTGCAGACAAGTCTCTTGTTTCACGATGGGATGATTTGTGAGGTTTCAAAAGTAAGTTCACTTGTTTTCTTTCAGTGTTCACATGGATATATCTGCCATTTATAAGCACGCTCATAGTCATAACCAAAGCTAGCCAAAGCAGGAAGAAAAATATTCCAGAAATAACCCAGAGTTCAATCAACGGTGAAACCAGATAAGTCTTTCTCAAAAAATTAAAAAAGTCTTGTACTTGCTGTTTAAAAGTTTGTGATGCTGGCGACGTCTCGGGCTCACTCAGATCCTCAGAAAACGTATCAAAGTTAATGAAATAGCCAGAAGCATTTCTGTCAATTGTTGGAATTGCATCAGGATTTGTAGAAATCGCTGGAACCAGTTGATCACTTGTCACATTGGTGTAGACAGGTGTATTTGGACGAACTGTACTTGAGTTTCAAGAGGGATGAGTTCCATAGCATTGTTGCTCAGTCCTTCATCTGTTACTGCTGAATTCTCAATGGTTATCAGTCTTTCAGTCTGAACGTCTTGGATAGTAGCGAGAGGAGTGTGTCTGCTACTAGGTCAGAGTCCACGAGGCCTACTATTTAGTATTGGCCACATACTGTGGTTTGATGAGGTCGATGGACACAAATCTTTTCTCCTTTTTTCCAGCAAGGGGTGGCAGAAGTACTGTTCTTGTTCCGTGTATGGCTAGGACAGGTACTGGTTGTCTGTAAGAAGGTCCAAATTCCTTCTTGTCCGCAATTTTCTCTCTGACTAGATCCCCAACTTTTGGAATCCAGACAGGCCTTGCTGGGACCGCCGTTTTTTCCCCAGTGGTGGTTGGCTGCAGGAATACGTTGCTTTGTTTCGTATCTTAGTTCATTTAGATCCTGTAAAACAGCCAAACGATCTTTGATATCAAAGGGTTTATTTTCCACCACTGTGCCTCTACATTCTAGATCTGGCACCCACATTCTTGTCCCAAATAGGACCTCATATGGAGTGACCCCCTAGAGAACTTCTTGGCAAATTATTTAATGAGCGTTGGACCCCATAAAGATGTTTGACCCACCCATCACCCGAACCTAATACCCTAGCTGTTATAGACTGCTTTATGTCCAGGTTTTTCCTTTCCACAACAGAATTTCCCTCAGGATGAAACGGAGAGGAGTACCGCAATGCAACGCCCAGATTGGCCATGGCTTCTTTGTAATCTCGAGAGCTAAACGCAGGGCCCTGGTCAGAATGTAGCGTGCCTATTGCGTATGTGCCGATAAAGACTCGCAAATCTTTTATAACAGTTCGAGCGTCAGCCGAGCGCTGAGGCCATAGCCATAGGAACCTAGAGCAAGAATCCACTGCGACCATTATATATTTATAGTTACCGTCCCTTTGCAAGGGACCGCAGTGGTCCAGGTAAACACAAGCTAATGGTTTGTCTGAAATTAACAGGGGTGTCTGCGCAGGATGTTTCACTGTGGAGACTTTCATCTGTTGGCATATTTCACATTCCAGAACATAGTTCTTGGTCTGTTTCCTAATGCCAGGCCACCAATATCTTTGTTTCAGTAAAGATACTGTTGCAGAAATACCTGCAAGGGCAGAGGCTATCCCTTCATGTGCTGCTAGGATTAGTCCTAATCTGCGTTCCTTGTTTGGAATTACCCTATCCCCCACTCCAGGGATTCAAGCAAAAGGAACGTTGTTCGCATCAATTACATAAGAGTACTTGAGTGGAAACTTTTTTGGTAACGCTGCACCACTGCCTTTGCTCGTAGCATTGACAGCCAACATTATCTCACTGTCTATTCTCGTTTTTGAACGAGTGATCGCAGCTACGGAAGCCGTCTGAACAGCCCCCTTTGCGGCTTCATCAGCCAATGAATTCCCTGCAACGTGAACGCCATCACGTTGATGACTCAGTGTATGGATCACGTGAGCCTTTGGTAGTTCGCTTTTAACTGAACTACTTGTTCCCAAAGCGTTTTATGCTTTATTGTGCCACCTTTTGCATCTTTGAACCCATTTTCAAGCCAAGTTTGTATATATTCATTATACGACTGCACACAGTAGAAAGAATCGCACACTATTAGTGTGGGGAATTCGCGATCTGTACTTTCAAGTGCCAGTTTGAATGCTTGTAGTTCAGCTCGCTGAGCTGTACAATCTCCTAGAGATTGGGTTTTTGTGACCATAGGTCTGAAGTTGCCATCGCGCATGCGACCTTTAACGATTGCGCACGCTGCACTGTAAGCTTGCTTACTCCCTGTAGCGGGTTGTGCGGATCCGTCAGTGTAAATTATAAATTCGTACTGATCGAGAGGCAGAATCTCAGTGGGCAGAGGACATTCATGTTCATATTGCAGGAACGCTTGTGTTTTTAGATCGGGATCAAAAACATATTCAACATCTGTTGCAGCAAGAGAATTAACCCATTGTATCCATCTAGGATGTAATGCTTTAGCATTTGGAATGCTCGCTTTAGTTATCGCCTCTAAAGCCGGTACTGGGGTTACGACAATAATGCGTTTCCCTTGGGCTAGAGCTCTTTCTTTTGCTACAGCGGTTTGAACTGCTGTCAGTATTTTTCAGTTGAAGTGAAGCGCATTTCTGCTTGTGTATACAAATGTGATTTGTATGCTATTGGTACATTTTCACCCTCATTAAATGTTAAGTAGGTGAATCCGCATTGACCCGAAATTATTCGGATCACTAAGTTGCGTTGACTTACGCGTGTTTGTAAGTGATTTGTTGCTAACATGTTAGCTTGGAGTGAACGCAAGATTTCTGTGTGTTCTTGTGTCCAATTCTTGATTGAAAAATCAGGTTTGATTAGTGCGTAGAGAGGTTTAACCCTTTCTGCGTAATTTAGAATGTAAGTTCTTCCAAAATTTAGGAAACCCAGGATGGATTGTAAATTTTTCAGCGTTTTAGGAGGTTGGAGCAGCGCACACCTTTCTAAAAGGTTAGCTGCCAAGCTCTTGCCTTCACTTGAAAGCTCATATCCTAAAAAGAGGACATTGAGATGGGCAATTCTGGACTTTTTGAAGTTGAATTTGTAGCCCTCAGAGGCGAAGCCCAATATAATGGTACTCACCCTGTTCAAGTGTTTGTCCAGGTCATCGTCTGTCAGATAGATGTCATCGACATATGACAATGCCTCATTATCATAAATTTGTAGTAACTCCGTTACCCTCGCTGAGAATAACCCCGGGCGGTTCTTGAACCCTTGTGGGAGTCGACAAAATTGACGCTGGGTCCCCATTATTGAGAAAGCTGTTAAGTACCTGCTTCCAGGTGCTATGTTTTGACAAAAGAAACCATTTGAGATATCCAATGTGGTTTTATATTTTTACGCACAATGTTATTCATTAATGCTGTACTATGTGCATTTTGTACTGCAAATGTTTTTGAACAAGTGTTTAAGTGTCTGTAATCCAAGACTAGACGATATGTATTGTCTGGTTTGGAGACAGGAAACAAAGGATTGTTCATTGAAGAGGTGCATGTTTCAATCACCCCTTGGTATTCAAGTTGATCTAAGATCTCCCTGACCTGTTTTTTAGCTTCTTGCTTTATTGGGTACTGCCTTTGTGCAGTAGGTTCATTTTTCAAATGTATTTTATGGTGAGGTGAGTCCTCATCCCATCCTACATGATTTTTATATAATGCTGGGGCCTGGGCAACTGCCCATTTCCTGGCATAAGTATATTTTAGATGAATTGGAATATGGTTGGAGAAGGCAGGCATAATAATGTCCTCACCATGTGGGCACTCCCTGACAAATTGTGGTGGCCAGTCTTTTCTGCTAGAAGTATGTCATAGCCCCTTGAAAGTTTTTCCCAAAAGAGTACTTTCACCTGTCTTGGTATGTCTCCCTCCATCCGGAGTGTTATTTCATATAACTTTTGTGGAGTACTAACCCTGGTGTCTACAGTCTCAACTGTAATGTACTCATTCAAGTCCACTATCTCCAGAAGTTCCTTCAGGTTCTGGCGAGCTATTGTGACTTCTGCCGCACTGTCCAGCATTGTCTGAGCCCATTCTCCGTTCTTGAGTTGTGTTCTCAGTATCCTCGGAATGTCTGACCTTCAGACCTGCTACCTTCTTTTTTGAGAATTGAGGTCTAGATTTACTTTTCTGAACGTGTTTGTCGTCTTTCGATTTCACGCGTTCTTCTCTATGTTCTGACCGTCCTCTTCTTTCCGATGTCTGTGACGAGATCTGAAAGGTACGAGAGGAACGTGTATCAGTATCTTGATACCTGTCAGGCTTTTTTAAATTATCCCTATTCCTGAGGTTATACCTCCTTTCAGAGGACTCCTTTTGAGGAGACCTACCTCGGGATTGAGAACGTTTCTCGTTTGAATTTTGTTTGTTAGTTTCCCACTTCTTTTTAGAAGATGTAGGAGTTTGTTTAATAGAGTCCTTCTCAGGACTTTCAGATAGTTTTGGCTTCAATGGTCTTCCACCCAAACTATCTCTGCCTAATTCTGCATAAGATTGTTCTATTTTTCTGGGTAGTTCTGTTTGAAGTTCTGTAACATCGAATTCCCTTAATCGTTAGCGGATCGCCACTGCTGCTGCCTCCCCTTTAATATTAGATAATATTATTATTGAGACCTGGTCGAAATTTTTCAGTAATTTCATACCTAAATTCAGAGCAGGCTCGTTTTGAATTTGTTTCAGGACATCTGGTATTACTGCAATTGATGGAACACCATGTGTTTTAGTATAGATGGCAGCAAAGACTGAGCCCCAAGTGGTGCAGTCTTCCAGTTGTGGTGTGATCCCCATTGGTAAACAGATTGTTAGGATTCTGTGTTTCTCATAAGGGCTAGTATTAGGAAATACTGCTTCAATTTGAGTAATTTTTTGAGCTATCCAGAATGGAATTTGCTCACGTTTTGTGGGCCTTTTTTTCCATGACTGCGTATGGAGTCTGTGGTGTAATTTTTAGTGCATTCCCCTGTTGTGGGGTTTGATTTGGAATTGTCAGTGGTGGTTGGACTGTGAAAGTCCGCATGACATATTGGACTACTTGTCTGTAGATTTTTATTAACTCTGCAAGTTGAGTAAGTAATTCCTCGTCTGACATTATATCGAGGTCAGGATGAGGAGTGTAGCCGGCTAGAATCGGCTATGTTGCTCCTGGTCTACCCAGTGGACCGAGCCTGGTAATGTTTCTGTGATGTTTTAGGGCGCCTTTAAACCAGAGCTGATGCTCCTGGTATGCTAGTGGAATTTCAATATCCTCGAAAGGAATATATTCCTCTGGTGGTTCATCTTCTTTGTAGAAGTGAAACAGTCTTGTTACTGAATTTGATTCAGGAAATATTACCCATGAATAGAATACCTCTGTCTGAAAGGATTCGTGTGCCTCTATCACGAAAACTGCTTTACCGCCTCTTGGTGGTAGGCCATGTTTTATAAGTTTTAGAGTGATGGCTCTTCTTAAGTTTGGATTGATGTCTATAACACCCTCCTCAGGTTCATTTAAACCTGTAAAGTTAAAAACTGATACGACTGGGTGAGCCGTAGCTCCACCGGTTTCTGTGGCATTGTCCCGGTTGGACATTTGTTTTTTGAAAAATGTAGAACAAGTTTCAAGGAAACAAAAGATAAGGTGCACAATATTTTGGAACACTGTATCCTTCAACGTTGAACAAACCAAACAACTAATATATAGGGTGCTTCCCTATTTAGCTTTGGTGGATATTTTAACCCTACCCACTCCAGATGTCTTATGGAGTATGTGAGTAGGGGTCTCTGAGAAAAGCACGACTGAGTTACTCAGTATCTAGCGTTAAATTACTGCCTTACCAAACGTTTGGGCGCCATGTAGTGTAGTTCCTATTTCCCTAATAGGCTCTGCGCATTGGAATAATATAACCTATAGGCTTGACATAGGACTAAGGTCGGTATGTCCCTATCGAGTATATTAAACTTAATTACTTGTGCCAGCTAGCTCAGAGGCCACTAGAAACTCCTTGAGAACAAGAAGGAGTAGTTTCTGGCAACCGAAAAACATGACAACTTTGTTTCCTTTAGAATCGGAACACGTCTCAGAATCGTGGAAACAATAGATAACAGTTTCACTCAGTCAATCGTGCATGCTTAGTTTCTACAGAGTTACACAGAAAGGAAAGACGGGCGGTTCAATAAAAAGGGTTTTATTGAACAGTCTTGTTTCTCGTGTAAGAGATATGTGCTGTTATGATCACAAGACAGTATGCAAGATAAATAATGTACAGCGTAAGCAGTAGAAATAAATAATACTGCGCTAGCATTATCTTTTAGCATATATTCACGTACATAAATAACATGAGCTAAAAATGCGAGTACTCATATGATGCGTCTCTAAGCTAGTTCTACCCCAATGTACCTAACCTGGTCTAGGTGTAGGGAAAGGTAGAAGTAGGTGGAGTATTCTCTAGTCTGGTATACTAAGAGTATGTTAAGTATAGTACGCCAAGTATGGTATACCAAGAGTCCCTCTAGGTTCTAGTCAGCTCCATACCTTGAGAATGAGAGAGGTGGGAATCTCTTGCCGGATCTGGAACTCTAACACCCCGCAAAGGGAGTCAGAACACTGGAAGCTGGATTCGTCTGCGTGCAGGAATGACAGCGTCTTCTCAGTGCGTCAGGCCGGGATACGGGCTCCTCTGAAGTCGAGGTCTCCTCTAACTTGCTTGGGCAAGGGAAGGTATATTTATACCTGGTAGGTGTCTTGGAATGTTAGCATTGACGTGAAGTCGGACAGAGGAAGACGTCAGGAATGAACCCTTAAGGTATAACGGTTCATACATAATAGATGCGTTCTTGGAGAAATCAATAGTCCTGTGCTAGGGGAACTCCCGAAGCTTAAGGGTCTGGTTTCTAAGAACTCGTTGTGACGTTAGGGTGGACGGATGTCGGTGACCATGCCTGTATTTGGAGTGCACGGTTAATGCCTAAATAAGGACAGGGATTCTATGCCTATATAAGGGCAATGCGAATTGTGCCTATATAAGGACATGATTCAGGAAAACCTACATACGGACACCTAAAGCGGAATACAACACAACGATCTCTCATTGGAGATGTTGGCCTGCGCTGCTGCACTCGCGTTAATGGACGAGTGACAAGGTATCTGCAGCCACAACTGGATGTGACCCATTGCACGTGTCCCGACGCCTGGTTGCATGTTGGGAATCTGGTCACATGTCCCAAGTCGACAGTGGACATGGCTGCATTGGCCTGGACTCCTGATCCATGCGCGGACAACCAACGCGGGTTGGCACGGACTTGTGTTGGTGATGGACTCCCCGGGTGGACATGGGCGCTTCCTACGTTCCTCATTCAGACATGCTGCTGCATTGGTCTGCATATCGTGGCACTTCTCTTGGCCGTACTGACACGCACTTGTTGATAAAGTTTCCGCACTTTCACTTGTCTCCAACTGTGTTGTGTCTTGATTTGTATGCCAATGTGTGTGTCACGGCCTATCTGGGTCCCTGCCATGCATGCATTGCTACCCCATCAGGGCTGTGGGTTGGTACTTGTGCATTATCATGTCCCTGTTTCGTGCTTTGCCAGATGCGTATGGCCATTTACCGGCCACAAACGGGTGCACTTGTGTCCTGTGTTCGGTTGTGCATATATTAGTGTTTGTACCACATTGTGTTCGATGTTGGGGTGCTCTGCTTCCTATGTGTGTGTGATATCCCTTCTGCTCTGATTTGGCTCACCCATCTCCCTTTCAGGCAGTGTGGTTTTCACTTCTGTGCTTGTTCAGTGGTGTGATATTGCCGGGTTGTGTGACTTGTGCTCTTGGTTGGTGTTGTTACTCTTGGGCATGGTTTGTCTGCAGCTGTGCAGTGCTTAATTGTGCATGTGTGCCATTGTGCCCATCTCCCCCCGTCCCCCAGTCCCTGGTTGTTCCTCTCCCTGTTGCTGTTGTGTCTGTTGTTTTGGGGAGTTTCCGGTCCCCGGGTCCTGCCACCATCTCCAGACTGATGTGGTGGACACCATTTCCTCCATGTCATCCAGCTCCTGGTGTGGCGCTGGACTCCCTTCTGCTGCCTTCTTGTTGGCGTGTTTCTGCTTGTTTGTGCGTTTCGCTTCATTTCGGCTGTTCTGGTTTTCTTCCATTGTCCTACTCCGTTCTCCGGCTGCATTCACCTTGTCCACGATGGCCTGCCATGTACAATGTTTTGTTGCCAATGGGGCTTGTGGGGTTGTATACTGGCTCCGGTTGCCTCCATTGAGCTTGGCTGTTGTTTTCTGTTTGGTTTGTCTTTCTTTTTCAGGCTTTTGCTGTGCTTATTCCCGCCTGCCGTGTGTGTGTCGCGGGCCTGGCGGTGCTTATCGCTGCTTTCCTCATCGCGAATGGGCTCTTCGCACGTTTTTTTGTGTTGTGGTTTGTGTTTTTATCTCCGTCGAGGTGGTTGTATCGCGGACATTGGCCGCGTTTTCGGCGGACTATCGCATGGTACCGCCGTGTTGTGAATTCCAGGTTAACACGGGGTTATTTTCCCGCGATAGGCTGCGATGTGTAAAGTTGGGTTAACAATTTTTGGAGATGTTTAGCACACGTTCTTGTGAATATCCCCCTAAGAGTTTGGATATTGGAGTTAACTGATGAGTTATATGGGCTGATCTCAAAACATGGATATAGGCCCTGGGGTATTGAGCTGCTTGTTTCATGATAGAAAGCACAACTTTTAAGGTACGCAGAAGTAGGCACCTAAACCCTACCCTTGACTCAGACTTTTATCAGAGTCTTCAATCTCCAACATACCCTGGGTAATTCCTTATCTAAAGGTGAGCCCCAGGCAAGAGTCACAAAGACTTAGGGGCCGATTCCGATCTCGGCCGGTAGGGCTCCGAATCGGATTCGGCTTAACAGGATCCGATTCGGAGCCCTATTTCCCGACCGATTCGTACGCGCGTCCGGGCGAGCGAGTACGATGCGACTCGCCGACCGACTCGTCCGGGCGGTCCCGACCGCTCCGACCGACTCGTTCCCGGGTCGAACCGCACCGACCGACTCGCTCGGACTCGACTCGCACCGCGCAATGGAGACGTTCCCCGGCCGGGTAAGTACAATGCGCGCCGCGAGCAGTCCGACCGAGCCGCGCACTCCGGCTCGAAAGAGCAGTCGGAGACGTACTTTGGGGGTCTGTGTCGGACCCCCTGTACGCGTAGCCGCGCGAGTCGCACACAGGGGGACCCATGGGTCCCCCTACCTGTGCGTGTACGGCGCGAGTCGCTGCGCCGCGCACCCGCTGTAGGGGCGCCCTTGTCCGCCTCGCACCCATTGAGTCAATGGGAGCCCGCGTACGCGCTAGGACGACCGGCTCCCATTGACTTCAATGGGAGTCCGACCGACTGAGTCCGATGGGCATACGTGCGCATCGTACTCGCTCGGTCGGGCTGCCAGAGTCCGATTCGGTCGGAAATCTCTCCAAGTCCGGCTCGGTCAGAGAGATTTCCGGCCCGAATCGGAATCGGCCCCACAGTCTTTAAACATGAGTTCTCAACACATATGCATCATCTTTCTCCTCAGGATAGTAACTAGTCCCATAACACTTGCATGCCCTTTCAGAAATTGAGCCTAAACAAGAATCTATTGGTAGACAATCTATAGGCAATACGAGATAGGTGCTAGGAGACAATATTTGGGTCGTTCATTGAGCTGTGCTTCATCTCAAAACAGTGACATAATAGTAGGGGTGTGCAAAGTTATTATTACACATACAGTTTCCGGTTACTGGCTCACTTATAGTTTGCAGAGTTTGCCACTTTCCATTCCCAAACTCCAAAGTATGGCTCTTCACCTACACCAGAACTAAGACACTGTTTCTTCTCTGGATAAAGAACCGTTTTCAATAAGAAATGACCCCCCCAACACACACAAAAACTTTTCTCTCCACTCTCTCATAACTTCTAGTCTTCCATCGCAAAGCTCTTCTGTCCTGGGAGTGACTGGAGGAACCTTGCAAGTGCTTGTTGGTGTTTTCTAAGTGAGTGCATTCCTTGCACGGTTCTTCCTCACTCCTGACTCAAGAGTAGTTACGGAGAGGCATACCAGCTTACACTCACACGCAGAATTGTGAAAATTGGGAGTATACAATATCAAAACCATCATTAATGTCAATAGTTTTGCATGAGACCCAATCTCGTTGGACTTTCCAAATTTTGTGATTTTTTTTGCAGTTTTTGAGAGAAATCTGTAAGTGCCATAAAAGTTGCAACTCTACCTAACAGCAGCATAAGGCATCTGAACGTGTTCAGCAAAACAACGTTTGTTCTGTGACTTAAGGTGGCGGGCGGTTAAGCTAGCTGAATGTTATAGTTACAAAAGTGGCAAATGTGAAGGTTTGCAGTGGTGTGCTAGAAGCATGCCAATGAGGGGTTTTAATTCTTCCAAGCCTCCCCCACACAGAGGGACGAGTGTGGAATGCTCAGACTCACCCTCTACATGTTGAGTTGTCATGAAAGATGTGTCAAGGTTCCATTGTATAATATCTGTTTTTTAATGTCTATTGCACTAGTAATATGTACCTATATAGAGGGCATTACCTCACTATATTAATCCAAATTTTAAGAAACGTTGCAATTTTTGCATACTACAAAATTTAGGTATTTTGCAGATTTGGCAGCGTAATTAATATTTTGTCCTGGACTGCTTTTTTCTTTCTTTCCACCCATGTAACCAAGTCAGGGCTACCAGTATGGTGTTAATACCTTGTCTACTGTTTCCACATTTTGCTATTTGGTGTTTAATTGCGTAATCTTATGATGGGTAAATTATCATATCTTGGCCACCCTTATAAAACGAGTCTGATTGCTGTTGTGTTAAAGATCGTCGCTATACAACCATCATTTACGGATGAGATGCTGAAAAGGTCACATTATTTCTCCTACTTCGGATAAACAAATGGTGATTGGCTGTTGATGTTTGACTGCTCTGCTGCTTTGAAGATTACTTTTAAATGACTCAATTGTCTGAGGTCAGGTCTTCCTCTTTGCCAAGTCTTCATCATCATCTGAGGTTGGCCAGTTGCCTTTCAGGCTCTCAAACACAATACCAGAGACAGATGATGTAGTGAAGGATATGTCCCAGTGGAGTGGAGAGTGATGAGAAAAAAGCTGATGTAGTCTAAATCGATAATAAGAGAATTGTGGGCTCGGACACATGATCCAGCTGCTGCAACAAGTCTGGTGATGACACAATCCTGGCACCTCTTGCCCTGCCAAAGCCACAAAGTAATGATGCAAGAACTCAGGAAAATATGTTAGCAGATGAGGATTCTGAGCCTCCCAAATTAGAGCCCCCACAAGACGTGCTTTTTCCCATGTAAGCAAATAAAGTATGTGTTGAAGGGATGAAATCACCAATTAGAGCATTCAGGAAAATGAAAAGCCTTCACTACATGAGGGGAGCAGCTGATTTAAGTGATGCGCTGCTGGGAGATTCCGACACTGAGCAAACATCTGGTGGAAGGTACTTCCCGAGTGAGAGGGCGGGTGACATCACTTCCGGTTCACAGCTTCCAGCTCCAAAGAAGCCAGCCGTCCTTGCAACAAGGTTGTGTCGTCTTCTTCGCTGTTCATTCACCAGACTTGCAACTGAACTAGCACTATGTAGCATGTGGTGAAGTTATTCATTTCAAAATTCTATCTTGAACTTTAGCCATCATAATATTTGCAACAATAGATTTAAGTAGAGAACTTCTTACGGGATTCCGACACAGATTGAACAGCACTTACAGAGTGAGAGGGCAGATGACATCACTTCCAGGTCACATTTTCTCATACATAACGATGCCAGCATTCTTGTGGCACGGCCACACAAGCCTCTTTGTTCTTTATACTCCAGACCTGATGTTTTTATAATTCACCTGTGTAGTCTAGTCATCTTACTAATGTAAATTTCATGTTGATAATTTCCCACAGAATATACCCCTAATTAAGGGCTGGGGTTTGGGATCAAGCCTGCCTTCCAGACACAGATTGACTCACAATCCACAGGGGAGAGGCAGGTTGTTGCTCTGGTGCAAGGATTTCCACAGGTCCATGACTGATGCTCAGACAGGGTGGAAGAATGGCACAGAATGGTGTACGGTGTTCCCCACAAATACACTGTTAAAATAAATGGACAACAGACATTTTATTTAAAGGCAACAATTGATAACTGTTTGTTGGCATGCGATATTATTTTTACCAGAAACACTGGACATGGTAACACAGACTGAACATGAGTCCAAGATCGGGTTGGGTTGGACAGATTTGCAGGTGATGACTGAAGTGGTGGGTGAGATATAAAAACAAATCAAAACAGTTAAAACATGAAATATATTCCATCTATGGTATATATATTACCCATTAAAGTACCTGTCTTGTTCCCAGATTCAGAAACTTTAACATCAAAGTGTTTATGTCTAGTTGTTACAGAGAAGGTGCATTTACCTTCTGTGCTGGATCTCAACTGATTAAAGATCAGAGAATATGGAAAGGGTCCAAAAAGGTTATTGACATTTCGCATAACGAGGGCAAAATATACTTTAAGATGGAGTGGTGTCAATGCTCAGAATTCAAGTTATGACCAAATATATAATAATGAAATGTACCAGCATGGACATCGGGTGTCAAATATGGATTCAGAGAGCTTTCTGTTTGCTGGACAATACAGATGCATCATTGATAGCTGAGAGTAGGAAATCACTGCCCAAGATAGTTAATCGTACACTGCTTGACATAGGGGCCGATTCCGATCTCGGTCGGAGGCGCACCCAATACCATTCGGTCGGGAAAAAAGCCATGCGAAAGCCTGTTTCCCGACCGATCCGTACAGCACACCGAACGAGCAAGTACGATGCGCACAACAGCAAAAATTCCGGCCGAGCCGTACTCACCCAAACCAGGTCCTGTTCTCCGACCGAGGCGAATCCGGAAACGCCGAATCGAGTCGCACGGAAGGGAAAATGCAGCCCCGTCCGGCCGGACAAGTACGATGCGCTTCCCGTACGCGCCGAACCCGTCGCTACGCACGGCACGTCAAAGCATCCGGGAGAGGCGCACATAAGCTCCGAATCGCGCCACAACACGATCCACGGCTACGAGACGAACACGGCACCGACGAGGACGACGCGAAGCGACGAGGACGAAGCGACGAGGACGACGCGAAGCAACGAGAAGGACGAACGACACGAACCAACCATGAATCCCTTCGTCCCGATCATACCAATATTCTACATCTACTACCGGAACAGGCACGGACGCGTACGGCGCAGAAGGTAAGTCAGACACCAACCACAAAACACATACAACACGTACACGACACATCACACACATACACTGGGAATCTGAATATACTTACACCAGCAACAGCAGCACCATAGGGCGGGATGCCCATCACCAATGCCACATATGCACACAGGGGCCTGAATGCGCGCCACCACCCCAACCCAGGGGGCTGGATGCCTACCACTACTACCACCCTGACCCAGGGGGCAGGATGCCTACCACTACTACCACCCTTAGCCAGGGGGCAGGATGCCCACCACTACTACCACCCTCACCCACGGGGGGCAGGATGCCTACCACTACTACCACCCTTAGCCAGGGGGCAGGATGCCCACCACTACTACCACCCTCACCCAGGGGTGCAGGATGCCTACCACTACTACCACCCTTAGCCAGGGGGCAGGATGCCTACCACTACTACCACCCTTAGCCAGGGGGCAGGATGCCCACCACCACTACCACCCTTAGGCAGGGGGCAGGATGCCCACCACTACTACCACCCTCACCCAGGGGGGCAGGATGCCTACCACTACTACCACCCTTAGCCAGGGGGCAGGATGCCCACCACTACTACCACCCTCACCCAGGGGGCAGGATGCCCACCACCACTACCACCCTTAGGCAGGGGGCAGGATGCCCACCACTACTACCACCCTCACCCAGGGGGGCAGGATGCCTACCACTACTACCACCCTTAGCCAGGGGGCAGGATGCCTACCACTACTACCACCCTTAGCCAGGGGGCAGGATGCCCACCACTACTACCACCCTCACCCAGGGGGCAGGATGCCTACCACTACTACCACAATTAGCCAGGGGGCAGGATGCCCACCACCACTACCACCCTTAGGCAGGGGGCAGGATGCCCACCACTACTACCACCCTCACCCAGGGGGGCAGGATGCCTACCACTACTACCACCCTTAGCCAGGGGGCAGGATGCCTACCACTACTACCACCCTTAGCCAGGGGGCAGGATGCCCACCACTACTACCACCCTCACCCAGGGGGCAGGATGCCTACCACTACTACCACCCTTAGCCTGGGGGGCAGGATGCCTACCACTACTACCACCCTCACCCAGGGGGCAGGATGCCCACCACTACTACCACCCTTAGCCAGGGGGCAGGATGCCTACCACTACTACCACCCTCACCCAGGGGGGCAGGATGCCCACCACTACTACCACCCTCACCCAGGGGGGCAGGATGCCTACCACTACTACCACCCTTAGCCAGGGGGCAGGATGCCCACCACTACTACCACCCTTAGCCAGGGGGCAGGATGCCCACCACTACTACCACCCTCACCCAGGGGGCAGGATGCCTACCACTACTACCACCCTTAGCCAGGGGGCAGGATGCCTACCACTACTACCACCCTTAGCCAGGGGGCAGGATGCCTACCACTACTACCACCCTCACCCAGGGGGGCAGGATGCCTACCACTACTACCACCCTCACCCAGGGGGGCAGGATGCCTACCACTACTACCACCCTTAGCCAGGGGGCAGGATGCCTACCACTACTACCACCCTTAGCCAGGGGGCAGGATGCCCACCACTACTACCACCCTCACCCAGGGGGGCAGGATGCCTACCACTACTACCACCCTTAGCCAGGGGGCAGGATGCCTACCACTACTACCACCCTCACCCAGGGGGGCAGGATGCCTACCACTACTACCACCCTTAGCCAGGGGGGCAGGATGCCTACCACTACTACCACCCTTAGCCAGGGGGCAGGATGCCTACCACTACTACCACCCTTAGCCAGGGGGCAGGATGCCCACCACTACTACCACCCTTAGCCAGGGGGCAGGATGCCTACCACTACTACCACCCTTAGCCAGGGGGACAGGATGCCTACCACTACTACCACCCTTAGCCAGGGGGCAGGATGCCCACCACTACTACCACCCTTAGCCAGGGGGCAGGATGCCTACCACTACTACCACCCTTAGCCAGGGGGGCAGGATGCCTACCACTACTACCACCCCCACTCATAGGATGGACAATGCATGACACAACCAGCACACCACAACCTAGGGAATGCAAGATAAAGACATCCCCCACCACCATGACAAGCGTGTGTAGGCTGTGTCAAATGCCTACAACACCGAACATGACTTTGAACATACAATGTGACCCCCTAGCACATGTGCCACACATATATGTGTGTGGCACCCACAATGCTAAGCAGCCCATGACCATTGTGGCAATGGGGCCTAAACCCCCATCATCACAGTGACCAAAAGGTAAGTGTGGGGTCCATAGCTGAAGCACATTTTGACCATTGTGGCAATGGGGTCTAAACCCCCATCATCACAGTGACCAAAAGGCAAGTGTTGACAAAGAAAGAGCTGCAACTGCCAAACTGCATGGATCATTCCTGGTCACAGAACCAAAAACTCATGTGTGGCAAAGTAGTGTATGTGTCCCATTGCAACATAAATTGGGGGAGCCAAATACTGCAGTGCAAATGAAACATTCCTTTGGCCATGTGCAGACAAACAACACCCATGGGGGCTGAGACCGTCAACACTCATCAATGACACAATGACAGAAGTGACCATCAGAATGCAGAACCACATATTTGCACCAATGGGCACACAAATGCAGATACCCTGTGGAGACAGCAGATGTGAGGTGAACAGATACCATACCATGGCAGCAATGGGACACACAAACCATGATCACTGTGCTGACCGATGACCTAGGAGTCCCAGGGACAGCAGGGGAAACACACCAAACAACATACAGCCAATGGCACACCCAAGATATGCCAATGCAGTGGTGCAGATGCACAAACACAAACAGGCAGACCAACACTGTCATCATACACAGCAGGTGAGGGGTGGGGGTGCCAGTGTCCCCAGGCAACAACACAACACATGAGGAGAGCTGAATACCAATCATACAGATGTGCATACACTGCCACACTAAGGTAACTCATGGATCCAAATCCCCTATGTGGGCAAGCAGGCATTGACAGGTGAGAGGGAGCACAAAACACACATGTCACACAGGCACGTAGGAACAACAACTGACACAGCAAGTCACAGACACACCACAGCACCACCCCCAGGGCCCCCACAATGTGGTGACCCTGGGCTGAATAAAAATACCACTGTGATGACAAAGCTAAATGTCGTTCACACTGTGAACCACAGTCAGGTGTCCTGAGCAACAAACTACCATCACACCTACACAAGCACAAATCAATCAGCATGGCCAGTAAGCCAAGGCCAACATGGAGGCAGGGGACTAGCCGGGCAACAACTCTCATCTGCACACACTCAAGACCACACCCCTCGACCTCCAACAATGTGCAGCAGTGAAGTACACATGCACTGGTGACATTGCACATGCACCCATGACTATTCCAGGGTGGTGGGTGGGAACCAAGGTGTAGAAACACATCACACATGGACACTCAACAAGACTCCTGAATGTCTGACACACTGCACACTACGCTGTACATGGACATGACGGCAATACCACACCGACCAATGGGATCCCAGCCACAGTCACACACCAATGAAGAAGCCAAGGTCACCCACAAAGAACACACATAGACAACAACCAACATTGCAGCCCGGACCCTAAGGAGTGCCAGCAGTCACACACACAACGTGTCACAATCACTGAAAGATAACACAAACTGGAAATCACATGACAGGGGCAAACAACAAGTGCCAAAGGGAAACCTGACTGTGACCCATCTGCGTCTGCACACAAACTCTGCCCTGACAGCAAACACACCTATGGGTGACACCCTGATGACCAGTAATGTGCCATGCACCCACATCACAGAGAACCCAGGGAGAAGACTTTGGGGGAACATAGCTCAAGTCAGCAAGCATCACAAACAGGTACAACACTAGGGATCACAGCATGCGCAGATGAATGGAAGTGAACACACAGACATGCACATACAACACACACCTTGGGCGCAGGCAATGTCACACGTGTACACACTGCCATGAGGGGACTCCACTCCTGTGTGAGGAAAGCTGTGCCATATGTTGCCTCAGTAGGGCCCCATCATGTCAGCTGAGCACTTGGTCACACAATCAACAATTAGCACCAAATGAGGGCTCCCATCACATCAGCCTGGTCATGGATGTGCCAACGGAATCATCAGCACAGATCCAACACACTTGTATAGCAATGTTGCACTGACTACACGGATGAGTCCCTCCCCATTGATGCCCAAACCTGCATGTCCACTGGAGATGGCAACACGGTCAGGGAAGTAGACAAATGCAACGATGGCAGGCACAACAGATGTGCAGGGGTGGAAGCCACAGATATGAAATTGCCAATGTAAGTAGGAAACCCATTGCCAAATACTGAACACATGACACCCTCAGATGCTGCTATTGATGACATGGATACACCACATGATAGGACACATTCCCCCTGGACCACATGGGTTCCTGCACAGTAACACTTCATAATCATGAGACCAGATATCACCATCACTGCAGCAAGGGCATGGTTAGCTGCACCAACAACATGTACATCTGAAGCATGAGCACTAGAGAAAAGAAAGTTGCTTTATTCAGCATATGTGTTGTTTGATAACGACGTCCAGAAGAAATTAGAGCAAAGGCCAATGGCCAGTCCATTGTCAAAGTTCAAACAGGGTGACACTGGCAGATGTCACCCTACGCATGCCTGCACAATACCAGGGACAATCCACTAGGAGGGGCAACCGGGGGCAGGCCAGGCACCGCAGGGACAGGATCAGGGCTCACCAGGGGAGTCAGGGAAGGGGTGGTGGGTGCTGGAGAGCCACTGACAACTGCAGTGGAGGTGTCTGACATGGTGTGTGCCGGCACAACTGGGGGCATGACACAGATGTCGTGGGTGCCGGCACAACTGCAGTGGACCCTGCAGATGGGGTGGACAGGTCCGCCACTGCAGTGCCCAAGTCAGACAGGGCGGTAGTGGACTCCACTGCAGTGCCTACCTCCAGGGGAGGAGAATGGGGAACAGGCAAGGTGGGTTGGACAGAGGGGGAGGACACCCTCACCACATCAGTGGCACAGACAAGCGCAGCGGGGGGTGTGGTGCTGGGAGAGCAAGTGGCAGGGGGAGAAGGCCGGAGCATCTTGGGGATGGTATATCTGTGGGTGGGGGAACCTGGGGCAGGGTGTGGTGGGGGCACCTGTGCAGTGGGGGCCTGAGGGATGGAGGACGGAGACCTTATGCCTGAGCTGCAGGGCGGTGGCGGGGTCTTGCTCTTACCACTCCGGGGGACTTGCGGGTGGGGGCCTCAGTCCGTCTGCGCCTGGGGGAGGGTGTCCGGGGGCGAGGGGCACTCTGCTCCGTGTGGGTGGGCTTCCTCTTCCCCCGGGATGCTGGAGCAGCTTCATCGGTGGGGAAGAGGCCGAGGTCACAGAGGAAGAGCTGCTGTGACTTTGGGGTTGCAGGTGAGGCAAGGGAGGGTGCTTTGGAGGGAGAGGGAACTGAGGACTGCGCAGTGCATGTGGATGCGTGTGTGTGTTCCAGGGCCCCATCCCCTGTGAGTCTGGCTTCAGTCCCCTGAATGTGCGTGCGTGTGCGTTTTGTCATTGGCGTGTGTGTCAGTGTGCTGGATGTGTGTGTGCTGGTGTGTGCCTGTGCCGGTGTGTGTGTGCCTGGGATGGGTAAGGTGCTGGGGAGTGTGGATGGAGCAGAGGCAGGAGGGGTGAGGGACCGTTTGAGGAGGGACACTGCTGCCGTCAGGGAGGAGTCCATGGACCTATTGCCCCTCTGTAGGTCAGACATGCCCGATGAGATGCCCTCCATGAACGACACCAGCTGAGTCAACAGCGCGGTGTGCGCATGGAGGACACTCAGCATGGCTGTCTGCCCTACATGGAGCTGGCGAAGGAGGTACACAGACTCCTCACTCAGGGCAGCAGGGGACACAGGGGCAGGGGGTGCGGTGCCTGGCCCAAAGGAGACACGCTCCCGGACATGGGAGCCTCCACGGACCTGGGGAATGGGAGCCGATGGGAGGGCGGTGGTGGTGCTGGTGGTGGCGGGGACAGCAACACTAGCTGGGGTGTGGTGGCTGCTGACACCCGCCTCCACAAGGGAGTCATCCTCCGAGTTGCTCTGGTCCTCAGCTGAGGTGGATGCTGCTGAGGACTCCTCGGTGTGGCTCCCCTCGCCCTCCGTGCCACTGGGTCCCTCCGACCACTCCTCGGCTGCTGACCCAGTCTGGCTCTCCGGCTCCTCCTGGTCCGTGGAGCTGTCCCCTTCCGTGGCCGTGGATGTATCTGCAAACAATGGGGAAACAGACAGACATCAGTCACCTGCACATAACGCACACACCACTGTGAGCACAGCACATCACAGAGCAAGCCCTGGCATCATTAGTTGTACATTGCTAAAAGTGCACTAATTGAACAGGAGAAGTCAATTGTCAGTCTGATGCCAAGCATGGCACTCACATCCCACATGGCCTTGCACCCATCTGTCTGGTGTCTGTTGGATTGCAACACCCCAGTGTTGACACATGCACCAAGTACACAGTAGTTGGACAGTGCAGAGGACACGGTGTGGACACATCACAGCTCTTGCCACTGAGTCAGTACAGGTTTCCGGATGTAAGGGATGCCCAGAGTCAAATAGGAAATGCATGTGATGCATACCAGCGACAGACACCATGATGCACCCATGTCCTGATAGCCAGCGCCACTATGGTGTGCATGTAGCACATGTCACTCCCCTGCAGGCTCACCAATCAGTAGACACATGCCATGGCGGAGGCATGACTGCAAAGTCATACATCACTGGCTCAGTGATGTATGACTTTGCAGCCAGACAACAACACTCTGCACTGTGTCACAATAGTAGGTCATGGGGAATGCAAGTCCTGGAGCTGCACAAGTGCACATGTACATCCCCCCACAACACATCCTCTTAACCCTCATCTGTCCAGGTCATACCTATTGGACATATGGGAGACCTGTGACACTACCCTCTGAACCTGAGCCCCTCACACTCTGCTGTGCATGGGGAACAGCTGCCTGAACTTCACATTTACATGCCCCAGTCTGCATGGGCAGCTGATCAGACACCTATGTGTCACACAAGTATCGTCTCCTATGGTCACATCTCCAGTGGCATGCTGAGCCCCTACCAAGAAACTCCACAGCAGTCCTGGCGACTAATCCACAGCACACTGACACAGAGGCAGACACCTGAGGGGTCAAATCACTGTGCACAATGTGTCCGCTGATACACGGGAGTGGGAGTACAGAGTGTATTGTATGGCCTGGAGTAGGCATGACTGTCCAGCCCCACATGAATGAGGGATGAGCCCTGGACTGTAGGCAGCTGGCTAAGTATGTGTGACACACGTCATATACATACTCCTGGGGCCCAAACATTGTTCCCACCCGCAGCATGGGTGTGTGCCAGGTACCCCAGCCACATGTGGTGGATCAGCTCAGCAATTGGACCACAGATCAAAGTAACACGCTGAATACATGTCAGAATACAGGCATTGTGTAAGCAATGGACCCACCCATGATGCCCACCACAGAGTCAGGGAAACAGATGCTGTCTCCCACCTTGAGTCAAGCAAACTGCAAGGACACAGTCCTAAGTGACAGAATTCCCTGCATGTAAGGGCCACACCTGGGTATCAGATGAGGAGTGGGCAGTGCACAATAGAGGGACATGGCTCCTGGACAACATGACTGCTGTACTGTGGCAGTTTAACCAGGCCCGAGGAGGGCACATAGCATGTTAGACAGAGTACACAGTGCAGTCTTTGACTCACCCCCTCCTTGCTGCTCTCTGGCCTTCAGCTGCCCATCCAGGTCTGGAAAGACCACCGCCAGGATCCTGAGCATGTGGGGGTCAGGGTCCGTGTTCCGCCCCTCCTGCGAGGAGGCGACAGCTTCAGCTGGACCCGTGCAATCCTCCGGGTCCAGCCCCGAAGGTCCTGCCACCTCTTTTGGCAGTTGCGGATCCGGCGCTTGTAGACCCCCACGGACCGGACAGCCCGGACGATGTCCTTCCATATCTCATGCTTCCGATGGGCAGAAGCCTGTCAGGATGACAAAGTGATAAGGCCATTACTACACATGCAACATATCCGTGCATGACACAGTTGCATATACATGTCGCAATCACAGGGGCACATGGTGTACACAGGCAGTGCACGGCTGCCCATGGACAGTTTTCCAGAAGTCACTACATGGTATCATTGCATGGGGAGTAAAACCCTGTTCAGAAGCACTGTCACTGCACCATACCTGTCCAGTGCAAGTCACTACACACTATGGGGGGTGACAACTACTCAGTGAGCCTGCTAGCCAGTGGTGTGCTGACTCTCAGCCTTGCTAGTCAGACAAAATGCACATTCAGAAAAGCAGTGCACAGAACACTCACCTGCTCCCCTGGTGTCCCATACAGCTTGCTGTACTGTGGAAGTAGGCTGTCCAGCAGGGCCTGGTTCTCCTCAAGGCTGAAGGCTGGGGCTCTCTCCACAGTACGTGCCATTGCAGGGTCCAGAGGGGCAGAGACAGCAGCAGTGCAGTGGCAGATGTCGTCCTGGAGCATGTAGTGCAGGCAAGTGGGCTCTCAGGGGAACAGGCAGCAATATATATGTGCTGGAGAGGCAGATACTGTCCCTTGTGTCCAAAGTGATAGGTCCAAGTCGTTTGCATCTTCTGAATCTGGCCAATCCATGGAATAGCAGCACCAAAACACGCCCACAGCATCCTTCAAAACTTCAACTTCATGACATACATGATTTTGCAACATTGTTGTGGGTGACCAACTGATTTTCCAGCAACCGACTCGTTCGAAATTCGAAAACGCGTCCGTTGCCAGGCAAGCCCATTGTCAATGGGTGCGCACCGATCGGTCCATTGAGGTACAACGCGCACAGGGTACAACGCGTACCCGACACATTGAAAGCAATGGGCCGGCCGGAGGCACCGATCGGTCCATTGCAGTTCAACGCGCACAGGGGTACAACGCGTACCCGCACACATTGAAAGCAATGGGCCGGCCGGAGGCACCGATCGGTCCATTGCAGTTCAACGCGCACAGGGGTACAACGCGTACCCGCACACATTGAAAGCAATGGGCCGGCCGGAGGCACCGATCGGTCCATTGCTGTTCAACGCGCACAGGGGTACAACGCGCACCCGCACACATTGAAAGCAATGGGCCGGCCGGAGGCACCGATCGGTCCATTGCAGTTCAACGCGCACAGGGGTACAACGCTGCACTCGCACACATTGAAAGCAATGGGCCGGCCGGAGGCACCGATCGGTCCATTGCAGTTCAACGCGCACAGGGGTACAACGCTGCACTCGCACACATTGAAAGCAATGGGCCGGCCGGAGGCACCAATCGGTCCATTGCAGTTCAACGCGCACAGGGGTACAACGCGTACCCGCACACATTGAAAGCAATGGGCCGGCCGGAGGCACCGATCGGTCCATTGCTGTTCAACGCGCACAGGGGTACAACGCATACCCGCACACATTGAAAGCAATGGGCCGGCCGGAGGCACCGATCGGTCCATTGCTGTTCAACGCATCACTGTATATGTGACTGGCATAGGTCAGCATGCCTGTCTCAGATGGACATATGCCAGCCACAGATAGCTCCCAGGGAGTGAGGGGCACACCTACATCACGACAGCCTGTCCAAACCTTATCATAAGGCATGTAAGGCTGCATTTCCTATTGTGTGTATGTTGGTGTACATGTTGTCCTGTGGGTGTCACCTGTGGGCAGCCACCCCCAGGCTGTGCACGTGTTCATGGGGACAGGATCCTGGGTGTTACGTGTACGTGACCACTGTGATGTGCAACTGTTCATATCTGTGCATGTGTCATGGTCACATTTCACAGTGGTGTTTGTGTATGTCATGTCACATACCCCGTGAGTCCCATGTGGGACGGTATGTTTGAGCCAGGGTGTCCCAGTGGCACAATAGTGATGGCCCTCCACAGTCTTTGTGCATGTAGTGTTTACAATGTCTCTGATTTCATGTGCACAATGGGAGACAGTCTCCACATCCACGTTGTGTGTGCATGGACTCTGATGTTGTGCATGTGTGTCACAGACGTCCATGGCTCTCCTTCCATGGCAAGTGTGGCCACTACCTGTGGGGGTCATGTTTGTTTTGCTGTGGTGTACACATGATACTCCAGGTGATGCCAGTGTCCATGTGGCATTACAGGGTCCCTGGGAATGTGCCTGTCGTTGAGCTGTGGTGCCTGGGGCACATCTGTCCTCACATGTCACTGGGGGGTGACTTTGACACAGCATCATGATATCCAATGGGCCAACCTGGGACAAATTGATGCCACCTGTAGGACCGTGTTGACAGATGTTGGCCATGTATGTACCATACATGTCGTTCCGGTACTGCACACTTCATGTAGTTGTGCCTCATGATGATGTATGTTGGGAACTTGAGTGTGTTCAATGCCGCATATGTGGGGTGACTGATGATCTTGCTTACTTCTCCTCTGCACTGCAGGGCTCCTGCTGTCCATCGGCCATTCCCAGACCTGGCAACGATGGTGGAACGGGACAGCATCCGACGGTACCGCTTCACCAGGCAGCTGATTGAGGATTTGGCAGTGCAGTTGTCCCCACATTTGCAGCCTGGCCGGCCGTATCCTACAGCGCTGACCCCCAAGGTGAAGGTGATGGCAGCCCTACACTTCTTTGCCACCGGTACCTTCCAACATACTGTGGCGTCTGCTGGTGGGATGTCACAGACCATGTTCAGCCGTGTGCTCCGCGATTTCTTGGCGGCAATGTTGCTCTTCCTGAACCGGTACATATATTTCCCTAGACTGCGACGACTCACTGACGTGAAGAGTGACTTTTATGCCCTGGGGAGGATGCCGCATGTCATTGGCTCCATTGATGGGACACATGTGGCTTTGGTACCACCACAGGCCCAGGAGCAGGCCTACAGGAACCGCAAGCACTACCACTCGGTCAATGCACTGGTGGTGTGTCTTGCAGACATGACCATCACACACGTGTGTGCCCGTTTCCCTGGTTCAGCACACGATGCCTTTGTGATGAGGAGTAGTCGCATCCCCAGGTTGATGGCACAGATGCAGAACCAGCGTGCCTGGCTTGTCGGTGTGTACTGACTTTGTGCCATTGTGTGTGATCTGATCTGTAGTATTCCGCCCACTTTTCCAAGTCAGCTGATGTGCACTTGTCTGTCCGTAGGTGACTCGGGATACCCCAACATGCCGTGGTTGCTGACACCCCTCAGGAACCCTGTGACACCTGCCCAGATGCGCTACAATGAGGCACATGGTCGGACCAGGAGAGTGATTGAGCGGACCTTTGGTCTCCTGAAGAGCCGCTTCCGCTGCCTGGACAAGACCGGAGGGTCCCTCCCATATGCCCCTGCGAAAGTGTGCAAGATTATCATCGTCTGCTGCATGCTCCACAACCTGGCAGTGCGGAAGGAGTTGCCTCTCATCCAGGATGACGATGACCAACATCCGCCACCTGTGGAGGATCCTGGCCTGGACCACGATGCCAGTGACGATGATGATGATGATGATGGTGATGGTGATGTCCGCACACAGCTCATCACCAACTTCTTTAGCTGAATGTGAGTATCCTGAGGTGTCATGTCAATGATGTGAGTTGGCATGATGTGTGGGTGGTGCTCTGGTGCTGTGGGAGTGTGTCCATGGGCCACTTGACTGGATGTGTGTTGCGATGTGTGCTAACAGGTGGGCTGTACTCCCCAACAGTGTTGACATGCTAACTTGGTTCTGGGTGGGTATCTTGTAACATGTATTGTGCATGAGTTTTGCTGATCTGTCCTGTACTGCATTGCTTTTGACTGTGTGTCATTTCTGTCCTTCACAGGGTACTTTCAGATTCGTTTGCTCAACTGTGTCCACCGACGACGTGATTGCACATCCAGGCTGGTAGCTGTTGTGTCCCTACAGGTGATGTGCGCCACACCCATGGACTTCCTTCCGTCTACAGTTGTTGACTGTGTGCCCGCTACCAGGTGGGGTTACCTTGCATCTGTAGTGGTTACGGCATGTTGCTACTGTGTAATAAACCTGTGCTTCACTTAGTGATGTGCGTTGTCTGTGGTCACACATTTGACTGCCATTTGCTTACTGCACCTGTGGGCTACTTGACTACAACTGGGAATGGGTGTGGTGTCTGTGCATTGCACCGTCTTCCCTGGCAACATCAGTGTAGGCAATGAGTCAGATGGCCTAGGTGTGTATGTGTTGTGTAGCCCTGGTGGTGTGTCTCCCTCATATGTGTCACGTTGCCTGTACTCACATGCCTGTGTTGTCCTTGCTGTTGCAGTTCGCATACACAGTGTAATTTTGCAGTTCATCATCCCCATAACAGCACCCACGTTGGAATCACGACAGAGGCAAGTATGGTGTATTAGTGTGTTTATTGTGATACATCTGTGTTAATAGTGCATAGGATGGATTGTGCTGTACATGAATCTTGCAATCCCAAGTTCCTAGGTGAATTGAAAGTCCAGGTAGACAGGATCCCCAGTATCGGGGCCACAGTTGTCTGACACATTGTTCCAACTTGTACTCCCCATGCAATGTGTGGGAGTAGTGTTGCCATCAACAGGGTGAACAATCTGTGCACAAAGGCGAAAATCCAGAACAGGTTCAGGCTTCCTGGGAGTTGCGCTTGGCCATCAGCCTCTCACTTTCCCCTCCTCGGACGACCCCTCTTCTTGGGGGGGGGCCCTCAAGTGCAGGCTGCTGCGGTGCAGGGGACTCTCCGCCAGAGTCCTCCTCCCTCCCTGTGGCAGTTGCAGTTTGTTCGGTACCAGATGTTGTTGGCACACAGGGAGGTGTGGACTGGTTGCTGTTCATCTGGCGGAGGCATTGTAAAATGTCCCTGTGCACCGCCGTCATCTCATGTAGTACATCCCACTTGGACTCCACGCGGGACATGTGGGAGTCCACACGTGACATGTGTGACTCCACGTGGGACATGTGGGAGTCCAAGCGGGCATGATGGGCAGCCTGCTGCTGTTTGATGTCTCTGAGGAGCCCCACTACCTGGCTGAGCTCTCCGGTGCTGGACTGGTACGCATCAGCTATGCGTACCAGTTGTGGGTCTTCATGCACACCAGCAACGTCTGCAAGCAGCGACCTCTGTCTCCCACCCCTCCCACCACCCCTGCTGACATGTGCAGTGTGTGCAGTTGCACGCACAGATAACCCTGGTCCACCTTGGGGGTGGTGGTGGTGGTGGTGTCCATGGCCCCAGGTTGGTCCAGGGTCACTGCGCTGGTGTTGTTCCTTATTCTGTCCATGTCGGCAGGGATGGTATTCGTGGTGACAGTCGTTGGAGGGGTGGGTGCAGGGGTGCAGCTGGTGGACCTGCTGGTGCTGCAGCTGGTGGTCCTGCTGGTGCAGCAAGTTGACTTGCACCGGATGTGCCAGGTTGTTCATCGTCCGAGGAGGACAGAGGCTGTACGACGCCAGTGAGCTCGGCATCCTCTTGAGCCTGGGACTGGGACTCCTCAGCGTCTGCTGCTGTGTCCCTATCATCACCTGTTTTTGGGAGACACAAACAATGTATTTCATGTTTCTGCAGGCATCAGTGGTTGACACACCTGACAGTTGTGACTGTGCCTCGGGGTGCGGGCCTGTACATTGTATTGTCCTAAGTCGTCACAGTCAGGGGTTGATATTGGTGTGGCACATTGTCCTGCATTATTTGGGCATTTCTATGTATTCTCTGGGGTGTGAACATGGTCTGCATTGATTGTGTTTGGTTGACAGCCAGACCTCCTTCCCACCCACCCACCCACCCAGTCAGTTATCCCACCATGGAACGTGCTTGCATTGCAGGGAGTGGAAGTTGTCTCTCAGGATGTCAGTCAGTGGTGTCCTGCTGTTTGTTGGTGCACAGTTGCCAGCAGGGCCTTGTGCTCCCCACAGCAGTAGCCAGTGTCAGCCATCTTGTGAGTCCTTCTCCACTCCCTGTGATGTGAGCATGGTTCAGGGTGGTGTTGAT
Organism: Calotriton arnoldi; assembly: GCA_963921515.1. NCBI lineage: Eukaryota > Metazoa > Chordata > Amphibia > Caudata > Salamandridae > Calotriton > Calotriton arnoldi. Next base: position 49,330 of record CAWUFW010008624.1, on the reverse strand, counting down.
GGGACAGTTGTGGGGGTGAGCAATGTCTGTGACTACGACTCCCATCATGCTATTGCCTCCACCCCCTTCCCAGCATGCCCATGCTTCCTTCCTTTTGACTCTGCTTCCCTGTGGGGTGGGCTGGCTGTGCTGACAGGATGGCTGGGAGTGTTGTCCTGGCAGTTGTTTGGCTAAGAGTCCCAAGAGTGTCCCTGTGCTTCACACAACATAACCCAGGGTGGTGGTGCTTTGTGGGATCTTGTGTTAGGATGGAGGGCATTGCATTCTACCAGGTGGGTACTGTGGAGTTTGTGTTGGGGGGGGGTGAGGGGAGGTGCTGGTGACTATAGTCAGTGCTGCAAGTCCCCCTTCCCACCCAGCCAGCCAGCCAGATATCCCACCATGGAACGTGCTTGCATTGCAGGGAGTGGAAGTTGTCTCTCAGGATGTCAGTCAGTGGTGTCCTGCTGTTTGTTGGTGCACAGTTGCCAGCAGGGCCTTGTGCTCCCCACAGCAGTAGCCAGTGTCAGCCATCTTGTGAGTCCTTCTCCACTCCCTGTGATGTGAGCATGGTTCAGGGTGGTGTTGATGGGACAGTTGTGGGGGTGAGTAATGTCTGTGACTACGACTCCCATCATGCTATTGCCTCCACCCCCTTCCCAGCATGCCCATGCTTCCTTCCTTTTGACTCTGCTTCCCTGTGGGGTGGGCTGGCTGTGCTGACAGGATGGCTGGGAGTGTTGTCCTGGCAGTTGTTTGGCTAAGAGTCCCAAGAGTGTCCCTGTGCTTCACACAACATAACCCAGGGTGGTGGTGCTTTGTGGGATCTTGTGTTAGGATGGAGGGCATTGCATTCTACCAGGTGGGTACTGTGGAGTTTGTGTTGGGGGGGGTGAGGGGAGGTGCTGGTGACTATAGTCAGTGCTGCAAGTCCCCCTTCCCACCCAGCCAGCCAGCCAGATATCCCACCATGGAACGTGCTTGCATTGCAGGGAGTGGAAGTTGTCTCTCAGGATGTCAGTCAGTGGTGTCCTGCTGTTTGTTGGTGCACAGTTGGCAGCAGGGCCTTGTGCTCCCCACAGCAGTAGCCAGTGTCAGCCATCTTGTGAGTCCTTCTCCACTCCCTGTGATGTGAGCATGGTTCAGGGTGGTGTTGATGGGACAGTTGTGGGGGTGAGCTATGTCTGTGACTACGACTCCCATCATGCTATTGCCTCCACCCCCTTCCCAGCATGCCCATGCTTCCTTCCTTTTGACTCTGCTTCCCTGTGGGGTGGGCTGGCTGTGCTGACAGGATGGCTGGGAGTGTTGTCCTGGCAGTTGTTTGGCTAAGAGTCCCAAGAGTGTCCCTGTGCTTCACACAACATAACCCAGGGTGGTGGTGCTTTGTGGGATCTTGTGTTAGGATGGAGGGCATTGCATTCTACCAGGTGGGTACTGTGGAGTTTGTGTTGGGGGGGGTGAGGGGAGGTGCTGGTGACTATAGTCAGTGCTGCAAGTCCCCCTTCCCACCCAGCCAGCCAGCCAGATATCCCACCATGGAACGTGCTTGCATTGCAGGGAGTGTAAGTTGTCTCTCAGGATGTCAGTCAGTGGTGTCCTGCTGTTTGTTGGTGCACAGTTGGCAGCAGGGCCTTGTGCTCCCCACAGTAGTAGCCAGTGTCAGCCATCTTGTGAGTCCTTCTCCACTCCCTGTGATGTGAGCATGGTTCAGGGTGGTGTTGATGGGACAGTTGTGGGGGTGAGCTATGTCTGTGACTACGACTCCCATCATGCTATTGCCTCCACCCCCTTCCCAGCATGCCCATGCTTCCTTCCTTTTGACTCTGCTTCCCTGTGGGGTGGGCTGGCTGTGCTGACAGGATGGCTGGGAGTGTTGTCCTGGCAGTTGTTTGGCTAAGAGTCCCAAGAGTGTCCCTGTGCTTCACACAACATAACCCAGGGTGGTGGTGCTTTGTGGGATCTTGTGTTAGGATGGAGGGCATTGCATTCTACCAGGTGGGTACTGTGGAGTTTGTGTTGGGGGGGGGTGAGGGGAGGTGCTGGTGACTATAGTCAGTGCTGCAAGTCCCCCTTCCCACCCAGCCAGCCAGCCAGATATCCCACCATGGAACGTGCTTGCATTGCAGGGAGTGTAAGTTGTCTCTCAGGATGTCAGTCAGTGGTGTCCTGCTGTTTGTTGGTGCACAGTTGCCAGCAGGGCCTTGTGCTCCCCACAGCAGTAGCCAGTGTCAGCCATCTTGTGAGTCCTTCTCCACTCCCTGTGATGTGAGCATGGTTCAGGGTGGTGTTGATGGGACAGTTGTGGGGGGGCAATATGTGTGACTGCGACTCCCATGATGCTATTGGCTACACTGACTTGGCCAGCATACACAGAATTCCTTCCTTTGAGTGGTCTTCACTGTGTGTTGGTGTTGTTGTGGTGGCTACATGTGTGGATGTGTTTGTTAGTTCTATTTGTGCCACTGCCTAGCTGTAGTTGTGGTTGTGTTTGTACATGTGTTGGCACGGTTGGATGTGACTTTTTTGATGGCATGTGTTGTGTATCTCTGACTGACATACACATTTTGGGATGATTCTGTTCTGGTTGCTGTGTTATTGCTATGAGTGCATGGTTTGACTCTCCCCTTGACAGTGATGTGTGTGTGTTTTGTGGCAGTATATTGTGTACATTTGTTGTGTACTCACCAGGCTCTGGGATGTCCTCTAGTCCATATATGTTCACTGGCGGTAGGATGGCCCGCACCTTCTCCTCCCAGGGCCTGAGGTATATTGGCTTGGCAGGAGGGCCACTGCCGGTGTGTTGGCTGTTGATGTAGTCTTGCTTCAGCAGTTTCCGTACCCTCCTGCGCACGTCATACCACCTGTTCTGGATGTCGGTCTTTGTGCGCCGACATGGTGATTGGGCGTTCACCCTGTTGATGATCCTCTCCCACATCTTGGTTTTCTGCGACATGGGGGTCTGTTGGACCAATGTGCCAAACAGCTGTGGCTCTACCCTGAGGATCTCGTCTACCAGGACTTCCAATTCACAATCTAGGAACTTGTGATTCTTCTTGGGGGGCATGGTGATGGGTGGTGATGGTGAGTGATGTGTGTGTTGGTGTGCAGGTGAGGGTGTGTGAGTGTGTGTTTTGCTGGGTGTATGTGAGGTAGGTATTTGTTGGTGTGCTGATGGTGTGTGGCTTGTGTGAGGGATGAGCTGTGGGTGTGTGGTTGCTTTCTCTTGGGTGCTGGCAGTGGAATGGCATTTGCAAAGGCTCATGGTTGTGATTTGTGTCCTTTATATAGGTGGGGTTGTGGGTGTGTCTTTGTTCTCTGTCCCCACCCCCCCCCAGTATTTATTGGCTTGGTAATTGCTTGTTTGGCCTTTTTTTGGTTGATTTTTCCTTTGTGCTGTTTGTGTATGTTGGAAACGTTCTTGTGACCGAGTCGGACCCTGCATTGGTCTCGTACGGTGTTTTCCGTTTCGTTCACGCTGTGTTTGTGCAGTTTTGTATGCTGCGTACGCGTCGGTCGCGGTGTATTGTGTTGCTTCGGCTCGGTTTTGTATGCGTGTCGGTCGTACGGCTTGTCCTCCGTCCGACTCGGTCGTGTTTTCGCGCCTTGCATCGTACTTTGCGGTTTGGAGTTGGCGGGTACGATTCGGTCGGATTTGTTCCGGGTGCGTGTCGGTCGGTTGGATTAGCGTGTTTTTCCGGCCGGATTGCTATTTTCCGAGCGGCTCGGTCGGTCGGCTTGGTTTCCTGACGTGTCGGTCGGATTTATCGCGGCTTGCATCGTACTTGGCGTGTCGGGCGCCACTGGTACGTGTCGGTCGGTAATTTTTCCGGCTCCGAGTCGGTCGGTGCTTTTTCCGGCCCGAATCGGATTCGACCCCATAGTGGTAATGTGATAATGTAAGAAGGACCCACAGCACAGAACTTTTTACATTTTCTGATCATTGTTTCCACCAACTGGGCAAACAGGCTTACAACTTTATGAATTTGGAGAAACTACACTTTTGTATATGATGGATACTTGGCCAATGGCTTTTTTGAAGGGCCTGAATGCTGGTTTCCAGGCTAGAATCAATTTAGAATTCAGTATTTTAAAGGTGTTGCAGACGTCCTGGCTGCCACAGTGTCTTTCCTCAGTGAGAAACTGGAGGATGAGGAAGAAGCAGCATAGTCAGCATGTGGGCATGGACACTGGAGCTGTGTAGCAGGTCCAAATATTTCTAGTAAAAAGGGAATATCTCCACTATACCGCATGCCTAACATCAGATGGCAATTATATTGCATCCACTACATCGTCATACCGATACATCATAAAGTAACTATAGGTTAGTATAGTAGGTGAATACAATAGTAAATAGGGCTGGGTAGATGATAGGAAGGTAAAAATACTAATACTATACTTTCCATGATGATGTTATGGCAGACAATATAATTGGTGCAATTTAATTAAACGTCAGCATAATTAACCTCAACAGCATTGTGACTTAGGGCCAAATTGGTGCACAGACATAATATTGAGTTTTTTATTTCGACGTACATTAATATCGAGTTTTAAATATCGTAGGGACAGAATATCGACATCAAGAATATCGGTGACCAGAATATCAACCAGAAGGTAAGAAATATCGTTTTTGTTAATATCGAAGTTAGTAATATCAATAGCAAAAGTATTGATGTTAATAATATCGATGTTTATGTTAGTGTTATGTATTTTAGTATGTATTTTATATGTATGTGTTCCACATGTTTTGTATTTTTTTTTTAAATATATGTATTAATTGTTTAGAAGTTAGTAATTTTTTTAAAGTAAATTTTGCGTTTTAGTACCGTAGCGGGTTGTGGGTTTATAGGGGAATAGGGTGGGAAGTAATTTAATTATAGTAAATTAAATCATAATTTTTAGAAATTATTAATTATTTTTAAATAAATTTTGCATTTTAGTTCTGTAGCGGGTTGTGGGTTTATAGGGAAATAGGGTGAGAAGTAATTTAATTGTAATTAAGTAATTATTAATTTTAAATTATTGGTATTGATAATTAATTTAGTGTTAATTAATTATTAATTGGTAATTAATTTTTTTATAAATTTATTAATTGATAATTATATTAATTGTGCTAATTTTTTATTGGAGTGGGTTGTGGGTTTATAGGGAATAGGGTGGGAAATAAATTAATTATAATAAATTAATTAATAATTTTTATTTTTTGTAATTGATAATTAATTTATTGTTTATTAATTATTAATTGGTAATTAATTTAATTGATAAATATATTAATTGTGTTAATTTAGTTTAGGAATGGGTTGTGTGTTTATAGGGGAATAGGGTGGGAAGTAATTTATTATAATTAAGTAATTATTTATTAATATTTATTGGTATTGACAATTAATTTATTCTTAATTAATTATTAATTGGTAATTAATTTTTATTAATTATAATTTTTTGGTATTGATAATAATTTATTGTTTATTAATTATTAATTGGCACCTACTTTTTATTAGTTGATTAATTGATAATTATATTAATTGTGTTAAATATTAATGTTATTAAGGTAATTATTAATTTTAATTTATTGGTATTTATAATTAATTTATTGTTAATTTATTAATGAATCATTATTTAATTTAATAAAAAAAAAAAATTGATAAGTATGTTATTTTTAACGCCTATGCTATCCAACACTTTCCCTACTGTTGCACTCTCTGAAGTGGGAATAGTAATTTTTACCCCTACGCTATCCAACACTTTCCCTACTGTTGCCCTCTCTGGGATTGGAATAGCAATTATAACCCCTACGCTATCCAACACTTTCCCTACTGTTGCACTCTTTGGAGTGGGAATAGTAATTTCTACCCCTACGCTATCCAACACTTTCCCTACTGTTGCACTCACTGGAGTGGGAATAGTAATTTTTACCCCTACGCTATCCAACACTTTCCCTACTGTTGCACTCTCTGGAGTTGGAATAGTAATTTTTACCCCTACTCTATCCAACTCTTTCCCTACTGTTGCACTCACTGGAGTGGGAATAGTAATTTGAACCCTTTTGCTATCCAACACTTTCCCTACTGTTGCACTCTCTGGAGTGGGAATAGTGATTTTTACCTCTACGCTCTCCAACACTTTCCCTACTGTTGCACTCAATGGAGTGGGAATAGTAATTTTTACCCCTACGCTATCCAACACTTTCCCTACTGTTGCACTGTCTGGAGTAGGAATAGTCATTTTTACCCCTACGCTATCCAACACTTTCCCTACTGTTGCACTCTCTGGAGTGGGAATAGTCATTTTTACCCCTACGCTATCCAACACTTTCCCTACTGTTGCACTCTCTGGAGTTGGAATAGTAATTTTTACCCCTACGCTATCCAACATTTTCCCTACTGTTGCACTCTTTGGAGTGGGAATAGTAATTTTTTTCCCTCCGCTATCCAATATTTTTCTGTATTATTTTAGTTAATGTTGTGTATAGTTTATTTTTAAAACATAAAAAATATTGCAGTTTTTTAATTTGTTATATATATTTTTTATAATTTTATTTATATTATTTTTGTATGTGTATATATGTATTTATAATTTCTAAAATGCTTTTAACAATTTATAAGTTATTAAAATAATTATTTATGAATATTATTAAGTAAGTATATATATTATATTTTATATGTATATGTTTAATTTATTTTAACATTATATGTATTAGTTATTATTTTTAAACATTTTAAAATATTTTTAACTATGTTTCTTTTAATTATATGTATTATTTACTTTATTTTACATTATTTTTTTAACATTTAAAAAAACACCATATTTTTTACAACGATATTTTTGACAGCGATATTTCTTTCTCGATAACTTTGTACTTACCATGATGTAGATAGGATGTCGATATTCTTGACTTCGATATTTATGTCACGATATTATTGTACCTGAATATTGTTGTAGTCGATATTTTGTCAGTGATTCGGCCAAATTACGAGTCTGGCGGTCCGAGGACTGCCAGACTAATGGTGGCACGGCAGTGGGGGTCCAGGCACTGCTGCACCAGTGGTCCGACAGCCCCATTACAAGTTGGGCAGTCGGACCGCCCTGGGACTGCCGCCAGGGAACCGCCGTTCCCTGGAGGTGGAGCGGCGGTCAGAGGCTTCAATATGCTTGGCAGGACCGCAGCGGTCCCGCCAAGCATATTACGAGTTTCCTCTCCACTGGCGGTGACATGGAGGTTTCTACTCCATGTCAACCCTGGCGGAGAGGAAACAGAGGGGGGGCCCTAGGGCCCCCTCTGCCTCCTCCGCTTGTGCATGCACGCAAGGGGGCATAACATGTGCCCCCCTGTGTGCATGCACAAGAGTTCCTGCACGACATGGACTTTTCAGTCCATGCCGTGCAGGAACCTTGTGAGGCGTTCCCATTGCGGTGCCTTTTTCAAAGGCACCACGGCCTTTGAAAGAGGCACTGCCCTGGGAAAGCCATGCCACCCGCCCGCCAGACTACAAATAACTTGTAATCTGACGGGTGGGCGGCGGCGAGTCTCGGTGGTGTGGGGGCGTTGCGGTGGAATACCAGCCGCCCGCACCCCCGAAACTCGTAATTAGGCCCTTAGTGAGGGCTAGTGAGAGCTAGAGAAGGAAGAACTTTCAGTATCTGGACATATTTTCTCCCACAAAGAAACGCAGCCAGACCCGGACAAGGTTGCGGTGTTCAATGAAATTGAAGCTACAGCAAACGTAACAGACATAAGATTATTGCTATGACTGGTGACTTCCTATTTCTGCTACATCTGAGACTTTGCCACTATAAGCACCATTCCTAAAACTCACCAAACAAGGACAACCATTCATTTGGTCACAGGAGTGCACAGAGTCAATAGTATCTGTTGATCACATGGCATATTTTGACTCCACTTGATGCGCTAAACTGATGGTTGATGCCAGTTCTGTATTAACTGATAGCAATCGTGGCCCAACACAAGTCAGGCTGGGATTAGGCCCTGGCAAAATTTCACTTAAGCTGCATGATTTCTGTGATTACATAAATTTTACTGTTTTGCATTATGCTTATTGTGGGACATTGCAGAAATGATGCCATCACCCCACATCGAATAATTTCATTGCATTCACAGCAAAATTATAGCACAAGAGTGCCAGAACAACGAGAACACCCAGTACACAAGGGGTGTTGTTTGTAGTACTTGTGCTTTGGCGCTATTTTTTAAAAGTGGAATGCACCTTTGCATCCAAAATGGACGCAAGAATACATTTCGAACTAAAATATAGCGCTGTCATGTTCTTTAGGATAGTCCCATCATGTACATACCGATTACATACATTGTGTCCCATCCACACGACATAACGGTCTCAAACACAGGTGACCTTTTACCTAGTAGCTTACTTCTGTCTCTTCGACAACCAGGCTCTCAGTATCCTATCTTAATCCCTGTACCTGACATACATAAACATGTCCCCAGGCACAGTAAATTTATTCTGTATAAGGGTCACCACTTTTTTCATCCATGGCCAACAGCCAGCTGTGCATGAGTGTTTTTGTTTAGAAAAGGATTAGTGAATGTTTTAAAAACATATCGATTCTGGAAAAACCCTGGAGTGACCACTTTAGTATAAAAGACCCTCACTCCCCCTTAGAGAATAGAGGAGAATTCCTTCCAGGCTGGACCGAGACTCTGCAGGCTGATCCTTCGACAGGCAGAGACCTGACATCCTTTGCAGGGTGCCATCCTTGACGCAGAGACGGGGTCCTTCATTCAGAACCATCAGGTGAGGGGTTAGTACTTCCCGGGGGATTCTTGGCTCCATGAGGATCTATCCTGACATTTACATACAAAGGCTTCACCCACATACCTAGGCTTGGTACATTTAGGTAGGCTATGCATCGTAGGAGTACACCAATGCTATTGTTTTATATAATATGTTTTTATTCATCTTATTAGCACTATGGTAGAAATGTATCTACTATTCACGATATTGGTACTAGCGATTACATTTGACTGCTCCTGTCTTTTGATTGTCGTAGCTAATATGTTTCATAATAGACTGACGCTTGATCAATAAATAATTATTGAAACCGTTCCACTCGTCATTCCATGTGTACTCTGAGAAAAGCAAGCACGAGTGACTGAGCGAAAGATACCGTATTGTTTCCATGATACCTTAGGAATCAGGGTTGTCATGTTCAGTGGTTGCCAGAAACTCCATACACCACTGTAGAATACAGGGGGGTGGTAGTGGCACCGTAGAGCTAGCTGGTCTAATGGCTGACTCATCCTGTGGGGGTGTCCAGAGTCTGTCTGCACACCAAGCCCTCAGTTTAGGTGATCCAAAACGCGCAGGTCCTGGGGGGTCGTAGGAACTACACGACAGCGCTACATGCCAGATTTGCTTTTTTCTTAATTACATGTAATTTTACCAAACGTTTCTGTAGTTACACAGCATCAAATTATGTGATGTTCACACACCCCTAGCAGGGACTCACCGGGGCAGATTATTACATATGCAAATAGAAGACGTGGAAAAGGCCTACTAACACCCAGAAAAAGAAAAGCCTGGCTATAGTGTGCGCATGCAGACATGATTACATGTTTATGTATGGCCCACCATTCACAAGTATAATAAGACATCAGACACTACCAATGATCTTCAGAAACCCAAAGGCCGAAATTCCCCCAAGAACAGAAAGGTGGAGGATATGTCTAATGGCCTATAACTTCAAAATAATTCACAAAGCTGGAAAAGAACACAGTCCCGCTGATTACGTCTCAAGATACCCACTTCCCCAGACCAGTAACACCATCATCAACTTTCTGCTGAGCCAACCTAAACCTACACTAATCTCCATGAAGGAACTATGTCATGGGTCACACTGGATTTCACACTTGTTGCAAAAGCAATTATAAAAAAGCAACTATGGAGGCATGTCAACAACAACAACCAATAGTCACCAAGGGATGATAAAGTTGCCGTGCTGGCATTCAAGAATGTGCAAGAAAACTTCTAGGAAATTGAACAAAGGATACCCCTACGTGGAACTAGATTAGTCAAACTGAAACAGTTAAGCTCGCTCATGAGAGCCATAGAGGGATAGTGACCACCAAGAAGCTACTGCAAGTAAAAGTGTGGTTTCCATTATTAGATAGCGTAGTAGAAAAAGCAATTCAAATGTGTTCCTTATGTCAGAATGCAAGGAAGCCCCTAACACCAGAACAACCACAGATGTCTTACTTCTTCGCAGTGCTGAATTTGAGCCGGTGGTTCCTGGTGGGTGCCACGGGCACTCATTTATGGGGACCGGTACTTATTTTCCCTCATCAGACATTTTGCAAGAGAGGGAAAAACAAACAAAGCGAAAGAGGGAAGAAGAGAAAGACATAAATGTCATCAAAAATGGAGAAAGCAGGAACCTGTAAAAATGAGATGGAGAGAAAGGAGGATTAAACAGGCATGAGGTGTTTTGAACACTACACAGTCTTGTTTTTCGGCACTCTGACATTTAATAGTGCTGGCCCAGGCTTCAATGCAGAAATTTTGGTAGTGGCACTCATTATTTTAGAAATAAAGTACTGCCTCCGGGACAGAGTGTGGTCTACACTGACAGCTGATTTCTATGATCCCCTGGACACAGGAGGGTATTTGCTAGTAGTCATTAATGAATACACTTGTTTTGCCTTGGTGCGACAGCTATCGTCCATATCATCAGCTTCTGTACTGCCTTTGTTGATGACATCTTTGCGGTGTGGGCATTCGATATTGTACTCTAAACGGACAATGGACCACCATTCTCGGGGGATGACTTTAGCAAATTCATTACATCACAGAAAAATCACGCCTCTCTGGTCTCAAGCCAATGGCATTGCGGAACAGTTCATGGCAACAATCAAGAAGCCAGTACAGTGAATAAAGCTAACCCAGATACTGATTGGGCAGGCTTTCTGTTAGGTCCTCTGAGATTACCATAGCACGCCACATAACTCCGTAGGAAGATGCCCATCATAATTAGCATTATGAAATAAACATTGATCGTGACTGCCCCAAAAGAAAGAAGAATACCCACAATATCACAACAGCCTCGCTGCTCAAGATCAAGATGCCAAACCCAAAATTAAGTGGTCTGCTTTCTTGAGACACTGCCCATTACATAACAATGGGGTAACCTAACCCAGTACGTCGTAGGAACTAGGTGCAGTGCGATACAGAAAAGAGTTGGTCCTAACGGATAATCTGAAGATATGGCAATTAAATTAACCTATTCTGACTCTATGCCAGTAGTCATACAACTCCAATCAAAGGGAGAAGGGAATGTACCATTTCAGAGTACAGGGAACAGTATATTGACATTAAACCACACAAACAGAAAAATCTATTGAAATTAATTCAAAATTGTATTGATGTTAAATCATATATATATATATATATATATATATATATATCACGAAGAAATCCCAATGTCACGACAGGCACTCCGGCGCAACACACGGGCACAGACTCCAAAAGCTGGTGTGAAAACAGGATGGTAGTTTATTCACACATCAACAAAAGGTCCAACATGACGCGTTTCGGCTGCCAGACATGCATATTTAAAAACAATTTTTTTATTTTTTTTAACCGAATCTCAAAATGAATGAAGGGGATTGTCCACATGTGGAATCAAATCTGATGGTTTCAGATCATGATCTATTATTGGAACTTTTGGAAATGGAAATGGAATCAACAGAAATGTCAGCAACTACTGAAAAATTATTAGAAGAGGAACTTTCCCACTTGAACATATATGAAGGAGGAGACACTGTATTTCGTATGAGATCCAAATATGTCCCACAAATGATCAGAGACAATATAGATATTTTTTCAGAAAATATGATCAAAGAAATAAGGACGATACAAGGGACTAAGAACAAGAGAATAGCACAAAGGGGCACGAGGAATCAGAAAATCAAAGAAACTGTGAATAAGATAGTCAATAATGATGAAATTGTGGTGAAACCCTCCGATAAAGGAGGCAACATCGTGTTGTGGAAAAGGGAATTGTATTTGGATGAAGTGTACAAACATTTGAATGATACAAATTGTTATTGTAAGATAACTGAACAAGAATATATACAAGCAAATGATTAATTTTTGTCCTTATTAAAAGAATGGACTGTAAAAGGACTCTTGAGTTGGGATGAATTCAATTACCTCAAGCAACCCAACCCTAAAATTCCCGTGTTCTCTGTTATTCCCGCAATATATTGCTATAGCCCCCTCACGATACGGAAACAGTTGACGTTTCCATATCGTGAGGGGGCTATAGCCTGATTACGCCATATATTGAGGGAATAACAGAAGAAGGACTTTTGTCATGAAATGGTGAATTATTTATTTGCAAAATTGGAATTGAAATCGTGCTATCACGGACCAAAAAGGGGGATCTTCAACGATATGAAATGTTCATATAAGCCCTGAAGAAGCGAATGTATTTTGCGAAACACGTGTTGGCTTGGCTTTGTACATTATAATTTGTTGATGAAGATTGCTAAATGTCTTTGATGTAAGCATCACACCAGGAAGAAGAAGTTCCACACATGTATTTTAAGAAGAATATGAAATAAAATAAATAATCATGGACATTTGATGGTGTTATGAGTATTCTTCTCAGTACATAATCTAATATAAATATACGCATAGGTGAAAAAGGAATCAAGGAAAATACAATCTAAACTCAGCAAATTGAAACAACAGATATGTAGCGGTTTGGCCTGTCACTCTTTCTTTTTTTTTTGTCCTCATTTGCCTCAGAAACACCATTCCATCGCCCGTTCCTTGGTTTTCCTGCCCTTTTGCTGGAAATGAGAGAAAAGGGAGTTCAAACATTACTGCCCTTGGAATGTGAAAACCCTTTCTCCTGACCACTTTTCCTTAAAGCAATATCTGCCCAATAGGATGTGCGCCAGCCGAGGCGGAGAAGGCTTAATCATTGGACCCCTCTTCTGTCCTCTCCGTTCTTGCATCTAACCACCTTATGAATGGTTGCCAATAGTCATACCTTTTCTTTCTATTGTCGGATATGTCCAAACTAACAATGCTCTTTATAGCCGATATCCAATCCTCATGACCGGGGGGGGGTTGAGGCGATCCATTTTCTGCAAATTTCCCTGCGTGTTAGCAACATTGTGTAGAATAACAACTTTGAGTACTCCCTATCTTCTTTTAACTGCACCTCCAAACATCCGAAACAAAACAAGCAAAAGCTTACCTGAATTTGTAGCTTCAGCATATCAGACAAAGTTCTACTCACATCTTCCCAGAGTGGCTGAATCTTAGAACAATGTATAAACATATGAAGATCAGCCTCTTTCAGTTGCCCACATTTCGGGCAAACCACATCTCCTCCTTTCCCAAATTTCACTAGTCTCAGTGGGGTCCAGTATGCCCTATGGAGTGTAAAAAAATGATTCCTTCTTAAATAGGCAGGTTTTACTATTTTATAAAGCATAGACATTGATACTTGCCATAGGTTCTCCAGCGAAGGCTCCGGCAAGCATCTTCCCCATAACTCCGACGGCAACGTGAACTCCCCATCTTTCAGGTCCATCATAATCCAATAGCAAATAGATATTTCTTTCTTCATGGGTACTCCTGACATCAGCCACTCTTCGAGTTCATTTGGCCCCCCAATCGTCGTGTTGGGTGATTGATACCAGCGCTGTATTTGGAGAAATTTGAATCTTGACACTCTATTGGCCGTCCTTTCTCTACACTTCTCCCATGATATCAGGTGACCGTCATAGATTAAATGTTCCCATCTCAGCACGCCCGCTTCCCTCAATGGATCAGCCAACTTGTCTTTTGTCCAGTCCGGGGAGCCCGGGGAGTCCCAAATTGGAGCTAGATATCCAAAATACGGCAACTCTAGGTTTCTTCTGATGGTGTACCAAGTCTTCCGCCATACCCTGTAGAATTTTTTATCTGACTTTTTTGAAGTATTTGGGGTCAGCGTACTTATGCAAGAATCCACAATCCCCTCCTTTTACATCCTTTAACATCTCTGCGAGTAATCTGCCTATTTCTGAGCACACAGGTCTATCCAACAGCATTTTCCCATTTTTCAACAAGAATGCCCAGGAGTAGAATTGTAAATCTGGTATCGCTAGCCCCCCTTTCTCTTTTTGTCCTTCTCAACTTCTTCCACGCTATGCGAGGACCCTTGGAGGCCCATATAAAACTGCTGATGTGACCTTGCAGCTTCCCGAACCACTCCTTCTTGAAGGGTCGCGGGATTGAGTCGAAAAGAAAAGTAAACTTTGGGAGGATAGTCATTTTTATCAGGTTAAGACGACCAAATATCGTGAGCGGGAGATGTGACCAATTCACCAACAAATTACACACTTCCTTCTTGATTTTTTCGAAATTTACCTTGGCCAGCTCCGTAATGTCTTGGGTTATCTTACTTCCTAAATACCTCATCTTTCTTTTCACTTTTTCCTCACCTTCCTCCGTATTCCAGGCCATTATTTCTGTCTTTCCTCTATTGATTCCATATCCTGAGACCTTGCCAAAATCCGTTGTTAATGCCGTAAACTGACTCATAGACGTCTGCAAGTGTGTCGTATAGATCAAGAGATCATCCGCGTATAAAGCTAGTTTCGTTTCCCAACTCTTAAATCTAAAAGGCAAGATCTCCGGGTCATTTCTCGCTAAAGGTTCAATATATAAATCGAATAATAATGGCGACAAAGGGCAACCTTGTTTCGTACCTCTGGTTATTTTAAGAGGATCCGTCAAAGAGCCATTCACCAACACCCTTGCTACTGGTGAGACATATATTCCCGCAAGTGTTTTATAAACTTTACTCCCAAGTTAAGAGGTTTCATAACTGTTTGTAGGAAAACCCAATTAACCCAATCAAACGCTTTTGTGGCGTCTAACGCAATTACTGCAAGGGGGAGATTATATGTAGTAGCCAGATCTATGGAGCCAACCAGAGTGTATGTCAATTCTTTTAAGGATCTGCCTTGTATAAACCCCTTTTGGTCTTCGTGTATGAGATCTGCCATGACCCCATTAAGCCTTCCCGCTAGGATTTTCGCAAAGATTTTGTAGTCGCAGTTTAATAGCGAAATCGGTCTGTATGCGTCGCAGTTTTTAGCACTTTTCCCTGGCTTCAGGATTAGAGTAATAATGGCCTCCTTCCATGACTCTGGCATTCTAGCTTCTTTCAAGAACATCTCATTAAATATCTCCATTAATATTGGTGCTAGGAGGCGTGGCTTGGAGCGTCAAGATGGCGGTCGCACTCTAAGAGTGCTCCAGACCCCTCCGTCATCCGCTCAGCCATCCTTATGCATCGCTGCACCTAAACACGTTTCAGAACCTGGCATTACCTACCTAGATCGGCAGCAGACGTCCTGGTGAGCTGGGATGCTACTGGAGGACAGGAGGGGCCGCCCAATGAAGGTCGGACTTGCGGCCTACTCAAGATGGCGACGGGGCCTCCCGAGTGACTCCCCAAGATCTTCCCAACTGTGGAGAGTTCGGCCGACTGCATAGAAGCGGATGCCGTCTGTCCCGGAGCGGCTCCCTGCAGCACTGCCATTGGCCTGGAGAGCTCCGCCTGGAAGCATACTGGAGACAGGAGCAGAGCCGCGGCCACTGCCGGGAGAGCCGAGCCCATTGTGGCCTCCCTGTGGCGTGCCGCCGAGAGATGAATGGCGCCGAGGTAGGCCCTGACCACGCCTGCGCTGCACCGCGCTGGCCACCTGGGGCGAGCCTTAGCCGCGGCCTGACCTGCCTGAGACGTGGGCTCCTGAAAGACCCTGTGCCCGATCCCCGAGGCTGTGTGCGCCGCATCTGCGGCCGAGATCGTTGGATTGAAGACGGAGGGCCGAGCTGGACTGGTTTGCTGGAGTCGCTCCTCTGCTTTCGGGGCACCCCACGACTGGCTCTGAGCCCTACGCGGTTCCCTCACCGTGGCGGGCTGGGTGCCCTCCAGAAACTGGTACGCGGTCTCGCGGCCCGGCGCGGAGGTGACGGCTGATGATCGGCGGCATCTGCCTCGCCCCACGGAGACCCGGTGGCATATGCGGTGAGGAGATGTGCTGCGGCCTACTGCGACTAGATCCAGCAGCTGAGTGACTGCGGAGTGCGGAGGGCTGACCGGAGGGGCTGATCTGCAACCCGCCTCGAGACCGAAGAGAGGTCCTGCGACCATCCATTGCCTCCAACTGCTTCCACTTGCCCCCCAGTGATCCGGTTGGCTCTCGGGTGGGCCTGGCTCCAGAGGCCGTGACTACCCCTGCACCCCCACCACAGCACCTACCGGTCCTCCCGACTGCCCGTGGTCCCTGTTGGAGGGGCACCCCCTGGTCTCTCCGGTCCTGCACAACTGTGGACGCTCTCCTGGATCCTCGCTCTCCTGCTGTGTGCCCATCGCTGTGGGGTCGGGCGCTGGGGAATCGGTGAGAGGCAGACACCACGGCCCAGGACTCCACGCACTCTGCCTCGAGGCCGGGGAGAGGTCTCGCGACTAGCCAATGCCTGCAGCTGCCTCCCCTTGCCCCCCAGTGTTCCGGTGAGCTGTCAAGTGGACTGGCTCGGAGGCCGCGAGTCCCTCGCCCCCCACCGCAATATCTACCAGTCCTCCTCAATGACTGTGGTCCCTCGGGAGGGGCACATCTTGGCCTCTCAGGCCCTGCTTAATAGTGGACACTCTCTTGAGACCTCCCTCTCCTGCTGTGTGCCATCGCTTCAGGTTCGGGCATTGGAGAGGAGCGGTGGGGGGCGGCCATCACGACCTGAGGCTGTACGCAACCCGCCAAGGGTCTTCCTACATGACACATCGGCCCATGCTGGTTCGGTTCCCTGTCACTGCGCCTGTGTAGGCGTGCACCGGTGACTTCCTGTGCCCACTCCCGAACCTAACTGGGCGATTGGGACTGGAGAGTGCCCACATAGAAACTACACCCTGGGCTGACTTGAGGCCTGCTGCGCGACTAATTCCCAGTGTCCTTAAACGATCCGCCTAACAGATCTAGAGAAGATCAGACTACGGGGGCCGGCTAGCTTGTGAACTGTCCTTTCCGCACGCCACTAACTACTGGATGGGCCGTACCCCCTCCTACACAACCACACTTAGTGCTCTCCTATCCCGCCTAACGCCAAAGTCGCAGAGATATAACCCCTCTCCTCCAGAGAAGTACCAGACTGCACCCTGCGACAACAGACACATGTAAGATGCATCCCACATTACCAGCATGGGGAGAGATCGAGGCCCTAAACCTCCCCCAACGCAGACCAAGATGGATCAATTCACGACTAACGATCCTGGAATGGCGAGTGGGTCCACAGAAAAGCCACCCCCTGCGGTTGCTGACCTCAACACGATTCTGCAGGCAATCAATGCTTCGCAAACCTCGGTCGCAAATAAAATTGGCGAGGTCCGGGTTGAGATGGCCCTCATTCGAAAGGACCTCCGCAACGCGACAGCCTGGATTGCGGAAACTGAATCTTGTATCTCCACAGTTGAGGATGAAGTCTGTCAGCAGAAGGACCAAGTCGCTCGTCTGCAAACCCACACCACAGAACTACACAGAAGAGCAGAAGACGCCGAAAACCGGTCGAGATGTAATAATCTCCGTCTAGTGGGATTTCCGGAGGGCTCGGAGCGTGGCCAGATGGGCACCTTCATCGAACAATGGGTAAAATCCTGGATGCCGGAGGGCTCCCTCTCCACCTGGTTTGCAATTGAGCGCACTCACCGTTCTCTTGCTCCGAAGCCCCCGCCGGGAGCGCCACACAGGCCTATCATTGTCAGGGTTCTCAACTTTAAAGATAGAGACCTTATCCTTGCCGAAGCACGCACCCAAAAATCTCTATCATTTCAAGGCCAGCCAATAATGATCTTCCCGGACTACACAAGGGAAGTCCAAACCCAAAGACGATCCTTCACTGAGGCGAAACAGAAAATGCGTGCACTGGGCATGCAATACCGGCTGCTCTTCCCGGCCCGCCTCCGGGTGGTGTTCCAAAAAAAATCCCTCTTCTTTGATTCTCCGGAGGCAGCCTGGACTTGGCTGACTGAAGAACAACCGCTAAGGTTAAACCCGTCGGCTTCACATTCCAAAACCCGAGATGGCGACACCCAGGCGAGATCGCTCAAACCCAGTGGAAGACGCACACGCTCCCGTAAAGGACAGGGAACGCGCCGAGCCAGGTCGGACTCACCCGCGAGCCCTGGGTTGCTCCCCAGAGGATCTGCTCAATTAAACGGCTCCCGCTCCCTCCAAAGATCTGAATCAGTGGCCCGCTCGGAACCTGACGACACCTCCTCCAAGGCTCTCCAATTAGACTCCATTGACTCAGACCTCTCCCGAAGCCCAAAATTTCTGGAGTGAATAATTGCCCTGCCTCTAGGCCATCCAGGGACGCTCTGCAGTAGATGCCTTCGGAAGCCGATGACTTTCACTGTAATGTATAAATATTCCACAATGCAGCGATAACTATCCTTATGTAAGGAGGGGTCCTCCACGCAAACCCATACCCAAGCGTTTTAGTTTGGTTTTTCTTTCTCTTTGTTTCACTTGGGGCGACAGATGCTTCCGTTCCTGAAGTATAGGGTGGGGGGGGGCCGTTGTCCCGAGTTCCAGTTCTCACACTATGTTCATTACACCAGCAATCTCTTTCCACAGCAACTCGCTCTCAAATACTGCGCACGACCCATGGGGGTGCCCGCAATCCTGCTGCTCACCCGCGACTCAGGAAACTCCGCACTCAGGTCACACCACACTATCCTCCACCTGCACCTGTACCCACTGTGACAAACACACATAACACCGGAGACTCTCTCCGCATTCTGTCATGGAATGTCAACGGGCTGCTAGACAAGTTTAAGCGGACAGCAGTCCTGCGTTATGCCCAACGCCAAGCGGCCGACATACTATTGCTCCAAGAAACGCACCTTATGGGCGCCAACTTCCCCTTTCTAGCGCGATATGGCTATGACAGAGCCTGGCACTCAGGGTTCACCCGGGGTTCATGAGGAGTAGCAATCCCCATGCGCCACAATCTTCCCTTCACACCGACAATGATCACTACCGACCCCCAGGGATGCTTCAAAGCCCTTGGAGGGTCCATGGGAGGAGCCGCTCTCAACCTGCTCTCCATATACTCCCCTCCATCACTGCTCCCCTCGACCCTGCAACGTACTACCAATCTTATCGCCTCGCTACCCCCTGGGTTGACGGTCATTGATGGGGATTTCAATGCAGTCATGCACCCGAACCTTGACGCCACGAGCCCACCGACCAACACGAGGTCCGCCCACGCACGGCTCCTTACTAACTGGGCAGACACACTCGCTATGTGTGACACCTGGAGAATTTGGCATCCCCAGACCAGACAATAAACCCACACCTCTGCTGCGCACCACATGCACGCGCGCATTGACCACATCTTCATGCCTGCGCGAGACTGCCAAAAAGTCAGGCACATCGCTATCCTTCCCAGGGGCATCTCTGATCACTCGCCAATACTTTTGAGGGTGGGGACCCCCCGGCATACTTCGTCCGATCTGGAGGTTCAATGCGTGGTTCCTCCAGGACAAAAACCTTAAAAAGACTGTGGGCGCAGAACTCAAACAATATTTTCTGGCCAATTGCGACTCGGTCCCCTACCCGAATATTTTATGGGAAGCTGGTAAAGCCACTATTCGTGGCTTCGCCAAGGGCCAACTCAAACTCAAGCGCCAATTCCAAGATGCTCGGGTTACTCTCTTGGAGGCCCAGGCGACTCTGCTCAAAACCCAGACAGCTCCCCAGCAAGACGAGGTACATGAAAGGCAACTCATACATTTGCGAGATGAAACCAAGCAAATCTCCATAGAGGCTGCCAAGCTACTGTGGAGATCCTCTGTGGCTAGGGTGTATGGATGGGGGGACAAAAACAGGAAACTCCTGCACCGTTTGGCCACATACCCCATGGCCAATCGTATCATACCGGAGATAGTAGACCCAGAGGGTACCACCCACGCACCCCTTCGGCGATAGCCCAGACCTTCGCCGCTTACTACTCCAAACTTTATTCAAGGCAATAATCTGAGCTCTCTCTCTCGAGTCTGATCACCCAAACACATATCCAACTCCCGCGCTTAAGCCAAGCTGACGCACTTGACCTAGACCTTCCTGATACCCAGGAGGAGATCAGCGACGCTATATCGCACGCCGCTCCGGGCAAAACCCTGGGTCCCGCTGGCCTCCCTCAGGAGTACCACGCCGCCTACCGAGAAATACTTGTCCCACACTTGTTGAACGTCTATGCTGAAGCAACCGAAAGTGGCTCATTTCCGCCCGAAACAGACGCCGCCACTATTGTGGTAATCCCTAAAACGCAACTTCCTTCACCACACTGCGCTGAGTATCGCCCCATCTCCCTCATAAACACGGAGGTCAAAATTTTCGCCTCGATTCTCGCCTACCGACTGAAACCACATCACTCCAAATTGGTCCACCCTGACCAATGTGGATTCATGCCTTCCCGTGGCACCAGACACTGCCTCAGATGTCTTCACGTAGCCCTAGCACATCGTCAATCATTAACTCCTTATTTAGCGCTCCTTCTTCTTGATTTCGAGAAGGCATTTGATTCCGTAAACTGGAGATATTTAGACGATGTCCTCACTGAGATGGGTATGGGCCAACACTTCCGGAACTTGGTCAAAGTATTATATTCTCGGCCACAAGCGCGAGTCCTAGTCAATGGGGCACTCTCGGAGCTATTCCCCATTGGAAGGGGGACGAGGCAGGGCTGCCCCCTCTCACCGCTCCTATTCGCCCTAGTGATGGAGCCCTTGGCGTGCCTGGTGCGATCTGACGATCGTATTCGAGGCTGGAGATGGCCGAATGCTGTGGAGGACAAAATCGCATTATATGCGGATGATGTCTTGCTCTTCTTGGCTTAACCAGCCCAATCTGGCCCTCGCTGCCTTAGGGCTTTACACCTCTTTGGACAAGTCTCCGGACTGAAGCTAAATTCCAGCAAATCCATCTTAGTCCCTCTTCACCTGTCAAGAGACTGTTTTGACTGGCAGTCCACGATCCCAATCAGAAGGCAGTCCTTCAAATATCTAGGAATCTGGGTGGCCCTGCTCCCTGACCTTGCCTGGTCGCTCAACGTCACCCCGCTGGTGAAGAAAGCTTGTGCTGATCTCCATAAATGGCAAACACTACCGCTAAATCCCCTGGGAAGGGTCGCCCTCTTTAAAATGATGATACTTCCCCGGTTCCTCTATATGATCCAAAACACTCCCTTTCAATTCCCACGAACCTGGTTTAAGGAGCTTGACAGCCTGACTACTAAATTCCACTGGGGCGGACGGAGACCTCGCTTAGCCCTATCCCAGTGCCGGGTCCCGTCCTTTGATGGTGGCATGGGCATGACCAATCTCTATCTATATTATTTGGCAACCCGCTTGCTCAAGCTATGTGAGAAGTTGGCCTGGTATATGCTGTCCACTAATTAAAGTGGGCACCTTGCACCAGTCCAAACAGCCCTTATGGTGATTAGGTTAAAGATAACCTTTATAGAAAGCTATCCTAGTGGTAGCTAAAGAGAGCAGCCTTCAGGCTAAGTCTTGAAGGAATGTTAAGCAGCTTGTTTTACCAGAATGCAACCTTACAGTATTGGTTAAATGAAAGGGAAACCACACAGTAGTTATAAAAATATGTATTTATTATATATAACACTCTCTAGTATCCTCTACACGAGGAATGAACATAAATCAAATAATACAGTTGCAAAGAATCAAACGTAAGTAGCACAATACACAGTGTGCTCCAGGGAGAGACCAAACCATATACTAAGTAAGTGGTATAAGAACCACGACTCGGGACTAGACCTAGTCTAGAAGGTGTAGAATTGCTGGGACCCCAAGGAACCACCCAAGGTGAGTAAGTAGGGACCCCACGGAGGACGGGTGCAGAGTGAGAACACGACCGCGTGCTCTGTACAATTCAATGGGAAAGTCGCGGTCGGAAAGTTAGAGATTATGGTCCCTTCCCAGCAGATTACGAAGACGACCCTTGGAACTTAAGAGTTTGAAGAGCCACCCCACCCGCGGATACCCTTGTACCAGAGTTACCTATCCCAGAGGAGCCGGGTGCATAGGTACGAAGTGGCGTCGGAAACCCTTGTCGTTCTCTATGGATGCCGACAAAGAAATGCTGCTGCTGGAAGTAAGAAAAGTGTCCGGTGGAATCCAAACGTGGATTCTAGATGAGAAGAATCTGAAAGCAGAGGGGACAGAGTCTGGGTCACTTTGGAGTGACCAGGGGCTCGGTAGACGAATGCCCACCGATGTCGGGTGCTTCAGGTGTGTTGACGGTGATCTTGACTCTTCAGCTGTGCGGACCAGAAGACGTCTTGGACAACCAGGGGCCGGATACGAGCTGTCCCACAAAGGATGTCAAGTGCTGGGGGGTTGGTGTCTGGCGGGAGCACCAACAAGCCTTGGCAGCGGCAAACAATGTAGATGGTCAAATTCAGTGTCGATCTGGCCCAGCAAGGACCAGGAGACTCACCACAGCAAGGGGAGTCAGGGCAGGCCTGGAGCAACCAGGGGAGCTCAAATAAAGCAAAGTTGACCCTCAAGTGGACCCACAGGTCGAAGGCACAGGAGTCGCGAGGGGACCTCAGGCGGTTTCACTGGATACCAGCTAGCAGGGCACAGGGTGCTAGGGTGCCGGAGTCCTTCTCAGAAAAGATGCGCTGGGGTTAGGGCTACAAATGGCCCAATGCATGGAATTGTTGCACGGCAACAAGCATGTGCAGCTGCAAATACACGCGGTGCACAGGAGTACAGGTATACGGTCCCCACGAGGGATATCTGCCTCAAACTCAGTGAGAAGGCAGCTCAACCTCGGAGACCTTCAGAAACCTACCTCCTGTGTTGCTGGAGCCTTCGGAGTCCGCAGGAGCTTAGGATCAGCAAACCGGTCAGATGCATTAAGGGTGCCTGCGTTTGCAGGGGAGTGACTCCTTCACTCCAAGGGAGATTCTTCTGTTGTCTTGGAGGTCCACAGGGTCCTGCACGGAGCCTGTATGGATCACGGACAGCGGCGAGACTGGGGACGGCAAGGGAAGACGAAGTCGAGCCCAAGGGAGGTCCAGCGAAGTCCACCGTGTCCAGACGGTCGAAGTGTAGTGGTATCTTCTTGCAGAATCTTGTCCACGTAAAATCTAATGTCCTGTAGCCAGGTAACCCATTTTATACCCACGGAAAAGGGTTGGACAGATTCTAGGGACCCTCCTAGGGGAGGGACAGGACAGAGAGGTGGCTACACCCATGTCCTTTGTCCAGTTTTGCGCCAGAGCAGGAGCAAATGGCTCCTAGAACTGGTTTGAACTGGACTATGCACAGGGACACCAAGTGTGCGCCTCGTGCAGACTTTCTGGCACTGTAACAGTGCACCCACCCAGCCCCAATACACTAAATCCTGTCTGGGAGGTGGTCACACCTCCCTATGACAGGATGCCTATTGTGCTGCCCTCCCCTGCTCGAGCTTGGCTCAGTAGCAGGAGGGCAGACTCGTGTCTGTGGCTGGCAGCATCCATTTTGTGCTGTAAGGCTCGAGAAAGTTGGTACCGGTAGACTTAGGTACCCCCAGAACCTCGGTTCTGAGGGGAGGAATCATACCTCCCACACCAGTTACTGGTGTGGAGGTATGATTCCAAGGTGTTTGACACCAAACACGACATACTTCGTTGCAGTCGTTTTCGAGATAGCATTTACCGCGAGGTTATAATGCACCTCTACCTATATGTCTGGTAGTATCACGTACAGCCCGGGAGAATGGTCTCCGAAGACTGCAGAGGGGCCCTGCTCATGCAGGAGCACCCTCTCATGCAAAACCCAGCACCCTGCCTTCAGGATTATTAAGGCCTGCTATAGGGGTGACTTACAAAGTTTTATGTGGAGTGATATATATAGATATAGTGAACCTATATCTCTCATAAGTGGTGCAAGCACCAGCTTACACAGGCTGCAGAAGCAGACCTAGGGTTCCATTTTGCATGACCTCTCAGGGGTGGCATAATACATGCTTCAGCCCATGGGAGGCTTCTGGGGTACCTATGCCCTAGGTACAGGGGTACCATATACTAGGGACTGATAAGGGTACCCCAGTATCCAATCTGGAGTTGTACCAAAGTACATTCATATCAATTTAAGGGAGAAAGCAGATAGGCTGGGGTCCTGGTTAGCAGGATCCCAGCCAGACTAGTCAAAACGGTGGGTGCAAAAAGCAAAAAGTGGAGGTAACCATAAGAAGCAGATCCTATTTTCCTACACGCTACATGACTGGTTTAACGGTGGCTGGTCGGACCCAGCATTCAGGCTGCAACTGGGTGATCTGGACCTATCCAAGATCCAGGCGATGATGTACGGTGCCACTATCCCCAGGACGATGCCAACGGTGACGCAGGTGGTTCTTCTTGCCTGGTGCGCCTTCTTGCGCCACACCCAATGGACGAACAAACTGACCCAGTACACTCCACTCTAGCAGGGGACCCAGCTTCGAGAAGTGAGTGGCCTAGAGGGATTCCGGCCATGGGACCTTATCGGCATCTCGCAGCTTGGGGACATGTGGACGGGTGACCATATGCGTACCTTCCAAGATCTACAAACCCGTTATTCTCTGCACTCCTCGCAGTTTTATAGATACCTGCAGCTACGCCACGCCCTCTACACGCACGTACCTCGAGGCACATCCCTTCCAGAGTACAGTCCCCCTGAGGCACAGATTATGACAGGAAACCTGGGAAAGGGGGGTGTCTCCCGTATTTACCGCTCTCTCATCAACAACACTCCAAACACATTAGATCGGCTCCGAAGCTTATGGGAGCAATGGGTGGGACCTCTTGAGGAGGAGGACTGGAGAGACACTCTAATGGCACCCAAGACAGTCACCACCTCCGCCAGGCTCCGTCTGGTCCAACTATACTATTTGCATACCGCATACTTAACGCCCAAACGCCTCTTCTGCGCAGGTATAAAGTCAGATGCATCTTGTGCGCAATGCGCTCATGACCTGGCAGACTTCTTCCACGTGGTGTGGGCCTGCCCGGTCATCACACGCTACTGGGTCTCCATAGAAAAAGAACTCACGGAGGTCCTGGGCTGGGAGGTCCCGCACAACCCCTTAAATTTACTCCTGGGAATTACGGACGGCCTGGATGGCTCCCGGGCTGACAAGCGATTCTTTACCACTGCCATAATGGTGGCCAAGCGAGACATCGCGGCTAGTTGGCTAGATCCGAAATCCCCTAGCATATCGAAATGGCGCAGAGGCGTAGACTGGTGCGCAGTACAAGAGAAACTGTTATTTGAGGCCAGAGGGTGTCCAGCTAAATACCGTAGGGTCTGGGGCAAATGGCTGGGGCAGATAGATTAAGGGTGTCTCCTTGTAAATGTGTGCAATGTGTGGGATCTGCGGGACTATGTAATACAAACTCATCTCCCTGTACATGTAAAAGGTAATATCAGATGATTGCTGTGATGTATTGTATTTGACTACCGATGGTAGTTTCTGTTTAAAAACCAATAAAGTTGTTTATCAAAACAAAAAGAAATATTGGTGCTAGCGTTCCTGCCAGTACTTTATAAATTTCATGAGGCAACTTGTCGGGACCGGGGGCTTTCCCCTGTTTTCCATCTGTGAGTGCTTGGTCCACTTCCATCCTGTTTATCTTCACATTCAGGGCCCTACTTTTTTCTTCCGTTAAAACGTTGAATTGCTCCTGTTTTAGCCAGTCTCTCACCCCCTCTTCAGTTATCTCTACCTCTTTCTGATAAACTTTTTCAAAATATCTAAAAAAGGCTTCCACAATTTCCTTTTGCCATTCTACTCGGCCCCTGTGTGCTCACATTTAATCTGCTTAACCATGTTCCTCACCTGGTCCCTTTTGATTTTCCATGCCAACAGTTTACTACAGCTCTCGCCATATTCAAAATAAGCTAGCCTACTGGCCTCCCATCTCTTTCTAACCCTGTCTTCCAAAACATTGGCTAAGTTTATTTTAACCTCAGCTAATTCCAACAGCGGAACCTGAAGGTCGCTCTGCTCTAATTTTAAGGTGACCAGTTTCTTTTCTAATTCTCGGATTCGCTCTTCTACACTTGTAACTTTTCCCCGATAGGCCCTCCTTCTAGCTGCAGATAAACTTCCTATTCTGCCTCTTAAATAGGCCGACACGTCTCTTCGCTGCAATTCCTCCTTGCTCTGTTCCTGTCCCGATACATCCTTTCAATACTTTTCGTTTGATAATCATTGTCATGACATGTCACAATATCCATGTTCACACTCACTCATGACCGATCCACGTGGGTCTCAGCACACTAATTGTGGATGACCGTGACTTTGCAGCACAGGTTTTTGTTGTCACACAGGGTGCCCACTAGTTCATGTATTGGTTGTTATGTGTATACAACCCATAACTATTGATGAGATGCTCATGTTCTGAGAAATATTGTTTGTACGTCTTTACAGCCCTGAAGAAGTCTTGGGGTACTTCCCCAGATGAAACACGTGTTGGCTGGGCAAACCGTTCTGGATTAAAAAGAAGAGAAAATACCTCTCATGACTACTCATCCTCATTTCACTGTATATATGTAATACTGTGTGTCCATCTTTGCGACTAAGTTTCAACACAGTGAATTGATCTGGTGATAATGTTTACGTGTGCACAGGCTCGTTGTTATTTTGCATGACCTTGGGTCAATCAATTTAGGGGTTCAGGGTTAACCCCTACCTGTGGCACCGTCCTACGTGAATTCAAGCTACCCTACACGCATACTCATTGTTGGCGCCATCACCTACCACGTATGTTTAAACCCTGTACTCTGTACCTTCTATTAATGTTTTGATTGGTTAAGATGTTTCAACGTTTATTAACTTTGGCGTAAGCACATGTATCACAGCTGAATGGGGTCACATATCTAGTTCATTTTTGTTTTTAACATAGTAAAAGTATTTTTTTATATATATGCACTCTGTTCTATGGTTTTGCAAATATATTAAAAAGTTTGATACGTGAACTGCATAAGGTGGATTGGCAATTAGTTTGTATGATATGGCTGATGCTGACAGTCATTAGCTTTAAGAATTTTGTATAACAATAGCAGGAGAGGCACTTCTTGTGTATGTGTATTTCATGTGGCCCAGTCTCTCTCTGCACTTTATAATGGTGCAACCCAATTTTTCTATCAGTTCTCCCAGATAGCAGCTCCTCTTTCAGTCTTGTTAAAGAAAGAAACTCCAGTAGAAATCAGGAGAACAAGTCGGGAAGCCAAATCGCTTTTCGAAAAACTGAAGCCTGCTAGTTCCTCTAAACCCATCTTACAGTCCCCAAACTTCTCTAAACCCTTTATTTTACAGGTAGATGCCTTTGACTTATGCATAGCAGCAGTAAGCCCCAAACGACTGATGAGGGAGACAAATAAAACAGCTCTCTTTATCAGCAGGAGGTTATTCAATAGAGAAAGGAGCTCTCCAACCATGTCTTGCCCTCAAGTGGATCATAGAAAAATTAAACTACTATCTGATGAGCAGGGAGTTCACACTATTCACCGATTTTGTCCCTTTGACCTGGCCTTCACAGAACAAAGGCAACAATGCCAGGGTACTACATTGGTCCTTATCTTTAGAGCCATATCAAATTCAAGTAAAACACCTGAAAGGGAAAGATTAGATAAATGCAGATCTCTTTTCAAGATTCCCTAGTATTCTTCCTGAACGAAAGAATCTTGGGGAGGAGGTGTGTGACTGATATTTACCTGATCTTGAGCCACAAGTCCCACAACATCAGCTACCCGACCACGTCATCCAGCCATCTGTAGAGAGGAAAGAAAACAAAAGTTTACACATGGAAGATGGAAGAAAGGAAAGTGAAAAGACAGAAAGGGTGAAAAGACTAAGGTGGAAAGGACAGAAAGAGAGGACGGGCTACATACACCTAACAGAGGATTTCTCTTGGTCCGTACAGGAAGGAAAGCAGAAAGACACAGGAGATGACACCGCCGTGGAGCCAGAAGCCCTTGACACCAACACCCGCCCAAAAAAGGAGCCTGACATGTTGGCATTGCACTCCCGAGGGAAAGGGGGGGGGAGAAGCCGCGGGCCCACTCTCCGTGTCCTGGTTCTGCCATGTCAGGGTTGCCATGTTTGTTTGTTGTTGATTTATATAGCACAAACTCAACCCAAAGTTATTGGAGCACTTTACATGAGCACCAGTTACATTACACAAGGACACATTCATTTTTTGGTAGGCACGGTGAGATTAAGTGATTTGCCCAGAATCACAGCATGTTGAGCTAAGGCTCGAACCTGGTTCGCCAGCTCCAAAGTCGGCAGCTCTGGCCGCTAGGCCACATCCTCTCCCCATGTATGTGCAGATAACAACTAAGGGCCCGATTCCGATCTCGTTCGGAAAGCATTCCTACCTAATCCGTTTCTGGAATGCTTTCCGGACGACTCGGATCAGTTGAGTCCAACCGAGCGATTTGGATGTATCTGGATGCTTCCGGATACGATTCGGTCAGACTCCCATTGACTTCAATGGGAGCATGTGTTCTGCACGAGAACACAGGCTCCCACTTAAGAAAGGGGTGGTTGGAGAAAACCTTGCACCATGTGGCGGGCACCCCATGGTGCCTGCCACAATGTGCATGGCTGAAAAGGGGGGTCCCTTCGGTACCCCCACGGGCCCGACTCGGAAGGCCCCAGGTGAAGTGGGGCCTGCTATGGGCCCCTAAAGACAGATACCAGCCGCCAATTTGTTCCGGAGAAACCGAATTGGAACGGCTGTCCAAATCGATCATCGTATTCGCTCGCTCGGAAACCGAGTCCACAGAGCTGTACGATTCGGCTCTGAAAGACGCAACCTGTCTGAATGCCTTCCGGAACCGATTCAGACAGCCCTACCGGTTTCCAGGCATCGTACTCGGTCGTTGGGAAGTGTGTATGATTCGGTCGGAAACAAGGGTTCCGGATCGGATTCGGCAAACCCGAATCCGATCCGGATCCCTTCCGAACAATATCGGAATCGACCCCCAAGTCTTTAGGAGATGGGGAAGGGGGTGAGCTCGATGGTCATAAAAGAACAACAAAACATGTAAAAGTGGAGGTAAAGAGAAAGGAGAGAAATGAGAAAACAAAGGAGAAAGAAGACAAAAGAGAAAGAAAAGGGAAAAAGGAAATAGAAAAAAAGAGGAAAGGGACCCTTTTGTCTCAAACAGTAAAAGAGAAAAGCACAGATCCCGATGGGGAAAAAACTGCTTATTTAAAAAGAGTTTTGGGGGAACAAAAGGGGCAATATATACGACCCGGGTTTTGGGAAAGACCACCCGTATGAGAAAGAATGAAAGGATAGAGGGCGGTAAACAACAGATAAAAGCTGCAGAACAAGCGATTAAAGGGAGGAAAGACGACAGACTTACTCCTACCTAAAATTTCATTTTGTTACTACTATTATTTACTTACTTACACTTACAGTATTTCTTTTTCCGAGGGCCTTGGGAGCAGAGGCAGCCGCTTTGCTGGGGAAATGTATTCACCACCCACAGGACTTCTAAAGGGAAAAGAGAGCGAGAAGAACCACATTACTTCGATATTTCTGTAGGAAACAAGACCTTAGCAAGGGCATTAAAACAGTTTGGGTTGCTAATTGTTTAGGACTATGCCAAACCTCAAGTCAAAATAAAATATTTTCTGCAATGAAGAAATCCTGGTGTTCCGGTCCTAATTTTGGTGGACCCGATCCCCACCCTCTACAAAGATCTGGTGATCCGGTGTTAGTGCACCAACATTACAGCAAAAATGGGAAGCCCTGTTTCTAGCTAGACCACTGACAGTCATGCATCTCAAGAACACCATAAGTACAGGGGTTAGCGCGCACTCGACACTCAACAAACAGAAACATTTTGCATTTCACAAAATACTACATCACAGCAGAAGATGAGATGCTCTTCACTGACAAAGAAGAAGAAGATATCAGGAGTAATGCCATCTCAAATAGTGATGGTGGCATCCAACCCAAGAAGCAAACAAATGTCCAAATGCAGAGGGACCATAGGACACTGGGCTTAGGCAGCGACCACCACGCACCATCAGGAAGCCCAAATGGCTAATTGAGGAAATATAACTTTTTTTTTTTTTTTTTTGTTGTTCTCTTTGTTTTCTCTCACCCTTTTCTATTTCTTTTTCCTATCTCTGTTTCAAGTAGTGGTCCAACATCATCAGACGATGTCCACTGTTTTCTCTCGAGAAAGGGCGGGGATATTCCGTAGGTACTAGGACGCTATAACCTTGTGACCACCTTGCACGCTTGCCAGTCCTTGAGACACTAGGCACCACTACCTGCATGATTGAGGTGAAAACTGGAAGTGGCATAGGGGAAAGGACACAGAAGGACAGACGGGGAAGAGAAGAGGAATGATCATCACACCTGGGAGGAACTGTGCTCTACCCGAAATAGGCCACCATGCATCAAAGAGAAGAAACTAGAATAAATGAATGTGCTCACGCCACCTTATGGGCTCCATAAAATGCTTGAATGGAGGAACGCGATCCTGCAGAAGACGAGGTATCAGGTGGTAAAGTGGTATATGGAATAATATGGCGAATGCAGAGGCGCAACTAGAGGCACATTTTGGGGGTGGGGGCTAATAAAAATTTCGGGGGGGGGGGGAGTAATTCTTCCAGCAATAGGCAGGGCGGAGATGCAGGGGCTCTAAGAAGGGGTGAAAAAAACAACAAAGCCTCGTTAACAAGTAAATGGTCTTTTAAAGACCTGTGAAGTACTTGGGTGCGGCTGCAATAAGACGGACGCCAGACCAGCCAGCCCACAGCAGCTCAAAAACTGTCTGTGTGTGTGCCCAGGAAGCTGTCTCAGCCCGGGCTGCCACACACGACGGGGGGGCTGAAGTCCTTTGAGACCTATGGGCTTGCGCACCTGGTGACATGGATTATATCTCATTGAGACCGGGAGGATCGTCAGAAAGACTAGAATTATGTCCCTCTGTCGAGTGTTTAGAAGAAGTAGGTAGGGCAGACATTGTTTTATTTTCCCCTTAGCATAGTAACAGCAATCCTCACCCTATGGCTATATATGGGGGTTTGTTCTCAGGCATGCTAATCCCCTAGATTACAACAGCAGCATGTAGTAACAAGAGATTCTAGTGGAAGTGTAATGCAGCGACAAGGGGTTCTAGGGTACCCATTATGCAATGACAAAGGGGTTCCGTTGTAAATTTTCATTACAGTGGCTGTGGATTCTATGGTAACTGTGATCCTATGACAAATCATTCTGGGCTAACTGTAATTCAGAGTGAGGCAGTTGTATGGTAATTGTAATGTTGTGGCCTGGGATTGTATGGTGACAGTAACTTAGTGACAGGGGATTCTGTGATAATGGTAATGCAATGCCATATGGTTCCCCGTTAGTTGTAATACAATGGCAAGGGGTACTATGTGATCTGTGGTACAGCGTCAGGTGGTTCTGTGTTAATTGTAACACCTTGACAAAAGGTTCCATGGCAACTGTAATGAAGTAACATGGAGTAGCACAGTAGCTGTAATGTAGTGACGTGATTTCATGGTAATGCTAATGGGTTTCGCTGTAACTACAGTGCCGTGAGAAGGAGTTCCAAAGCAACTGTTATTCGGCTCCAGGCTGCTCCATGGTGACTGTAATGCAGCGACTGTGGATGTTGTGGTAACAGTTTACGTTTAGTTCTGTAGCGCGCACGAATGCCAAGAGGTGTCTTGGCGCTAGTGAACAGACAGACGCAAGAACACTCAAACTGATTAATTAGCAAAAAGCCCGGTTTTAAGCCCTTTCCTAAAGAGTAGCAGGTTAGACTGTGTCTTTAAATGCATAGGCAGCTTGTTCCATGCTTTTCCAGTAGTTGGTATGAAGCTCCCCCCACCAGAGTGCTTTTTTGAACATCGGGATTCTTGGAGAATGCAGAGCATCGTGTTCTGTTAGGAACATACTAACAGAACTGTGACTTTAAGTTCTCCGGTCAATCGTCATGCAGTGCTTTATGGGCCGCACAGAGAGACTTAGAAGTAACACGCTTCTTCATCGGCAGCCAATGTGAGTCAGCAATTGCCAGCGAGGCTGACTGAAATTTAGGAATACCTAATAGCAGTTGGACAGCGCCATTTTGTAGAATCTGCAGTTTGTACAGCGGTTGCTGTAGTAGACTCATATATAGAGCATTACAGTAATCGATTCTCGATAGTAAGAGGGCAACACTTACCATTTTTCTGAGTTCAAAAGGGAAATGCAGTGGTATAAGTAGCACTCCAGTAATTATAACAAAGTGCCAACTGGTTCTGTAGTAACAATAATATAGTAGGACGTGGGTCTGTGGTAACAGTGGTGCACCCTGACTCGGGCCTTGTGCTTGTGGTATGCAATAACAAGGGCTTCTAAGGCTAAGTGGAATGAAGTGCTGCACGGCCACATCGTAACTTTAAAACAGTGGCATAAGAACTTCTCTGGTAACCAATTCTTAATTTGAGCCAGTGGTTTCCGGTGCTCAGCACCGACACTTAGTTGGTAACACTGGCACCTATAACAGTCTGCTACTTGGTGGCATTCTTTGTCAAATGTAGAGATGATCACACACCACTTCAGTCACGGCTTGCATGACTCGCGGGTAGGGGGTTTTGCGCGGGGGGATTTAAAAAATAAAACGTACCTTACCGGGTCCCCTGCCGCCTCCGATCCTGGCCGGGTCCCGCGCAAGGGTTTTCCTGCTGCTTTCCTGCCTCTGGCAGGAACAGGAAGCAGGCATCCTCCCCCCCCCTCCCCTAAGCCAATCACAACGCTGCAATGGCAACGTTGTGATTAGTGCGGATGGCGCCCAGCCGGGCATCTGTAGGGAGGCCATTTTCTCTATGTAGGCTGCATGATGGCAAGTAGTTGTGTTGGTACTGTCATTGTCAGGGGCAATGGGTGGTTTAAGTTGCAATGCCTCCTGAAGAGGGCCCGGCACTTATGTTTTTACAAATTAAGCACTGCTGGTAACTGTAACGTAATGACAGTTGATAGTCACCGTAATGTAATATTGTTAACATTAATGCTGTGAGAAGGGTTCCGTGATTGTCTTATGTACTGAGGAAAACCATAAACCTGATGGGCTGAATTACTTAATTAATCTCAGCCACTGGTAATTACTCAGATGATGCAGTCGGATCCGCGGTAGATATAAAGA
This sequence comes from Calotriton arnoldi, assembly GCA_963921515.1. Classification (NCBI taxonomy): domain Eukaryota; kingdom Metazoa; phylum Chordata; class Amphibia; order Caudata; family Salamandridae; genus Calotriton; species Calotriton arnoldi. Next base: position 16,096 of record CAWUFW010008624.1, on the reverse strand, counting down.
TTCAACGGGTGACAGTAATGCAGCGACGGGCCGCTCTCTGGTAAGTGTCACACCGTGGTGCAAACATCAAGAAAAGAAAGCCTTGTGTGTCTGCAAGCAGCAGTGGGGTCCCCCAGTGCGCTGACTGATGTGCCCTCGTGTTGTGCTGGAGAGCACGGGGGGAGGGGTGGCATGGGAATTCCCCTTAAGAGAATGACAAGCAGTGACAGCCTCTGACCAGCACTGGAATGTGGGCAGTGCCCTGGGGCCCTTTGTTCTTTCACAAAACATGCCAAGCTGCATCTCTCGTGTCCAAAAAGACAGGCGGGCCCGAGGCGGGACGCGTCCCCGGCCGGGCGGGCAGCGTTGCACGTGGCGCAGACATGTCCGGGCGGGCGCAGCTGGGTATTCCTGTCTTGGAGCGCGCCGGCCGCTCTTACATGGTCATTTATTTCTGGACCTGCAGGAGCTTATTATAGTCGTGCCAGCTTTCACGCACTCGGGCGCCTGCTGCCCGCGGAATCCTCCCAGCATGCCCTAAACAGAGGGTAAAGGTAGCCGGAAGTCCTTTGGTGTTTCAAAATACCGAGTACATCTGCTGATTTTTCCAGGGCCCCGAGACGAACAGTTGGGATTTTGAAGTAGCTGTAATTCAGTCATAAAAGAAAACGGATTACGAGTTAGTTGGCGTGCAAAGATTCCGCTGGTGTCTGTCTAGTCCATTTCTGCGCCTTGTGTACGTCATGACGAAGTCTACAGCCGTCGGTGTACGTGCCCTCCGTTCCAGAGGGGGGGGTCATGTTGCCTAAAGTACAGGGCCGGGCGAACATAACATGAAATCAATGTAAAGCTGCGGTATGGGGCCCATCTCCGTGCTGCTAGCCAACCTGTTGCTAGAGTTGTAAACACCAGGTTCTCTGTGCACAGGGCCTTCCGGTGAGCTGGGACCCCTTTCCGGTGAAAGAGATGAAATGCAATGACGTCGGTCTGGTAAATAGGGTTCCTTTTTGATTTCTTCCAGTGTCCTGTTTCCAGACCGCGTGTCTTATTTAGGGTTAAAGCCCTAGGCTTATTAATGTACACAGACATCACCCTGGGCATTAGAATGAACAGAAAATCCAATTTAGCCAGTGTCTTTATGAGCCTGGTGTAAACAATGTTGCAGTGAAGGCTTTCATCACCAGGGCTTTCATCTGTTCTACCTGGAGGTCACTGTGAAAGAGGGGATGGATTTTCCAATGTATGAAACCTTGCACTTTGCTATCACTGACCACGGCTTTGGAGAGGGGCAGGAAGTAACTCTCAGAATCGAATAGAACACTCATGTTCTTTATTTTTAGCTTGCTAATGGAGGCACTCCTGGTATAGGAGGTCAACTGAAGGGCAAGTGTGTAAGGTTCTGCTCCTCTCCCAACCAACATCTCAGTCTTGGCTCCATCCACACACAGGAAGCTGCCTTCTGTCCAGGAGATTGCATGGTTAAGGCACGTGGTGATACAGACCCGTGAATTTGGGCGCTGTCCGTGTACATTTCAAGGTTCAATTGTTACTGCTCCATGAGTTGTAAAAACCTCCTCAAACCTTCCTTCAGGCCCCATTGCGTTACAACTTTTCCTTAAGCCCCTTCCTCAACCCCATCGCCTTCCTGCCCAGGCTTGTATCCCCTTTTTTAAAGTGATGTGCAGAGCTAGCTGATAAATCTAAACACACATTGCTCCACTATATTTTGTGAGAGGTAAATAAACATATTTGATTGAGTTTGACAGGCCCAGCAGTTTAACCTTATAATTTGGTGGCCACATTTTTGTAATTTCCCCACCTCTTTGCTCATATTCTTTTGTCTAATTCAACACATATATAGAGAAAGGTCATTCTGTACATGCAAGATGGCCGAACAGCTTGCATCCCTCCCAGCAAAATCATCTAAAACTTGGCCCTTTCCAAAAAGGAGTAAACTGTGTGTGCACATGCGCGTATGTGCTGTTGAGTGGCAGTAAGAGCATGTCTGTATTCTCCTAGCATTTTTTGGCTCATGTCATTTTACAGTCTACTACTTCTCCTTTTGCTGTTCGCATAATAAATGGAAGACAGAACATACACGAGTCCTGAAAACAAATCTGCATGAGAAGTATTGTGTGATCAGTAAACACTTTTCTTTTTCTAAACCAGCCAGCACTGAGGTAGTGTGATTTCTTTCACTGTGTGATAATTACAGAAATATGTGTTTTCATAAAATGGCCACCTCCCAATACACTTGCAAACTTTTTCTTATCCAAAATCACTGTTGCCTAGATAACTTCCCCTTCAGTTGCCAAGAAACTGAGCGCCAGCAGGAGCCGCCATCTTATCTGTGTAACCTATACTTGTAGCCCTGTGTGTGTTTTCTCTCTTTGTCATTGTGACAGGAGGGTCCTAGGGTAGAATGGGGTGCGCTGCAGGTCCAAACCTCCGGGCTATGTGTGTTTAAGTGGCAGGTTCCTCATCTCACTGTCTGTCAATCACTAAGACTTCCAGCCCTAGGGATGAAATCTTCTCCATGACTATGCAGATGCCCTCAACGATTCTACTCCTTGTGATGACAGACTCTCTGCCCCTTCGCCAGCACCCATGGGTTCTAGTCCTAGGAATGACAGGCTCTCCAACCCAACTCCAGTCCTTCGATGCTTTTAGTACTCGTGATGAAAGGCTCTTTATTGCTGTTCCCACCCCCCAGGCGTCCTGCAGAGACGCTATGCCAACTCCCCCTAAGGATTTGAGTCCTAGAGATGACACTCTGTCCATCGCTATGCCAATCCCTCAATACTTTCACTCCTACAGATGACAGGCTTTGTATGCCACTCACAGTCAACAAAGTCACCCAGCCTTACAGGTGAAATACTCAGTAGTCATACCATAAACCAGGTGTCACCAGACCAGAGTTGTAGAAGTGGAACACTACAGTTTACTGCTGAGTCATTCCCTAGAGGCGAGATGCTGTGGCAAACTGCTGAGCCAGCGGTAAAAGGCTGGTGAACCGCCATGAAAACCATGAATCACATAATTCTAGAAGTGGAACCCCACAGAAAGCTGATGAGTCATCCTGCTGAGATGCAGCCTATCCCTGTGGCAAATTGCTGAGCTGAACTGCCTAGAGGTGAAAGGCATCACTTAAGCTTTCCATTTTCCTGAGATTTACTAGAGGTGAAAAGGTCTACACCCCTGTGTCAATTTACTGACCCCATACAGTCCTAGAGGTTGCATATTCTGTCTTCCTTCGCCAGCCATCCTCTTCCCCAGAGATCTGTTTGAGGGCAGCAGATCCAGGAGAGTGAGGAGTTAAAAATGCAGAGGCAGTTATATATAGATGGATTCTGTCTCACTTATCTCTACACCTCCACAGCACTTGAGGGGCTCTCCCACCCCTCCCCCGCTGCTGCATTCCGCCACCTAATCAGCTCCCAGCCCCATGGCGAGTTGCAGTCCCGTGGAACTCATAAAAAAAGACTACTCGTTAAATCAGAGCTGACAAGTCAAGCAATGTAGGAATACAGCACATCTAAAAATACCCCACCGCCTGCAAAGGATCTCAGCTGCAGCCCAGCTCCCCTCTCCTCCACAATTCTCTCAGCGCCGCCCCTCGTTCTCCCCTTTACCTCCCCCGTCTTTTTCTCAACAGTTCCCATCACGTGCAGCATCTCGTCATCCTAGATTACCCCTTCTTTCCCAGTTTCTGTTCAAATGCACCCCTTGTCTTGTATCTCTGATGATTCAATCTGACGGCCCTTTTACTCTAGCCCAGGGGCGGCTCCTCCGCTTTGGCGGAGGAGTGTCGCCCCACTGCTTTCTCGCAGTGCGAGAAGCCAAAACATAAAATGGTAATAACTTTAAGTTATTACATTCTATGTTTGCTTTGCGGGTGTGCGGGTGGGCGGGGCTACTCTGCTCTCCGAGCAGGGGAGGTTTGGTTTGCCCACTCCTGAGTGCGCAAAGACTGTTTGGTCGGCCCTCTCGGGCCGCTCAAACCAGTCATGTGCACTTTGCTCTTCTCCATGCAGGCTGCACGGAGAACAAGCACACCCCTCTAGCCCCTGGCTGAACGCCGTGTCACGGCACTCAAGACCAATCACAACGCTGCATGCAGCGTTGTGATTGGCTTAGGGGAGGGAGCCTGGCTGCCTGCTTCCTGTTCCTGTCAGAGGCAGGAGAGCAGGAGCAGTGAAGACGCAGGTCCTGGCAGGAAGGTAGGTTTTTAAATGTAAAAAAAAATTGCCCTCCCCGCGTGCCCCCCCATGCACCCGCCCCCCCACCCACGAGCCATGTCGGCTGCTACTGCTGTAGCCACACCTTTGTCACACTTCTCTTTCTTATTTCCCTTCTTAGGTCTGTCTTCATCCCTACCACTGTGGATGTCTCACCTGTTTCATAGATTAATGCTACTATCGCTCTCTGTCCCCCTCTCTAGCTGACTACTTCACTCTCACCCACTTGCTTTTCCCATTCCTGGTCTGTCTTCTCATGCCTCTCTGTCATTCTACTTGGGTTATATGACTTTGTAGCTGTGCAGCACAGTTGTGAAATTTATATAGCCTTGCACAGTACTTAATTTGTAAAAATGTTAAGTGCCAGTGCCCTTCCTGGATGGCCACTGCAGCCTGCATACACTGATTTCCCCTGCCAGCGCTATCAATGTCAGTACTAACACAACTACTAACCATTACACCCCTACAAGTGTGACAATTCAGACTATTCTAGGCCACCCAAGCCTAGAAGAATGGCGAGGGTGTCAGGTATTATTCATTTTAATGTATTTTGATTTATTAAACACTGTGGTTGTGCTCATCTCAAACTTAGACAGACAGCGCCACCATGTGGTGGACTGTCATGAGTGCCGGTACCTAGAGTTAAGTGGGGGCGCCGAGCACCGGAAACCACTGGATCAAATTGAGCACTGGTCTTGTAGCATAAAAGTCTGTCCGGAGGGTCCTTGTGCCGTCTTCTTAAAGTAACTTTTTCTGCCAGTCTCCGTGTTTCCCGGTATCAGTGATTTCCAGTCTCTGGGGTCGATTCCGATGTCGGCCGGAAGCGCACCTAACAGTATTCATCTGGAAAAAATACCAGCCGAACGCGTGTTTTCCGACCGACTCGAACGCCCTACCGAACGAACAAGTACGATGCGCATAACAGCCCAGATTCCGAGCGAGCCGTACTTACCCATTCCAGCTCCTGTTCCCCGCCCGAGCCGGATCCGTAAACGCCGAATCGAGTCGCACGGAACCAAATACACAGCACCTTCCGGCCGGACTAGTACGATGCGTCTTCCGTACGCGCCGAACTCGTCGCTACGTCCGGCACGTTTGAGCATCCGGGCGAGCCGTACATAAGCTCCGTTTCGCGCCACAAGACGATCCACGGCTACGAGACGAACAAGCCTGCTACGAGTACGACTCGAAGACACGAGAAACCCGAACGAGACGATCAAAGCATGAATCCCATTGCGCAGGTCCTACCTATACTCTACATCTATTACCGGGACCGGCACGGATGCGTACGGCGCAGACGGTAAGTCAAACACCAACAATACAAACAAACCACACGTACACGAAATATTTCACACACACTTAGGGATGCACAAATAACGTACACTAGCAACAGCAGAACCATAGGGGTGGGATGGCCAACACCAATGCCATACACTCCCATAGGGGATGGATGCCTGCCACTACTACCACCCCTACCCAGGGGTGCCTGGATGCCTGCCACTACTACCACCCCTACCCAGGGGGCCCTGGATGCCTGCCACTACTACCACCCCTACCCAGGGGGGCCTGGATGCCTGTCACTACCACCACCCCTACCCAGGGGGGCTTGATGCCTACCACTACTACCATCCCCACTCATGGGGGGCTGGATGCCTACCACTACTACCATCCCCACTCATGGGGGGCTGGATGCCTACCACTACTACCATCCCCACTCATGGGGGGCTGGATGGCTGCCACTACTACCATCCCCACCCATAGGGGGCTGGATGGCTGCCACTACTACCATCCCCACCCTTAGGGGGATGGATGCCTGTCACTACCACCACCCCTATCCAGGGGGGGCTGGATGCATGCCACTACTATCATACCCACCCTTAGGGGGATGGATGCCTGCCACTACTACCATACCCACCCTAAGGGGGATGGATGCCTGCCACTACCACCACCCCTACCCAGGGGTGCCTGGATGCCTGCCACTACCACCACCCCTATCCAGGGGGGCTGGATGCATGCCACTACTACCACCCCTACCCAGGGGGCCTGGATGCCTGCCACTACTACCATACCCACCCTTAGGGGATGGATGCCTGCCACTACTACCACCCCTACCCAGGGGGCCTGGATGCCTGTCACTACCACCACCCCTACTCAGGGGGCCTGGATGCCTGTCACTACCACCACCCCTACTCAGGGGGCTGGATGCCTGCCACTACCACCACCCCTATCCAGGGGGGCTGGATGTCTGTCACTACTACCATCCCCACCCTTAGGGGATGGATGCCTGCCACTACTACCATACCCACCCTAAGGGGGATGGATGCCTGCCACTACCACCACCCCTACCCAGGGGGCCTGGATGCCTGTCACTACCACCACCCCTACTCAGGGGGCTGGATGCCTGCCACTACCACCACCCCTATCCAGGGGGGATGGATGCCTGCCACTACCACCACCCCTATCCAGGGGGGCTGGATGCATGCCACTACTACCACCCCTACCCAGGGGGCCTGGATGCCTGCCACTACTACCATACCCACCCTTAGGGGATGGATGCCTGCCACTACTACCACCCCTACCCAGGGGGCCTGGATGCCTGTCACTACCACCACCCCTACCCAGGGGGACTGGATGCCTGTCACTACTACCATCCCCACTCATGGGGGCTTGATGCCTACCACTACTACCATCCCCACTCATGGGGGCTGCATGCCTACCACTACTACCATCCCCACTCATGGGGGGCTGGATGGCTGCCACTACTACCAACCCCACCCATAGGGGGCTGGATGGCTGCCACTACTACCATCCCCACCCTTAGGGGGATGGATGCCTGCCACTACCACCACCCCTATCCAGGGGGGGCTGGATGCATACCACTACTACCATACCCACCCTTAGGGGGATGGATGCCTACCACTACTACCATACCCACCCTAAGGGGGATGGATGCCTGCCACTACCACCCCCCCTACCCAGGGGGGCCTGGATGCCTGTCACTACCACCACCCCTACTCAGGGGGGGCTGGATGCCTGCCACTACCACCACCCCTATCCAGGGGGGGCTGGATGCATGCCACTACTACCACCCCTACCCAGGGGGGGCCTGGATGCCTGCCACTACTACCATACCCACCCTTAGGGGGATGGATGCCTGTCACTACCACCACCCCTACTCAGGGGGGCCTGGATGCCTGTCACTACCACCACCCCTACTCAGGGGGGGCTGGATGCCTGCCACTACCACCACCCCTATCCAGGGGGGGCTGGATGTCTGTCACTACTACCATCCCCACCCTTAGGGGGATGGATGCCTGCCACTACTACCATACCCACCCTAAGGGGGATGGATGCCTGCCACTACCACCACCCCTACCCAGGGGGCCTGGATGCCTGTCACTACCACCACCCCTACTCAGGGGGCTGGATGCCTGCCACTACCACCACCCCTATCCAGGGGGGCTGGATGCCTGCCACTACCACCACCCCTATCCAGGGGGCTGGATGCATGCCACTACTACCACCCCTACCCAGGGGGCCTGGATGCCTGCCACTACTACCATACCCACCCTTAGGGGATGGATGCCTGCCACTACTACCACCCCTACCCAGGGGGCCTGGATGCCTGTCACTACTACCATCCCCACTCATGGGGGCTGGATGCCTACCACTACTACCATCCCCACTCATGGGGGCTGGATGCCTACCACTACTACCATCCCCACTCATGGGGGCTGGATGCCTACCACTACTACCATCCCCACTCATGGGGGGCTGGATGCCTACCACTACTACCATCCCCACCCATAGGGGGCTGGATGGCTGCCACTACTACCATCCCCACCCTTAGGGGATGGATGCCTGCCACTACCACCACCCCTACCCAGGGGGGCCTGGATGCCTGTCACTACTACCATCCCCACCCTTAGGGGGATGGATGCCTGCCACTACCACCACCCCTACCCAGGGGAGCCTGGATGCCTGTCACTACTACCATCCCCACTCATGGGGGGCTGGATGCCTACCACTACTACCATCCCCACTCATGGGGGCTGGATGCCTACCACTACTACCATCCCCATCCTTAGGGGATGGATGCCTGCCACTACCACCACCCCTACCCAGGGGGCCTGGATGCCTGTCACTACCACCACCCCTACTCAGGGGGCTGGATGCCTGCCACTACCACCACCCCTATCCAGGGGGGGCTGGATGCCTGTCACTACTACCATCCCCACCCTTAGGAGGATGGATGCCTGCCACTACTACCATCCCCACTCATGGGGGGCTGGATGCCTACCACTACTACCGTCCCCACTCATGGGGGTCTGGATGCCTACCACTACTACCATCCCCACTCATGGGGGACTGGATGCCTACCACTACTACCATCCCCACTCATGGGGGCTGGATGCCTACCACTACTACCATCCCCACCCATAGGGGCTGGATGGCTGCCACTACTACCATCCCCACCCTTAGGGGGATGGATGCCTGCCACTACCACCACCCCTACCCAGGGAGCCTGGATGCCTGTCACTACTACCATCCCCACTCATGGGGGGCTGGATGCCTACCACTACTACCATCCCCACTCATGGGGGCTGGATGCCTACCACTACTACCATCCCCATCCTTAGGGGATGGATGCCTGCCACTACCACCACCCCTACCCAGGGGGCCTGGATGCCTGTCACTACCACCACCCCTACTCAGGGGGCTGGATGCCTGCCACTACCACCACCCCTATCCAGGGGGGCTGGATGCCTGTCACTACTACCATCCCCACCCTTAGGGGATGGATGCCTGCCACTACTACCATCCCCACTCATGGGGGCTGGATGCCTACCACTACTACCGTCCCCACTCATGGGGGTCTGGATGCCTACCACTACTACCATCCCCACTCATGGGGGGCTGGATGCCTACCACTACTACCATCCCCACTCATGGGGGGCTGGATGGCTGCCACTACTACCATCCCCACCCTTAGGGGATGGATGCCTGCCACTACCACCACCCCTACCCAGGGGGCCTGGATGCCTGTCACTACCACCACCCCTACTCAGGGGGGCTGGATGCCTGCCACTACCACCACCCCTATCCAGGGGGGCTGGATGCATGCCACTACTACCACCCCTACCCAGGGGGCCTAGATGCCTGCCACTACTACCATACCCACCCTTAGGGGGATGGATGCCTACCACTACTACCATCACCACTCATGGGGGCTGGATGCCTGTCACTACAACCACCCCTACTCATAGGACGGTAATGCATGACACAACTAGCATACTCCCACATAAGGACTGTCTGTAAATTACATCCCAGCCCCCAACACCATGACAAGCGTGTGTGGTCTGTGTCAAATGCATACAACACTGAACATGACATTGAACATACAATGTGACCCCCTAACACATGTGTCACACATAATTGTGTGTGTGGCCTACACAATGCAAGCAGACCATGACCATTGTGGCAATGTGGCCCAAAGCCCATTCACCATAAGGTAAGTGTGTGCCCCATAGCTGAAGCACATTTTGAACAGTGTGGCAATGGGGCCCAAAGCCCCATCACCACAGTGCCCAAAAGGGAAGTGTGTGCTCCCATAGCTGAAGCACATTTTGAACAGTGTGGCAATGGGGCCCAAAGCTCCATCACCACAGTGCCCAAAAGGCAAGTGTATGCTCCATAGCTGAAGCACATTTTGAACAGTGTGGCAATGGGGCCCAAAGCCCCATCACCACAGTGCCCAAAAGGCAAGTGTGTGCTCCATAGCTGAAGCACATTTTGAACAGTGTGGCAATGGGGCCCAAAGCCCCATCACCACAGTGCCCAAAAGGTAAGTATGTGCTCCATAGCTGAAGCACATTTTGAACAGTGTGGCAATGGGGCCCAAAGCCCCATCACCACAGTGCCCAAAAGGGAAGTGTAGTCCTGGTAAAAGCTGCAAAAACATAACTGCAGGGATTATTCCTGGCCACACAACACCAAACACTACAGTGGCATTGTAGTGCTTGTGTCCCATAGCAACATAGATTGTGTGAGGCAAGCAGTGCAGTGCCAATGACACATCGTTCTGGCCATGTACACACAAACATCAGCCATGGGGGCCCACATTGTCTACATTCACAAATAACACAATGACAGAAGTGAGCATCATAATGCAGACCCACATATCAGCACCAATGGACACACAAATGTAGATATCCTGTGGAGACTGTAGATGTCAGGTGAACAAATACCATACCATAGCAGCAATGGGACATACTAACCATGATCAATGTGCTGACTGATGACCTAGCAGTCCCAGGGCCAGCAGGGGAAAGCCAACAAACAACATACAGCCAATGGCAAACTAAAGATATGCCAATGCAGTGGTGCAAAAGCACAAACAGGCAGACTCACACTGCATATCATACACAACAGGTGAGGGGGGTTGTGTGCCAGTGTCCCCAGGCAAACACACAACACATGAGGAGGCCAGATTCACTGATACACAGATGTCAACACAGTCACATACAAAAGTAACTCATGGATTGGATTCCCCTATGTGGGCAAACAGGCATTGTGAGCCCAAATTACACATGTCACACAAGCTTGTAGGAACAGCAACACACACAGCAAGAGACAGAACCACCACAGCACTCCCCCAGGGACCCCACATTGTGGTGACACTAGCCTGCATGACAATCACACTGTGATGACAAAGGTAGATGTCATCCACACTGTGAACCACAGCCATGTGTCCTGAGCAACAAACTACCATCACACCTATACAAGCACAAAGCACTCAGCACGGCCTGCCAGCCGAGGAAAATATGGAGGTAGTGCCCCAGCCGTGCAACAACTCACATTTGCACTCACTCAACGCCACACACCTTGAACTCCACCAATGTGCAGCGTTGAAGCTCACATGGACTGCTGACATTGCACATGCACCCATGACAATCCCAGGGGTGGTGGGGGAAATAAGGTGCAGAAACCCATCACACATGGCCAGTCAACAATACTTGTGAATGTCTGACACACTGCACAGTATGCCGTACATGGGCATGACGTGAAATCCACCCCAAACAATGGGATCCTGGCCATAGTCACACACCAATGAAGAAGCCAAGCTGACCCACAAAGGACACACATAGACAACTTCCAACATTGCAGCTCTGACCCTGAGGAGTGGCAGCAGTCACACACACAACGTGTCACAATCACTGAAAGCATACACAAACAGAAAATCACATTACTCGTGTAACCAACAAGTGCCAAGAGGAATCCTGACTGTGTCCTATCTGCGTTTGCCCACATCCCCAGCCCTAACAACAAAGACAACTAGGGATGACAATCTCATGACAGAGGTGATACGTTTTTATTGAAGCAGGAATTGTTTCAATTCTTCCGCAAAATCCGCCTGAACTTTTTCTTTAAAGATCGAGTTCATGATCCTATTGAAGAAACCAACACTGGGTTGAAAAATAAATCCACCTTCAACCCTCCGGTTTATCAGATACCTCCCCAGGTTTTGACTTTTGAGAAAGCTGTTCTGACACAGTTTGATACTATCTGTAGAGGTAACGAAAGACAATACCAGAATTTAACCCTACGAGAAAAATGTGCATTGAGGACACTGGCAAGCGACACCGCGATCACAATTAAACCGGCGGACAAGGGCGGCGCTATTGTCCTGTTGGATACTTCAACTTATCGCGTGGAATGTCTTAAACAACTTAACAACACCCGCTTTTACCAACTGTTGAAAACAGATCCCACCAAGAGATTGCAGATAGAAATAAAGACTCTTGTTGATGAAGCTAGGTTGAACAATTGGATCACTACGCAAGAAGCATCCTTCTTGGTTAAGATCCATCCAGTGATTCCTTATTTTTATGTCCTGCCCAAAGTACACAAGGAGCAGAGACCACCACCTGGCCGTCCCATTATCTCTGGATTAGGATCCCTGATGGAACCCTTATCAACTTTCGTGGATCATTTCCTTCGGCCTCTTGTGTTGGAGATGCCCACTTACATTAAGGATACGAAGGACATTCTCCGCCTGGTGGGAGACATACCTTTTGATGCTACTAGAGACTATTTGGTGTCCTTTGATGTGGAGTCTTTGTATACTTGCATTCCCCAAGACGAGACACTTGCGGCCATACAGACACTGTTGGTGAATCGGGACATGGATACCATCACCCCTGTCCATTTTATCATGAATTGTGCCCAATTGGCCATGAAAGAAAAAAAAATTCAATTTGAAGACCAGTTATTTTTACAAATATCGGGCACTTCTATGGGCAGCGTTTTCGCCCCTAGTCTGGCGAATCTGTATGTGCACCTCTTTGAACAGGACTATATTTTTAATGAGGGCAATCCATACAAAGACCACATACTGCTGTGGAAACGTTACATTGATGACGTCTTTGTTATTTGGAGAGGCCCTCCAGTTACCATCATGGCATTCAAGGGGTGGCTTAACACCCGCAATGATTTTTTGAGGTTTACCTGTGAATACAGTAACAGCCAGTTACCATTTCTAGACATTTTGATTTCCCCAACTGAAGGGGGTCTATGCACTGAACTATACAGGAAGCCTATTTCTAGGAACTCGCTCTTATCATACAAGAGCTACCATCCTAAAGCCCTGAGGGATAATCTCCCTTTCGGGCAGTTCTTACGAATCAAAAGGAATTGCTCGACCACCTCCAAATATCAGGTACATGCCCATGATCTGGCCCGTCAGCTTGGTGCCAGGAGTTACCCACAGCGATTGATCAAGAGGTCGATGAAACGTGCAGCCAACAACAACCGGGAAGCTCTTATTGAACCAAGCGAACCCAAGGAAGCTAATTCTAGACTCACATGTGTCAACACCTTTTGCAGTTTCTCTAACAAAATCAAGAAGAGCAACCTCTCCAATTGGAAGATTTTAAACATTGGTGACATTGCCTTACCACGACCGCTGTTCGCTTTTAAACGCAGCACAAGTATTAAAGACCAATTGGTGCATACGCGACCACACACCATGAAATCAAGCACGCAGAATACTCTCTGGCACTTACCTGAGGTCAGGGGTCATTTTCCTTGTGGGATGTGTGCGGCCTGTCCATTTACAGAACATACAATGTCTGTTGACATTGGAACTGCACAACCTTGGATTCTTTCTAAACACACGAACTGTAACAGTGACAGGCTTATATACTTGATTACTTGTCCATGTGCCTTACGGTACGTGGGCATGACTACTCGGAAGGTGAAAGTCCGCATTTCAGAACATAGAAGCACCATCCGCTGCAAAAAAACTGTCACAAAACTCACTAGCCATTATTTAGAAAAGAATCATTCCTCTGAAGACCTGAAGTGGATAGTGTTGGAGAAACCTGCCATTCCTGCACACCTAACTGATGTCTCTACATATCTCTTTAGGCGTGAGCAACGTTGGGTACACAGGCTCAACACAGCTGAGGTGGGATTGAATGATGATATTCCTTGGGTTGCTCTCTAAATGTTTTGTGCAACAATATGGTATAACACTTTGGCATATAATCGGTGGTTCATGGTATTTATGTCAATCACACCTCAAGGATAACCTTATGATCAAATTTAAACGCATGCTCAAAGGTTTTTCCTCAGTGGCGCTGTTTTTATGAAGACGGCACGTTGTTTGGAGCTGTGTTAAATAATTAAAATAATATCTGAATAAATAAGATTGGAGCATGGCTACCCGCGCGTCGTAGTAATTCAGGACGCTCCAGATAGGCTCGCGCATGCATAGCAAACTTTTAATGCTTGAAACTACATTCCCCAGGTTCTTTGACTCGCAATACACATGCGCGTAGGAATAGCGTTGGTTGACATCGCGCATGCGCGGAGGTTCTGCCAATTAGCGTTGGTTGTTGGTAGCGCGCTCTAATTTCAGTATTTAAGAAGCACTCAGTCACTAGTGCACTTACCTCCCGCGATAGACTCTACCCGACTGGGGTACCGACGGAGAGGTAAGTGACTTGCTGTTTGCCCTTCTATTACTTGATGAGGTGCTTACTGCTACGTACATCATCTTTATGTGCTCGCGCTTTTTCCTGCCTTAGGAGTTAGCGCCCCTTCACTCTATTCAGAATCTATGTGATAGGCAATAGTGACGTAGAGGCTCTATGAACTGTGGGTTCCTTAGCGTTTTGTTTGCTGTTTACTATTATGCAGCCTTCAATTGACATCACAGTTTTGTCTGGTGTGTCCTAGATAGCCATGTGTTGCAAACCCCTTCATTTCATTATAAATGCAACACGTGTATGCCAGAGGCCTAATTGTAGCTTGGTCTTTTCTCAGTAACCTAGCAGCCGAACAATTATATGCTTGAGTAATATACTAGGGATGTTCGCTTCTTATGTGAGACATGACTGGGGTTGTTTTCCTTCCCCATAGAATGAGATTTTCTAATTTTGGTAGTTCAGTCCTTTTCTATAACAAATACTGTATAGAGGCTGTCCCTGTTTTTTAACATACCATAGACTATGATACACATTAGTGCACCCCGTTTGAATCTTAAAAGGGGACATGTGGTATCATTGTATATACACTGTGTTTTACATTGAGTCTGGTGCTCTTATGACTAGATTTGGTATCTATACGCTTTAACCGTGCTAGTGCGTTTGATGATTTTTTGTGTGTTCTTAGTTGACATTAGCACACTGTACATACTGTTCCTCCATAGAGCGGTGCCTCCCCTCTGAGCTGTTGCCAGGTTGAGGTCTGCAACGTACTCCAGTCGTTACGGGTAAGCATGACATTGTTTTTGTGCTGACACTTTTGTGGTGCAACATGCAGGAGGATGCACTCGGATCCTTCCTCACTGCCTTGTTATCTGAAGTGTTTTTTGTGTTGTTTTGTTTAAAGGCCTATATTGTTTCTTATTTATTTTCAATAGGTACGGGTACCTTCCACTGAACAGGAACCGCAAGTATTTCTGGTTCCGGGTGTTTAACTTGAAGTTTTTATTATTCTTTTTGTCACACAATTCACTTAGCAGCAGCATCTTAGTGGTCCTGAAGAAAGCCTGGTCCGAATTGGGGGCCTTTTGGCTGAAACATGTCGACCATAATCTTCCACTTGACACGTGCGGTTTAAATCCATACCGCAGGTGCACTGTTTTTTAATCCTGACAGTGAGAACTCCTGAATAAAGCTTTTGCTTGGTTCTCTCTAGCCAGTTTTAATATCACTTCATTCACTTTAATTCTTTTGCGTTGCTTTCTCACTCACACTAGCAGTCTCATTTGGAGGATCTAGCAGATCCAGCTAGAGCAGTTGAAAAACATCCCTGAGCTCCTCCTCTCAGTGAGGGGGTTGTAGCCCTCAGAGGAACTAGGTGTTTCCTCTGGGAGGAGAGTCCCAAATGATGAAGCATGCCACCATAGGTGGGTGAGGGATTTCTTCCTAACGGGATCTTTCCCCAGTTAGGTTGTGTGATAGTGCCTTTGTGTATGTTTGTCAGGTTTGTTCAGATAACTTAGACCCAAGGATTTGTGTTGTATTGGAATGACAACCTCATGAACATTAGTTTGCCATGCACCCACATCCCGGAGTAACCAGGTCCAAGATGCTGGATGAACACAGAACAACTCAGCAAGCATCACAAACAGGAACATCCGTAGGGACACAGCCTGTGTAGGAAAAGGAGAAGGGAACACGCACAGACATGCCTACACAACACACAACACGGGCACAGCCTATATCACGGAATCACGCACTGCCATGAGGGCACTCCACTCCTGTGGAAGGTCAGCTGTGCCAAACCTTGTCTGTGCATGACTCAAACATGTCAGCAGAACACTCGGTCAGTGAGTCAACAACTACAACACATTGAAGGCTCTGCTCATA